>CM029658.1:10049545-11249545 GCA_017311315.1 Dendrocalamus latiflorus | reverse complement strand
AGAATAGGCCGCAAACCCTCGGTTGTCCACGATTTTGAAACATACAACGGGAGATCAAGCACGCATACTTTTCTATTACTTTTAAGGTAAATTTTCCACCGACACTGAAACATTCTTTTCTATATTGCAGAAAATAGCCGCTGGCAATAGTCACGAATGTTGTGCGTTGCTGGAATCACCTTGGGATGATCAGCATCATTGTCAGGTATGGTCAAGCGGTGATGGATCGCCTCTTTGTTCTCCGAGGTCCTCGGGAGGACCAGCCTCTCGATGATTGATACGTTTCAGTCCTGCGACGGGCTGGGTTACTGCTCATAGTGAGGATGATGCATATTGGGCACTCGTTTGCGGTTGACTCGCCACTTTAGTCGACGCTCATTGACTGATGGAGGCCAGAGACACACACGTTTCACTTTCGGTAGGAGAGATGGATACCAACCTACAGGATCTTGCTTATCTTAGCGGCCTACTACTATGGAGTCGCGTCGTGGTTCCACCCTTAGATTAGATGATTGGAAGGCATGTTTGTTGCACAGGTTTGGTCATCCCATTTCAGACAGGATCCCAAGAGTGCCATATTCATGGCTACGACGGTATAGGCATTGCTCAGCAGATACACCTTAAGAGGTTATGAGGTCCTACCTAGTTGCCTACTTGCTCTTCATGTTTGGTGGGTCTTGTTTCCTATGACCTAGGGAGATTGTGTATATCCTAGCTACATCGACTTCGCTGAGTTCTTGGTCGACGCCGAGCTTGGTGAGGTCCTGTTGTACAGTTGGAGCTCATATGTACTGTGCACGACTTGCAGGGGTATGGCGATGGCTTGCAGCATGCAACTGGCGAGGCAAACCTCATAGTCTGTTACACGTTGTTGCACTTGTGATTGTGGGAGCACTTTTTTGTTGGTCGATCGTACTTTTGGGTGCATGTGCACCTGTACCAGTTGAAGGCACGCTTCTGTAGTCACAATAATGGCGAGGATCCAGTGGACGGATCCACCATGAGTACTTGTTGGACTGCTAGCGAGGTAGGATGGTCCTCGATGCCCCTGTTGAACCCCAAGTAATTTTGGACTAGAACAAGTCTACACAAGTTATGAAAGTCGAGTAATGGACAACCGTCGAAAAGGCTAAAGCTTGAAGGGGAGACAAGGGAAAGCATCGATGGATCCAAATATATACAACGAATGACTGCAAGCATTTGCCTCCAAAAGGTGTGCACGTATTTTAGATGCAGTTGGGGTTGATGCTTCGTGCATGTTGCCATTTATATAGTACGAGTAGTGAAGCAAACACACACACAAAACTAAACCTAACACAACATGTATTTCACACATTTAGAATGATCTATTACTATAATATTTGCAATAATATATCAGTACAGAAAAAGGGCTAAATGAGACTTCCCCAACACCATTCTTCAAGTCAGGTCAGCTCGACAGCACCTGACAAGCAAGGAGAGCTCGGCAAGCCGGTGGACCCCGCTGGCTCCCACGTGCTGTTCACGCCTACCACGCTGGCGCTATCCTGTTGAGTTTTGGTAGCGCAATAGGAGACATAGTCGCCTATCAAGCTTAGAGCTAGCACTAGATTTAGAAAAATAGGCATCTAATACTAAATTTTTTTAAAAAAATCATGCTATAGGCCCCGTTTGGCACAGCTCTAGCTCCGAGATCTATGCTGGATCTGTAGTTTGTTGACTAAATTAAAGTGATTTAAATATTTTTATTTAATATATAATATAAATGAAATGAGTCATGTAAATGCACTTAACATGCCTGTAACTCTATATCCAAAATTTCCTAGAGCTACAGATGACCAGCTCTGCCAAACGGGGCCATAGTACTGCAAACAGTTCGACGAGAGCGACTGATTCGGACGTGGCAGCGAGGAGGCTTGGGCTTCAAAAGAAAAACCGCGTAGCGGCTACAGGAACGAACGGGTTCGAGCGAGCGACCTTTCTCAGGGCGCGCCTAAACTTGACATGACACTCGTGCGCCGAGCCGAGCCGAGCCGCGGAGGAGACGTACGCCCACAACAAATCTACCGCAGATCAGCCGGCCGAAAGGCGCGAACCCCTGGCTGGGCGGCGACGGGTCAGGTTCTTCCCATGCGCTTGAAACGGGCGGATCGGTGAGTTGTACGGACGGCGCCAAAGCCTCGTTAGATCCAGCGGGTGGGGAGTCCGCGTCGCGTGCGACCAGGTGTCGCGCGGGGGTTTAGGTGGAGGCTGACTCGGCCAAATAACAACCTCTGACCCGACTGGCCGCATCCGAGCCGGTGCCGTCCAACTCCGACACATACATTTCCTTTCTTTCCCGCTTTTTCCCCCCTTCTTGGTACGTACATTTTCCTTTCCTAACGAACGCTTGGTTACTTACATATTCTCTCCTTAAGCGATACTTTGGTCGTATTCTTTTTGACATAAAGTTAAGTTATGTTTGTATTGCTACAGTAATTAGTTTTTAAATAGTGTCTTTTTAAGATAGAATTAATAAGCAAATTATAACAAAAAAATATAATGAGTTCAGCTGTACCGATTAAAATCATATGCGATTATTTTTCTCTGCGTACTGCCTCTCACGAAACAGTTAGAATTTAAATATTTAAGTTATAAACTATCAGTCCAAAAGAACTTACCTGGATAGCTTTGCACGGGAGAGAAATCGACTCGATCGATGGTGCTGACGCGCTACCAAATATGCGCACGGGGAAAAAGAACCGGGCTAGATAAGCAAAGCATATATATGGTAGTACTTGCACAGTTGCACTTATTCGGCAGCCATTGATTAGATTTTTTTAATCTTAATGGAGTCCAACTAAGGTGCCAGATGCAGGATAAATTAGTTAGTACTTCGTATATGGAAGAAACTGATTTTTCTACAGCTTGGTCTTTCCAATGTTAACGGGGTATTGCAAAAATAAGAGTAGGATATTTTTTTGGCTTTTTAGTTTGGCATCCTTGGTTGCCTTTCTGGCGGAGCCGAGTTGTATGGTAGCATTGGCAGTTTGGCACCTTCCATCAACAATTTTTTAGTATGTATGATTTGCTTTCCTTATAGCTGAGATTCTTGCCTCACAGTAATGACATATATATGCTTATCGAGTGTGACAAGCACCCGTCGAGCCGCCCTTGCGTGACATGTGCCAAATTCGGCTGCCACTAATTAGCAAATTCGATTAACATTTCAATCAGTCATCACTAATTACTTCAATTAGCAAACCTGCCGATTACTTCAATTAGCAAACCTGCCGCACAATGGGGCTTGGTAGCAACCTTCCAAGCCAGAAAAACTCGACAGGTGTTGTCGAGCTACTTTAGCTCGGGAGGTTGTCTGTCGAGCGAGCTCATCTAGCTCAATATGTACCTGTCGAGCCCGATAGCCTCAAGACAAGTTAGGTTTATAAAAATGGATGGTCTGAGTTAATTTTTTAAAAAAATTGCCAGTGTCATCTGCGCGAGCATTGTGCGCAACCTGAGATTCGCCCCTTTTTATGGTGCGTCCGTGCGGATATGGAAAGGCTAAGAAATTCACTTGTGCGAGGTGGTGGCATAAACCACAAAGTCGGCGATCCGAGTAAATGCGTAGGAAACGCAAATATCCTTCCTTCTCTCTCTGATCGCGGTGTTCCCCTCGCTGCATGCGCTCAAGAGATCTCCGTTTACTCTATAGCTAGCACCTGTCCTCTGAGATAGAAGTGGTAGATTTGTTGTGAAGACTGAAGAAAGGTAATTTCGGTAGATCAGTTGCATACTTGCAATCTTGCATGGTGCACTGTGGTTACTTTTTTTTTTTGAGACGTGCACCGTGGCTAATTGATTGGTGTCAGGTGCTAAACTCGACTGAGGCGGCGCTGGTGGTACTTTCTCATGACCAGTCCCCTTTCTCCCGACTTTCCATTCTCGCAGATGCCTGCACACAGACACGGCAGCGGTGCCTGAGCCGGTAGAGGCAACCGACGGTGGAAGTGAAGGAATACCTAGAGGCAGCGACGGTGCGGGTGGTGGATTACCTGCAAGCAGCCGACGGTGGGAAAGCTAGATTCCCTGGAGGCAGCCATCGGTGAGGGGGTCTGAATCCTTGGAGGCACCAAACGATGGTGTTGATGCCAATCTGGAGGCAGCCGATGGTGGGGGGGGGGGGGGGGGGGGGGGGTGACGGAGGAATCTAGAAGAGAGGGAGGCGGCGGAAGGAGGTGAGGGAGCCCGGTGACGGAGGAAGTTGGAGGGAGGGAGACGGTAGAGGAAGGGGGAGGAAGTTAGCATGTTAGCCTTGAGAATTTTTTTTTCGCAAAAGGTCCCCAAGTCATTTGTATCAAGGGAGAGAATTGCGTTAGCATCCTATACATCTTAGTTCTTTTTAGGCTATAGCTTATACATTTTAGTTTACGACTATTGAATTGTGACTATTTATGAAATAGAGTATGAAGTGAAAGACAATTGCATACGATTTTGACCGGTATAGCTAAAGTCAATATAATATCTATTATAATCGATTTATTATAGAAAAAACTACAAACCATAAGCATAAAACCCAAAAATAACCAGTCATTATCGTCGAAAGAAAACAGTTGTTTCCCAAATGAACAAATTAAAACAGTAAATCACACCGCAAACACCGATAGATTCCCCAGTCGAGATAGTAAATCACACCGCAACCTTCAACCACACAAACCAATACCTCGGACGGACCTGAGCCATTTAAGATCACCTGTCACGCATGAAAGAGATGTGATACCTCAAATCGCGCCCTTTATCACAAGAAAGAGAAAAGGCTAATAATCACATGATGCCAGGCAAATCTAGTAAACAGAAACAGACCAACAGCCCAACAACACAAAGAAGATGATAGTGCACGTCCGAAACTAGCATAACCAACAACACCGAGACACCCCGCATTACTATCTTGAATATGACATTAGGCAATAAATTATTATTTCTTAATCCCAATAAATTAGAAAATAATAAGTTTTTACTAGAGTTACACAGTAGAACTATAATTAGACATTGTGCTTTATTATAGTAGTTAGCCACGCAAGGTTACGGTCTTAATTATAATTATTTAGATATAAATGAGATTCGGATAATTATACCCTATCTCTCGACAACTCAACTCCGTCGGCCGTCTACTCATTCCAGCTGTTATATAGGGTGTCCATCTCGTCCTGGTCCTCAGCGTAATCACCCTTGCCCCACGTGGCTTCATCGACGTCTACGTATCCTGTATCCCACTCAAGGTATTCCCTGGTCGGACTGAGGTCTAACAAAGAAAATAATAGTAAGGGTGAGTACTAATATACCCAGCAAGAATTCACTATATGACTCATCTCTTTCTCTTTATCACAATTTCTAGTTCATTCTTTTCTCGAAATTAGTCTACCAAATTAAAGTGTAAATTTATAATTTATGAACATGCTACTAGCCACTTAGTGGTCCCAGCAACCTCCAATCTAGGAAACATGTATGAATTCATGATTTTATTTTGCACTGTGCAGGCTTGTGCAACTATACTCATAGCTACTTTGAACGCTCTTGAAACTAGGTATCCCATATCTTCTTTGATGCGGTGCCACATTCAGAGTACAGAACATTTTTCCATGTTACGTTATTAATTCTTCACCCAACTATTTTCTATTGGTAATCCGGGGTGCTTTCTCACCCTCACCCGGTATCCACCGACCTCAAATAGATATTGGTTGGGCCGGTTATCCTTTCATCCAACACTTCACTAGCGCTAATATATGTGCCTTAGATCCCCCACTTTTGGACTCTCTACCTGTCCTTGATTCCTCCACTAATTATACTACATACCTATTGTGGAGAAAATTATTAATGTAACATCATAGCATTTTCTACCCTAAAAAATAGGAATATGGCTGACACTTGAGTACGACCCCCTTTCTAGGGCTGGTTATCGAGCTTAATGGGATATTATCAAGCTTCTTTCAAAAATGGCATAGTTTGATTTAAAATTATTTTATTTATCATTTAAGTGATTATTTAAAATTCAGGCTAATGAGCCACTATCAAGCTGAGCCTCGTTAATCTTTTTCACTCAAAATGGACTTATTTCAATTTTGAACCCATTAAATACTGTAATCGAAGCAATTTTGGTTCAAGCCTTAATGAACTTTTTTGCCAGCCCTACCCCTTTCCGAGTGAAAGTTTGTTGATTCTTATGTTATAGCCATATGTTGAGGGTAGAGGGTCCCACTTTCCCTCTCTTTCCTGACCAGGGCACCCTTTACCATCCTAATATTTACTTATACAGCCTAACTGCTCCTCTCAGCTGAGCTGCTCTTTTTTCTTACTCTTTCTTTCATCTTTTCATCCTATTTGATTTTGAAATATATTTTTGATGCACATAAATATTATATGATACAAGAATGTAGTTTTTACTACATAATATAACTAGGTAAATGATCAAGAAATAAGATTGCCTTTGTAATCATAGAAAATCTCGGCATCAATAGCGGCTGGATCCGCTACATCTGTCTGCACTGGTTCACTTTCTGCATTATAAAGCAGATCTATGATTTAAAATACTTAATAATTTGGACGATTCTTAATTTTATATGGCCAGTTCCTCCCCTTTGAGTGAATTTTATAGGGTTTGATTTAATTAGAATTTTATCGATCGACAGTTAAATCTTATGTTGCTAATTAAATCCTTGCTTACCCCTACTATTATTTCTCTCAACGGTTAGCTCTGTAGGAGTGGTCATCTAACTTACGCGTGCACTACCTGGCTCATGCTCGTACGCAAAACACCACACGCAAGATATCTAATACTGAGAAACATCAAACAACACTCTCCTCACCCCGATCTAGACATAAACACCAAACACCAAATGCCCCCTCACACACACATACACATGAACACGACACAACACCCCATGGCCACACACTCAACGCACACACGCATGCATCCCCCTCGGTTCCTCTTCCCCAATCACACACTCAACACTCCCCTTCTCTCCCTGGTTCATGGGACGCCGTCCCTGCAGCTCGGACGGGCCACTACAGGCACCTCATCGGCCGGGTACTCAAAGGCATGGCCTCCTTCATCAGATCCTGCACAACGCCTTCAGTCCCCTACTACCCTTTGTTCCTAGCTCCTCTTCGCCCTTGACTATGGCTAGGGTTTCCTGGCATGGGCGCGCTGGCCATCGACTCACCGTCGGTGGTCCTCACCGCTGCTTCCCCCGGTCTCCCTCTTTGGTTACCTTGCTTTTCCCCCTTTACTCTAGGCTCAGGTGGCTGCTGATTTGTTCCCCGTGGGTTGGCTCGGCCATGGCTAAGTGCCATGAATTTGGCCCTTACGGCTCCTCAGTTCTCCTAAGGCTTGCTATGGCTTTTGAGTTCCTACCTCTCATCTGTCTCACCTCCTTCCGGCCAACTTTAATGCCAGCTCCATTGGTTCAACTCCTTCCTCCTCCTTCTCGAGATGTTACACTCTTCTCCTACTTTAGACCTTTTGATTTTAGTCATTATTTTTAGCTTGCTTTAACTCGTGAATATGCACGGCAAGGAAAGTCTGCGATCGTGCCATTGTGACAGAACTTGGCGGGTGGCACGCGTTGGGGAGTATGCCATCCTCCACATGCACACATTGATTTCTTCCATGAACACACCCCATAGTGTTACGGCCTTGCTGGCTGAGGTATGAGCTTTTCCCCTTTTTCCTAATGGCAACCTACTTTGCCGGCTTGTGCTTACTATGGTATGGCGGGGTTTGTGTGTTGTGTTGTGACTGTGCTGCAATGTAGATTGAGAGGAAAAAGGGTTGGAGACCTACTTGCTTGTTAGACAAGAAAAAGCAATGGACGATGACAATGCTTTTGGTGGCCGTGACTTTGTTCTCACGTGCTCGGTGATGTGGTTGGCCTTCTTGTGTCCTTGCCAAGCATTGTCATCTTGCTGCTCCTTCTTGTGGTAGTTGGCCGAATGTGATTGTCCGTGGTCCTCACCGCCTCTCCTTTGTCTTCCCCTACACCTCATGCTCCTCTCCTCTAGGCTCTCTATCTTCTTCACTCCTCTCTGTGGCTGGTTGTGATGTGATGATGGTGTTTGGCTTGGGCTTTGTTGTTGGCCGAGCAAGGCACTGGGGAGTGGTTCTTTGCTTGGCCTTGGATGTGCTCTCAATTGAGGGAAGGAAATGAGTGGAGATGTGAAGGGAAGACTTGGGGTGGCTTGCTTATGAAGAGGGAAGGGGTGGCCATGCTCCCTGGCTTTGCATTGTCGGCTTGGTCTTATCTCCTCTCCTCTCTTGCATAGTTGTGCATTGCTTCGGTTGGCCTTGGTCTTATCCTTTTGGCTCTCTTGGCCATTTGCGCAATGGGTGAAACTCTGGGACCTTTGGTCCATGGGTTTGCTCTAGTACTATGCTTTGATTTTTTGCGCAGTGAGGTAAGTCGGTAAAAATCAAAGTGGGTGTTGGGCTATGTTTTCTGCTAAATGATGAGACCCACTTAAGTGAGAGGTGCCGGCTGACCCTGAACGGTCCATGTATCTTGATGAGCACTAAAAGATTCATCATTCTAAAGCTAAACAGGTTCTGATGGCAAAACCTTTTTATTTCTTGTATTCTTCTTGGATTGTTTTTTATTCTTCGCATTTATATCACAAATGAAACAGTTCAAGTTTTGGGTTGGTCTTCGGAGGGCTACTAGTCATCAAGCAATCCAAAGGAAAATGCAATACAAGGGAAGGGTGCAAATGTAATTTTTGTTACTTTCCATTTTAATACAATACTTATAATTTGTTTATTGCTTGATGCAAAAGTATTCTTGTAATTATTCAATGGTTGTAATAATTTTAATTTACTTGTTAGAACCAAGTTTAATTTCTTGTAATTCATTATGTTGTAATTAACTTAGTTGCCTTTTTAATTTCTGTTAATTAAATTTAATTGTGTTGTTAAATGTAATTAAGAGTTAGGATACATATATATATGTATATATATATATATGTATATGAGAATATATATATATATATGTGTGTGTGTGTGTGTGCGTGTGTGTGTGTTTGTGTGTGTGTGTGTGTCAAACTAAACACACATGGATGATAAATGTGTAGAAGAATATTTTACTTCATGTAGGAGGTTTTAATTCGAATTTGATTATTGGTTTGGTCCTAAACTAGAGCATCGCTCACATTCAACATATCCCATATTGGAACATACAAAAATAAATCCTAAATATTTCATGATGCATCCACATAATATGAATGCAATACATTTTGTATGACTCCAGCTCATGGTGACGCCATTTGATTATTTTGCTAAGTTTAAGTGATGGTGTTGACCAAATGGTATTTTAAAACTTTCACTCCACTAGCAACTGGAAACTATGAAGATCAGATTTGCTCACCAATGAAGAACTCACAAAAGCACAAAATCAAATGGAGTTCAACTCACCTGGACCGGTCAGACTACTATGAGGAAGCGGTTGGACCGGCCGAGTGGTCTAACCGCTGGAAATGACCGGTCCGGTCGGACCACATGCTTGGGGGCTATCGGATCGCACCCCTATTTCTAAAACTGAAAAACAGTCCGAGCTATAACAAAAAAGGTGCAATCTTCAAAAAACATATCCTAATGATTTAAAACTTTGCACACACCTTGTTAAGGATGTCAGAAACCTAATCTATCCAAGTATCGCATAGATCTTGACTAAAGTTTCGACATTTCCTCAAGATAAGTAAGATTGCACCAAAACCAGGCAAAACTTTAAAACATAAGATATGACTTGCTCGTAGGTTAAGGATAGTCAAGATGGCTCTAGATAAGATGCCACATATCACAATAAGCAAGAGCACCAAAAGATTTGAGGTTAAAACTTTACAAACAAGATATCACTAGAAAGATTCCAAATCGAACCAAACAAAGTGACCTTCAAGATCTTATTATAGTTGGTCCCTAGATGGATGGATTATGATCCTCATAAGGTATCTCCATAACTTACACATCCTTAAAACCCAACAAGATTAAGATAAAAGGAGATAGAGAGGGGGCAAAACACCAGCTAAAACAAGTGCAAAATCAACAAGACTAAGAACACACCATGTAGGATAAAGAAGATTGATATATTGTAAGTTGTAGATGAAGCTTTTATAACTACTCCACTATAGCGGATAGAGCTCTCACAAGAGCACTCATCTAAAGCTTCTACCACAAAGAAGTCTCTCTCCTAAACCTTAATGAATGGATGATTGGTTGGTTGGTTAGCCGCATGCCTTCAACCCCTCTCACCTATATAGATAGAACAACCAGTCCATATCTAACTCTAATAGATACTATTCATTACCATAATTGGAGAAACCCGTTAATCCCACTCAAACCGGGTTTTACACTCGTACATGACTTTTGCATACTTCTCAAAGCGCATAAGCCCAAACCCATCAAGGAGTAAGCTTCCCATCCACTTGGCCTCCTCAGCGTCTCCTTGACCTAAATTGCTCTCACAACACCCTCCAAGCGCTATTGTTTTGGTCCCATCATTATTTTTGGTATTTTGGCTTCCTCGCCAAAACACCATCGCTTTGACTGTAGCCTCACATCTTTCCCGGACCTAGTCTATACTCATCTCCTCCTTCACTAGCAATCTCTATGCCTGCAATATGTAGGTTCATCAATGGTTCATGCATAGCCAAGTTTCTCTGTGTTAGTTTTCCCGACCACGCCTCACTTACATTGATTGCATCATTTGATGAACCGTTGCTCAAACATTTCTTTCAACATCCATAGTCTTCCCTGTGCCTTACTTAAGCTCAACTATCTCACCTGACTTTTTTGACCATACATCAGCTCATCCCCGAGCCTAGTCTAGGTCGATGCCATTGACTATGGTTGCCTCCAAGCTTTCTATACACAAAAGACCAAGAAATCATTTTCGGATGCAAGTTCTTTGCAACTTGACTCAAGTTAGTCCAAACATGCTTCATACACCATGAATGCAATCACATAAGACTCCAAAACTTAGCTGCAATCGTGTTGAGTTAAAGTTTAAATTTACGAGAATTCACAAGTTTTCAGTCTTGTCAGTGCTTGGTGGTTTGACCAGCCAAATGGGTGGTGTGACTAGCCACCAATTGTTTGTCAGACCAGCCTTCTACACTTTTGAATTTTGAGTGTTTTGATCCTTCTCGATTTAATCCAAAATCCTCAAGTATGGTAGTACCGGGTCTAGGGCGCTGTATGACCAAGGGCTCAATCATACTGGTTTCTAATAGGCGATACTTACTTTCCAGAGAGGTGTTTTTGGGTGCACAATCTGAGCGGTCAGACCGACTATGGGGGTAGTCCGACTAGAGACAATGGTCTGATCGGTCGCTTAACGGCGATTAAACCGATTTTATCTGAAGGTACCCGAGAAACTTATACATGGATATACAAAACCTCTATGTAGAAATTTATCATAGACATTCTCGACAAGGTTCTACACACGGAGAAACTTATGCATTGAATTGTACTGTCCATATGTCACTTCCAGTCTTCGAGAACCAGTGAATGACAAGGAGAGACCGGTTTTTCCCTTCGCTTATCGTTCCAAGATGGAATATTTTTGCACCAATTGATACACATCAATTTGTCCTTGTTGAGAAAACGATGTTCTTGACACCTCAGTGGCCGAAAGAAAAATCTCACCTTTCACGAGAGGTTGCTTGGGTTAAACCCAAACCATGATGAGGCGTTTAGATGGCGGCTACAAGAAAACTAGTGGAGGTGGCCTCCAAGTCACCTTCGAATTTTATCTTTTTGTCCATGAAAGCCAACCGGTTCTTGGCAGTTTGGAATGTCGAATTCCAGAGGAATGAGTGACACAAGGTGTTGATTTGGCAGTTTCATTAACGCTTTACCTGTTTGATGGGTCATCACCTGAATGGATGGCTCCATTTGTGTGAATCAAAGCCTTTGTGTGCGTTTCACTCTATTTCAGTAACTCGTCTGTTCTTGATCTGGACTGGCTTTTCGTCTGCATTCTAGGGAGGAATAAGCATAGGAAGTTCTACGTTAGGCGTCGTTCATGATTCAGCTTTGTTCTCTGCTTGGAAATAGCTGTTTGATCTTCGCTTGAAATGCTGGCAAGAACAGTAAAAACTCGTTTTCAGTGGTAGGAAAAAAGGGCTTGCTGTCATGGAGCAAAAACCGACAAATTCTCGCCATATGGGATTAGATAGAGACTGCTGAAAGCGACCAGAAAATATTGATTGCACAGCCAGACGGGGACGAAACAAGAAAAATTCAATCATTAAGAAAAAGAAATAGGCAAAAGAAGTAGTGAAAAACATTACGGAGTCCACTAAAAAAATAGACGACATGATGTTCTGGAGAGAAAAATAAACTAGACGTAATAGTTTCAAGCTTAGCCACTGACGAGAAGTTTTTATTAGTTTCAGACTGCTGAAAATTCCCAGTTTCTGTCGAAGTAAAACCAGTAGAAACGTTCACGGTTCTCAACAGTATACACTTTTGACATTGTGCATAAAATTCTATTCAATTGGTCTAAAAAATCAATCCAACTATCTTTACCTTCAACTACTCCTAGCCCAAAAATGCCATACATTGAAGAGACGTACTATTCTTGTTCTCCGAAAAATTCACAATTATAAATTGGAATTGTTCCACTGCCTACATCAACCCTAATGTACCTACTAACTCTGCTGCTAAAAAAGATTGATAATGAAGGAACATGTGAGAATGTCCTGTTTAATGTGTGATGATTGCAATGTTGGAATAGGTTCGTAATATCCTAGAGTAAATCCCTGCAAAATTTCATGTCATTTGGATCTACGAATCAAAAGTTGCACCGATTTTAGTTTTTGAACTCGTGCTAAAATCACTGTTCATCAGGGAAATCGGAAGTACTGCAGTGCAAACAAAGATACTTCTGATTTCCTTGATTTTTTCAAAAAATTTAGAGAGTTGTTTTGCTTGTTTGTTGGTGGTTTCGTATTCTAATCTTCATAATTTTGTAGTTATTGGAGTGAAGAAGTATTGAATAATTAGTAAAAAATTAGAAGACATCATTCACTATAGTTTTGTAATTATTGGAGTGAAGAAGTATTGAATAATTAGTAAAAAAATTAGAAGACATCATTCACCTTACTCTATTACCATCTTTGGCTTTTCAGATAAATACAAGCAAAAGATTCCAGAAGCCATTAATCATTTCTGCATCATGATACGCATATTATAGCCACAGGTTCAGAGCTGTCCATTCACGCCGGCCCCAGGAATTGTTTTCAGCCCACTTAATCAGGCTAGGATTCGTATAATGATTTTAATAGCTCAGATGTGATTTTACGAAGGAATTAAAATATTTGGATGGTACACGGAGCTAGTCCAACCTCCTACAATTTTCTTTTTGGTGCTATTTGTCGCTCATGTCGATTAAGAAGGGTGTAGTTGCAGCGTCTGCCCCCACGTACCTAACACTCAACTACGTTCAGCTCAGAGAGGGAGCCAGGCAAAACAAAAGAGGAGCCTAGATTTCAGTGGCCCTGGTTGCTGTTGTCTCAGATGATATCAGATTTGGATGGTGAGCACAAGGTTTTCAAGAACATAAACTTTTGGAAAGTACTTATGGAAGCACTAGGCTGTAATCTAGGTACAAAGATCATGGAGCGTCGCTAGGAAGCTGGATCATGCAAAAGCTTTACTCTTTTCCTCTCTGTTCTCCTTCAGAATGGGCGTGAAGAGCGTAGCGGCCCGGAAAGGCATGGACGGACGGACCTGCCTGCCTGCCGTGTAGTCGTCTGAAATACTCGGCTTCTGCGGGAGCGACGGGCAGGAGGATTATCTTAGCGCACTCCCTGACTTAGATGCTAATCAAAGGTCGAGGACACCGGTTAATCTGACGTCTAAACACACCAGCAGGAACAGCACTTAGCTAGCGTACGAAAAGGTTCGGCCAAAAAGCGGAGAAGGGACCCGGTCCATGACGTGAATCCCACGGGCAAGTTGGGCGCGCCGACGTCGAAGGCCCGGCGAAAAGACGAGCGGATATTGTTGTTCTTACTTAGTAGGAAACTAGAAATGGAGTAGAATAGAACGGCGATAAGACTGTGAGAGGCTGAGGTGTGAAACTGAAAAGACGAGCGTTTTCGGCCTATTGTTTTTCCTTCAGTTTATGGCTTTTGTAAGAGATAGTATAAAATAATAAACTTATATATAGTTTTAGCTGATATAAATAAAGTTATTATAGTGTCACTGTAATTAATTTGTAGATCCTATCTTAAAAGACTTACTATTTAAAATGTAGTTACCGTAGAAAATCAAAAAATAGTTTTTAAAAATTGAAGGGAACTCCCGCGGAGCCGAGCAAGAGGACAGGCGAGACAACTGGTGTTTTTTTCTGACGAGTTTGGTTTGTCGCGTTTCCTGCGCCTGCGAGCCGCTCTCGTTGCGTTCGTTCCCATGCTTTTTTGGTTCTTCCTGTACGCGCGCACGGTTGCGCGATCCGTTTCGCGTGATGCGCGTGGACGGCGGAACCGGAAGCGTGGGACGGTTTAGGTCCGATTTAATGCCCGTTCGTTTCGACTTCAGCTTCTAATTTATTTTTTATTTTTTATAAATTTTGTTTTTTTCTGAACTTTTATTTTTTTTGAGTTTTTTTGCCGATCTTTTTTTTCCGTATTCGTTTGCATTGTCCGTGATGAGCTATCATATTTTTTCTATTTTTAATTTTTTTAAAATTTAATTACGCCAAATAAGCCACCTTCAACTACAGTGAAATTTCAGTCGCTACAGTGCAATTTCAGCTATAATTCATAGCTTTTCAGCCCAACCGAGCGGGGTCTAAAAATACTGTGGTTTTTAGCTTTAGCTGAGATAGATTAAAGAAATAAGAGATATTTATATTGAGAAGTTATTATGTTCAAAGTGACTCATACAAATATCCAATATAAATCATCTTAAGAAGTGATTCCATCCAAAAATCGATTTCTAAAAATCAAAAGTAAGAAATATCTTACCTAGATCAGAAAAAAGAGGGTGGAAATAAATGGATGAGTTGGGCCTCATACTCATAGTCATAGGCCACTGCGCTTGCCTAAGTGTACTGACTGAACTTGGAGGCCTTTCTTCCGTGCGACAGATTTTGCAGCCTTTTGGGCCTCATGCCGCGTTTTTTTCACTTGGTTTGAACGGGCTATCGTTCGCTCCGTGTTGCCGATGTGAAGTTGTGAACCGTGGAGCGTCCACGTAATTGCATAGCTGACACGAAAAAAAAAACGGAGGCAAAATGCCAGTGTCGGCAGTAGGGATGAAAATGGAACGGAAATATCCCGTATCGAACCGCATCGTTTTCTATATTTGACCCGATCAAATTCGTATTTTCGGACAAATTCGAATTCGGTTCGAAATACGGAATACCAAATTCGAAAACGGAGCGGAAACGGTTTAGGCGTTTTCCGACCGTTTTCTACTTTTCTACATTTTATTCGGAATATACCGTATTGTAAATTCGGTTCGAAATACGGAATACCACATTTTTTTCATATTTTAAAATGGTTGGATCAATTGTGAGTGATCTTGAGGTTGAGGCTTTGGCTAATGTTGTGGCTAAACTGAAAATTGAGGTATGTGTATGTTTATTGACTGCTTGCTCTGAAATATGCTATTGCTACATCTAATTTTAATTCACTTTGCAAACTTGTAGGAAAAGGACAAGGAGGGGGATGAGGACTCTGAGGAGGACAATGGGGAAGCAAAAGATATGGAAAGCGATCCTGACCTCATGGATGATGCTGATGAACTGTAGATGTTCTGCTAGCTGTTAATTGCTTGTTCTAGACTTGTATTTGTATTTGTATTTGTGTCGGCTATTGTGTTAATACTTAAGACCAAGGGTCATGCACTTGTTAATTATTATATGCACTTGAATTTGATCGTGCACTTGGTAATTGTTATGTACTTGGTCACTTGTTAATTGTTATGCACTTGGTCATATAGGTTGGTATTCCGTATTGAATTTTCGTATACCGACCGTGTTCGACATAATTCCGCTCGAATTGGTTCGTTTTCGAAATTCTCAATATTCCGTAAGTTCGCGTTCGTTTTCGTGTCCGGCTTTACCGCTTTCGCTTTCGTTTTCGTATTCAAATGTAGAAGTAGAAAACGGTTGAGGAGTTTTCCGACCGTTTTCATCCCTAGTCGGCAGCAATTCCAGACATCCAGGGCACAAAGCTTTGTGTAGTGGCGGAGCTGGCGACAAATAGTGGGCTGAGGAACAGGTTTTCGGTTTGTTGCTACAGATTTTTGGTGCTCTTTAACCCTAAAATATACGTTTGGTCGCTAGCCACACTTGCTCTACCTCCTATATTATCGTTATGTCTCTGCCACTCCTTTGCAATCTCCTAAGTTGCTGTGCCACGTAAGACCTAAACAACGAGATTTTTGAACGAACGCACGACGTATTGAGAGCTAAGATTTCCATTGGGTACATAACAAAATTGAGTACACATGCTAATACTCCCGTCTAAGAGCAACTCCAGCAGTAGCCCTCAAAACATGGCCTCTACTTTTTATTTGAGGGCTCTCCCTACTTTTGAGAGCTCTGTTTTTTGGGCTACACTTCAGCAGGAACCCTCAAAATAGGACCCTCAAATTCATTCTTAGAGGGGATAAAACCATTTAAAAATATGTCATGTGAAATTGTACGGAGGGAGTAAAAAGGAGTTGGAATGTAAATAGTCTTGAAATTATTAGAGATTTCTAGAAATCACCTAATCTTTTTGGCACGAGTCTCAAGGAGGGGATGGAGGGTAAATGAACATGTGTATTTCCCGCGGAAAAAAGCGGACTAAAGAAATCGAAAGCAAATAATATTGGGGAAAGCCCCCAAAAAAATCTGCAATAGATGAGAGAAACGGACGCAACAAAACGACGGCGAGGCTCCTAGTCGTCGAGTCCCGAGTCCACGGCAGCGCACGTCGTCCGCTTCCTCTCCTCTCGCCGTCTCGCGCTCGCCTCCACCTCCCTCCCACTCACCATGCGTCCCTCCCCGGCGGCAGCCGCCTTCCTCGCCCCCGCCGTCGCGGTCGCCAACCGCGTGGCTCCGCTCCGGCGGGCGAGGCGCTTCGCCGTCCGTTCCGTCGCCTCCCCTCCCGTCCCCAAGCCCGCGTCGCCGCCCTCCAAGGTGAGATCGCCTGGCACTTAGTGATTACTCATGTATCGTGCATTGGCGCGGCTTCCTGCCGGACTGAGCTCATGAGATCCCTGAATTGGGTGGTTGAAGTGTCCGTTGGTAAGCTGCGAGTCATAACGCGATTGAAATGTGCGAACTGCTTCGATGCGGTTGTAGATCTCGAATTGTTGGGTAGGAGAGGTTACGATCCTCCGGTTGCTATAGCCAATTCAATGAACACAATGTTTACCTTCCATGCTCTATTAGTCGTTAGTTCACAAAAAAAAAAAGCTTCATTAGTCATTTAGTCTTGCGCAGTTTTTGTTTGCTTAACTATGTAGATTTGCAGGTAGTGGAGAAATTCTCATATTGGTGCAAAAAAAAAAAATGCTTCCAAAACTTTTCTGTAAACCTGAAGGGCTAGAACACACTTGAATGTTATATGTTTAGTGCCATACAGCTTAGATACTAGCCAGATTTCGAGTTCAATTTAAAACACTCTTGCTAACATACATCATATGTGGCATACCTGAGTGATTTGAGTTTTAATTTGTCTTCTATTCTACTGCACATGTAGCAAAGCCTTGAACTTTCAGTTACAAAGAGGGATGAGGGAGGAGAGTATAATGATAAATGATCAGATACCTCAGACCTGCTTATCTCATCAAAAGAATAAAGCGCTACGTTTTACATCCTATAACACAAGATTCCTCTTTTTTTGACTAAAAACCTAAAACTCTTAATTTTAATTCCTCCAATTGCTACTATAAGTCACTGTGGCACTTATCACAAAATTTTTAATTGTGGTAAAAATGGCCAGTTTAACCTTGTTTAAAATGTTTCAACAAGTGAAAATGTTGACTTTGTGTATGATGCAATTGAGTGAAGACTATTGGATCAGTAGAATGTTGTATATTAAAAAGGCGGATTTACTTATAATGTAAAGCAAAATAGGGGCCTAGTATGACTTGAAACATGAAATGGAAGTATTATTTTTAATACTGTGGTGGTGTTCCCATGCATTTGACATTTTATGTACCATGTTTTGCAATCTGTTAAACCTTTTTGGTTTAAATTATTCAGGGTCCTGTAATCCTGCTCTCTATTTTTTTCTCTCCTTCCTCTCAAAATCATATCTCTTTCTATCCGTTGATCCCTTCTCCCTCCTACCCCCTTCATCCGCTTGTCTAGTAGTGACCCCTTAATTATTTAGTTTCAGAGTGCTAGTTAAAGGTCTGACACGTCTACTTTGATCTTTCTAAGTTCTTTTGACAATCAGTGTTATATGGTCCTATCTTTGGTTCTACCTGCTAGGCTGCTAGTTGAGCGGTTATGGAATGTTAATTTTATTACTTGGTGTGTGTGGCCGAGTTTATGCGTATAGTGTGCATGATCTCTAAGACAGAGGGAAGTTGTTGGCCTATGGCTCCTACAGTCACAGTGAGGACAGAATGAGATATAGGGAATTTACTTTGTAGGGGAAAAAAAGAGATATAGGGAAGCAAGCAAATGTGCCATCCTGCTCTCTTTGTTTCCTCCCTCACTTACTCCTCTCTCCATGTCATTTGCATGATGCACTCTGCCTTGTTAACACTCTGCCCCCTGCCCCATGATGTGCATGCCTTGAACAGGCCCTGTGTGTACCCCAGATTGCAGACTCCTTCGCCTTGTCCATTCATAGGCTTCAATCACATGTTGCCATGTTTTGTTTTTCCGAAACCAGATTTCATCATGTCGGTGCACTTTCCTAGTGCATGTAAACTGTGAGGAAAACTGAAATATTAATTGAATTGCTAGAGACATTCTGACTATTAACCTAAACTAATACTCCAAAAGCTTTTCCTTGACATTCTGGCTATTAACCTAAACTAATACCCCAAAAGCCTGAACGATTTAAGGCATGCTATTATTGTGATTATTGTTGAAGCCTCGTCATGTGCTAACTCAATCAGAAAAGTTGGAAGCCTTAAACATGGAAGCTCGTTTAGTTTTTTGAAGAGCTGTGAAACTATTGCAAAAGATTCCACTAGTATAATCATTTGTTGATGTGTTAGCCACTTAGCCTATTAAGGTTAATGTCCTTACTGCATATTGATCGCTGTCGTGGCAAATATCCTAACCTTGGACTTCTAAGAATGAGATGTGTTAACATGGTTATACAAAGTTACGAACAATTTTATTCTGCCTCTCTGTGCTATTGTCTGTGCTATAACATTATTTATATGTGTTTCCAGACTGGGAAGTGGCAGTGGACATTTGAGGATAAACCAGTAAGCGTTTATTATGAAGAGAATGAACAGGAGACTGCTGAAAATGTGAAGAACATCCTTATGATCCCTACGATTTCTGATGTTAGCACGGTGGAGGAATGGAGGATGGTTGCCAAAGATATTGTGGCACGAAAAGGAGAACTTGGCTACCGCGCTACTATTGTTGATTGGCCTGGCCTGGGTTATTCGGACAGGCCATCACTGAACTACAATGCTGATGTGATGGAGAATTTTCTGGTTCAGCTAATGAATTCACCAAATAGTCCTGTGACAAATGCAGGTAAATCAGATTGTACTCTTCCAGTGCACTGCAAGCATTTCCACTACAATCATACCTGATTTAATACTCTACTTTGGTTAAGCATATTTGATTAATAAATATTCCACTTCATTCTTCTAGCTTTTAGATTGTAGGTGCCTACTTTACCTGCATATGCTTACTGCAATCACTGTTCCATAAAAAGATGTGTGTTTCAGTGCTTCAACCAGAAAATGCTATGCTTATGCACTAGATGCCTCACCAAGGTTCGCCAACTAAAAATACTCTAGAAAACATGTTTCCTGGAAATATTCCTCTTGGCTGGTTAGTGAAAGCTGGTTGGCAGCTGTAAACTGGCATCTAATGGGGCAACATGGTATGTTAATAGGTGTAGTAGCAGTGTCGGCAGAACAGTTAATTTCAAATTGGAAATGATCTCTTATCAAGTTATCAATGTTATTGAGTGGAGCATACCAGAATCCAGAAAACAAATTCCAGTTGGTTGATGTTTGCCACAGGGACAGTGTTTTCACTATGATTTTGATTAGTTCTGTAGCTAGAAACTGCAAGCATTTGGTTAATACTTTTGAAATCACCCTTTTGCTTCAACTTCATTATTTAATTGCAATGTGGTTGTACTGTCTATACCATGATCAGATGGTGAATTGGTAGTAGTTGGAGGTGGTCATGCAGCAACAATAGCAGCCCGTGCGGCTGGGAAGGGCCTTATCAGACCATCTGCTGTTGCTGCTGTTGCACCTACTTGGGCTGGACCCCTTCCCATTGTATTTGGCCGAGATTCTAATATGGAAACAAGGTAAAAAACCAAGTGTATGAACTTCTTTTGATATTGCATTATTTGTCAGAGAATGCTTTGAAAGATCCACTTGTGGCCTGTGCTATTTGCTAAGAGAACTTTTAAGATAATACTAACACCAATGTACTTAACCTCATTGCTTGGTTTTCAACAACAGTTTGCACTTTCCGTTCCTCCTTGCCTATGCAGTCAGTACACACACTATTTACATGCATCATGCCTATAGCATACTAGCATATATTCCCTGCCCCTTTCCTCATAATACTTTTTTTCATGATGTATGTCAATTGTCAAGGGTGCATATGCAATTATGAATAACTATACAAAAATGTTCTAGACACGTGGTGTGATAGACATGAAGTATACACAGAATCCTGTAGGTCGTGAAGTCATGAAGACAATAAGATGATCCTGACATTCATTAGATGCAACAGTACTATTGGAGAAATATTGCCTTTTGAACATCATTATACTGATCCTAACTTTCCATCTACTGATTGAAGTTTGTTTTGCATACCTCATAGTGACATTTGTTCAATAGTGTTCATGTTGTCATTTGTAATTGTATCACACGTTCTTATTGGAGTATCTCATTCAATGCACAGTACATCTAGTGGGTAGTTTGTTAATGGCTTAATGCAGTGCTGCTATGTACACAAATGATTTTGTTCATATACAGTTTGTAACACCATGACAGGCTGGGGCCTGGGGTGCAATTGAGAAAATGTGGGTGCGTACGAACAAATGTGCCTTTATGGAGTGACCATTAGCAATATTTGGCCTTGGTTGTCATTTATGAACATGAGCATGTTGTTGCATAGAGAAAGTGCCAGTAGCATGGTTTTGTAGGCACATTTTCCAAATTAGTTTTATGGTTTAATCTTTTTTTGAGGAATCTTTTATGGCTTAATCTGAATAAGGAGATAACCAATTCGGCATTACAACACTTCTTTTCATTCTTTTTCATCTGTTTTAGTATCATTTATTTATCTTATGTTGATATATATGTATAGCTAATTGGCGAAACTTGTGATGGAGGTTTGGTAGAGCAAAAGCAGTATTTTGAATCGTGTTAAATGATACATAACAAGTGCTGATGTAGATAGTTCTGTCATGCTGGTTCCCATTAGGCATTTTACAGACATCTCAGCCTGTTAATTCTTAAGATAATCACGCTGAATCATTTTTTCTACTATTATTGCTAGGTATGGGCTTCTACGTGGAACGCTAAGGGCCCCAGCTATTGGCTGGATGATGTACAATGTTCTGGTGAGCAACGAGAAGTCCATCGAGTCTCAGTACAAGTCCCATGTCTATGCCAACCCTGAGAATGTGACGCCAGATTTTGTCGAGAGCCGCTACGAACTAACCAAAAGAAAAGGTGCACGGTTTGTCCCTGCTGCGTTCCTGACAGGCCTTCTTGATCCTGTCCAATCAAGAGAAGAATTCCTGCAGTTGTTTGCTAAGTTGGACGGAGAAGTCCCAGTTTTGATTGTGTCGACGGCAAATGCTCCAAAGAGGTCAAAGGCCGAGATGGAGGCTCTCAAGGGCGCTAAAGGCGTGGCCAAATTTGTGGAGGTTCCAGGTGCTCTTCTGCCGCAGGAAGAATACCCCTTAGCAGTTGCAGAGGAACTCTACAAATTTCTGCAGGAATCATTCTCAGCAAGAAGATGAAAGTGCATGTGCGACAACTATGCCGGAAAGTCCCACGCGGATCATTTTGCCAGTAAATTCATCAACGTGCCATATCGTAATGGAGCTTTTAGTAACAATAAAGCAGCGCCACTTTCATGTGTACCACATTTCCAAGCCTGCTTTTGACAAAGCAGCCATCCATACAGCGTCAGTCTATGTAAAGCATACTGCCCTGATCAATAATCGCAGTTAACGATCAGCCGCGCATCGTGGTTTCTTCAGTGATATGCCATAGAGGCAATTATAGAGATGGCTATATTACTTCTATATTTATGATCTTTTAAATAATATGTAATTTTATTATTTAAATAAATATCTTTCGTATTGATTAATAAGAATGTGACTTGTTTGTGGAACTCTATTTATATTTTTGAAGTTATTCTAAATTATTCTTGATCTTATATTATTATATGGAACAATTATGATTTATAGATCTAACACATGTATTGACTGATGATCATGTTTCACGGATCATATATATGTGAATTCAAAATTAATAACATGAACATATGTTAGAGAACATGGTATTAAATTGACTCACCTTGAGATATTATTGAGATTATTATGCTTTTATGTATTATCAGTTGATCTCAAGCAATAATTATGTATAAAGGGGTTGCTAAACGTTACTCCGTAATTGAATGGTTATGAAGGTAACTTTCAGGTATGCTATGAAATATGTGGAGGAATGTGACTGGTCAGATATGAGATTTGTCCTTCCTATACAACATGAGAGATATCTCTTAGTCTCTAGATGTGGTCAATTAAAATAATTCATGGCCATGCCAGTGCTAGAGAAGTTGATCGCATGAAAGTATATATCACTAGATCGAAAAAATATTAAACAGTCCATATATGATACGTTTCTCACTTGGAGTTTGTTCAAGTATCGTAAGACAAAAGAAGGATACACAATCAGGTCATTTAATTCGATCAGATATGAACTAGTCATGTGGGTATATTAACTGGTCGTAAGCTGATCGGACATATCACAAACTGGTCTGTGAACTAGTCATATGGGGGTACAGATCGGTCGTAACTAGGTACGAACTGGCTGTAAAGAGTTATGAACTGATCGTGAATGACTAAGACTTTGTTGCAGATCATATTGCATAAAATTTGTTCTGTTGATCTTTGTGTATATTTGAGGGTTGATATATCCTGTTAGGGACCGCAACCGAGCAGTGATTGGAAAGGTGTCTTTGGGTTGCAGCCAAGTATATATAAACGTATAGCATCACACACTTGACGGATTGGAACAATAAGAGTCCGAATGATAGACTTCGAGTGGGATATAACTTCTTGTATTGGATAAGGATCTGGTTAGAAGCTCTATATAAAGGGTGCATTGTGTTATGGGAAGAGAGAGAGAGAGAGAGAGAGAGAGAGAGATCGTATCACCCATTGAAACCCTAGCCATCACCTTTCAAATGCCCTGCTGTGCGCATTGGTATTAACACACCAATGCATGATGTTCTATCCTTGAACATGTATAATTCGGTAGAGGCGCTGATGCGACTGCGACACTGATCAGGATGATCAGAAGAGAAGAGAGTCGGCTCGTGAAGATCAACTACCGCTAGAGGACAATCAACTTATGAGGATCATCTAAAGGCATTAAACGATCGACTACATTCACTATATCGACGTATGCTATGTTGAATCAGATTATTTTAACTCTTTTTATATATTATATTACGTGTCTAATGATAATAGTTTATGAGTACTTACTTAAGTAACTTTCTGGTTTACGTAAAGTAGCCTGATCGTAATCCTACAAGTTCCAGTCTGATAGCATCAAGGCCTAGCCCTTGATCTGGTGGCATTCATTCATAGCACATGGAGGCAGCAGTTCTTCCAACCCTGTTCAGTCCAGCCCCTGGCTTCTTCCCATTGATGACAGAGTTCAAGCCCTAGAAGACGTTGGTCTCCAGAGGCCAGAGGGTAAACATATCTCATTTTCTTTCCTCCCACCAGTACATTTCACCAAGGTGGCGCGTCGTTGAGTTCTTTCACCGGGGAATCAATGCTTGAAGCTGAAAGGTGCTGGCTCTTGTGCTGCTAGAAGCTGGTACATTTGTACGTACATATTCTGATCAATAAGTGGAGCATGCTGCCAGTGGCTGGCCGTGCCGCGGCTATCAATGCCGCATTTAGTGAAGCCTCACAAGCCAGCTGCGACTCCGGGCACGCAACCTTACGTCGCTGTACAGTGCACTGCATCCTCGCCGGGTTCGGGCAGCAAATGGTGGTGGTGGCCGGGGCCGGGGGCGCTGGCCACAGTTGAAAGGAACGGCGGCGCGGTACGGTCCACGACGTCGCCGTCGACGCGCCCACGTGGCACCCAGGTGGAGCTCGTGCCATGTAAGTCACTCGCTGTGCCACTCGCTGTGAGCTTGTAGCGGTGAGAGGAAAAGGCATTTAAGGGAGGGAAAGGGAAGTTTAAGTGGCAAGTGAACTGTCCCAGTTCAGTGGTGGACTTTTCATGCGCTGCTGCTGATTTGTCTGCATAACAACGCGCTGGGCAGCGGCGGAGCACATCGTAGCATGAGTGTAGTTGTATCTCTAAAATTTTTATGTAAAAATTTGATATATATCCTCTTTAATATATAAAGCGTACACTATACATACTAACATACTCCTAACAGTCCATTAGGCCCAATAGGCAATAATCAAACCTATTAGCCCAAGTGCCTAAGCCATCCTCACTTTCCCAATCGATCGCCCAAGAAGTGTTAGGAGCTCTCTAAGTAGCTCTTCTACACCTGCCTCGCTAAGTCCCCTACGCTTCTGACTTATTGTGTCTTGTTTTTTACCGCTAAGCTTTTTTATGCACCTGACTCCCCGATGTCAATTAGCTTCTTGAATGCTAGAGATCGCTTCCTAATGTTTATGTGTCAACTAGTTATGAATTTGGTGGTGCTAATAATGCTTCTAAATCATTGTAAATTGTCTAAATTAAGATATGATTAGAACGTTATATGGCTGCAAGATACGTCTTTGGAGAGTTCTATGGTGTTAATTTGAGTCTCGGTATACCAATTTGTGAACTTGTATTGAACTTCCGTACTATATAATTTGAACCTATTTTAGAATGGACGTATCTTAAGTGCGCGCCTCCATCGTCAAAATCCTGGTTCCGCCACTGTCGCTGGGGATTCTAGAGAATCCATGGGAGTGGGCACTGGACAGTGGAGTGGTAGGTGTTGGAACATTGTTGATTTTGACCAGATGTAGTCGTCAATTGTTTCCTCGTGCTTTCTATTGGTTATGACTACTTTGTTGATTACGACTACTCAGTTGGTTACGACCACTCTGCACGCACTCGAATTTCAACCACACCGCACTCGAACGCTTCGACTTCTTCGCTATGGTACCCATAAGCCACGAGTACTACAGTACTCGTAAGCTTTAACTACTCCAGTTACTTATAACCTTCGAGTATTCTTGGTACTTGTTAACTTTGAGTACGCTGAGTACTCGTATTACTAGTGCACAACTCCTCTACTCCTCATGTGATCCCTTCCTGCTTGATGCAAAACAATCAAACAACAGAATACAAATAGTTTGTTTTTTTGAGAAGCCAAAAGCACTCCACTTTTCTACTCTTATTTCTTTCCCTCAACTTCTCAATCACATCCGATTGCTCTCGTTCACTTGCCTCCTTACATGACTAGACTGCGCCTTATAAAGACTAGTTACAAGACTCATAAATAGACTCAACAACCCGACTCGGCTTCTACTATGAACTCGTACATGGCAATAAACCAAACACTATTGCAGACTCAGATATGATTAAGTAATAAAACAAGATTAATTCCAATATTCACTCCCTTTATCTTGTTTTTCCACCTTGATCACATCGATCTTCTCTCATCTCCAAAAACTTGATCATGCCGATCTTCTCTCATCTTCCATCCTTTTCTTGCACACTCGTATGCCGTTCTTTCCTGGGTCGACACTACCCTACCACGTGCACTTGCTCCATCCCGAGCCATGAGCAAACCAACACTGGCCGCACCTTGCACCTAGACCGATCTCATCCTTCCTTGCATGTCCGCCTGGGCTAGAGCACCTGCTCCCACGGTTGTCTTGGCTTCGCTGTTACCTGAGCCTCTCGCTTCTCTCTCTTGGATCAAGTTTGCCCGCTTTCCTACATATATCTCAGCTGAGGCTACATTGCCTCTAACTCTTATGCTCGTGTGTCCTGTCTCTCCACAAAACCACAGAAAATACACCAACCTATACTCCAAGCCTTCTTCTTGGAACTTGTGCACCTTTTCCACCTACATACAGTTGAAACTCGCCACCTTGACTTATCATGTCAGCTGCACCTACGCTTCCTCCTATGCCATCTACATGCTGACGGGACTACTCCTGACCACCCGGGCTGCCACCTGCAGCGCCTGCATGCACACCGCCTTGTGCGCCAGTTACTTGCACGCCATGTGGACTTCTCAAGTTAGTACCACCTGCATCTTGTCCACTCGTGCTTCTTTTCCGACAACTAGCTTACAAGTTTTCAAAGAAATTTGTATAACCGGTTCAGGGATCTTTTCACCTTCATCATCAAATCATCGTTCTTTGCATAGACACACAAGAACTTATCTTGCAACACCACCCTGCACCCTTCTTCTGTCATCTGCACCACTCTGCACGCACTCGAACTTCAACCGCTCCGCACTCGAACGCTTCGACTTCTTCGCTATGGTACTCGTAAGCCATGAGTGCTACAGTACTCGTAAGCTTTGACTACTCCAGTTACTCATAACCTTCGAGTATTCTTGGTACTCGTTAACTTTGAGTATGCCGCGCACTCGATATCCCGAGCACTTGTATTACCAATATGCAGCTCCTCTGCTCCTCACGTGATCCCTTTCTGCTTGATGCAAAGCAATCAAACAACAACGCAAATAGTTGTTTTTTTCTGGGAGCCAAAAACACTATACTTTTCTACTCTTATTTCTCTCCCTCAACTTCTCAATCATATCCGAGCTCTCGTTCGCTTGCCTCCTTATACGACTAGACTGCATCTTATAAAGGTTAGTTACAAGGCTTACAAATGGACTCAACAATCCAACTCAAGCTTCTACAATGAACTCGTACATGGCAACAAACAAAACATTGTTCCAGACTTGGATACGATTAAGTAATAAAAATAAGATTAATTCTAACAGTAGGCATCACCCTCGGTTTAAATGCTGCGAGATAGGGCCTTTGATTTGCCTGAATGGATTGGTAGGATGCCTGCTCGCATGTGCGTGCGCCGATGGCAGTTCTTTCTTCTGGTTGGTTAAGATTGCGTGAAGTGGCTGAATTGCAGGAGTTCTTGTCCAGATGGCAGCATTAGTGTTTTCTGGTAGGGATTGGGGAATTAAGTTGGTGAAGGACCAGCATTGTCTTCTTTCTCCTTCACAAGAGAAAATACCACAATGAGAGTTTCAGGCAAGAAATACCACAATGAGAGAGTTTCACGAAAGCTGGTGAAATATCAGCACTGGCGGTCTTCCTCTTGCACATAAGAAATAACGCAGTGAACAGGTTCGTAATTTTTCAGTTCTTTAGTTTCCTATTAGACTGGGAAAGAAAACATAAAAACTGCTACATGGGAACAGACAAGAAAATCGAAATCATATCCGACCAGAACTTGACCCATCTGGCTGGCAAATAGGCAACAAAGGCTTTAAGGGATTTTTTAGAACACAATAATTTTACAGAAACCGAACGAAAGATTATTCCTTTTGCCTATATCCCTTCAAGGAAATTCTTCCGATTCCTTCTCCAAATCGGTCCTATCATTCCAAACCGAACGAAAAAGGCAGGCATGGCTCTGATTCCAGCTTCATCACACGTATAGCCGTGACAAAAGAACTCTTGCATACATGATACTTAGCTTTTTTTTCCCTTCAAATTTAACTCTCGGGTACATACATACATACATACATACATACATACATACATACATACATACATACATACATACATACATACATACATACATACATACATACATACATACATACATACATACATACATACATACATACATACATACATATGTATGTATGTATATATATCTGTATGTCTGTATGTATGTCTGTATGTCTGTATGTGTGTGTGTATAGAGTCTTTTCCGCACTCTCAGGAGTGCATACTTCCACTTCTAATATACCACTTAAATGAATATTTTATACCTCTTTATCACTTTCGGTATACTTAAATACTAATTTTAAGATATTTCAATGTGACTTGGTTGAAAAAGTTTCATCAGAACCCTTTATTTTTGCTATATACACTTTTTCATATATAAAAGGAATACATATGCAAAAATATGTTTATATATATATATATATATATATATATAGTGTTAAAGCTATTTCAGTGCTAAGGTGCTAATGGTGACGTGGGCCGTTCGATCTAGATTGTGTGGCTCGGATGGAGGTGGGTGGGAATCCCATTCCACTTAAACGCTTTTACAGAAAACCTCTTGCATTTTGCACTTAAATGAAAACGCTACAATATACAACAACAATGGTAGACTTGATGTGTTTTTGTGAAAAGCGCAGGGGGTTGTTGCAAAAAAATGTTTAAGTGGGATGAGGCTCTCACCCACAGCCATCTGAGCCATACAATCTAGATCGAATGGTCCACGTCGCTATTAGCACCTTAGCACTGAAATAGCCATTAGTACTAGATATGCTCCATATATATATATATATATATATATATATATATATATATGTGTGTGTGTGTGTGTGTGTGTGTGTGTGTGTGTGTGTGTGTGTGTGTGTGTGTGTGCAAATTTAGCCTCCACTGTGACCTCGGAAGTAGCACCAGGAGACACGTGCCGCGCTGTGCCAACTCGGTAGAGAATGAACAGGCGTGGTAGGCAGTGGGCCCCACTGTCCTATCATGTTGCGGGAGCTCAGCAGGACGGTCAGCTAGCGCGTAGCAAGCTTGGTAGGATGGTGGGGCCGCAGTCGGTGACCGCGGCAACAGTATCTGGCGCGACAGGGTGGCTTGTTTAGCCGATTTATTTTAATAATACATTATTAATAATGTTGTAGTAGCAAGAAAATATACGATTCACAAAAATTGCTTGTATTTTTAATAGTTTTAAAATAATAGCTAACTATTACAGTTCGAATTTGACTAGTGCGCCTCACGTTGCCTCAAGTAATTTAACATTTCAAACCCAACATAATACTTCGTAATGAAGGTGTGAACTACATGGCGCATAGAATTAAAAGAAGTCAGGCTTGCGGTCATACGTCCTATGCATTAGGGTCCATCAGCTCCTTTCCCTTGTCTCCCCTACGGGCTTTGGCCTTCATGACGGCCACCTAGCACTCGGCTTCTAAGACATATACATGCTTGACCCAGTCTGAAATAACCCCCCCATTCAGCAGGGCATCGGTGGCTATCAGTGTCTTTCCCTTGTCTTCTCCCCTCTCAAACATTTTCTTGTCCTTCAGGGTGTAAGGTTTCCAATAGGTGAATTTCTCGAACACCACTAAGTAGTTGAGCGTGTATTTTTGCTCAATGAATGCCCTATCGTACCTCTCTAAGCCATTGATCTATTGAAAAAAGTAGCAATGCTCCATCGCCTACCATGATGCACGAAGAAGGTTAGTGATATATGAAATGAAACATGCAATGTGATTTATCAATGCGTGACATTCACTTACGCAGCTATCGTCGCATGTGTAGTGCACCTAGGTGGTGGTGGTTAGATGTGTTGACTGAATAATCTGTGTCAGATTACCGCAGTCGCACCGCAGGTATGAAAACTCTGGTGGCATAAGAGCATCATTGCAAGAATTATCAGGGTAGGATCCCTTCTTCTTGGTAATCCACTTTCGCTTCTGAAACATCTATCTATAGTTCAATATTCCTAGCCCCGATGGAGTGACGCCCTCTACCTCCCCTCTTTTTTCGCTCCCCTCTCCCCCTATTTGTGTTGGCTCTACTCGTGGAGTTTGGCCCCCTTTTTATAAGCGGTTAGTGCGTAATGTTTGGTATTAAATTTTGCAAAATGGGAGTGCACTCACATCCATGAGAGTGGTTCTTGTGGGCACTGGAAAGGTCACGTCATTATTAATTCATTGAGAAAAGCTGGTAAGTGCTATTAATTCATTGACAGATTCCAACATGTGTTGTTAACTCACTGAGAAAAGCTAGAGCATGTTGCTAATTCACTTAGAAAAGTTTGTGCGTGTTGTCAACTCACTGAGAATAGCTGGCGTGTGCTGTCAATTCAATGAGAAAAGTTTATGCATGTTATCAATTCAATAAGAAAAGATGGTGTGTGTTGTTAACTCATTGAGAAATCTGGTGTGTGTGTGTGTTGTCAACTTAATGAGGAAAGCTGACATATGCTGTCAATTCAATAATAAAAGCTAGCACGTATTATCAACTCACTAAGAAAGGCTCCGCGTGTTGTGAACACATTGAGAAATGCTGGCGCGTGCTGTCATTTCACTGAGGAAAGCTGGTGCATGTCATCATTTCACTATGAAAAAGTATCGTTGGTTGTCAAATTTCCATAAACTTTGCGCATGAACATAAGCTGCATGACCCATCAATCCGAACTACATCTAAGATACGTGTCGGCCTTGCTGAACAGAAACAACATTAATGGACATAGTTCTAATTGGGTTCAAAAGGGAATGCCCCGGAAGGGAAAATGGAACACCGTATGACACTCACATGGAATGGCGGTCATCGGGGTGGTGTGAACATGGTTGGTTGTTGTGGTAGTGGTAGGTGCAATTGTAGCTCAGGTTGGCACAATAGCAATATAGGTGGCAGTCATTACCGAGGTGGACCACCTCCTTGCTGTTCCTCCCCTTAATCCTCTACCTACGGAGCTTGTCGTTGCTAGTCCTCTTGGTTTGGAGCTCCTTCTACAACTCTTGTAGGCAGATTTGGAGAGTGTGGATGTAAACCTAGGCAAGTATCACAAATGATTGATCCACCCACTCAGTGAACCTGCAATCTATGGTTTGTAGGCAAGGTGAGGTGATTACAAGCGATGCACACGTGTAAGTATAGGTAGTGAATGAACCATTTGCTATGAACAGAGGGCAGTAAAAAATCAACGTTCTTAGTGTGTGTTGTCATTAGAAACCTACACCACCACGTTAAGTTTATACTAGCATTGTGGCCAAGACTCGGGAATATGTGGGTAGTTGTGGAGCGGATTTCTAGGGGCATAGTACTATCCGGTTTTGAGCGGTAAATTGGGGCTTGGGGGTCTGGGTCCAAGGGATCGTAGTTGCTTGTATCTTTGAGGTAAGGGTCACAGCCTTGAAACTTAGCCCATGTCTGTCGTCCCCTTCCACACCTTGAGCTTCTAGCCCTGCCTGCCATATTTTGGTTATAGGAGTACAATGGAGATACATGAGTTCCTTGCGTGGGACAATTTATAGAGTCTCTCCGATGTGGGCGATGGACTTGATGCATGTATGTTGTGTGGGGGGGCCAAGGTGCAGCCCTTTCAGTTGGACTGACAAGGTTGCAGTGTGCTATCACCTCACTCTGGAAAAGGGCTAGTCACAGTATTGTCACTTCAGCCTGAAAAATGGAGGCCACATGATGCTATCATTTCTAAACGAAAAGGCTATAGACTCATCTTGTCACGATGCATACAGTTACCATTACCCCTTCTTCATGTTGTCAGCACGAAAGTGAAACGTGTGGGTCTCCGGCCTCCACTGATCATCGAATGCTTATAGAAGCGATCATTTCTTGTAGTATAGAAAAAAACATGTCAGTTTGCATGTAATAGTTACATTAAGAGATACAGAAAAGAACGTGCAAGCGCAACATGAAGACTCAACTTAAATTAAAATGCATGGAAAGTAACATTGTAAACTATTATTTTATTGAAACAATGACATGCTGGACTTACAAATCTTAATTCACTAACAACTACTAACAATGACTTGACACACATCACTACATTCTGTAGCATAGTAGTCCATCGAGAAGAAAGTATAAATGACTACATAATTGGGTTCAACACATGCAACACAAACATAGGTGCCGCTCGTGGTATGTAATCTACACATACACAATGCATTGTAACAACATGTCAACACGCTTGGTGCAAAGTGCTGAAATCCCATGTGGCACGGAGTCAAGGCCGATCAGTTGGCCGCTTCCTCATGTAGTGAACCTAGTTCTTAGGGAAAGTTAGCCTGTCGGGGAGCGTCGTATATCACACAAGTCGTATTGTGATGGACGAGTGGGAACCAGGGCACCAGACAACTAACTGGGCCCAATCTCTTAAGTGTTGAACATCTGTTATACCTAGTACTCCACGAAAGTGATGTCATCCTGTGAAAGGGAGAACATTTTGTTAGGTTGACGAAAGGTACAATTGCAACACAAAATCTAGTTCTAAAAAGATGTATTAGCGTCGTGTGCCCAACAGACACTCTTGGAACTCATCCCTCGAGACTTGCACATTCGTATTGTTCGATTAGTTGTAAGAAGAGCAATAATGGAACAACAAGAGAATTCATAATTGTACGTATTGGTGTCACGTGTTGCGTGGACGATGAACCTCTATGGTACTCCATTGTAGGGTATCCTAGTCCAGGGTAGTCTGCTCCAGCGTAGCCAAATGTAGCGTAATTCGTGCCATACTGGTGGACCATGTAGCTATCATACATCCACAATTACGACATGGTTGGTCAGGCTGGCAATGTATGATGATGTCACATTCCTATTCTTCTGTAGCAGCTCCGCAAGCTCACAAGTGATCCTTCACCACCGTTATCCAGAAGTCCATTGCACCGCCTCCGTACCTCCGTGCATGGACCTTCCCGGGATAAGAATCATTCACACACTTCACCACATTCGTGTCAGGGTTCAACCTGTGCACCTGATACCACTACACCACAGCCACAAAACAGCGTTGGACGGTCAGTCGGCATAGGCAGATTTAGCGTCAGATGGTCAGTCGGTATAAAACATATACCGACTGACTCTGCAGACGGTGTAACAGGGGTCGGTAAAAACATATACCGACTGACCGGACTTTTGCCGACTGACTGTTAGACGATATAATATTTACCGTCAGACAGTGTGTTACCACATATTCCGACAGACTATTTGATGGTATAGATATGTTTTAGCGACTGATTGTCCAACGATGCAATCAAAATGGATTAAAAAAAATAAAATCCGATTTGGCAGAATTAGTACATAGTAAACCAAGTTCATTAATAATTAGAGAGCCACCATATCACATTCACCATCACAAATTCAGTCCCCAGATACATATAGGTTTGTCTTCCTTGCACCAAGTGAAAAAAACAAAAGACACACATGGCAGTGCATCAAAATGTACTATATTGTTTGCAGTACACAATCACTTTGAGAAACTCAGAAACCAAAAGGAGATGCATGGATCCAACAACAGATTGTAGAAGATTGTTTTGCACATGCCATTGAGTTGTGTGAACAAGTTCTTCCAGAAACCCAAAAAACAAAAAAAAATACTTGGATGCAAAGGCGCAGTAGTTCCGCAAAGTCGTGACCGGTTCAGCTGTAAGCAGTCCAGTTGTATCCAGCTAGTGGCGCACAACACTTCCTGAGTCAGAATGCCAAATGATTATCTTTATTCAGTAAAACACAAATATACTACAAGTCTACAACCATTCTAGTTTATTGTGCGTGTATACAGGATTGTTGTTGTACAGTAAACTTGAGATCTATACCAAACAATACTTTTCTCTATGCTGAACAAAAACAGATCTATACCAATAAGAGTTAGCAAGTGTTGCAAACCAGGCTAGCAGCGTCTTGAGATTCAGATAAAGGGTTGGTGCCTCTAAGTACACTTGCCATACTATCGTATCACCCATCAACCTCGAAGGGTTGCTGCATTGCTTATTTCCTATATATCAACCTCAAAGCTGTTGGGTGTGAAGGTAATAGTACTACAAATTAAGCATTCCTAGCCTCAGATCCATCAACCTCTCTCTCATATGCTTGGTGAGAGGTGAACTGGAAACTGCTATGTGTATGACTGCATGCTACTACTTGTATTGCTTGTGAACACGTCAAGTCAATGCAAAGTTTGCAAAGGTTGTTTCAAATTGCTATCTTAGAGAGGGACTTGTTTCATTAACACCAAGATGACCTGGATATTTGAGTCAATCTAGAGTACCACTTAGTAGACTTATTCGAAGTGGCAAATCTCTGTGCCATCCATGCGAAACGTGTTACCATAAGTAAGTTTTTACTGAATGAACACTTATTTTTTCCCCTTAGCAGTATTATGCTAAACGGAAACATGCCATAGTTATAAAAAAAATCAATTACAGGATTCTTTTAAACACTTGTGCTGATATCTAGTTTTGATGTCCTTGAAGTGGCCGAATTTCTAATGATAAATCATAACAAGATTTAGTTGGTTTGTGCAAGCTGCAGTTCTCAAATCTCAATACGACCTTGTGTTTTTTATTCTCACTGAATATGTCAAACAAACAGTACATAAATTAACAATTATGGCTTGTGAGTGAACTGGAATTTGGTAATGCTGAAGAACTTAGTTCAGCTTCATTTAGATACCAAAGCTAGTTAGTATAGGAGAAAATAATTAACAATTATGACATCTTATATATCTTAAAAGGTGCTCTTGAACAAAAGGATCTGTTTTATGAAATAATTACTTAGAATGAGGTAAATAAAATACACTAACAGTTATGCTTGTTTTCCTGACAATTGTGTTCATGAGTTATTAAAACAAAAAATGGTGAGGTAATCCAATTATGTTCATGAATCAGGACCATAACATACATCTGCAGCTCAAAGGAAGAGTAAGAAAGGGCACAAAATACCTGCAGTACCCTGGGAAGATCTTGATGCCTTGCTGCAAACCTTTAGCTATACAAAGTACATTAATTAGGTGCAACCACTCAGCATATCACAAGCTTAGAAGAAAGCTGACAACACGGCATAAAAACTCGAGAAACAGAACCATACCGTTACTCAAGCTCCTTCACCCAACTGTAGGTGTCCAGAGAAATTCCAAATGCTTGCAGCTACAAATTCTGCTCCTGCAAAAGTAGTATATATATTATCAAGAAATGGAGCCAACAGCCCAACTGTACTTGTGTAGTAGTGTTTGTTTAACATATACATCCTGAGATTATTTGCTTCCTATATGGCCATGCAACTGAACATGTACATCCTGAGATTATTTCATATTAGAACATACAATCCAACCACAAGTTTTTGGCACATACAGTAATGAAACTGCATGTATCTCACATCAGTTTTTTGGCTGAAGATTGTCATCATCCTTAACTTGCAGAAAAAAATTCTCGCTAAAAAAATGTAACCAAGCATTGATGAATAACATGAAGCACATACATATAAGCATTGTTCATTTTCAACATATACTGCATACAGCCATACACATACAGACATACTGACATACATTCATACAACACCAACTGATCAACACCACATCAGCACATCCATTGTAAATTACAAGTTACATAGCCAACTATTTCCAATTCTCAATTTCTCATAACCAGTCCAATTAGCCAAATAACCAGGCACAGACATACTGACATAGTGACAGTTCAAAACTTCAAATGTTCAATGTTAGCCACTACCACTAGCCAGGCACAGAACAACTACTCACCGGCGGAGCCAGAGCTGATGCCTGACGCGGTCTGCGGTGGCGGCGGAGCGGAGGGCCGAAGGGCGGAGCCGGAGGCACAGTCGCCGCCTCGCCGGTCGTGCGGAGGGCGGAGCGAAGGCCGGAGGGACGGCAGGAGCGAAGGGCGGAGCCGGAGGCACGGTCGCCGCCTCGCCGGTCGTGCGGAGGGCAGAGCGGAGGGAGGGCCGGAGCGGAGCGCCTAGATCTGGCGGTCGCCGTGCTGGCAGAGTGCTGGAGCGGTCGGAAGGCCGGCGCGAAAGCGGAGCGGTCGGAAGGGCGGCGCGGAGCGGAGCTGCGAAGGCGGAGCGGACCGGAGCGAGGCGCGGAGTAGAGCTAGGGTTCGGAATGTGGCTGTGGACGCGGCCGCTCCGCGCTCGCCGCTCGGGCGCCTTTATCGCGTAGCGAAATGGATTTGGGGGTAGATTGATGGGGGGAGGGCGTGCGCGGGAGCGGATTGATGGAGGGCGGGCGCGGGCGAGGGGGAGGAAATTTGGCGCCCCGTGCACTGTTTTGGCGGGCGGTGCGGCGAGAGTCGAGGGAAAAAGAAGGTTGGCGGCGGCAAGGGTTTCATTTCCTAGGGTTTTGATGTTGTAGGTGGGTTGGGCCCATTACAATTCGTGCGCGAGGGCTCTGGTCATCTATACCGACAGACGGTTCAACGTATATACCATGAATTACCGACTGACAGTTCAACGCCTAATGTAAATAGATATACCGACAGACAGTCAATCGGCAAAGGTAGGATTACCGACTGACGATTTGTCACCAACTTTTACCGTCTAACTGTCCATCGGTAATTATACATTTGTAGCGACAGACATCTGACGGTATTTTGGTGTTGTGGTGTAGTGTACGTGTGGCTTATGTTCACAGCATATCTAGCAATGGCTTGCTGTGCAGCATCCTTGTTGGAGAAGCATTTCCCTTCTACTAGAGTGTCTTCATCGAACAACCATTCAAACCCATCTTCGTGCAGCAGAACAAAGGAGGCCAACACAACAACACCCAATCTGGAGGAGATATACTTAACATTTGTTCACATAATGCCACAGGATGCACTGCCCCCATCAGCGTCTACACCAGCCTCATCTGCATTGTTAACTGTGTCGACATCCTCCTTGTCATCGGATTGTATTCCATCCAACATGCCACCGAAATATTCATAGTAGTTAATACGCGCTACCCACCATCTCCCTGCACATTCAATTGGCTCAAAATTCTAAGCACATCTTCTTAGCCCTCTATCATCTAGCTGGCACTAGGTTCCATCGCGTCACCAATATGCGTACCAGCAGCAGGTTCCACTTCGCCACCAATATCCCTATGAACAATATGTTCCACAGTGCCACCACCAACCAACAATGGCACTCCCATGCTACCACTCCCACCGGCCTCGGCCCTGCTTGACAGTTCCCACATCTTCACAAACTGCACATACACCATTGGTTTCTCATATATCGCTGCACTAGGATTGCTTGTAATATTCATGTACTGCCCCCATGCGATGTTGCCAACCACCTTCTTAGCTCCCAGAAACACTCCCCCAAAGATCTAACCACTATGGCAGTCACCGCCTCGATGACAATCTTCTTTCTGTCTGTCTCCCTATCAAATGTATTCTGTACGGACCTCCTGAGCTCAGATAAACCCATCTCCTTCAAACCTAGAGCCCGAATCATAGTCTGTTTACAATTTGATAGGTTCACCCGTATGACCCGTCCCGTACGATACCCTCCCCATAGAACGCAAATAACTATTCTACATCCGACATCATGTACCTACCACCAATGCAGACGAAATCCACTTAAATCCAATGATACTAAAAACAACTGAACATAAAAAATGATCATGCACATCTATGTAACTGAGCTATCAATTATGCCTATGGACATATGCATGTATATAAGTACACACAAATACTAAAAATAACAGTGTACATTTCTACAATCTTATCATCATTTTCAATATTTTTTAATCTTACCAGAGCAATACATACATACATACATACATACATACATACATACATACATACATACATACATACATACATACATACATATATATATATATATATATATATATATATATATATATATATATATATATATATATATATATATATATATATATATATATGCACATACATATTTCCTAAATTGCAAAGACACTGAAAATACTAAAAATAACAGTGCACATTTCTTCAACATGGCTAATTCCAAAAATGTCATCATTATCGCTACTAACATGTCATTAACATGGCTAATTATGAAATATCATCCGCATAAACTAAATACATATGCAACTAAACAAGGTTACCTAGCGCATTCCATACTACCAAATCACCGCTACGCTAAAGAAACACTAATGGCATATTAAGTGCATTACGCGCATGAGAATAAAACATACATCTTCTTGAAAGTCTCCATCAAATCTACACTTTTCCAACTAGCAAATATCCTAAATCCCAGCAAAACCATCTCAAAAAATTATTTGAACCTCTCTTCTCCTCTCTCTCTCTCTCTGTCTCTTTCTTCTCTCTCTGTTCTCTCTCACCTGGCAGGGAAAAAATGAGCTCACTAGAGGGGCTTCAGGTGAGAGAGTGACAAGCGAGGACTATGTTGGCAAGCGACAAAGGTACGTGGGTGCCTGCTGAGCTAGTCGGGCACGCTAGCCACCTATCGATCTGGCCGTGCTTGGTAGGCTTGGCACCCCTACCGAGCTCGCGATCCTCACCGAACGGTGGACCCCACCGCCCGTCGCACCTGTTCATTCACCAGCAAGCTGGAGCAGACTGCCAAGGATTTGCACTCCTACCGAGCTGGGTAGTGTGGCAGGTGACATGTGTCACCTGCCGCTGCTACTGAGGACATAGAGGGGGCCAAATTTGCAAAAACGTGCGCCTAGGGACTAAACTTGAAAACAAAAGTATCTACATTGCTAGATATAGAATGCGTTCGTGACAAAAAGTGTTAGGCCTCGTTCTTCTCAGATTATAGCTTATGGTTTCCCTCAAACAAATAAATAGAACAGCTTATCTGTCGTCATTTCGAAGTGGCTTATCAGGATAACCTTTTAGAAACGGCTTATCGGCGTAGCGAAACCGAAAAGTCGTAGCCATAAGCTAGTTTGGGAGCGATGCATTTTCTAAAAAGCCCACTCTGAGCAGGGGCAGTATCAACATGCAATCTGCACCACATCGCAAATGGCAAAAAAGTCTTAGGGCATGTTCATATTGGCTTTTACGGATGGCGTTTGGCTGTGACTGATGAATAGTAGTGTATTATGCAAGAAAGATAGTGCAACGAAAGACACTACAACATTTAGACCGCCATGTGAATTACGGAATTGTGATATAATAAAATACAAAGTACGTTACAATATATGAAAACAAAAAGTAGTTGTTGATGAATAGTAGTGACTGATAGAAATGGTTTATAGAAGCTAGAACGTTCCTATTAGCTTCTACTTCTGTAAACAGAAGTCAGAAGTAGAAGCCAATATAAATAGACCTGTTTGTCTTTGCTTTTCTTCCGCATGCAAACAAACATGAGCTGTTGAGGCCGTGTATATAACTAACTTCATTGCTCATCAGTGTCCTCGGTTCCCTGCCAAGCCCCACCAACTAACACATCCAAGTTGCTCCGCGATCTTCAGAGCCTTTTTGGTTGCTCCCACCATCTTGGCATAAGATTATTATTGATCCTACATGAGTTCTTGACTTCTTGTTCTTACCCTCCTAAGATTAATGGCTTCAGGGACTCCACTTTGGCGTCCAAGTTTTGGTTGTAGTTTTTTTCGCCCTCGTTCGGCCGTGATTTGGTAAGAAAATAGACTAGGGAGTGTCAGTCTCCTGAATTAGGTTGAAACTATTGGTCGCGAACACCCCCGGGGGGTAAAGACAGTACATGGCAGGCTGAGCTAAGAAATACACGCTATAGGACTTGTTTCAAACCGAGGAATTTTGGAGGAATTATAGAGGATATGTACTTATTTTCGCAAAACTCGCACCTTCTAAACACGCCATAAATTGTTACTACTCTGCTTTTGTTTTTACTGCTCTTTTCTACGCCTCATAAATATCACTGTTTTTTTTGTTACCATAGTTTGGCATTGTCGTGGCTTTTCAAAAGCATCCACATTGTTTCTACTTTTTGGATATAATAATTAGTCGAGTGAACCTCTTTTACAGACATAATAGCAAAATTTTACTGAATTAGTAAATATTTTTATACTAACTAGGTTTCGCGGCGCAACATAATGCACACGACACAGCAATCACGGATCGGTGCCAAGTACCATGAGAAAGGATGGATAAGAACAACACTCCGAATGAGGGGATGCATACGAACCATTGGACGTCGACCGCCGGTAAGAAGTGGAGCATTCGCCATTGATGCACACAGAAGTCTACCGGGATCGTGTCTCGGTTCCTGTGAATGATCGCAACATCACCTTATTGCTTTTGATTTTTCAGTGATTTTTTTATCAAAGACTATTTATTAAACTAACAAATTATAATTATAAACTGTAGAAAAAATATCTAATTATTAGACTAATCATTACTATTATAAAGAATGAGTTGGTGATTGTACGTCCATTCTCCTCCAACTGCTTTATTCTCTTAACTTCTCATCATTCTTCACTTTTCAACCGATCAGCGTAAGTCTCTTCTATAGCACTATCCTCTACATATTTAATAAATTTTATTGCTACGTACTATACATAACTAATAAACTATAATTGTAAATCATACGCCGCAGCAAAAAGAAATGTCGGATACCACAAGTATCGGTCACTTCCGGCTTTTGGAGTGAAAGGGCAGCCCTGCCTGACGAATCGACACGTCGAGTGCGGCTACGCCTACGAACTCGTTTCACACCTTGCTCCCTGTGCCTTTCGCGAGCCGACAGCTGACCCGTGGGTCCATTTCCGTTATCGACCCTCCGTGCATCGCGAAGAGTTCGCATGAAATCCTGCCGACAAAAAGTCCAGGGCTTATTCTTCTACGTTGCGATTTACAGTGTTACGATTTATAATTTTTAGTTATAGGTAACAGTTTTTTATTATATATTTTTAAAGATAACTGAGGACGAAAATATACCAATACGGACGGCATTTTGAGACGCATAATTTCTTTTAGAAAACCTCACGTCAACTGAAAGTGGTTGTTTTACTCTCTACGATTTCGACCCTGAAAAATCATCCCCAACGGCATAGGCGCTTGAGTTACGATAATAGACTGTCGTGTTTGATAGGATACATAGGAAGCTTTCTATCGAATCTGCGTCGGCGTTTACACATCGGTAAAGTTCGGTGCTAGTTTAGGCCCGTTTGGCACAGCTCCACTACTAGCTCTTGGAGCTGTTTGGAGCCGTTTTGTGCCAAACGGGGTAAAACAAAATAGCTCCATCCAAGGAGTCCCTTAAAACGTGCTGAGACAAAAGATATGCACGAGATGGAGCTAAAAAAGTAGCTCCACCTGGCTCCATCCGCAGGCCCGCATGCCACTGCCCTTGTACTTTCGTGAATTTACGCGATCTACCACCGGTTTTAACGGATCATTCCTATGAAAAAAAAAACGCATTAAATATTGGTTTTAACAGGTCATGCATATTTGTTTTAACGGGTCATTCCTATGCAAAAAAGCGCATTAAATATTGGTTGCTAATACTTTGTGTTATTTTAAATTTTAAATTTTTTAATTCAAATTTACTCGGATGAAAAATCATGTAGAAACATACAGCTCTTGATGTTACTACAAGCCAAATAGACAGGGGTATATTGGACAATTGATATCTCTCAACCATGCATGATAAAACAGGTGGAGCTGTTTTGCCAAACAGTCTACCAAAACAGCTTTAGCTTCACCGGTGGAGCTGTTCGTGGAGCTGAAGCAAAAAAAAAAACAGCTCCACTTGTGAAGTGGAGCCGTGCCAAACGGGGCCTTAGTCAACAAATACACCCGTAGTGGCGTGGCGCCTTATGCGGACTTTTAGCGGATTTGACACTGTTGATGATGATACTTACAAAAGTAGTAATATATGCATCATATTTACAGAAATGTTATTTTTGTCGTTTGGTGGGTGGATAATAGTACCGGTGAGACGAAACGTGGGGGTCACCGGCGGCAGGCCCCTGCCACCCTGGTGAGGAGATAGCAGGTGATTAAGTCATCTGATTAGCCGACTTAATTACATACCCTAATTTTTTCGTTTAGTGATTGTTTAAAGTTTTAAATATATCAAATGAGATCAAAAAAATTATAAAGTTTTATGTATAGCCTTCCAACATAACGTACTTAACAGTGTAATTTTTAGGTAATTTTATCCATTGTGAATTTTGCTAAAAAATTTATATAATTTTGATATCTGTATGAGTTTTTACATATAGCAAATGAGTTTCAAAAATTATAAAATTTTATGTGAAGCCTTCCGACACGGTCATACTTATTGTGTATTTTTTTAAGAATTTTATATAGTCCAAATTTATCATGTTTATTTGGGTTAATTTAATCATGAATTTATGAATATTTCATGATTTTTTTAGAATCTTATATATTAGGAATATTTGTACAAGTAAAAGTAAATATAGTAATAAAAAATGCATCACACCGGATGCTATATGGCTCACCCATCTGAGCCACTGCTACCTTCTCGCTGCGTCTGCCTCCCTGTAAGTGGTCTTGTCTTCCATTGAGCACGAGCATGTCCTGTGGCGTACGTTAGTCTATCCGAAGGTTGCGTCTCGGGTCGGAGGAGGTATGGAGACCATTCTGTTTGCTCAATGGCCAGCGATGGTCTAGTAGGCTCAAGTACAGTAGGCTGGGTCCAGTAAAAGTCGATGTCCTCCAACTGAGAAATACCGCACTACGAGCCGCCTGCAATAATGTTGTGAACGAAAGACTCTAGAAATCCCCCTCGTGGTGCGAAGGAACTCTTGCCTTAACCGTACGACGTGGTAACGAAGCCAGAAGAGCTCTGCTCACCGAAGTGTCCAAACTCTGGGTGTGCTATGAACGCTGAGCCCTACCCTGCATACGCTGCAAACCTTGGCGCTGTGTAGTGCTCTCTGTAAGCATCTCGAAGGCCTATATCGTCATTTGTGGACTCGTGTTCACCCCACGTTGAATTGGAGGCAGTAAGATAAAACGATATTAGTCACAATAAATATTCCAGATGTACAATGCTAATCTCATACCTCCCGAATGTGCAGCGAAGATGAAGAACGGGGAGCGATAGTCTGTGCAGGTGGTGCGAACGTCAAAAGTGATGCATCTCGATGATGGACCTGCGGTAGGAGAACGCCATGATGTTAGTGGAACGCAAGGCCTAATAGGAAAACAAAATGTAGGTTTCTACGTAAGTTACCTCCTCATCGATACAACGCACGGATGATTGGCGGCTAGTACTATGATGCCAGGCAGACTCGGTAGATTGCGATGGCCGACCAGACTCGCTAGGTCGCGATGACCTGGCAGGTGAGAATGGTGCCCCACTGGGTGGCTTATGTGCACAGTGTGATCCGTAGAACGGCCGCAGCTTAGGTTATGCACTATTTTTTTGGCCTGCTTTAGGATGTACTTCAAAGTATTCTGTAGGGCCGGTGGTGTCTTTGGGCTGGTAATGGTGGCCTCGGACGCCCTTGCGATGCGTTGTGCCTGCTTTAACTAAAGTGACATACGAAACAGGTTCAACAATGACCAGTATGAATTTCTTAAATGAAACGATAAGAAATTAGAACTGTCTTATGCTTCATGCCACCACGAAGCGTTGTGGGGATCGATCGAGCGCTGCAGACTTTCCTCACGCGTGATCTGCTCGGGGCGATCTAGTGGAGGAATGGTGAGTTTGCTGCATGACCGGGGTATGTACCACTCTAGGTACTCGTCGTACGTCTGGACGTCGTACGGACGCTGCTCCATGATGACATCGAGGTGCACCCTGTCTGTCCATGCCATCGTTCATTGTTGTTGCAGTGCTCGCCAGTCTGTACCGTGTTGACCATCCCTTGATTGTCTGCATTTCTAGAAACATTGTCATTACATAGTAAGACATATAAAGTGTACACATTAGTCGAATGGAATTTGACTCACCAGTGTATGGCTTACAATAGGAACCTGCCGTCTAGAGGGGGCACGACTTGGTGCAAATCGAACTGTCGTATCATGCGTTGTGGCACATAAGCCTCCATCATGTACGAGAACACCAGATGGTGTGTCGTCACCCTTAGCTCCACGTCCTCCAGGTATTGCAGGGATAGCCTGTGCGGCGATACACGATCCACAAAATCTACAATCCATGGACCTCATATGATGTCCTGTCGTGCAATGGCTCAAACTCATTGTGCCATAGCAAGTAGCACCTCGATGGTTTGCCCTTCACCCAGCGTAGACGGGCAGCAGTCCACCGGATGCCCATAGTGGGCTATCTATGTGGTCGATGAACTTGCCGAACGGGTGCACTGGTGTCACGATGGTCGGACGTCCGATAGGGAAGTGCTGAACAAGCACGTAGCGGATAGCTAGATTGGGGGTACCAGCAGTGGCACGCTGTCAAGCGTCACATAACACCCGATACGTGGTGCACAGGACCACTGATCTCCTGGTGCATTGAGGCATCGTCCCAAACTCTGTGTCAACCAAAAACTCGACGAGGCCATTGAACTCAACGTTGCAAATATCACCGTGTGTGGCTGAAAATATACTCCAACCAAAGAGCTAAATAAGGAATGCAATGAGGTGCCTCCTGATAACCTCCGACAGTGCATCCTGCGGGCACACACTGAAATTGTTCAGCCAAGCGCAGGGGGACACCACATGCACTCTCCGGGATAGGTTGGTTGAACCAGTATACCAACCTCTCCTTCCAGTCGGCTGGTGTAGGGGCGGCAACAAGTGCGTCACCCTCAAGAGGGAGACCGGTCAAGAATGCGACGTCCTGTAGAGTGACCGTCATCTCACCGTACCAAAAGTGGAATGTGTGTATCTTGGTCCTCCACCTATCCACTAATGCCGCAAGTAGGCTACCGTCGATGGTGAATTCGTGTCCAGTGAAGGCCAGTCTCGCAAAGGGAAATAAGCCCGTGGATCGCAGGGTGGGACGTAGCGCTCGTCCAGCGCCACGGACCCCTCCCCCCGCAGCTTGAAGGGCGAAAGACCAGCCGCGTCACCTGTCATCCATGAGTGCCAGCGATGTTTCTCATCGTACAACGTAAAGCCATACCTTCCAATACATAGGACAAACAAAATATTAGTGCGAAGATTAATAATGACAGTAAAGCTTACTTCATAATACAAGCTATATTAATTATGAGTAACTAAATAACAGTAATTATGACTAGGACTATGGGAATAATGTCGAAAGCATGCCATAAAAAATACCTATCTTTTGAGAAAAAAATACCTTAATGAGTTATGCAATGCCTTCTTAAAATAATTAGCTACACACTCTTAATTTTCAGAGTACCTTGCAACAAATGGGATAGACAAAATATTAGTGCATGTAACTACATACGAATACTTCATTAATCACTGATAATTTGATTACTCATCCAAAAAATTACGAGCCATTCATTACCATCGTCCTTAACACTAACTCATTGCTTACCCCTAACTAATTGCCACTACAATAATTACGACAACTTAATTACATATTTCTATACATTAACAAATTATGGGTACTGTACGTACACAAAAATAGTAAAAACTATGTCTAAATTACTATGACCTACTTACTTTGTAATAAAAACTATATTAATCATGACTAACTGAATAACACTAATTGACTAAGATTACGGGGATAACGTCGAAAGCATACGATAAAAAATTATCCGCCTTTCGGGAGAAGCAATAAGCACTGTCGTGTCCTTAATGAGCTATGCACTAGCTTCTCGAAATAACAAGCTACACACTCCAAATTTTGAGTGATGACCATAAGAATGAGCTTCTGCGATGAGCGACTGAGATGAGCAATGATGAACTGCGAGAAGTTCGTATTTATGGCCAAGCGAAAAGTAAACCCGGTGCCCTTACTCCGTAGATTGAGGAATCATTGTCACAAGTAGCACTTCGTGTGAGGGGGGACGGCATGGTGACACTGACAAATGTGCAAATGAGGGAGCGGGCGAGGGGGGACGACACGGACACAACGACATTAGTGCGGACGAGGGAGCGCATGAGGGGGATGACACACACAGAGTGGCAATTGTGTGTAGGACATAGCAAGAAAGAAAATATAGCACGATCGGACCGACACAGGCGTGAAACACAGAGGTCAGCCTCTTGAAAAGATGCCTGAGTGTCGTTAAATTCAAATTAAATTAACCCAAATAAAAGTGGTAAATTTGCACTACATAAAATTTCTACAAAATTACACAATAACTATGACTATATCAGGAGGCTTCACATAAAAATTCGTAATTTTTGGAGCTCGTTTGCTATATGTAAAAACTCGTACAAATATCAAAATTTTATTAATTTTTGAGCAACATTCATGATGTATAAAATTATCCAAAAATTACACTATTAAGTATGTTATGTCAAGAGATTTTACATAAATTTTTATGATTTTTTGAGCTCATTCGATATATTTAAAAATTTAAATAAGCACTAAATGAAAAAATAGGACAGATAATTAAGCCGGCTAATCAGTTGACTTAATCACCTGTAGTCTCCTCACCGGGCGGCAGACTGCCTACTATCTCCTCACCAGGCAGCAGGCACCTACCGCCGGTGCCCCCCCACACACGTTGCCTTGCCGGCGCTGCCGCCCGTCCATCAGATGGCAAAAGTCTACTTTTGATGAACGGCTGGAGATAGATGACGATACATTAATTGCGTATGCATCATGCATATGCCTGTTGTTAGTTTGCGGTTGTGTTATTACTACTACTACTACTACTACTACTACTACTACTACTACTACTACTACTACTACTACTACTACTACTACTACTACTAGTCTACTACTACTACTACTACTACTACTACTACTACTACTACTACTACTACTACTACTACTTTTGATCTTAGTGTAAGTATTCGTGCAAATGAATTAAAAACCGATAAATCATTTCTAAAAGGTTATCATGATAAACAGCTTTGAAACAGCGACGCAGATCATTTGCTTATTTAAGAAAAGCCATATGCTAAAAAAACATAGCCAATATGTATGAACATTGCTGAGGTTCTTCTATGCTGACAACATCACTTGTCTACATGTGTTTTTCTTGTCTGTTAGGACAATGGGGTGTGTTGGTTTCAAAAAGAACAATGGGTGTAATCTCTACTACTTAAAAAGAGAGTTGATGGTAGTAGTTTATTTGTCCATTCTAACTCTTCTTTGTACATCCCTAAAAATCTCTAACAAAAAACATAAAAAGATAATATACTAAAAAAATACAAATTCCACCACACTAAAAATTCTTTAACAAGAAAAAACAATAGCAATATACTGAGTGCGTGGTAGAGTAGAAGGTGTGGAGGTACGATACGGCCGAGCGTATGGACTAGGCAAACTGATCCCGACAATATTGACTCAATTTGTTAAGGTAATATAAATATTTTTACCTATAGCAAAACATAGGTATTTGGCTAGTATTTAATAATAAAAAGAGATCAATTTAGGTTTACAAGGTGAGAGCTTTTCAAAACTTGAAGATTCATGCTCGTAGTTAGAGGTGAAAATAGATCTAGATTTGGCCGGATAATCCGTATACTAATTCTGGAATTTTTGGATAGTAAATATTCGAAACCGAATAAAACATCGGAGTCAGATTTAAATGTTTGCGTATTAAAGTTGCAGATTCGGTACAACACGAAACGGCTTCGGATATCAAAATAGTATCCGGAGTTCCGGACCCCCTCCCCAACGTCTTTAAACACACACGGTTAGGCCAATCTCAATGGGGGTTTTATGGAGTTTCATGGACATTAAATACGCTGACATGGCACTGTATTGATGAAGAGAGAGATGATAAAAGTTTCATGGGAGTAGAGAGAGTTTCATAGGGATGAAACTCTTCTGCACTGTTTCCAAAATATGAATGTGTTGGAAACTGGGACATGAAACCTCCACTGAGACTGGCCTTAAAATCGCACACTGTTTCCTTTTCCTGGTCCCTGAATTGCGCAGCTCGCCTTCAGTGACACCTCTCCTCTCCTCCCTCAAGCTCTGCCCCGTCTTCTTTCTTGCTTGCTTTCCTTCTCTTTCTTTCCGTCACTTGACTGCATCTTTCGCTTTCTCCCAATGTTGATCAAAGGAGGTTTGAACTTAACCCCAGGGTGTTGTCCTCGGTTTGTTTTGCTTGATCTTTTCTGGCTGCAATGGCTGGGGGATCTTTTCTTGAATTTTCTTTTAAAGCATTGTGGTCTCGAGATCTGTGTGTAAGTCCCTGGAGTCCTCAAATGATTCTTCTTTTGGCCGGAAACGGGGTCCTCTGACGTTGCGTAAAGCAACGTCAGAGTGCAGTTGCCAAATCTGAACCGCCCGATGAGAAATGGACGGCTCAGATCCGAGCCGTCCATTTCTCATCGGGCGGTTCAGATCCGATGAGAAATGCCAAAACTGTAGCAGAATCAGATCCGAGCCGTCCATTTCTCATCGGGCGGTTCAGATGCAACTGTACTCTGACGTTTCCTTACGCAACGTCAGAGGATTCGGTTCCCTTTTGGCCGCCTGCAATTTCAGCACTGCATCATTGCTGACAATGGATTAATTTGTTGCTGTCAATATTTAATATGCAGTTATATATTAGAGCTAGCTATTTATCAATTTAAAAATATTAAAACAATTCGGTGCTGTAAATAGGAGAGATTATGAATAATGATTGGAATCCCAAAAATATTTGAATTCAATCCAATTTTAACTATATTTTGATCCGAATTCATATTTGATATTTGTCCTATCTGTATTTGGGCCTACCGTTTATCCCATTTATATTTAAATTTGAGAAAAATATAGATACGGATGATCTGACCACTATCTATTCCGTATCCACTCCGTTGGAATTTGCGCCGTCCGATTGAGATAGGAACGAAGAACCATGTGTTCACAGGTGATTGAGATAGGAACGAAGAGCGATGTGTTCACAGGTATTATACGCAGAGACGCTGGTATAAAAAGTCAGATTGGTTGTACACGATTTTCCCAAACAAAGGAAGAAACAAAAACTAAATAAATTAAGGCTGCCAGTACTGTACATGATGTCTACATAAGAATTTTTGGCATATTTGGCACTGTTGCAATCCGTATTTATAGAAATAGCAGTATGCTGGTGGTATTACCAAAAATATCATTTTTGCAGCCCAGCGGCCGGGCGGTGACGCTGCAGAGCTGACATATGTGAGCCGTCACCCCACCACTAAACCAAGAACTCTAGAAATCCCCCTTATGGTGTAGAGAAGCTGTGGCCTTGACCGTACGATGTGCTAGTGAAGCCGAAGGAGCTCTGTCCACCAAAGTCTCCAAACCCTACGTATGATGTGAACGATGAGCTTTACCCTGTGTACGCTGCAAACCTTGGCGTTGTGTACCACTCTCTGGAAGCATCTGTGAGGTCCGTATCATCATCGGTGGACTCGATGTCACCCCTACGTTAAATTGAAGGCTACAAGATGAAACAATGTTAGTCATATTAAATATTTCAGATGTAGAATGCAAATCTCGTACCTTTCGGATGTGCAGCAAAGATGAACGACGGGGAGCGGTAGTCTATATAGGTGGTGTGGAGGTCAAAAGTGATGCATCTCAACGATGGACCTGCGGACGCCATAATGTTAGAGGAATGTAAGGTCTAACAGGAAAACGAAACGTATGTTTGTATGTAAGTTGCCTCTTCGTTGATACGGCCCGCGGATGATCAATAATTAGTACTACGACACTGGGCAGACTTGTAGATTGCGATGGCTGGCCGGACTCGCTAGGTTGCGACGACCTGACAGGTGAGCATGGTGCCCCCACTGGGTGCCTGATGTGCACGACACGCTCTATCGAACGGCCACAGCTCAGGTTGTCTACTTTTTTTTGGCTTGCTTTAGAATGTACTTCAAAGTATTTTGCAGGGCCGGTGGTGTCTCAGGGCTACTGATGGTGGTCTCAAACGTGCTTGCGATGCGCTGTGCGCGCTCTAACTGAAGTGACATATGAAATAGATTCAGCAACGACCAGTATGAATTTTGTAAGTGAAATGATCAGAATTTTCAACACGTCTTACGCTGTCATGGCACCGCGAAGCGCTGTGGCGATCGATCGGCGTTGTATATTGTCATCGTGCATGACCTACTCGGGACGATCTGGTGGAGGAACGGTGAGTCTGCTATGCAACCAGGGTACATACCACTGCGGGTACTCGTCGTACATCCAGATGTTATATGAATGCTGCTCCATGTCAACATCCAACAACGCCCTATCCGTCCATGCCGTCGTCCACTCCTACTGCAGTGGCTGCCAATCCATACCATACCGACCCGCCCTCAATTGCCTGCATTTTTGGAATCATCGATGTTACAGAGCAAGACATACAAAGTGTAAATATTACTCGAATGGAGTTTCATTCACCGGTGTATGGCTTGTGGTAGGAACTTACCATCCGAAGGGGGGCACAACCTAGTGTAAACCGAATTGTCGCATTACGCACTGCAACGTGTAAGCCTCCACCATATACGAGAACACCATATGGCATGTCGTCGCCCATAGCTCTGCGTCCTACAGGCATTGTAGGGACATCCCATAAGGTGATACACGCTCCACAAACTCTACAGTCCATAGACCCCAGATGATGTCACTATCATGCAATGACTTAAACTCGTTGTGCCATAACAAGTAGCACCTTGACAGTCTGCCCTTGGCATAGAGCAGATAGGCACCAGTCCACCGAAAGCCCATAGTGGGTCCATCTATCAGGTTGGCGAACTCACTGAACAGGTGTACTGGCATCACAATAGCTGAATAGCCGACAGAGAAGTGCTCCTAACTTCACAGCTGCAGGAGCACGTAGCAGATGTCTAGGTTGGGGGTATCAGCAGTGCCACACTGGCAAGCGCCACACAACCCCTGATATGTGGCGCAGAGGATGGCTGATCCCCAGTTGTACTAAGGCATCACTCCAACCTCCGCGTCAGCCAAAGACTCGGTGAGGTAGACAAACTCGGTGTTGCAAATATCGCCATGTGTGGCTAGAAACATGCTCCAACCAAAGAGCTGAATAAGGTACGCAACGAGGTGCGTCCTGACGATCTTGACCGGTGCATCTTGCGAGCGTACACTGAAATTCTTCAGCCAATTGTGAGGGATGCCACGAGCACCCTCCGGGATAGTCAGGCCTAACCGGTACGCAAGCCTCTCCTTCCAGTCTACCGATGCAAGGGCTGGAACAAGTGCTCACCCCGGAGAGGGAGACCGGTCAAGAATGAGACATCCTGTAGAGTGATCATCATCTCACCCCACCAAAAGTGGAATGTGTGCATCTCAGGCCTCCACCTGTCCACCAGTATCACGAGCAGTCTGCCATCGAGGGTAAACTGGCGTCTGATGGAGACCAGCCTCACAAAGGGCAATAAGCTTGCGGCCTGTAGGATTAGGACGTAGTGCTTGTCCAGCTCCCAATGATCCCACCCTCTCCACAGTTTGAAGGGCGGAGGGCCAGCCGCGTTACCCGTCATCCATGAGTGGCACCGGTGGTTTTCACCATAGAACTATTCGAAAAGCTCTGATAAAGACATACCTTTGAACAAATAGGATAGACCAAATATTAGTGTGAAGGTTGATAATGATAGTAAAATACTACAAATTGAATTTTACGATGAAATAAATAGTACAAAATAATGTACACTAAGGACAAAAATGAACACTGCAAATGCGTGCTGGTCCAAATAAATGGTGCATATGAACACATGCTCATAATTTGGTAAAAAAATGACAGTAAAATATTTTTTTATGTTTCTAATATAATCTTTCCTCTGGCATCATACTTTAATTAATTGCTACACTTAGTGGTTACGATTTTAATGTTCAATACAGTCAACATAAAAACATATAAAAATAATATAATTAAACAACATATACTTGCTAACAGAAAATTAATTAATATAAAAATTCATTAATTATGCCTAAATAATTAGAAACTAAATTAATTACACCTAAGTAACTGCAACTAATTACGTACACATTTAACAAAGACAATTCATACGACAAAAAGTTACTAGTTAATATGGCCATGTTCTTTTTCAACTTTTGGTTTCAACTTTTGGCTTTTCTACATTAACTAATTTTTAAACAAAGTGTTTTTTAGATGAGGTCTACTAGTTAATTGTAGTACATACTATACCGACTTTATTTATATTGGCAAAAACAGTACGTAAGTTTCTGTTACTCTGTAATCTCTCGTATAAATAACCTAAAATCCACAAGCTGCAGCCAAAGCCATAAACCTCAGGCAAAAAGAACAGGCCCATATAACTTCTAATAACAGCACTAAATAATATTTAATCGGCTGTAAAGAAAGCGTACGAAGAGCGTAGGTGAGAAGTGTGAGCGAAGAGACTACGGAGTGAGGAGTGTCAGCGAAGAGGCTGTAAGAGTGTAAGTGCACACAGCTCGAAATTTATAGCGAGAGCGAGAGCGAAGCGCACACTAACAACGCATCGATAATGGCGGGAGTGAACTGCGTACAGGGAGACAGACACGATGCTAGTGACATTTTTGGTGGTCTGTTTCCTGCACGAGTGCTCAATTTCCATACGAGCCAAATACCACGGCCCACTCTGTTTATTCGCATGCAGATTAAACAAAGCAAACAAAACCAAATAACCCACCCTGCCACCAGGTGGCCAGGCGGCAGGCCATTACAATGCACCTAAATGGGCATTAATAACCTGGTAATTACCTGCTAATCATATGAATTTTTGAGCAATATTCACAGTGGATAAAATTGTCAAAAAAATTATACTATAAAGTACGTTGTGTCGAAAGGCTATCCATAGAATTCGTAATTTGTTGAGCTCTTTTGCTATATTTAAAATTTTGAAATCACCTGCTAATCATGAGAATTTTTGAGCAATACTCATAGTAGATAAAATTGTTAAAAAATTACACAATTAAGTACATTGTGTCAGAAGGTTGCACATAAAATTTTATAATTTTTGGAGCCCATTTTCTATATTTATAAATTCAAATATATAGTATGCAAAAAATAATTAAGGCAGGTAATTAATCCGTTTAATTACCTGCCATCCGGTAATGGAGCAGCAGGGCACCTGGTGGCCGAGTGGTAGGCCTGCCGCCCGGTGGTAGGGCTTCAGCTCACACATATCAGCTCTACGGTGTCACAGCCCGGCCACCGAAGGGCAAGATATTTTTGACAATACCATCAACATACTGCTATTTATGTATATACGTATTACAACAGTGCGAAATATACCATTCTTTCCCTACACGACAGTAGGCGATAGATACGCTCCCACGGTATACTTCACACCTTCTTACCACGTGTCCAAGGGGGCCAATGTAGGCCCATTGATTTTTTAAAGTAGTTAATTATTGATGGACTCCATCTTTAATCTGAGCATTTTCTCTCTCTTCAATATATATACATCAATCATACTGATTGCTGATCACTGCCTCGAATAAAAAATGCTGTTAGCCGAAAGCTTTTAGAATTAGAAATTGTCATTCAAAAGATTTTGGTATTCTCTTCGGTCTAAAATAAATGCTACTAGCATGTCAGTTTTATATGTAAATACTATCGTTTTAGTTTTTCTAGGCAACATTTTCCATCAGATGCATACACACATAATTAATAAGAGCAACCTATATATGTCAGAAAATAATGCAATAATCAACGGCATCCTAGCTTATTTCATGTGCGTAGAGGTAAATTAAGTCCGTATATGTATAGAGCTAAAACGACGAGTAAATCCGACCGGGATGTAGCGTTATGCATATGAACTGCGACCGAATGGTTCTCGTGCAAACGGTTGTAAGAAAACTATACATATATAAGAATATAATGTATCTGGATCTTACCAAATGCAACAAAATTTGTCGTCCTAAAGGCAACCATGTGTCAGTATTAATCCTCTAGTTTAAATAAACTTAAACTTAACATGTGGACAATTTCGGCTTCAGAAAAAAATTTGAGCAATTTCGGCTACAGGATCAAAAGTTATAGCAGTTTCAATCACTCCCCGTTTCCTCTCTTTGTGTTCCTCGATTGCTATAACTTTTGATCCCGTAACCGAAATTGCTCAAAATTTTTTCTGAAGGCTTTTGGATCAATGAAGAATATCTCCACCAATTTTCATTATTTTTGGCGAAGGTTTGATCCCTGTCGCTCAACCATTGAGTGACTGCATTAAAGTCGCCTAATGGGAGGGCGACAGGGACAGAATCGGCTTCTGGTTGGGCGATAGGCTCCAGTCGCCCTTCTATTGGGCGACTTGAGCCTATTTTTGTAAAAGAAATTTACCGCGGGTATATTTCTGTAATTTCGAATAAAAAATGGATTATTCGTACGAAAATTCTAAATCCGACCGGGATGTAGCGTTATGCATATGAACTGCGACCGAATGGTTCTCGTGCAAACGGTTGTAAGAAAACTATACATATATAAGAATATAATGTATCTGGATCTTACCAAATGCAACAAAATTTGTCGTCCTAAAGGCAACCATGTGTCAGTATTAATCCTCTAGTTTAAAGGGGGATTTGCTCATGTGCCCCAAAGTTTAATGGCGTTTGCTCATTTGCCCCATGATGTCTCACTGACATGTGGACCCTGGACCTGTATGTCAGTGAGATATCATGGGGCAAATAAGCAAACGCCATTAAACTTTGGGGTAGGAGAGCAATTTTTCCTTTAAATAAACTTAAACTTAACATGTGGACAATTCTACAACTGGGCTTGGTAGCTATCTAGCTCATTAATTCGTACAGGTCTATGTAGCTACTCCTAATTAGGATGATGAACTAGCTGGTTCAGATCACAATTAATATCACTAGATAAAGCTTTTACGTGTAACAATCTCGTTATGCATTCGTTGTCAAACTAAGGAACTGAAGAGAATTGCTCGATTTCCATCTCTCTACACCTGACAGTCACTACATTCAATTCACTGGACGCATACAAGTAGTCGTACTGGGTAGTTGTTCGTTAACAAGCTAGCTAGGTTAAAGTAAACTAAATGTGTTTAAGAGTCGATCATGTGTGAAACAAAGTGACGCTAGCTGTATTATGAAATTGTACTTAAAGAAAATGAAAGAGAGAGCCCATTATTAACTAGTTTAAGCGGTGTTGCACCTTGCTTGGTTCACATTATTTGTATATTTATTGGGATTCTCTTTCGACATGTATATGTACACCCAGGTTTGATTCATATTAGTCGAGACATGTATCTGTAAAATTTGATGTTTCTTTTTAATCCTCTCGTGATTGAGACTTGCAAATTATTTACTCGTTGCTTAACTTCTCGATCAATCCTAGCTAGAGCTAGCGCACGAGCTGTCAGCCTGTCACGACGACTTTCATTAGCCGATCAACACTCAAATCAATATAATAACACCCGAGGTGATTTACCTTTCAGTCCGAAAGTTCTATTCACAAACAAATTGTTGGCAGAAACTTGATCATTCATTATTGTTTGATCGGACGGTGTCGCCACTACGGGTAACTTAATAAGTTGATCCGCATCAAATCAGAAAATATATGATTGAAGTGACAAACCGCTTTCAATCATGAAATCAAGTTAGTTACATTTTTGTCAGACCTAAATAATGAACTTCTCAACTGTCACTGGACTGTGAAAGGATTAATTATTTTGACTAAGTTATATTCTGCCGACCACCGGTTGCCTTTCCCAACTTTGCTAATTCATTTTGCTCGAGCTGAAAAAGACACAACTTCACATAACCAAAAAAAAAAAAGAAAAGAAAAGAAAGCGAGAGCCGCATGCCATTATAAATGTAAAACAGCGACACTATTAGTACAACATCAAGGGAGAAAATAAAAAAATCACAGCCGATCGATGGATATGGCAACAACAAATATAATTATCCCTGGAAAAACAACAAATATAATTAATAAAATAAAAAATCTCTAATATTTTCGTCCTTTTCGGGCCAATAAATGGTGCTAGCTAGTTATTGATCGATCGGAAAGTCAAATGAGAAATAACTTTTGAGCATATGAATTTCCTATACAGGCTCTCTTCTGTCGGTATTAATACGTATAGCAACACATGAAATTTTTGCCATATATAATGTTTTAAAGCTAAGAAAAAAGAGAATCTGGTACGTTGCCACAAAAATTAGAGATGTGTTGTCAACACGCGGCACCGTGGGCGACAGAGGACAACATGGTAAGAGTGACATATGTGCGCTCGAGGGAGCGGGCGATGCGGGACGACATGGACAGACTAGCATTTGTGCGGGTGAGGGAGTGGGTGAGGGGGGCCGGTATGGTCAAGCAAACACATGTCCGAAGGAGGGAGTGAACAAGGGAGACAGTATGACAGACTGACATTTCTACGGGCAAGGGGGGCAGCACCAGGGGGACATCCATCCTCGCATATCGCTAATTACAATTAAATTGCCATGAATTAACATGGCAAATTTGGAGCACATATAATTTTCAAAAAATTACACAATTAGGTCAACTGTGTCGGAAGGATTACATAAAATTTTGTAATTTTTGGAGCTCATTTGCTATATGTACTGACTTCTACAAATATTAAAAGCATTCAAATTTTTAAGCAATATTTAGAGTGGATAAAATTATCAAAAAAATTACACAATGAAGTACGTTATTGTATCGGAGATTGTGCATAAAATTTTGTAATTTTTCGAGCTCATTTGCTATATTTAAAAATTAAAATAAATATAACGTAAAATTACGAATTTAGGTAGGTAATTAAGCTAACTAATTAACCAGCTTAATCACTTACTGTTCTGTGGGTGGATGGTAGGTGGCCTGCCATCTAGTGGCCAGGCGGCAAGCGCCTACCGCCTAACGGCCGGACGGCAAGCGCCTCATGTCAACTCTAGAGCGCTGCCGTCCGATGACCAGACGACAACCAATACAACACGTATATGACTATTTTTATAAATACGAGTTAAAAAGGTGTTATATATGGCAAACATTTGCAACACATGATCCAGATCAATATAGCTGGGAGCCTGGGACAGAGCTCTCAATCACGTGGCCGGTTCTCAGAATTTTGAGCTCTGATTTTTAGTGAGCCCCTTCGATCTCTTTGAAAAAACATGGGCGATGTGCATTCTTTTGGTTAAAAGACAACTGTTGTGCATGCTATAAACGTTGCTGAAGTAGCTTAATCACTAATACGTGTGTAATACTGCTCTCTCTCTCTCTCTCTCTATATATATATATATACACACACACACAAGTTAGAGATCTGTGCATTGCAATGAAATCATAAAAATGGTGAGATGAAACTTATTGCCTGGCCAACTTCATATATCAAACATTAGAGAGCAAGCGACAAAGATAGAAGGGTGGCCAGAATGCGCGAGGAGATGGGGAAAGTGGAGGGGTGGGCGGTTGTATCCTGAGAGAGAGAGGAGGAGAGAAACGAATGGTCCAGATCAAATCGGATGGCTGAGAAGAGAGAGGGAGAATGGACCAACCACCAACTCACACTTTTAATATATATATATATATATATATATATATATATATATATATATATATATATATATATATATAAAATAGGAAGTCTCACTTTTTTACTTCCAGGAGTAGTTACCCTATATCGTATCTCACGTAGTGGATGGTATATACGTGTAGTATACGAGTATATAAGACCATCTAAGTAGTATATATATATTTTTGGATATAGTATATACATATTTAGACATACTCCTTTTATGTGCGTATATAAATGTATTTGCAAAATACACTAAAAATTATAGATACTCTTGTAATTTTTCATGTGGTTCACATTAGAGTATCTTATCATTAGTACATGAGTATACCCAAGTGATAAATAGGTATACCAAATTCATTTAGATGGTATATCAGAGGTGGCAGTAACTCCTGAGAGTAGAATATATTTTTCCTATATAGAAAAATGGTTCTATACTCATGAGAGTACGTACTCCTACTTCTAATATGTCCCTTTAATGGTATTGTTATATCTCTTTATCTATTTGAGCATACTATAATAATGATTATAAGATACTGTAAAGTGAGTTCCATAAATAATTTCATAAAAGCCCACTTTTTATAGCATAATTTGTATATGTATTCCTTTTATACATAAAAAAGTGTATATAGCAAAGATAAAAGGACTCCGATGAAACTTTTTCAACCAAGTTGTATTGAAGTATCTTAGAAGTAGTATTTAAATATACCAAAAATGATAAAAAGGTATAAAATAGTCGTTTAAGTGGTATATTAGAAGTGGGAGTATGTACTCCCGGTAGTACATACTCCCACTCCAATATACCACTTAAACTAACATGGGCAACCACCTCAATTCAATTCAATGAATATAAATTGCCATGGGCGGTCTGGCCTCTCTTACATGGGCGGTCTGACCTCTCGACAAAATTAGCACAACAACTAGAGAGATAGATTTGCACAAATTTTGAACTGTAGCTCGAAATCACTTGAATTTGGTGCACTTTCTTTAGTGTGTTAGAAATTTATTCCAATTAAAGATCAAGAAGATCATTGCCAAAGTTCCTATATTTTTCAATTTTAAGGAAGGATACATCAAAATCGGGCAAAACACAAATACTTGAAGCAAAAATTGCTAGTGGGTCAGGATTGGTCAAGATGACCATGGGTCTACTCCGACCCATCCTAGCAAGCCTAACAACAGTAAAAACGCAAGCCAAAAGCCATCAAAATCAAAATCTCCAAAATCACCCTTTTTTAATCAAAACCAGGCAATCATAATAATATACTATAGAAGGTGCCTACATGGATGGAATCTGGTTCTCAAAAGATATCTCCACCACTTACATATCTTTGCAACAAAGTAAGATCAAGAGGGGAGAAGAAAACACCAAAAACCAAGCCAAATTAAGATATCAACACTTGAGCAAAGAGGAGAAAGATTGGACAAGTTTTGGATATCTATTGATACTTGAAGAGAAATATTTACAGCCACTTACAAAGCCCAAAGATGACCAAAACTCAAAACAAAGAGCCACGACTCATCTCTCAAAGATTCTCTCCAAGAATCCTAACTTCCTCCACGTGGCTTCCTAGAGAGCTTTCCTAACTCTCTCCACTCACCTCCTTATATAGTGGAGGCTTAAAGAAACCTTAAATAGCATCTCTAGGTAGGTTTCATCTACTTACCTGAGCTAACTGTTAATCCAATAACATACCGAGTTTTACACTCGCACATGCACGCTTATCAAAGTGCACACAACCATTAACCCGTTAGTGAATCAACACTTGATCCACTTTGTAAGGTTAAGGATGCCAACTAGAGGGGGTGAATAGACGCTTTTAAAATTCTCTTTGGATAAAACCGAGTTTATATGCGGAAGAGTAAATCAAAGTGATTTTGCACAATTAAGGCATAAATCAACTAGTCTCACTAAGTTCGCCAATACCTTAAGTCTATGTCAAGGTTTGTAATCCTAAGGTGACAAGCAATCAATTCAATTCGATGAATATAAATTGCAAGTGTATAAATGAGTACAAGGAAGTAAGTCACAATTGACGTATAATGTTTTACTGTGGTGTTCGAAAACTTGCCGGTTCCCTATAATCTATATTGAGGTAAACCCAAACGAATTGAATTGGCTCTACAAATTAAGCCAGCCACCTCAATTCCACTAGCAGCAACTCTTTCCCTCTCCAGATAGGTGAGGTCCTACCTTCACAATACGTCGGACCTATTCACAACCTTCTTTGAAGAGATCATTGGACACGATACCTCCAACACTATTTAGAAGTCGACAACCTATAAAAGTAACAAGTTAAACCTCCTGCTTGACTTTCACCAAGTGCAACACATGCACAAGCTCAAGTAGATTTTTAATCCACCTTTAGAAGCAACACATGAAACTAAATTCTTCTATTCTTACTCATAAGGTACAATACATACATAATTAAGAGGAGAGTCTCACACAAGCTCAAGGGAATGGAAATGGGTTCAGCAACATCACCTCCAACCAGCTACAAGGGGTATTTATACCCCACATAAAGAAGCTAGCTGTTGAGAGCAAAAATCATGACTAACAAATGTATCGCAGGCAGAAGGTTGGTTAGACTGCCCTCCTCGCAATGGATAGAAAACTAGCTGTTACTGCCTCGATTGATCAGACCACCCTCACAGTGTATGGTCATACCGAAATGGCCGATCAAACCACCACATAGGCCAGTCGAACCACTCGACCAAAAACAGAGAAAACAACTTTGTACCGCTATCTAGAGTTAGTCAGACCACTCACTGGTTTGACCAACGGCCGGTCATACCACCACACATAGGGCGGTCATACCACACGACCGATCCAACTGCTCATACAGAGTCAATCGTACTGCTGCCACAAGGCGATCATACCACTCACACAGAGCCAGTTGTACCGCTATAAGATTTTTCTTGTAGAGAAAGATGCATGTACTTCAACACATTTGCAAATCATAGTACCATACACACAAGGATTAAAACAAGATTTACAACTAGTTTGCAAAACACATTCGTATAATGTAGAATTACGATACAATGTTTAGGTGCATAGACACCAATTATTTGTAAAAACACATTTACAAACTCTAGTCACATGCTAGAAAGATTAGATGCATGAGTTATAACTATTTGCAAAACACATTCGTAAATACTACCATCATGCCACAGAGAGCTAGAGCAACTGAGTTTGAACTATTAACACATTATATAACTAAACTACTAGACAAAACCCCTCTTACTAGACGGTAAGCTACACTAGCAACTCAGTCTTTCATCAAAATACCAAGATCACCCAAATGACTAAGAAACACATTCTTAGCATATGCTAGTTATACCTTTGCCTTGAGTATTCTCTTAAAACTTGGTGACGAATATTTTCATTTCAAGTCTTGGTCTTTGTCTTGATGTACATCAACACATGATGCATTCTCTCGACTTGATGGCCTTCAATACATGAAGCTATTCACCACTTTGGGATCTCGACTTAATGACATTAACACATGATGTCATCCTTCATTCCAAATCTTGACTTGATGACGATCAATTCATGACATCTTTTAAAGTCTTCCTCATCATGGAACCTAATCTATTTCACTAAACTCACGAAAAATGTTAGCACCATAATATGATTATTATTAATTACAAAAACATATTATTAACTCATAATGATAGGTATAAATTCTTCACACTTCACATTTTCAGTACATCCTTGACCAAAACCACCTCTCTTACATCTTCTCACGCCATGGTTTGATCAAGTCTCAATTTTTGGGTTTGGGGCAAAAAGACTTTTGCCCCTAACCACCTTCTACGAAGTGCTTTCTTTGCCTTGAAGAGCCACATACTTCATCTTCAACTCCATGTGGACCCAATGATTTGCCACTAAGCCTCTCACCCCTCCAGATCCCATTGATTGTCCTCACTTTCAAACAACTCAAGTCACTTGACGTGCCACATGCCTTTCCATGCACCATGATGGACCCATCTTTCCTGTCTATTCTGGGCCTCAGCTCCTCCCTGAGCTTAGCCCCGATCCATCTTGCCATTGCTTGTCATGTCCACCATCGGTAGCTCCTGCTCCAATTTCTTGTCTTCCCAGCTTATAGCCGATTCGCTAGTCTCAGTCATCTTCTGACGACACTTTGATCGCTCTGTACTTCAGCTCCCGTAGCTTATTCCCGATCCCTTCCGCCTCACCATGACCTAGCTCAGGAGTAGTACAACCAACAACAAGAAGCAAATCGTCATGTAGCACCGCACAACACAAAATTATCAATTGACACAATTGATGAGCCAAGAATCCTTACCTTCACCTCAAAGCATCTCCTCATGTTTTGACAAGCAGCCCATAGTGTCCAACAACTAGCTGTCATGTTGTCACACATTCAGTCTCTTTCGAACCATCTCTACATGCATTGGCCTCATCATTTAGTGCACTACATGCACCAACTCGCCTCTTCACAATTGTTATCTTTTCTGTGCTTCCCATTTGAGCATGTAGTCTCACCCAGACTTACACGACTACTTGGATCTCAGCATCCCGCATAGTCCCAGTTCATTACCATTGACCGCTAGCATTCTCTGAGCCACCTGCGTATCTAATGACCAAACAACCATCTCGAGCACAAGTTCCATACACTTGACTCAAGTTAGTCAAAATAATGCATCATGCAACATGTATGCAACAAACACCAGCACACATGCCGTGCACATACTTAACCATACTCATACATTGATCCTAACCCTAGGACCAAATCTCAAACCAAAATATACAATTTCAGTACCAAGTCGTCAAAAAGCTGATCTAACCATCATTACCTGGTTGGTCAGACCGCCGACGTCGGTTTGACCGCTGGCACCATGTCGGTCTGACTGCTAGAGTTTTGCCAATCTGACCGCTTAAGAACACAAAAAAACGCTATCTCTATAATTTCGATTAAACTCTATCTAATTTCAACTCATAACTCCAAATTAAGTGACACCTAGAGCAAAGATATCATCAAACACATCTACACAAGTATTTGGTGTCTATTTCCAAAAAGCATATGACTAATCTGACCGCTCTATAGCCTCTGGTTAGACTGTCGTTACCTGGCCAATCAGACCGCCATTGCCAGGCCAGTCAAACCGATTAAAATCTGACATCAACTCTAAAAATTGCAAATTTTCAAAATAAAATTTAAACTTTGATAATATTTATCTAACAAGATCAAATAATTGTCCTACATTACAGCTCACGTCCACGTGGTCCCACAGATACAATCTAGTCGAGTGAAGCTAGGTTTGTTTCACTTCTCGATAGTTTTTAAGCTATATAGGTATACTGCTAGCTAGCAAGATGTGTAGATATCTTTGATCGAACCAATAGGAAGAATTAATTATCTACCGTGCATGGAATTAATTAACCCTATACTACATTTGCCAGCTGCTACGGACTTAATTTACACTACACTACATATTCCTTTGAATTCAAATATAGATACCGTGCGTATCATTATACGTACGTACGTTGTTCACCTTTGTTAGTATCGTATTTAAATCGCTATGAAATTAATATGTACTATACTGTTGTGGATATCATGTATATATGCAAAGGGACTGTACTCTCTCGATCGTACGTGCTACTCCGTACGTATCTGGATTTGCACGTACGGCCACTGCTGCAGCACGACTGATCGAGAACAGTTAGCAGATCTCTCGAGGGTATATCTATATCTACTATAGATAGATACGCACCGTATATACTGCGAGTGCTACACTTAAGTGCATGCAAGGAAAACAGTTAAGTGCATAGCAACAGTTAATTTTGCAGGTACGTACGTTTCATACGCCGTATGTGTATATACGCACATGCAGTGCATGCAGGGTATTGTACAAACTGAACTAGAGTAATAATGGAAGTAGTAGTATAGGTGGTATTAGAAGCAAGCTATACTTCATTATTGGGCCTGTTTTTGTTTTTGGTTAAGTTTATAGCTTTTGGCTGTAGGTTATGATTTTTGGATTGTTCGTGAGAGAAAATGCAGAGTAACAGAAAATTACGTACGGTTTTGACCAATATAAATGAAGTCACTATAATGTATACAAATAACAACTTTTAAAAATTGAAATATTTTGCGATGCACAGTCGGTGTCTCAGCTGTGACTAGAGACTGGTGTGAACAGCCCACTGAGGCCCTGTTTGGAATGCGGGAATTTTTCCCGATTCCTGCGGGAATTGAACTGTTTCCTGCAAAATTCCTGTGAAATTCCTCTGTTCCAAACAGGCCCTGAACAGGGGGCAACCTCTCACAGCTGGATACCTTGTTGGCTTGTTGCAGTGTGATCTATGTATGGAAGCATTGTGATCACCATGAACTGGAGTAGTAGTATAGCTAAGCTAGGTTAGCATCATTTAAATGTTGTGGAGACTATATTCTCTGTAATGACGTAACTACCTCGTAGACATGGTAGTAAAGGGGTTATATTGGTTGCGGCCGATGATTTTTTAATTGAAAATAAATATTAGTGGCTGAAACAAATGGTTTTTAGTCAGACGAGCGGCGGAGAAAGTGAGTAAAAGATGCGTGTGTGAGATAGGAGCGAAAAGAGTGAGGTGCGTGATACGCCCGTGAACCCCCTTTTTTTTTATCCCTGGAGTGAGACGGAAACGAGAGGAGTGAGGAAGCCACTTTAAAAAACCGGATATTTATATTGGTTTATGACTTCTCTAAGTAGGAACCAAAAACAGAAGTATATATAAACAAGCCCTAAATCATCATTAAATATAATTTGCTACCTCATGCAAATTAAATGAAATAAGCAGATCGATCAGAAAAGAGCTCAGGGTATCAGAAGTGTATATATCGCAATGGGTCTTAAGATGGGTCCCACCTAATTGTTAAGGCCGACTCATTATGTTTGAGGCCACCGCTCGGCTGTAACAAGGGTCCCACTCGGTAGTAAAAAAATTGTATTTTAATGCTTGTGGTAGTTGGTAATTGGCTGATGGAGGGAGAGAGAACAATATGATTTAAAAAATTATATTTTAATGCTTGTGGCCAGGTCTTTAGCTTGAAGATCCGCCTTAAGCCTTTTTTACTTATGGCCTGCTTAAGGTCAAGCCTGTAATGTATAAGGTCGACCTTAAGGTGGCTTATGACCTCCTATTTTCATACACTACGGATGCCCTTATCGTATGCGGCCCAAAACAATACAGAGCAAAGGTGGGAGAATTGGTGTATGGAGAGGGCCTCACGTGAGACCCTCCCCAAGATGCTGTCATGGGACTCTCGCATTTGGGGGAGGGCCTAGAAAAGTTGCTTCCTCAAAGGTGCGTACCAGCTGCTCAATTCTACCGAATTTAAGGCTTTGCTTAACTTGTTTTTTGTGGCTTATAGTTTTTTTACTGTAACTAGTTTATTTTGCACTGTAACTGCTGGTAGTTTTTTTTGACGTAATTAAATTTAAAAAAGTTAAAAATAGAATAAATATGTTAGCCCATCATGGATAATGCAAAGGAATACGAGAAAAAAGAAAAATAAAAAAGTTTAAAAAACTAAAAAGCTAAAAAACGAAATTTAAAAATAGTAAACTAAAAATTAAAAATCAGAAACTAAAGAGAGGGCAGGCCTGCCGCCGGATGCAGCCACACTGGGTATTTCCAGTGTACGTCACTCTTTACCGGTCGCCAATAAAGAAGGATCAAGCCAGCCGGTTCGGCGAACAAAGCAATTGCTCATGAATATCCAGCAAAGAAGAGCAGCTTTCCACGAGAAGCGAGCATAGCCCGGTTGGTATCATGGTATGTCTTGTCGACGTGTGAGCTGTCTATCCGAGTCTGATTCTGAATCGGCTATGGATACCTTATCTTATAAAGGTGTCTACCTCTATCTTATAAAAGTGTGTATGTTTAGTGAAAAATGTATACTTGCGTTTTATAAGGTATTGAATGAATTTAAAATTTATTTAGCAATCTCTACTTAAATCCTAACATGTATTTTAATATAACATATATGTGTCTATACGTATGGTATATGATATAACTGTGAGGTGTGAGTGCATGTACTCCGTTGTAATTGAAAAAAAGCTTTCCACGCCCCAGAAGGCGTCCTAGCACGTTGTAAGCTCATGTTTTTTAATCCCTTTGTACGCCTAATCGTGGCCGGTAAACCCGGTAGTTTGTGTTGTGTACTTGCTTTCTCTGAATTGATTGGCAGACTTTTTGTTCTTTTCTTTATTGTAAAAAAAGGTCCTTGCTGTTTGTAAAAGCGACCAGAAGCCTTTTTTTTATGTTTTAATACATAAAAATGTGGCCAATAAAATAGCGTCCCTAAATGTGCTATGAAGTTGAGGCTAAAAAACATGGCAAGGTAAAGCATCAAACTAAACAGCCTCGGCATATATCCATCAGGTCTAGCTAGCTAAGTTTTTTTTAAGGCGGGTCTTAGCTAGAATTGCTGTACTAGAAGAACGGCACAAAAGACAGAAAGGCCGTTTAGGTTTGGAAAAAGTACTTATAACACTTTTAAATTTTGCTTGAAAGTTCATCTAGTACCTTGAACTATAAAATCGCATATTTAGCCTCTAAAACTTTGCAATCTAGTTTAAATAATGGGAGAATTTATGGCCATTGGATCTCTAATCCAATGGTCCTAAATCTGGATGATAGTTAAGAAGAAAACATCCGGATGATGTTTAACAAAATCATTAAATACCCTGACCCAAATTTGAATAATGATATTATCCACGTAGCATGATGAGTGGACGGTTTTACCATGTAGAATAACGTGTTAGTTAAATTTAGATAAATGACAGATAAGCCCACAGAGCCTTTTCTCCAAATCAAAACAGAGAAGGGGAACTACAAGGGCAATAGCTATAGAAACACGGCTAGGAGTTCAGTGAGAGAGAAGGCCTTGTGGGCCCCACATATCATTGACCTCACTTGGCTAGCGTGTCATTCTACGTGGTAAACCGTTCACTCATTGTGCCAAGCAAGTAATACCACTATGTGAAACCGTATCAGTATGTTATTTGAACCAAATTGCAAAGATCGGAAGGTCAAATATATAATTTTATAATTCAGAATGCTCGGCAAACTTCAACTTAAATTTAAAATGTTATATAGACTTATTCCTTTATGCTATAATTATCTCACTATCGGACTGTTCAACTAGACCTGCAGCCGGACGATTTTCCGTTCTTCTTGGAAGTCAATGGCACAATAGAAGTAGGTAGAAGTACCCTCATCAAAATATATATGCATGTACCTTGTTTTGCACTATATATGATCATAAATATAAAGTCATTACGGTGCTGTTTACTTAATGAAAAGAAACATTTGCTGAGAACCTAATTATAAATAAATTGCGGCAATAAGATTTAAAACCGACCGTGCATTTATATGCAACTAATTATACTCTGATGAGACCTATAGTGCACGTGAAGCCATTGGAGTCACGCATAGGAATCAAAATTATACTCAGATGAGATGGTTAATTAATTAATTTTTTGAAATTTGATTGTAAATATCCCTTAGCTAGAGCAAATATATATGTACAACTTCCAACTCAATTGTGATGTCGTTTCAAACGAAAGGGCTTACCACAAATTTTAAGTTGCATAAACTTTTTTTTTAACTTTCTGCTTAACAAAAGGTAAAAGGTGCAGGGGAGGTGACGACCGGCACAGAAAATAAATGCCCGCGGCTCAGTTCACTCTTCACTCCAATCAAGCTGACTTTTGCGAGCCCCATCCCTTCAATGCACCCTGCTGTCCTCTCTTGACAATTCTTACACAGCCACGAAAAATGCCACGTATATATCTTGTTCACTACTGTTAAAAATTTTTAGTACTAGTCCTGTATTCAGTGAGCATAAATAAATCTATTTTTCCATTACAAGCTAATACGTATGTGCACACACCACATGTACATACGTAAGAGCATCTCCTTAGTACACACCTAGAATACAGAGGCTGGAAGTAAATCCGTAACCTTACAGAGTTCATATTTGCGTATAAATGGACACCAAAATTTGAAGCCTGGTGAGTGAAGTCGTACTCTAATAATTTTACCACCCTACTAAAAAGTGCTTTCGCAAGACATAAACCAATTTCTAAAAATGAACATGGAGTCAATTATATATTCCAAGAATGAACCACACCATGAACGCAAAATAAAGTCGTTGTTACTTGTTACATGTCTCTATTAAACATAAAAATTAGGTGGTGGTTGTTTCCAAGAGGACAATTTGATCGATCGCAGTTACATCCAAAATATACAAAGACGTGGTAAACAAAATTTGGGTCGTCAACTTCGTACTAATTAAGAAAGTAAGCTTGGTTGTTATGAGTTAACTTACCAATTAATTAATGCTCCAGTGTTAATGCACTTCTTAATCATGTATTCAGTTTGAAAGGAAATCATGTGATCAGGTCACATTCAAATAATACCAAGGTGTACGTTGCGCTGGCCATAAAACATTCTAGAAATAACCTAGCTTTAATATTAGCTGTCTATAGTTTTCTTTATAAGCTCACATATAGTATTACTTCTATACACGGTGCTTTCCATCTGTTGCATGTTTTCTGTGCAGGTTAAGTTACAAAAACTTTGCACAGTTCATGGATACTACCAAACTTGAGCAATTCGATCAGAACACGGAAACTATTTTCATGTTCCTATAGAAATGAGCTGATTTTTTTTAGAAATTTCTATGTTCCAAACGTACCTTAAAATTTCTCTCTTCTCTGCTTGCTTCCATTTCACTGCATAGCTAGTGACCTTCAATTCTTACTACCTTATTCTCTTTCTTTTTTTTATAAATAAGTCCTTTCACATATTAAAGAATGGCAATGAATTGTGGTAGAACATACTAGTAACATTATCTTACTAAAAAAACAGATATCAAAGAAATGTTGAATTTGAACCTCGACATTCACCGGGACAACCAGATGCCAAACCAGATACGTACTTTTATTATTTTTAATACACTACCAGATATGCATACACTGCGCAGATACGCACAATTAATTATTATTTATGTATCCATTAACCAGGTACTCACAATTATTATATTAAATCCACTAACCAGATATGCACAATTATTATTTTCATATCCTTTAACTAGATGCACATAATTATCCGAGTAATAAAATCTCCGCCTTTGCTCGCAAAACAGACAGATATGCAAAATTAATTACTGTTATTTTAAAACCCATTTATAACCAGTTACACTCAATTACTATTGTATCTAAATCCATTTAAGAGGAAACCAAAATAGCAGATATCCTAAACCAGCAAGTGCCGAACCAATCAAGGGTGCCCTCTTTTCAGCATTGGCCGATGCCTTATGGGCTATGAATGTGTTTGATACGTGAGTGTTTGTGCAATTTATCAAATAATGATAAATCGTTTTAAAAAAATTATTTTTATAAACTATTGTAAAAAGCGATGAAAAATTATTATAATTATTTGTTTAGGGAACCATACCTCATAAATTAAAAAAATTGGAGCATTAAATTTTGTGTGGATGCCTTCCTCCCCCTTTTCATTTTCGCTCGTAGTAATTAGTAGTACATACATCTATCTGATGTGTACATGTTACTGTAACATGTCGTGTCGCATTTTCTTAGCTCAGCATTCTACTCAGGTCAAACCGCAGTGGTAGTAGTTCTTCTTCCCGGTCGATCCCTCTCCAAGCCAAAAGCCAAGCTAGCCATCGATTATATATACCTCGCCCCTGCCCATTTTACCTCATCTGCTTAATTGGAACCCCTCCTGCCCCTGCGCCTAGCTAGCCAAGCAGATGCTTTTATCGATCTCGAGCTCGAGCTCGAGCTCTCACCAACCACCGCGCGCGCAAGAAGTGCAAGAGAGAGGAGGTGGAGGCGGCGGCGGCATGGGGAGACCGCCGTGCTGCGACAAGGTGGGTGTGAAGAAGGGGCCGTGGACGCCGGAGGAGGACCTCATGCTCGTCTCCTACATCCAGGAGCACGGCCCGGGGAACTGGCGCGCCGTGCCGACCAACACCGGTACGTAGCTAGTGCGGATCGATGCGTTTGTGTGCATGCCTTGTTGATGGAATTATGGAATTGGCTTGCAAGATCCAACCTTTGTGCGGGTGCCTGCATGCAGGGCTGATGCGGTGCAGCAAGAGCTGCCGGCTGCGGTGGACCAACTACCTCCGGCCGGGGATCAAGCGCGGCAACTTCACTGACCAGGAGGAGAAGCTCATCATCCACCTCCAGGCGCTCCTCGGCAACCGGTACGTGCGGCGACGATTCCATTTCTGTCTTTAATTCGCTTCTTTCTTGATCTCTTTCATGGATAGTGAGCTTGTGCATGGCTGATGTGTTGCGTAGATGGGCGGCGATAGCGTCGTACTTGCCGGAGAGGACGGACAACGACATCAAGAACTACTGGAACACGCACCTCAAGAAGAAGCTCAAGAAGATGCAGGCAGGCGACGGCGGGGGAGGGGATGACGGTGTCTTGGAGGGTGGTGGCGGCGGCGGCGGCGGCGGCTCCGGCGGTGTCGGTGGCGAAGATAAGGCGGCCGTACCCAAGGGGCAGTGGGAGCGCCGGCTGCAGACGGACATCCACACGGCGCGGCAGGCGCTGCGCGACGCGCTCTCGCTCGAGCCGTCGCCGCCTGCGAAGGCGCCGACGCCTCCCTCGTACGCGTCGAGCGCGGAGAACATCGCGCGGCTGCTGGAAGGGTGGATGCGCCCTGGGGGCGGCGGCGGCGGCGGCGGCAAGAGGCCGGAGGCGTCGGGGTCGACGACGACGACGCAGCAGCAGTCGCAGTGCTCCGGGGAGGGCGCGGCTTCCGCGTCGGCGAACTACAGCGGCGGCGCGGCCGCGGCCGCGGCGCAGACGCCCGAGGGCTCGACCGAGACGAGCAAGATGGCCGGCGCCGCGCCGGCGTTCTCGTTGCTGGAGAGCTGGCTGCTTGACGACGGCATGGGGCATGGGGAGATGGGGCTCATGGACGACGTGGTGCCATTGAGGGACCCCTGCGAGTTCTTCTAAGTACGTGTACAACCGGAAATTAAGACCTATTTGGAACGCAGCATTTTTTTTTCTATTCTGTAAAATTGAAGTGTTTCCTGTGAAATTTAAGTAAAATTCTTGTGAAATTTCATCGTTCCAAACCGGGCTTAAGCGGCTAGAGCAAGAACAAAAATTAAGAAATTAAGGTTGCCGGGTAGTTGACCAGAAACCTAACAAGCATCAAGCCCTCAGTGAATTTGGATCGAGCTGTGCAACGCCACTCTTTTTGAGAACAGGTCGTCGTACATCCCGTAACAATTTAGAAGTTCCGTTATGAATAGAAGGAGTATTATACCTACTTACGAATATTTAAAAGGATTAATTTGATTAAACTATAGACCTAACGGTCAACTTTATTAATTTAACATGCATCCAAGCTCAAAACTTAACTTACAATCAAAAAATCCGAAGAAAACTCCCACAAGAACGTTTGAGTGCGGTTGTAATCCTAACACGAAATCTTGAAATGTCTTTTCTTCTTTCGATCTCTGTTTTGTGAAAATAAAGCAAGACTGAGTACAACCAATCGTACTCAACAAGTCACATAGAGAAACGCTATTTAATTATATGTCAGGATTTCCAAGAGATGGGGACATATGGATTTTAACATTTTTGTGGATGCAGTTTTATTTGTAAATATTTTTGAATTTAAAACAAGAAAATAAATCATATATTTCTTAAGGAATTTGGAGTTTCAACATGTTGATTACCAAACTGCAATATTTCCAAATCATTTCGAAATCTACTTATGCCTCACTATTGGAATCACCCATTAAATATAGCTTCATTTATCGAAAGCATAGTGTATTCGAAGACTATTTATAAATAATTTTGCAGAGTTGTCCAGCTTTACCCACAATATTTCTTAACCCTCATGATTGAGTTAAGAAAACAAGGTTGCTTCACTGCTCATTTCTTTATGTAGCATCTATCCGATAGATTAGGTACCCCCTATCATGGAATACAGGCGGAGCCTACTGTTGTGAAAGTATGGTTTTACCATTTCCATACCACATACTTCACCGGCTGTTCCTTTTTCTGGAACAGTATATTATATCCTTATAGTAGATATTCGATCGATTTGAGAAACTATTAAACCAGATTTGACAAGTCAACGCTTATGGTCGAGCGATTACTATGTTCTTTACTTAGCATAAGGTTCTAATACTTGCTTTTCATCAACTAGGTAACTATTCACAAATAAATAATCCAGTGCACTATGGCACTATCACTACTAGTGTAATGCAGTTGAATTTCCTAAACTACCATGGTATATTTTATAGTAATTTATTATTACTAAGGCTTGTCAAGGTGAATATGACCATCAAATAAAATAAGGCCTTTTCATATGGTATGACATAACTAAATAACATGTCATTCTAAATATTTATTGTATAAGAAATACGTGCGTAAATAAGATAATAAAAATACTGGTAATTAAATAATTAAATGAATGTAGGTTCAATATGATCAAAACCATGTGACTTGCCTTGCAGATCAATGTATTCTACGATTTCGTATTCTTTTGATTCTTGAGCTTGAACTTGAGCCTCTCCTTCTTAGGTTGGCTGGTCTACAATGTCGTGTGCTAGCGTAAAGAAAAAGAAACAAATCAATTCCGTGCTCGAAGAATTGAGCTAGGAATAAAAAGAAAGAAAATAAAGTAAAACCAAATAAAATATGTTTAGGGATTACAGGAGGGCTGGTATGGAAAAACGGAGCTGAGAAATGGGTAGATAGATTCGAAATGATCGAAATGGATGTATATATGTAGTTTAGAGTTCTGTGAATAGTAATAGGTCTAGTACTGTTCAACTTGGGTTTTACTATTCACAGTGGGTTTAGTCCTTATCAGGTTGTCACTGCGTACTCGAAGAACAGAGGAGTTACGAGTACTCGGGTGGTTTCGAGTACGACTACGAAGTCGGGTGGACGGTCGAGGTTTGAATTCAAGCATGAAGTTGGCGGAGATCAGACGGTGAGCGAGTTGCTACGAAGATCAAATGATGTCCAAGTTGCTGAGGAGATTGGGTGGCGTCTGAGTGGCTTAAAAGATCGGACGGCGTTCAAGTGGCTTAAGAGCATCGGACGGTGTACGAGTGGTGTTTGCTTAAGACTCAAAGCAGAACGGTCGAAGCTCCTCTTGATTACAAAGTGGTCGGAGAGTTCAAGCGATGGAGCGGTTGGAGAGTTCAAGCGGTTGAGCGGTTGGAGAGTTCAAACGGTAGAGCGGTCGAAGAATCCATGGTCGAAACAACAATTGGCGACCATGGGTGGGTTCCTGATGCCACGAGGATTCCACTTCTGGGCTCGAGAGCTGCTGGAAGTTAAGCAAGCATTGACAGTGAAGTCTTCTCTCTTTGGGACTTTTGAATGGCATATGGGTTAATGGCGAGTTAAAGGACAATAGCATTTGCAATTGAGCATCTCTAGGAGTAGGGGAAGCTTAGGGGTGTGGTAGTTTGGGTCGGGGATGGTTGAGTCGAGCTGCCCACGGTGGCCTCCCATGGCCGTGCGGCGGCGCTAGTCGCCAGCGCATAGGAGGCTTAAGAAGCTAAGGCCTTGCTTTGGGAGTATTGCTAAGGGCTAGAGGAAGCTACAGGCAAGGGCAATCGAAATGTAACAAGCCAAATAGATAGAATTGAATTCAGGGCTTACTTTGGGTTTTCTGATAGTCACCGGCGGAGCTTTGGTTGCCGAAGCAATTGAGGGTGGGTGGCTCACCTCGGGTACCGGTGCTTTCGAATGGAGCGGTTTGGGGGTTTAAATAGCATGAGGAAGGCGGTTTGGCATAGGACACGGGTCATGGGCACGGGCCGGCTGGCGGTGTAGATATTTGGCGCTTCCTCAGGCACAACATTGCAACAGTCAAAAAGCTAAGGGGAATGTCAGGTCGGCTGTGAGAGGGTGAGAGCAGAGAGGGGGTAGAGAGGTCGGTGAGACGGTGAGTGACGGGGAGGTGAGGTGGCCACGGTACTTGTTCAAGAGATATGGCGGGTGTGTATGGAGGCTAAAAACATTAGGAGCGGCGGTTAAATATTGTGGCTTGGGGTGGTCGGCCATAAGAGTTAGCAGTGAGTCGACGGTGGCAAAGTCCAGCCCGAGAGCTTCGGTGCAAGCCAAGGGAAATTAATGAGGTGTCAGAGGCTCAGGGAAAGATGGTACGATTGACTGACCATTTTGCTACGATGATTGGCTGAGGATCGAGAGAGAGGCGGTGGCAAAAATCACGGCAGTGCATTGTCCTTTGATATTTGTCGAACGGTGAATAGTGGCGACAACTAGGGCTTTGCACAAGTGGACTGAAGAGGGGTAGGGCCAGTGAGGGAAGGCGCCAACGAGTAAAGAAGATGCGGAATTGGGTAATGATTCACGTGAAATCAAAGATTCGATGAAATTCAAATTGTTTTCAAAATTCAAGTTGTTTCAAATTGGGCGTTGATCAATCGTTCCAGTTTGTTTAATCCTTGTTTTCTTGTAAGATTTTTTTGTGTTGTTGTTTCTCTGATGCTAGGGTTTGGAACTGATCATGTAGAAGTCTATACTACTAATGGTGGGTTGTGGTGACTAGTCCTAAATGGATCATGGAGGAGGGAGAAAGAAAGAGTTATACATCTTTTAAAAGATCTATATATATGTTATAGATGTTTAATTTATATGACCGCATATTTAATTTCTTTTGCATATATTTGTTTTAAGTTTAATCAGCCATTGATCATATGCAGTTCTACGAAGGCAGGGATAAGAGAAGATCTAAATGCCCCAGAATTCGAGATCAACCCATTTCTAAGTGGGTTTATATTCTAATAATCCTAACTGTCTTCTCGAGATGAAACGCTTGAAATAAACAACGTTATTGTATACTTTAGTTTTTTAACGAATTACCCAATTTTATCAAGATAATTGGATAAAAATAATTCTTTTTGAGGGGACAAAAATAAATTAATACTTAATAAACTACTTTACTTTATCTGTGACATTAGATAAAGTAATAATAAACAAGATTGAGCCAGTTCTGGCAAGATGTTTCAATTTTGAATAAAAGCTTGAAGTTCCAAGCTGGAAGTTTTAACATATCATGGGCAACATGTGGAAGAAGAGTTGAGGGTATCCTTTTAAATTGTAATCTTTTATGCTTACTTTTTAATATTTGATTCAATTAAACATAGATCTTTCATGCATTTATTTGAATCAAATAAATGCATGAAAATCGCATGATGTAGCCAATCTTTTCTATAGTACGATGTGCTTAATATATATGGATTTTTATTAAACTTTTCAGAATTAACTTATTTTTTCTTAGGTACCTTTTGACAATATAAATTATGTTAGCTAATTATTTATAAGAAAATTGTCACTTTACAATTTTAGCTAAATCTTTATTTTTTATATGCCAGCTATATCTATAGGCTTTAATTTACTGAGTAGAATTGTCTTATCTCAAAAGGAGCAAAAAAAAAGTCATTTTAGCCTGTGAGCAAATTCATTTAGGGGTATATTTCGCTGCATTGTGGCCAAGTGTAACATTACATGTTTTGTGAAATGAAGTAGTATTTCATCAATGAAACATTACTATGACCTTACCTTTTAATTTATCCAAGAAAAAGAGTGGCATATCATTTAACAAAGTCCAATTTGACCATACAAAATATTAGTCCAATATATATTTTTCTAAATCATGAATACATATTTCAGATTTTGTTTAGTGTAGACTTTGAATTTAATAGTAAAATTGTGTACAGATTATAGGCAAACACAATACAGTACTCTGCTTTAATTTGTTACTGAAGTGCATAGTACATGATGATTTACATGAAAACTACGATTAATGCGAATTAAATGGAGTAGAGATAGTCATCCACACAAAGAAAGGGATTTGAAATAAAATAGCATTGTGGATTGCCCCAGTCTCTCACCCTATATATTTAGGAGACCATATATAATTGGGTTAATTCGATAGAATGATCATATTGCCATTAACTCTAATAACTAATAAGGCAGCTGACCTAATTTTTCTTCCCTTTGTGACCTCTGAAAGGCTCAGCCATGGAATGCGGCACTACAATGCCCTTATTTCTTTGCATTGTCTGTAATGACGTAACCTTTTTTCCTCTCTTTTTTCCTTTGTTAAATTTAATTACGCCGAAAAAGCTTACAACAACTATAGTGCAAAAAAACATCAAACAGTGCCAAAAAGCTTTAAGCTAGAAGCTCAAATGAGCACTAGCTATGAATACGGTCAAAATAATTGCTATGTTGTGGTACGTTCTCCTTGTGTACAACCATGAGAATACCCTTAAGCAAGTATACGCTACTAGTTATATTGATATCTAGTTAATGAGTTTTTTTCCTAAGCTACAAGTTAATCATAGTCTAATTAACACCATAAGAACAAATTAATCTCGTGTCACTAAAAAAACTCGTACAGGATTGTAAATTGTCTTCCAATAAGGGCAGGGATGAGAAGCAAAGACTATATATCCCCCGTCTTTCTAAAAAATATTTTTTAATTAATGAAAAACTTATGTATTTACAAGCTAGTTATGTTGAGATATGGGGACTACACTAGCGTAAATTAAAATTCTAACACGTAAACCAAGAAACCATGCAAGTAAGAGATTTTGGATCGTTACCACTAAATGTGCAGTGTAGTAGAAGAATAGTTGAAATAGCCTGGTTTAATGTAGTGTGCATCAATGCACTGGAAGTAATCGATCATCCACGAGACAACCGTCTCCTCCTCGTGATCATCCCAATCGGCACCACAGTCGCAGCAGCGCCTCTTTCAATATTCACATATCCGGAGATGGAACACCGGCTAGGGTTTCGATGGGTGTGTCTCAAGATCTCCTCAAATCCTTGGTTTTGTTTTTTCTTGGTACAACCCTTAGCTCCACATCTCTTTTAATATTTATAGCCTCCTATCGGATCCTTATCTAATATGTTTAGAGATCATATCCAACTTGGAGAATCTCTGACCAAATCCTTATCTAATACGAGTAAAGCTCTTATCCCACTCAGAGTCTATCATCCAGACTCTTATTGTTCCAACCCGTTAAATATTTGACCCTGTAGATTCATGTATGCTTGGTTGTAACTCAAAAACACCTTCCGATCACTGGTTGATAGCGGTTCCTACTAGGACATATCAACCTCCAAATATACACAAAGATCAATCTGAATGAACCTGATGCAATATGATATGTAACCACGCCTTGGTCACTCATGATCAGTTTATAACTCCTTACGACTAGATCCTATATGGTAACAACTAATTCATATCCCCATATGACCAGTTCACAAACTAGTCTATAATATATCCGACCAGCTCACGACTAGTCAGTATACTCATACTACCAGTTCACATCTGGTCAGACCTATCGACCTATTTACGTATTCTCCTTCTGCCTCACGATATCCGATCAAACTCTAGGTGAGAAATGTATCATCCATAGACTATTCAATCTTTTTCTAATCTAGTGATGGATAACTTCATGTGATCGACTCTTTGACCACTTGTGGCATGGCTATGCACTTTCTTTATCTAACCACATCAAGGGGCCTAGTGATATCTCTCCTGTTATGTAGGAGAGGCAAATCTCATATCTGACTAGTTACATTCCTTCGCATGTTTCATAGTATACCCAAAAGGTACTTTTATAATGACCCAATTATAGAGTAGTATTTGGCAATCCCTAAGTGCACTATTACACATGTAGAAAACTATGCTGATCTCAGGTACAAGGATTATACATCATCATTATTTGAGACCAACTGATGACATATAAGACATAATAATCTCAACAGTATCTCAAGGCAGATCAATCCAACACCATACTCTCTAACATGTGTCTACATTATTAATTTGATAGCCCCATAACTATGACTGATAAAACATGGTCATTAATCAATACATGTGTTGGTCTATAGGTCACTAGTGTTCTAATCAGTGACATCTGACCAGGGATCCTTTTAGAATAATCATATAACAAGTAAAGAGTTTCACCAACAAGTCACATACTTGTTAACCTTAATTCATTCAATGAACATAATAATATTTATTCAAAATATCATAAAAATAGAGGTAATATAATTATCTCTATGATTATCTATAGGGTATATCGCTAACAAGCTAGACATGCATCTTTGCACTAACCCTGAAAATGCCTAGATAGGCAGGTCCCAGAAGATTTTTCAGGTTTATGATTGCGAGTTCACACATTAGCTTTTTGTGCAAACTCTTTATTGTGTCACGGAGATCTGGTTAATTAGGATATGATCAACGTGATATTCACTACAAGAAAATCTCATGTTGAGATATTTTTCTAGAGGTGTTTTCTAATTTGTCTCTAAAATTAGAGATATATAGTCTAGAGATGTTTTTAGAGACACTTTAAAAATTGCTTCAAAGTTTTTGTATTGTAGAGACGATTTTGAGACATTTTAGAACTACATGCAAAATTTAATCTTGTAGAGATATTTTTGAGACGCTCTCTAATCCGCCTAAAGTTTTTAGTAAAAAAAATTAGACACTTTTAACTATCTAGAGGCATTTTTTAGTAGTCAATATGTGTTAAATGACCTACATATGAATGTTATATGCAACAACCAAACATGTAAAGTGGTGAGGTTGAGGTGGCTAGTACGACAAGTTTAAGGAAAGTGGTACTCCTATAAGGTCTAGAGTTTGAGTACGAGGCCTTGTAAGAGTCCATATATTTTTTCGATTTCATTTTTTATTATGCACTATGCTAACAGCATAATTTAACATCACTAAAAAAAATATCTCTATTTTCTTAGAAACGTAATAAAGCATCTCTATAAAATACTGCAAAGAATATAGAGACATTTTAATAATACGTCTCTATATTTATAGCAATGATGTATAGAAAGACATTTATATGGTGTTTTAAAAAATATCTTTACGACAATGTAGGGTCAGAAAAAACGTCCCTAGTGTATTAGAAAAACGTCTCCTGAAGGAGTTTGTGTTGCAGTGATTCCACTAAACATTTGTACTGGAACAACAATTCGGACGATGTGTTATTAAAATATTCCTTTATGCGTGATTTGAAGCGCCATCTATGATTATGATTTGACATATATAATACTGACCCGATCAACTCGACTTCGGCTTCTGACTTATTTTTCACTATTCATAAGTTTCGTCTTTTTCTGAATTTTTGGATTTTTGTTGAGCTTTTTTGCCGGTTCTTTTTTTCCCCATATTTGTTTGTATTATACGTAATGGGCTAACATATTTTTTTATTTTTAAATTTTTTTAAATTTAATTATGCTAAATAAGCCTCTGTCAGCTACAGTGCTTTTTTCAGCCAGCTACAGTGTTTTCAGCCATAAGCCACGAGCTTTTCAGCCAAACCGATCACCACCAGATACAAAGACAGTGAATTTTTTTCGTTTGACCCTTTTAATAATATAGGAAAGTGCTAAAGAGCACTTAACTATTTTTTGAAAATGAGAGTACTTATATTTTGAACTGTTAGATCTCTATCTAACGAATTCTTCATATCTCCTTCAAAAAAATGAATCTGGGCTGTTGGATCTTTATCCAACGGATCCCCTATACCATCCCTCCAAAAACAATATGAGTGCTTCGAATCTGAGACGTTAGATGGAGTCCAACGTTCAAAAAATCTGAGTACTCTCAACCCTAAAAATACTTAAGTGCTCTCTAGACACCACCTACATTTAAATTAACACATCATCTAACTTAGTTTTAAAAATAACCTTTTTGGCTAAGCCACTGCCATTGCATCTAAGTGTTCCTCCTTTGCCACGCCATGAGTGGTGACGTGGTAGTGTTGTTCTTCCACTTGGTCAAAATAGTAATTTTCTAAAAATAAGTTTGGATTTATAATCGATGGCGTGGCAATGTTTATGTGTCGTGCCGCAGAGAATGATGTGGAAACCAGAGGTTATTTTTGAAAATAAGACACGACAAATATTATTTTTAAAATATTTTTAACAAAAGGTTATTTAATAAAAATATATCCAGAGTTTGTTGACAAATTCTTCATAAAAAATATACTGCCAAATTACAGCAAAAATACTAGAGATACACGTGCACTATGCACAGTCGAAGGGGCCGCAAAGAACAGATTTCCTCGTCACAAGATAGATATTTCAGCTTGATTCATACAGTTAGCTCTCACGCTTAATTTTGCTTTCCAAGAATTACTGAAAATTAAACAGCAGATCGAGTGCATGGGCTAAGAATTACTGAAGATTATTCAAGTTTCCTCCTAAAATATCCCAAGAAGAAGCGATGACGATGTACATACCCCCAAAAGACTTAAGCTTTTAGCTTTGGCTATTAGTTTTTGGTTGAAATTGCACTATAGCGACTGTTAACTTTTCTGGATCATTCAATTAAAAAATAAAAAAACCATTGCGTCGTCACGGACAATGCAAAAGAATAAGAGGAAAAAAGAAAAGCTAAAAAACCAAAAAGTTAAAATAAATTGAAATTAGAAGGTGATACGCTTTAAATAGCTTCGAGTTTAAATAAGCCAAAAGATAGAAATATTTTTTTTGAAACTGAGGCTATTTATAACAAAGCGTTAGATTTGGTTGGTGTGGCTGCACTGGTGCGAGACAGTGGGATTCCTGACGACGTAGCAGTCCCATGGATAGACAGATAGATAGCGTATGCATATATGCACCAGGCAGCCATGGAGATAGTTCAATTGAAGAGAACAAGAGACCTGGAGTGCAATGTCATGAAGGCCTTGGAAACATACAGGGAGTGGCAATGCTACAAGCTCTCGCTTGCAGATTTCATAGGGCGCCATTGGCCTTCCTTTCTCCTGCACGCTCAGGCAGCCAGGACAGTACTGCCCTTACTGCATGCACCACGCTCTAATAAACCTGTAAAAACTATTAAAACTTTTTTTAAAACAAAAAAAGCCCTCTCATGCAAGCCATAACCTCATGGCCAAAAGTTGAACGAGTTCTTTGCAAACTTTGCTTGTATCAGCGAAGCCAGGAGTGCAATTGAGGGTGGGCTGAATTATTCATAGGTCTAAACTAAGTTAACCCCAAATTAGTCTTTTACTCTTATAAAATTTCAAATTCATATAGAAAATATAAATTGGATGGAGACAAATAATGAAAAATAGAGAAATAGAAAGTAAGTATCTCGATAATAGAAAGTGTCATGAGTACGAAGTAGGGATAAGTCACCTATGTATAAAACATATCAAAATTAGTGATATAATAAAAAATTATGAATGACAATGAAAATTTAGATCATATGAAACATACCAGAATTAAACTAATTTGAATCATGAGACAATAGAAATAAAAGGCAGCATCTTTTTTCAATACTCTATCTAATGTTCTTATCATTTTCACGGTGGGGGGCTCGGCGACGGCAGTGCCTTCGGGGTACGTGCAGGACCACATCGTCGCGGAGCGGCGGCGGAGGGAGAAGATCAATCAGAGGTTTATCGATCTCTCCACCGTTATCCCCAGACTCAAGAAGGTTCGTATATATTTCACTTTCTTTCTTCTTTTTTTCTTTGATTGATTATCTCTTCTTTAATTTTATGATTTTCACTACTCCTCCTCTTTAATTTTATTATTTACATATATTATTTCACTTTCTTTCTTTGATTGATTGATTAGCTCTTCTTTAATTTTATGATTTTCACTTATTCTCCTCCTCGTCCTCCTTGTCGTCTTCTTTAATTTCATACTTGTTGTTAACCTTCCTATCAAGAAGAGCTATCTTCTCTTTGGATTTGTTAATCTCTCTATTTCTCTCTCCATTTTTACTATGTATAAAATTGCCACCGGGGGAGGTGAGGCTCAAGCCTCACTAAGCTCCCCTGGTGGCTACGCCCATGCTTGTATGGATGCTTGAGGCACGCATGCATGTGAATGCGGGTGTAGTTAACTGATGTTACTCCATCTTGACTTAAAAAAAACTAATGTTATTCCATTACCTGATGAAGACTTTGAGTACACACCATCTTACATTTCTCCCTCAAGAATTTCAGTGTAGTTGCATAGGGAAGAAACACATGGTTGAACACTGGTAGTAATTTACTGAAGAAAATTGATTCGTGAAACATGGTGGTCAAAGAAAAGGAGGTAGGTGCATGGAAAGATGCAGGCGAGAGAGACAGGGAGATGCACGATACTAAGGCCCTGATCAATATGGTTTCAGCTTCTGGCTTCAGCTTATTTTTGCACTATTCATAAATTTCGTCTTTTTTCTGAACTTTTGGCTTTTTTTGAGTTTTTTTACCGGTTCTTTTTTTCATCGTATTTGTTTACATTATACGTGATGGGCTAATATGTTTTTTCTATTTTTAAATTTTTTAAAATTTAATTATGGTAAATAAGCCTCTGTCAGCTACAGTGCTTTTTTCAGCCAGCTACAGTGTTTTTAGCCATAAGCCATGAGGCTTTCAGCCGAACCGATCACCACCTAAGGCATATCCAATGGTGATTTATGAGCTAGCTCTAAACATATTATTTCATATTTTAATAGAAGAGAGAGAAAAGCTAGCTCTTGATCAAGAGTTAGTCTCATACACACATTCCAAGATTATATGAGGATGTCATGTGGGACTATTCATGTTATGAGTTATGTGCTAAAAGTTAATATCATTGGAGAAGTTATCTTAGAACTAGTAACTAGCTCATACCGTTGTACATGCCCTAAACAAAGTGGCAGAAGAACTCAATAGTGTGGGAATTGAATGCTCAGCAAAAAAGAAAACAAAGGCATAAATGCACGCCTCCACCACTGCACATGTGAGAGGACTCATTGGTAGTCTGGATAGAGATCATCAGCTGCACGCATGCTGCTTCTTCTAGCTGCTCTTTCCTCTACCTAGCTGTAAAGACGAAGAAGAATCTTCAATGGTCTGAGTCAACTAGCTATATGCATATACACATCAGCATATATCCTATGTGGAAGAAAGAGAGTATGCAAAAAAAACCGAGCCAGCTTTTCCTCAAGCACTAGTCTATAACGCCAAACGAGGCAGCCTCTATAAATTCTGTGTGTGCATGTAAGCATCAAATAGCTATCCTTTAGAATGATGTGGAAGTCTTATAGTTAGTTGCTAGCTAGAACCATTGGAGATGCCCTAAGAGAGTGGATGTGCGACATGTGTGTGCTTGTGTACACCTCTCCCGGTCTCTTTGAGATGAATGCAGGATTCTTTTTAGCTGCAGCTGATGTCTTTTGATCCTAACAGACGGTGGAGAACAGGGACGGAACTAGAATAAAAATAACCTAAGTTCACCACTTCACTATATATATATATATATATATATATATATATATATATATATATATATATATATATATATATATATATATATATATATATATATATATATATATATATATATATATATATATATATAATCAGCATATACCTATAATCAAACTATCAAAAAAAGGCAACTACAATTCGAAGTTTAGTTCAAATTTATTTGAACTAGTTAGTAAACTAGTTAAACTTGATATCTAAAAAAATTTAAAATTTTTTATACATGATTAGTATTTATTTTAGACTACACACGCGTGCACGATTCCAACCATAATATTCGATCTCCCTAAATGAAGCACGACGACGCGTGATCATCGATGCATGAACAGTACGGTTCCAGTACCTATCGAGATAAGGATCGATCGGTAGTAGCTACTAGCTAGCAGTACTATACGTTCTACAAATCAAGAGTTGTATATATGGGAATTAATACGCAAGAAATAACGAGTTGTTGCAACTCAAGTTAGTTTCAGAGACACGACTGTACACCACACGATTACCTCTGATCTCACCAGTTTGCCCAAAAGACTTCTTGTTTCAGAAGATGATACGGGCACGCTAGCTTCCTGAAGAATATCCTCCACACACACACACACGCACATATATAGCAAGCTTTCTTCAAATAATTTGCTGATAATACCTAGAAATATGTTTCTTTTATCCTTCTAACTATTGTGATTGTCTAAATTTCAACATTCAACTAGGAAACCGGATAACTTACATCCTTTAACTATCAAAACAGGGTATATTACCCCCTTAATACCATTCTACTTCGGTTTTTATCCAACGTGTCACATACGTAGCAGTGGTTTTGACACGTGAACTGATTTTAAGATTATCTGGCATTCAATTAGCAAAACAACAAATAAAAAAACCAAAAATCCCAAAATCATTCAAAACAAACCGATGGCAAGATTGTCTTCCGCCCCACTCTACTTCCCCTCCCCTCTTCTCGCCTCCAAGACCTCCACAGATGTGAGAGGTGGCCATGCATGAGCACCTCCCACCACCCACTCCCCTCCTGCTCCTTACCCACCTTGTTGGTTGTTTCTGGGGCACGATGCCCACCTCTTCTCTTCCTCTCACGCTGTCGCCACCCTTGTTCATTTTCTCCAAGTTCAGTCAAGTGTACAACCGCCCTGATCTCCCGATTTAGTGGACTCAAGCAGATTCCTTACACCAGGACAGTCCTATCAACCTCGAAAACAAAAAGGCCTCAACTAATTTCGCCTCCTCGCCACCACATTGTCGTTGCCAAGGCTTTCGTCCCTAACTTTAGCCATCTCATCACCGCCTATCAGACCCGAAGAAAGCGAGGGCCGTGTGGGTACACATGAGAGCTGACAAATGCGAGGCAATGGTTGCCACGACTAACCTCCCGTGCAAGGTTGCTGATCCCACATGCCACACCAGCGCACTTGCAGTTTGTGAGGGCATGACGGGGACCTTGGGCATGGGGTCTAGTCGAGCTTGGACATGACAGAGAACAAGGGAAAGGTGCCGATGGTCCCCGATGCCCCCGCTAAACTATAGGTTATTTTGAGTTAGGACAAGCTTATAGAAATTGTGGAAGCCGAGTACTGGGCACGAGTCATGAAAGCTAAGGCTCACAAAGGAGACAAGAGAAAGGCACTGATGTACCCAAATGTATACAACAAATGACTGCTAGTATGGCTTCCAAAGGGCGTATATGTATCTTAGCTATAGTTTGGGTTGGTGGTTCATGCATGTTGCTATTTATATTCTATGAGTAGTCAAGCAACATTACACACCTAACCAAACCCTATTCATCATGTAATTCGCACATTCATTGCAAAGTGTTATGTCAGGCTAGACATAGTCCATTAAGATAATATTTTGCAATAATATATCTTTACTACTTAACAGAGAGAATTGATGACGGTAATTCATCTTCCCCTCCGAACTTCACCTTGCACATCCCTAAAAATTTCTAAACTGATACAGAGAAAAACAATGTATCAAAAAATAAATTCCACCACCCTACAACTTCTCTAACAAAAAAACAAAACTCTACTGGTGCGCGGCAAAGCCGAGAGCGTGGAGGCATGTTAGGCAACCGTAGATGCAGAGCTGACAGCGTGGCCTAGGCAAGCAAATCCTAATAATGTCGAGCCAACATGTCAAGATAATATGATTTTTCATGCGTACCAAAGCACAGGCATTCACCTAATTAGCTAAATAGTAATTTATCTTGTATATAACAATATATATAATTTTTAAATAATATGCTAAATAGTAATTTGTCTGACAAATTTTAGCATCAATACTTCAACATAACTGATGGTAGTATAATCATGATAAAGAAGTAGTGATCCAAATGCTTGCCCAAATGAGGAAGCTCGATAATAATATTGGTTAGTTGTAGCAAACTGAAAAAACTAAGGGTGAAATCATAAATAAAAGTTGATCGACATTGGTAAAATACATCATCCGGTCTCAATGCCCGATTAAAAGAGAACAAACTTACTTTAAGTTTTCGAGAAAAAAGTTGAATGATCAAATGTAAATTCATGCCTTAACTTTTAGTATTTATGTTATTTTAAGTTCATAAATCGACGAACCACAATATCATAAGTAATTTTCATCATTTCTTATTTCTCCAAGTAGCAAATAAGTATATCATTCATGATATCATCACCAATTAATTGAAAAAGTCAATTAGATATTTATATATTCAATAGTTCAAGAATAATATAATAGAAAAATATGTCCAGTGACTTACATAGAAATTGTGGTCAAACACTATAATTTTATCTTCGGTTTGCAATGAGCTAAGCCGATATTCCAAAAATTAAAATTGAAATCCTAAGTCTTAACCCTACAATTCGACAAAAATCAATCAACAATCATCACATTGAAACTCTAACTTACAAATTTAGCCCTGTTCTTGAAATAAATTAGAAGAATTGAAGGAAATTTAGAGTAAATTACATACTAATCGCGTGAACCTAAGCTTCCTTTAGCTGGCAAGGGTGCCAAGCAACAGGGACCAGGCGATGCCACAGCGAGATGGCAAGTGAGGTCTGTTGGCGGTGCTAAAAATTTTTTCGACCCAGTGATGGATGGGTGGCCATAAAATTTTTTGCCAAGCAACAGCAACCTTGATTCCGCCCCTCTTCCATTGATGGATGGGTGGCCATAAAACTGATCTAATTGTAGACTGCAACTCCAGTTAATGCTGATTTATGCTTATGCTTGGTCGGCAGTACTCTCCTTGGAAGATTAATTCACGTACTACTATAACATCATTATTATCTTGCCAAAATTAACTCTGTATGCATCATTGCCGTTCGAGCCTTCTCGTTCGATCTAGCGTTCGATCTAGCATGTGACATCTCTCAAAGAAAACATCACAATATAAAGGAGACATTTTTTTCAGAAATCATCGAGCAGTGCTGGCATGTCTGCTTAATAAAAAAGGAAAAAGCGTGTATTACCTCCTGAGCTGTTTAAGTCGTCCAAGTGCAAACAAACCGTCTTGTCTACGCTCTTCTACTGTTGAAATTATTGGATTTTGTTCAAACTCTAGATTAAGTATGTGGAGGCTTTCAGATCTATTCTTTATTCTCTTATCTTTTTCATGGTACCACTCATAATTGCATATGAGACTAGAGAGTAGGGATATATTTATGAATTCCACTTTCAAGTATTACAAAGTGACCCCACCTATTTCTGGTATACCGTGAGACTCCTGAACAATGTCATCAACCACGATCAGATATGCCAGTTTTATAAGACTAAAATATATTAGTCTCTAACACATATGTGTGAGTCATACGTCATAATCAGATTATTTACGAGATTAATTATAATCTAATCATGTGTGGTCAACAGCTTGCAGAGTTGTTCCTGCAAAACAAACATGACTATTTTGACCTATATTGTACCCAGGTTACACATATACATGCATATTAAATTCCAGTAGACTCGATCTCAATAAATATGTCTACCATATTCCAGCACAGCCGTCCTCGGCACCTCGAGTGTTAACTTCTTAAGTTAAATTTCGCATCAAATTATTCCCTATCACATATATTAATAATATGAATATTTTCACATTGTGTTAAACAGACAACAAGCATAATAAATATTGAAATCCACATAAAAAGTCCAACATCCCCCATTTGGACAATAAACTGAAGTCTCATATCTTTAACATGCTTAGAAAATAATTTTTTGACTAACTGGCTTAGTTAGTAGATCTGCAACCATATTAATGTTAGGAAAATAAACTAAACGAATAGAGTTTACTCTATTTATTACATCACGAACATAGTGATACATTCCTTCAATGTATTTACTTTTACTACAAAATTCAGGATCCTTCGAGACCTTGATCGTTGTCTGATTATCACAGAAAATAGTGACAGGTTGTGATGTACTTTTCACGACCTTAAGTGATGCAAGAAATTCCCTCAGCTATACATCTTCTTTTGCTTCAGCCGATGTAGCAATGTATTCAACTTCTATGGAGAAAAGAGCAACCGAATCCTGTTTCTTACTTCAGTAAGAAATAGCACCTCCTACCAAAGTAAATAGATAACCAGAAGTGGATTTTTGGTCATCCAGACCCACTTGCCAATCAACATTAGTATAACCCTTTAGCTGAAGATTATGACCATTAAAATATAGCGAATAATCCACAATTCTTTTGACATAACGCAGTACATATTTAATTTATTTCTAGTGCTCTTTCCCAGGATTCTTTTGATATCTACTAAGAATTTCAATTGTACGGCTAAGGTCATATCGTGTAAATAATATAGCATACATAAGACATTCTAAAGCTGAAGAATAAGGGATACTATTCATTCTAGCTTTTTACTCAGGAGTATTTGGATATAATTTCTCGCTGAGTTTATTTCCCTTCACAATACGTACATTAACAAGTTTGCTGCTTTCCATAGAAAATTATTTTAAAACTCTTCAAAATTATGTCTTTTGGGACAACCCAATAATTATTTTATTTCGATCTCTATGTATTTCAACTCCTAAAATATAGGAAGTTTTTTTTCATATCTTTCATATCAAATTTAGAATGCAATCAAACTTTCACTTCCATCAATGTATTTTTTCATTAGAAGTAATGAGAATATCATCAATATATAAAGATATTAAGACACAACATTTATCCATAACTTTTGTATATATACAATGATCACCTTCTATTATTGAAAAACCATATGACGTGATAACATAATCCAAAAGTATATACCATAGACGTGAAGCTTATAAAAGACCATAAATTGATCTATATAATTTGCAAACCTTATTTTCATATTATTTTTCTCCAAAACCTTCCAGTCGTTTCATATATTTTTCTCCTCCAATAGACCATTAAGAAAAGCAGTTTTAACATCCATTTGGTAGAGTTCAAGATCATAATAATTCGACAAAGCACTAATAATATGAATTGAAGTAAATTTTGCAACAGGAGAAAAAAGTTTTCACAAAGTCAATACCTTCCCTTTGTGTAAAGCCTTTAGCAACAAGTCTAGCCTTATTTTTTCACTAAACCGCATTGGCAAGTGGACAGCCGAGCTCGCTCCCTTCTCCCTGACATATGCTTCGTGCATGGCTATAAAGTCTTAGGTTCTAGTGGACTTCCTCGCTGAATGGACCCCACTAGCCCAGCCACAAGCTCAGCTACCAGTTGACTCGGTGTGGGGCCTCCACACCGATGGAGCCAACGGCACTTCCGGCGCCTGGTGGGTGCAGTAGTCACTACGCCGGAAAGCCATCGCCTGCTATACTCCACACGTCTTGAGTTCTCGATGACAAATAACATAGTTGAGTACAAGGCACTGCTCTTCAGCCTCGCCAAGCTCAAGACCATCGGCGCGCGGAGGGTACTCGTGCATACCGACTCGCACTTAATTGTAGGGCATGTGGACAAATCTTACCAGGCCAAGGATCCCGACCAAGCAAAATATCTAGCCTCTATTAGGGTCAAAAGTGGCATTTCCTGGGCATCACGGTGAAAGCTATCTTGTGGGCGGACAAGGAGCACATCGATACGCCCACTAAAGCCGCCAGTCAGCAAATCCCTTCACTCGTAGGGGCGTTCACCGAAGTTCTAGCCACCGTAGCAATCGAACTTGACAAGCGCGATACAACCCTCATCCACCAAATCGCCCAGCAAGTCGACTGGCGGGAGCCCATCTACAACCTTCTGCAAGGGGTAGTCAAGCCAGATGATCCTCTCGAGCTGCGATGACTATAGCATCGGGCTAGGTCCTTTGAGGTCCTGGACAGCAACCTTCAAGGCCTTTTATTGGCCAACGGCCATTGCTGATGCGCACGACCTTGTGCGCTAGTGTTAGGGATGCCAGTAGATGGGAAGGGTCATTCATAGACCTCCCACCAACCTGTAGCCCATCCCACCGGTCTGGCTACTAGCGTGATGGGGCATCGATGTCATCAGACCGCTCCCATGTGCCCGGGGGGACCTGTGATTCGTCATGGTCGGACTCGAATATTTTTCTAGATGGCCCAAGGTGGTTGCACTCACCAAGGTCACCTCCGCAGCGGTGCAGTGGTTCCTCTAGCAAAACATCATTTGTCACTTTAGAGTGCCCAAGGAGGTCACTGTGGACAATGGCTTGCAATTCGACTCTGCACCTTTCAAGGCGTTTTGTGAGCGCATTGGCATCACACTCTGATAAGCCTCCGTCGGACACCCGCAATCCAACGGGGTAGTTGAATGTGCAAATGACGCAATCCCCACCGGTGTCAAGAAGCGCCTTGTAGGCCTCCTGAAAGGTAAATGGCCAGAAGATCTTCCTAGCATACTTTGGTCCCTCCACACAAGGGTCATGCACCCAATAGGATTTATGCCATTTAAGCTTCTCTTTGGAGATGAGGCAGTTACGCCGGAAGAAATCAAGGCTGGATCAAGGAGAGTCCTCGGTCATGCTCTGACAAAAGAGCGAGCATTTTCTCTGGACATCCTCGACGGTGTGTGGGTCAGCGCCACCAAGCACGTCGCAAAATACGCACGCCACACAGCGCGCACGCACGACCGTACCATCTACTCGTGGGAATTCCAGATGGGAGACCTTGTCCTCAGAATGGCATTACACACGGCGACGGTGGGCAAGCTTGAGTCCAAGTGGGAGGGGCCCTACATCATCACAGCAGCTCTACAGCACGGGTTGTATCGCCTCGCAACCCTCGAGGGAAGAAATCTCCGCCACACATGGAATACAGATCGCCAACAACGGTACTACGCATAGGGGCATCACCAGCAACCTTGGCTCCGGAGCCTGCTTCAGTGCTAGGGCGTCTACCTCGGAGTCTGATCCCTCCGAGAGCATGGTCGCCGCCACTTGGAAACGGTCGCTTGTGCCCCCATGCGGACACACACAGGCACGCTTTGCTGTGAGCACCCTAGGACGTGCCTCGTTGAGCCCCACAATGGTCGTGGGCGAGGTGCCTTTGCATTCACCTCCCACGTCCATGTCAGGCCGCGCCAGCCGCCAACCCTGTCGCCTGCATCGCATGTGGGCCCCGCACCTTCCACGCAGTGGCCACCACCAACGTCGCGGTCCACCTCGGCCTCTAGATTTGAGTTCGCATACTCAGCTAACTCATAATCAGTGCCCACAGTGGCCTCCTCCACCTCGATGAATTCCTCTAAAGGGAGGGGCACCGAGCATGACGGTCGCGCTGTGGGAGAACAGTCCCTTCATCGAGTAGGGGAGGCATCCCCCTTACCATCGCCTTCGCAGGTGTGAAGCCGACCAACGCTAGGTGCAGCGTGCTCTGGCGCGGGGATACCGAGGGCTTCGCACACTCGGTTCACCCGCCCGATGTTCGTTGTGACCGCTTCTCGAAGGCTATGCTCCTTGGCCACATATGGCCCAAGGAAAACGGTCGCCGCACGCTCCACATCTTCTAGGGTGAGCTCCGCCATCAAAATAAGGCACACTTACGATTTCAAGCATAGTAAGATTAGGAGCAATGCTTACGGTGGAATACTTACTTGGCTCGGCGGGTCTCGCCAAGGATGCAACTGTAGGGTGTATGCCATCGTCATGGGTAGGACCGGACTGTACATGCCATGGGCATGCCAGAGGAGCCATGCCATACATGCAGTACTCCTCCGCAAGGTCCCACATGTTGAACCAGAGAGCGATGCCCACTAGCCTCCGCGCTCGGTGCTCGTTGTCACGGTCGAGGGTCACCAACGGGGATGTGTTAAGTCCATCAGGCGCCCCGACCATCTCAAACTGCTGCTGCTCTCCACACGGTGGTAGAGCCACCGCTGCATCCAGTTTGATTCCCACTTCGTCCGGGTCGTGTTTGCCAGAAATAGCTTTGTGCGTGAGGACCGCAACACGAAGCTCACACTCCCAAAGTTGGAGTATTCCTGCCCGTCCAGCTTCTTCGGCTGGCACCGCGTGTCATGAAGAAACGTGAAGAGAGACGTGCTCGATCAAACTATCTCCATCCATGAGGCTCAGCAATACACAGTCAACTAGACGATGGCGTTGGGAGTCAGTTGCAGCAGCTCCAACCTGTACAGCCTCAACACCTCACCGACAAACACCACTGAAGGAAATCAGAGCCCAGGTTCTAGATAAACGACGAATACCACCGCCTCCAAATCCATCGGATGGGGCTTCGTCGGGCAGCCGAACCACGTCACGGTCCGAGATCTTCCCCTCAAGGACCAGCGCCTGTATCATCTCCTCAGCCGCCAAACTCTGCCCCAGCGGATTCATGCACACGCCATTTAGCTTTCTCACCGCATTCCACCGTTTGTTGGCCGTCGACAGGTCACGCCCAATAAGTTCATACTCTGCCTCGATCATGGACGACCCCCAGTGGCTGAAAGAGCCGCTGCGGCTCGATGAGGCGTCGCCGCTTGGCCGGCGGGAATACTCCTCACCACGGGCCATTTCGCTACAGCGCTCAGTGATGTGGTCGGCGGTAATGGATGACGTGCTTGCGGCTGGGCTATTCACGGGATGGCGTACCGACTGGGGCCACGTAGAGAGGAGATAGGACAACAATGGACGACGGCAACGATCGACATATATGGCGAGAGCACGCGGTGGAGCGTCAGCGGAAAGGTAATACTGTCACAGCAGGTCGAGCACATGGGGCAGCGATGTGATGGCCACGACGGCTTTAAAGCCTATTGGACTCCTCGGCTACGCATGGGAAACCCAACCGACGAAAACCAGCAACGCACGACGCGCCAACCATGTACGGTCGCATGTCCCACTACGTAAAAAACGACTGCACGACCCTGGTCAAACTTCAACTGGTAGCACACGACATGCCAACCACACACGACCGCGTGTCCTACTACGCAAGAAACGGCTGCACGACCCTAGTCAAACTTCAGTATGGTCAGAGACCAACCAGCCCACAACCAATTGCAACACAAGCCACGGGGACAGAGGAGGCCAAAAGGCTCGGCGACATGGTTTTGCTCTGTGAGAAGCCCTTTACCATAAGAGGCTCTTGTAGTAGGGATGGTCCCACCTAAGCCCATTCAGCCTGTTAGGGGCTACAAGGCCCAGTGAGATATGTACAAAGACATGTATGCCCCTCTACAGAATACTCAACTGTGAAAGTATTATTGTAATCATGCCTTATGGGCGCGCGCGCGCGCACACACACACACACACACATATATATATATATATATATGCTCCCTTGTCTTGGAGGCGGGGCAAGGATAGCTCATTTATCATAACCTCATAACCACTCCACTACTTTTCTAATTTATTGTTTGGCCTGTAGCCACAACATATACAAAAATATCAGATATACCATCGGACAAAGAATTGCCTTTACGCTCAATTGGTTGATTGTTTTAAATCTTTTGCTCATTCTACTTCTAGCTCTGAAATGCCTATACTGAGTATAGTTGTGACACTTGAAATTCTTATACTTATTATTCCTCTGAGCTGAGTTATAATTTTCACGATCATCCCAATCACGTTTCTTGTTAAGCTTTTCTCTTTTGCCAGTTCCTTTTATTTTACCTTTTTCTTTCCAAGGTGTAACTCAGAATTGTAAATATTTCTTTTATTTCCCTGAAAGAGTTTTTATCTTCTTTTATAAGCAAATGATGCCTCAGAGTATGCATATTGAGTACTCTCTCAAAATGACAGAAAGATATCTTAAAATATTCCAATAAATTTAACAAAGAGTTTATAACAACCATGGCCTTTAGAAAAAAGATAGCCAATATTTTTTAATTCATCTGCTAAAACACAGAGTTTGTTGATATGCTTATTAATTGAAGTGCTATCATACATTTTAGCAGCGAAAAAGTGACTAACAAGATTAAGCACTTTAATAAAAGGTACTTCACCAAAATCTTGCTCTAAACTATGCATTATTTTCACGCATTTTGTTCAAGCTCATATTTAGTATCTAAAAAATCAATTATTGATCCCAACATAAAAATGCATACCCTTTTATTATCCCTAATCCAATTTTTATATTCTTTTGCATAATTTTTCTGTTCCTCAACAATGGTATTTTTTTCTGGCTCGTCGGTTCACTTTTGTCTATAACATAATCAATGTTTTCATAATAAAGCAAGAACATGATTTTTTTTCTTTTTTTAAACCGTGAAATTTAAATCATCCAATTTACAAGATCTAAATAGTTCAGAAAAAAACAGTGTTAATTATCATTGCGAGAATAAGTGCTACTTAAATCTATAGGTTCAATCAATCTTCCTTAATTAATATTACCTTAATCGGCTCGATGCATGCGGCTCGTCGTATGAATATGATTGATGTTTGCGTTGCTCGATCCGTGCGCCGTGAAGGAAAAAAGCAGAAGCGATACCTCCTGTACACGCGCGGGGAAAGAAGACAAGGCGGGACTGTGGTGCCGTGAAGGAATATCCACATCTCAAACGTCGCAGCACGCCATGCGATCGCCGTCGTCGTCGATACCCGTGCGGCTGGAATAAAAAAATAATAATGTTGCTTCTACGATTGCACGCCTGAATTCGCCGGGCAGCACGCGAGCAGCTCCGGGCGCGCGGCGAATATCTTCTGCTCTGATACTAACGATGAGTTTTGTTTAAATACTAGATTGATTATATGAGGTTTTTAAGGGGCTATTTGGTTGCCAGCCATAATTTACCATACCTAAGGTTAGGCAAGTTTGAGCTGTTTGGTTGCAGTCACAGTTATTTGCAAGATTCCCTTCCAGCAAAGTAGGTCCCACACGTCAATGACTTAAAAAAGTGTGGTAAGATTCCCTTAGACTTGCTAAGGTGTGGCAAAGAATTTGAGTACCTCAACTTAGGCAAGTGTGGCCATTTTTGTTGATAAAGTGTGGCTAGCAACCAAACAGCCCCTAAGCCTATGCTCTATTTTTCTATTTTTCTGTAGTACTACTTATAATTACATATGAGATTAGAAGGTAGAGATCTATTTATAGACTTCATTTTCATGTGTTACAAAGTGATCCACCTATTTTTGATACTCTATGAGACTCTTGAACCATGTCATCAACCATGATCAGACATGCCAGCTTTATAAATCTAATATATTAATCCCTAGCACACATGTATAAGTCATGCGTCATAGTTAGATTGTTTATGAAATTAATTCCAATCTGATCATATGGGTCAACAACCTGCAAAGCTGATCCTATAAAACAAATCCAGCTATTCATCCATGTGCTGTATCCGGGTTAAACATATACATGCATATTAAATTTCAGTAGACTCGATCTTAATAAATATGTCTACCCTATTTCAGCACGCCGTCCTCGGCACCCCCGAATATTAATTCTTCAGAGTTAAATTCTGTATTAAATTATTCCATATCACATATATTAATAATATAAAAACTTTATATTAAATTAAATCGATAATAACTATAATAAATATTAAAAATCACATAAAAATTCTAACAGAAATCAGAGCAATCCAACCCGGTTTTATCCGACGTACACATGTCCATGTATTTGTGCAATTTACATATAAGTACTGGGTAGCTTTAAATCATTCCCTCATTTTGTTTCAAAAGTCGTCTTTCTACTTGTTCACAGAGCACTTCAGCACTCCTTGGACAATTACATATCAAAGTGTTTAAAACACAGTAGAAGTAATTCTTAATGAATCGTAGAGAAAGTGTTTTTTTGGCGAGGGAAATGGCAGAAAAAGTTGGAAATTCTTTTGACATAATATGTTTTTTTTCTTGAGAAAAGTAGAGTAATTAATGAGATGTAAGAAGAAAATACCCTCTAAAGAAAGTGACCTGAGAACTAGGATGAGAAGCAGAAGAACAAAAGAACACTGCGATGCATAACAATATAGGAATAAGATTACAGTGTTATTTAAATTAGATTGTAAAGTTCGGGGCTTCGAACGGATTTTCGAGAAAGGTAAAGGTGTTATATGGACTTTTTGCAATACTATATAAAGCTACTGGGCATGCAAACCACGACGGCCCACGTCCCATCCAATTCAAACAATTGGACCTTTCATCTTGAGTTCTCAGGCCATCTCCGCCTTGCAATTCCGTCCCAACCCAAAACCACTCCCACCAAAACCCTAGAAAGCCCACCCCGACCACCACGCTGCCTGGCCCAACCCCACCCTCCGGTCCTCCTCTCCGGCGACAGCGTCACCGGCGGCGCGAGCCAGCCGGAGCCAGCCCTGAACGCTTGTTCCTTCGTTCGCGGCGGTGTGGCCCTAGCTTTCGCGCGGCTACACCGCTATACGTATACCAAACTAGAAATCGTGATGGTTTCGCTCTATGCAGTTGATTGATTTATAACTCGATAGCGATTAAGGGTGGAGCAAGAACAGGCAGCACTTTCCTTGTTTGAGATTTTTATCTTATCTTTAGATGTTGCAGTTTCGGTCAGATTTCGAAAATATGGTGCCTGAACTTTCAGCACTTCTGTGTTTGATTGAAATGTATGCAGGGAAATTGCATATATACCCCATAGTTAGTAGGCACTTGTAAGTTTGCCCCACACTTAAGTGGCCTTGTAATTTTGCCCCATACTTGACATGCCCCCTTATTATTTTGCCCCATTGCCCATTTAGCTCCTATTTTAATTTTGTTTTTCATTTTTTAGGGCAGGAAAAATGCAGTAAAAAATGAAAAACGAAATTAAAATATTTTAGGCATTTAATGGACAACTTTGTAAATATTTTTTACTGCATTTTTCCTGCCCAAAAAATGAAAAACGAAATTAAAATAGGAGCTAAATGCAGTAAAAAAATGAAAAACGAAATAAGAATATTTTAGGCATTTAATGGACAACTTTGTAAATATTTTTTACTGCATTTTTCTTGCCCCAAAAAATGAAAAACGAAATTAAAATAGGAGCTAAATAGGCAATGGGGCAAAATAATAAGGGGGCATGTCAAGTATGGGGCAAAATTACAAGGCCACTTAAGTGTGGGGCAAACTTACAAGTGCCTACTAACTATGGGGTATATGTGCAATTCCCCCTGAATATTATAGTATAGTTAATAACAGTTTGCACTCCTAGTCCTAGGTATTAGATGTCATATTATAGTATGGTGGTATATTTCTTTGAATGAAGCAATTCTTTTACAAGCATCAATGTGTTGTGACATTTTAGACTTGTTTTTCAGAGATATATATACCACCATACTATGGCAGTTTCCAACACTTCTGTTATTCTTCTCCAATGTGGCCATAGAATAGATTGCAACACGTGACTATTTTCAGAGCACAAAGGGTTTTGTTTCAGTATTAAATAAAAATTAACAAGCCTTAAAGCAAAGCTAGTCGTTGGTGGGTAGGGGTAAATTTATACAAATGGTAACTTCTTTAATTATGCCTGTCCTCTTTAGAGCCCAAATCTCCAATATTATGTTATCCCTATTTTTCTATAACATCAAAGGTCGTATCAGTGCCCATCTTAGAACTTCAAATTACTTCTATGTTGTTCAGCGTTCGCTAATATGAATCACAGCCTATATCTGTTCGTTGTTGATTGCTTCACTTTTGCCCAGGTTGATGAATTCATCTACTTATCCGATGCGCACATTGCACAGAGCTTGGCAATCGACTATCCAGCAGAACTCAAAGTGGTGACATTCAATTACATTGTGGTCTTGCCAACAAAGAATTCCTTGACCAGACCACTAGGTGAGGTGTGGGTAATATTATTTACATGTAATTAAAGAAACACATAAATGACTCGAGTGATTGGAGTAACTTCAGAATTGGCACGCTGGTATCACAGGGATGGGGTTGATATGTGGAGCCCTCATTCAATTTGCGAGGTACATAACACTTTATATTTCATCAGTACAATCAGTCAGCTCTATCATGTATGTTTTGATCATTTGCTTACACAAGAAAAATTCTGAAGCACTTTTGTGCAGATGGCAAGGATTCATGATGCCAGAATTATCTTTTTGTTTGAATTTTAGCCTTTTTCTGTTACTGGTGTTTTAGTTGAATAATTCAGTGTCCATGTTGCTGCATTTCAGTGGCGTTAAATGTTCTATTTCGTACATTTTTTGTAGTTAGAGCAACTTGCTTTACCTGAAACTGATTTATTTCCTGAATAGTTTAAATTAACTAGCTATGGAATCTTTATGTTTGTTGTCTGCCTGTCTTACCGAGGTAACTCTAATAAGCTAACCTATTAAGATCAATGCACTTCTTCTTTTCGGCTTATGGCGTCTCTCTAACATACAAACAAGACAGTTTCTCCGCTACCGTTTCGAAGCGGCGTATCGGGATAGCCTTTTTAAAGCGGCTTATCAGTATTCAATTCATTCTACTTTTGAGTACACGTGGCTGTTTTCTTTATCACCAACTTAGCTGCCGTTTCATTGGTCACACTAGACCATAAACTTGACCATTGGCACACCACATCCTTTCTTCACTTGCTCAAAGGTTGATCTGAAAGAAAAGAAAGCCTAAGGCAGTTGAAGAGTGATCTATGAGCACACTACTACAGCTCATTGAGAATTTGATGCTGCTTCTGTGATTCATTTAATATTTCCAGCTGGTTGCTAGCTGATTGTATGATTTGTATCTCCCTTGCACACTATTCTGTCTAGTCTCTACCACAGAATACCAAGGTCCTTGACTGGGAGACATATCTTTGAGATGTATATAATTTCTCTTCATGGTAATATAACGAGTGAGGCATGGTATCTACAAGTAAAATTTGAATTAGCAAAACATATTTCTTGAAGCACAATTACACCGGCACGACACCATGAGAGCATTCTTATCTTGGTAGCATCAAGTATCGAGGAAAATGATAGGTCTAATGTTGATGTTCTCCAACAGTTGGGTGGTTAAGAAGCAAAGGCAAAGGGTGGGTTCTTTTTTGTTGTAGCTGATGGCTTTTGGCGAGCACTTGTGCGAATGAATCAAATGCCGATAAGCCGCTTCCAAAAGATGACGGAGAAATCGTCCCGTTTGTTTATTCGGGAGAAGCCATAACCTAAAAAGAAGGAGGCCAAAAGTTTCCGTTTTCTAATCTCATTTCATCCTGTGCTCTTATCCCAGATATAAAATATGCAGTATCATGGAATTTCCAATATGAGGTTGCAATGCCCTCTGAGTTCTCAAAGGGTGAACCTAGTCTTCTGCACTAGAATGCACATGTTTGTGTCTTGTTGTTGCATGTGATCTCGTGTTCACTTCTTTGCAATTGTATATTAAGGTGATGTGATTGCTTTATGAATAACCTAAACTTAGTCCTTGGCATGCAAATGCAAAAGGCAGTCAGCTTGGGTCTTCCCTTACATGACTTCTGTTTGCTTATTCGATAATCTCCTAGATTTCAGCTCAGAATTTACCTGTGGGTTTACTAATTCCAAATATTTCTGAATCCACACGTTATTGCAACTATGATTGTTTATCTTTCTCCAAGATATTGTTTTGTCTCTTGGTCTTATGCTCTCTTATCTCAAGACCTGATTTTGTAATGAAGAGTACAAGATAAATAGACTCCACTTGTCCCTGCAGTTTTTGGCAGCGCTGACTGTACTAGTTGAACCTTTGGTATCCTTTTGTTTGTCAAGTTGTGCTTTCTGCATATGTTTTGCATTTTTAATATCTATATATTGAAATATGCATGCCGCCCTTGTTGTCCTTGCAATATTATTCCGTGTCATTAAAATTGAATGTTTGTATTCTTTTTCTGCCAGATGTTGGAAATCCCTGCTTTTGGAGTAGATGCAGCACCTAAGAAAGCTGAAGGCATGATGACCTTGGACCCCACTCAAATAGGGACCATCCAGAGTCTACAGGTAATAGCATTTTGTTCTGCCCTGCAATGTTCGAGTGCTTCTGGTATGTTTGGTATTGAACCAAGTAGATTGTATCATCACTGTTTAATCCTTCTTTGGTTTCAGGTCATCGTATACCACTATTCTTCTATACCGAGTCACTAGCCCTTATGAATAAAACAACTATATGTGCTTGATTATGATATGTTTTCACTTTTGCGCCGATGGCATGATTGTGATCGCTTCTTTTCATGTATATGATTAGCCTTAGCTTTTCTCTGTCGTACCCAGCTAATTGTTGTTTAGGAGTCTACATCTATTTATAAAATTCATGTCTACACATTATCTCACATGCTGATACAGTAAAGGAAATCTATTGCACGGGAAGGAAGACGAGGAACAGGTACCTGCGTGGATGCAACCCGCCAGAGAATTGGGCAAAGCCAAACAACACCCTGCCTTCTTAGATATCTAGGCTGGCATGCAATGCTGATGATATCCTTTCTATCAAAGGGACCTACTCTTTTGGGATTCTTAGGATTCAAGTATCCTTAACTGGTCACTCCAATTATATGAATGGAAGAAAAGGCGAAGAAAAAATACATACAGAGGAAAAGGCCACTGAAGGAGATAGGGCAGAAAGGGAGGGCTCCAATCTATGGTTGCCATAATGGCCCAAGAATTGTTCAGCTCCGCTAGTGTGAGGTGGAATTTGCTGGACCATCAATTCAGCCAGCCCAATTAGGTCTTCTGCTAATCCACAGGCATGAGTGAATGATCATGTGAAGTTTGTGCATCTTACCACTCTGTCCATGAGAAACAATGCATTAGGTGGAGGATGGGGAGGAGGGAAGGAAGATGGCTATAAATATGCAGTCTGATGCAAAGGGGTTGCTTTGTGCTGAAAGCAAGCTAGCTGGGAGGAAAGAGAGGCAGCGAAAGCTCATCTCATGATGAAGAGGCTGGTGGTCCTGAGGAGGTGCGAGCCGATCGTGCGGTTCAGCTGCTGCAGCGTGCGGTACGGCGAGTGCCGCCGCAACCATGCGGCCAGCACCGGCGGCTACGCCGTGGACGGCTGCCGGGAGTTCATCGCCGAAGGCGAGGAGGGCACCGTCGGCGCGCTCAAGTGCGCGGCCTGCGGCTGCCACCGCAGCTTCCACCGCAGGGTGCAGGTCTACGAGGTTGCATGGGATTGTGCGTCTGACACATCGTCGTCGAGCAGCGACTAGAGAGGTGCTGCTGCTCCATGCTCAGGCTCCTGCAACAGCAACATGCATCAGCTCATCATCACTTCTCCGTCTCAGGCATCATCATTCTGCAGCTGCTGCTGCTGCTGGTGCATCATGTCTAGGATCCCTATGATTGTTAGCTTCTGTATACCCCGGATTGACCCCCAAGTGATTATCTCTAGCTACTCTAGTGTATTGTTTGTTTCCCCTAGTTGTAATCCCATGCAAGCTCAAAGAATCCATTGCTTCTGTCTCTGAATCTCTACCAGATAAGATGCTGATCTCAACTTCACTAAACTGTTTCCATGAGATTTGTGTTCTCCATCCACAGTAGCACTTGGCTGGCCACTGTGTGCGAATGAATGTGATTTTGTCACCTTGTTGCCCTGGCCAGCTGGAACCAAGACATTCGCATCCTCCATATTAAGAATTTGTACTGGTACAGGCAAAGTCAAGAGCACAGGTTGCTATCTCCAGTGCACATGCTGCCTTGCTTCAGTGGCTGCAAGTTTCTGTGACGCCTTGTCAATGGTATACAATTGTACATGCCCCTGAACTGAAAATGGAAGGATCGATGTATTGTACATTTATACTGAGCCAGTACTTGCAGTGGTGTACCGTATACGACAACTGGAGCTCAGCTCAGCTGCAAGTACGAATGATGTGACATTTGTAGAACACGAGAGGTACGGAGAGATGGATGGCTTCGTCCAGTCTTTTTTGGCTTTTTAGTATACTTTTGGTTTTGGCTTCCATCAACTGATACTATTTGTTAGATTTATCAGATTAACTAAAAGACATCAGCTGTAGCTTAAAAGAATGGACCTTCATCTAGTAGACATTTTTTTAAGCCAATAAATGGAGGTTAAATCCCTGAGCAGCTAGCCTGGTCGACACGAATGTTATTTTGACATTTATGTGGAAGGAAAAGTTAGATGCGTTCATTCTTAGGACCTTAGGCCGGCCTCGACAGCAGCATAAAAAGGGCAGAACGACGACAATTATAACAGTAATTCGCAAAGATGCATGCACCCTACGAATAGCCATCCTTTTTTGTTACTATCACTGGTACAGCTCTCCTGTTCCATTCTTCGAGAACAGCCTTCTAGTCACTCCGAGAACCAAATGGCAGAAGACACAAAAGCGTCACTCCGAGAGAACCAGAACGTCGACGACACTCGTGCGCCGTCGTTGGAACTGAACGGCAGAGGCAGAGGATACGAAAACTACATGATTTCGAGATGATTTCCTTTGGCATGGACAAGCACAGGCTCGCGTGTCTAACAGTTGTGGGAAAATCATGCAGACATCTCCTCTCGACCCTTTCTTTTTTATTCCAATAGCTGAATACCCGTGCGTTGCTACAGATTTTTAAAATTTATCATACTATATGTTTTAAAACTCATGGGTGGTAAAAATTTTTAGAATATGCATACAAACATGTTCTAAAAGTTTTAAAATCTGTCAAGTAAGTCTAAAGCTATCGTTCACACCTCGTGGTCATAAGTCGGAAGACATCGACAACACCCCGTGGTCATAGGTCAGGAGCCCTCGAGCACACCTCATCATCGTAAGTCGGAAGCCGTGGACCATCACGCGTGATTGTAGGTCGGGAGCGATCGACCATCACTGGTGGTCATAAGTTGGCAGCGGTCGACGATCGATCATGATCCTAAATCAGGAGCCTTTGACAATGGCTCATGGTTGTACATCGGAAGCCAACAACCATCGTTCGTGGTCGTAAGTTAGAAGCCATCGAGGATACCTCATGGTCGTAAGTCAGAACACATCAACCAGTGCTCGTAATCGTAAGTCGGAAGACATCGACCATACCTCGTAGTCGTAAGTCGAAACACATCGACCAGGGCTCATGGTCGTAAATTAGAAGCCGTCGATCACACCTCGTGGTCATAAGTTAGAAGCCATCGACCACGCGCGTGATCCTAGGTCAGGAGCGGTCGACCATCGCTGGTGGTTGTAGGTTGGCAGGCCTTCGGTGAGCTTGTGCCTTGTCGCCCAACTACCAGCGCCAGCCTACTCGGTCTCGACTTTGATCATGACCCCGACTTCGACCACTGCCCCCTTCAACCACTGTCCCCTTCGACCACGACCCTTCAACATCGACCACTTCCCCCTTCGACCACGACCCCCTTCAACCATGGCTTCGACTTCGACCACCTTGTGGGTCTTGCCATCGAGGGTGGAGAGCTCGATCTTGGGGGTGACCTGGGGGTAGGCGGGGGAACTCATAGCGGTGGAGGTTGTGGACGAACCAGCAGGTGCCCTCCGGGTTGACGCTACAACTACGACCATGACCGCTATGACCACGTCCATGGGCGCTATGACTATGACCATGACCGCGACTTCAACCACTGCCCCCTTCGACTTCGACCACTGCCCCCTTCGACTTCGACCACTGCCCCCTTCAACACTGTCCCCTTCGACCACGGCCCTTCGATGTCGACCACTGTTCTCTTCGACCACGGCTTCGATGACGACCACAGATATTCAACTTCGACCACTGCCCCCCTCAACCATTGTCCCCTTCGACCACGACCCTTCGATGACCATGGCCCTTCGACGCCGACCACTTTCTCCTTCGACCACGGCTCCCTTCGACCACAACTTTGACTTCGACCAAAGATCTTCAACTTTGACCACAGATCTTCGACTTTGACCACTACCCCCTTCGACTGCTGTCCCTTTCGACCACGGCCCTTCGATGTCGACACTTCTTTCTTCGACCACGGATCTTCGACTTCAACCACAGATCTGTGATTTCGACCACTGCCCCCTTCGACCACTATCCCCTTCGACCACGGCCCTTCGACAACCACAGCCCTTCGACGTCGACCACTTCCCCCTTCGACCACCACCCCCTTCGACTACTGTCCCCTTCGACCACGGCCCTTCGATGTCGACCACTTTCCCTTTCAACCACGGCCCATTTCGAGGAGAGAGCCACGTGGGCGAGCGTAGTAAGAGGAAGCCGCCACCATTGTCGAGTGCCCTTTTCTCTGATCCATCGGGCGCTGTCGTCAAGTGCCATTCTCTCCGATCCACCGGTCGCTGTCGCCGAGCGTTGTGCCGCTTGTTGGAGGGGCAATGGGAGATGAAATTGGTGGTGGCGCCCTGGGGAATGTTGGGGGACTGCGACCAGACGTTGCCGCGCGGGGAAGGAGTTGGTGGCGATGCCGAGGAGGAGGCGGAGGAGCGACACGAGGGTTCGGGGGAGAAGGAGGTGATGGTTGCGAGAGGTGCAAGTGGGGAGGCGGCAGCGGGTAGATGGGGAGAGGAGGCGGCATGCAAATGCATTGGGGAGGCGATGACGAGGGGATGCGACGCTGCTAGGGGAAGTTGGAGGACTGCAATCAGACGCTGCCGTATGAGGAAGAAATTGGTGGCAGCGCTGAGGAGGAGGCATGGCACGAGGGTTCGGGGAAGAGAAGGAGGCGATGGTTGCGGGAGGTGGAGTGGTTGCAGGAGGCGGAGGATGCGGGGGAAGAGAAGAGGAGGAGCGCGGCCCACGCGTTAGCCCGACCTTTTCTACGAGGAGTGGAAGAATCATCTACATGCAGATCTGGATGGCTGATCTTTGATCAAATGGCTGAGAAGAGAGGAGGAAGAACGGACCGACGACCACCAACTCACATTTTTATAATAGTAAAGATTAGACCGTGGCGCTGGCCATATCACTAGAACGGTCTAAAAATCAATAACCGCTATTGGACCGGTTATCTAATTTAGTAGTGGTTATACGGTATAATCAATCTATTATACGGTACTAAATACTAATAAGATGTCTGTGTGTTACAACGAAGTATCAAATGAGGGTGATTCATATTATCAAACAATGATCTCAAACTAAACATTGAACATCACTTTTATCTTTCGAAAAACATGATCAAACAAAGCACATATGTACAAACTCATAAATAAATTAAATTGGAAATAGATGTTCAGGTTTAGTAGTTGATATTGTTTATTGTGCAATATGATCAAAAATAAAATACATAAGACATTTAGGATGAAAGGACATCTTTGTAGACAATATTTTTGATAAATGTACCAGCAAAATTAAAACACCGACCGTTTTACTGTAGCTGCGACCGTGGCTTCGACCACGCATCAACCATGCTTTCGACCGTGGCTTCGACCATGGCATCGACCAGGCCTTTGACCACAACCAGCGCACACGTCTACTACAGCACATTGCTCCTTCAACCACGGCTTCGACTGCTCCTTCGACCACTTCGACTGCGCCTTATCAACCACATCACCGACCAAGGCTTGTCGACTACAGCACCTCGACTGCATCTTTGACTACACGGGCCTTCCAGTACCGACTGTCGACTGTAACTACGACCATCGACCACTATAGCTACGACCATCGACCACTGTAGCTATGACTATCGACCATCGATCACTGTAGCTACGACTATCGACCGCTGTAGCTACGACTATCGACCACTGTTGCTACAACCATCGACACTGTAGCTACGACTATCGACCATTGTAGCTACGACTATCGATGGGTGTAGCTACGACTATCGACCGTTGACCACGGTAGCTATAACTATTTACCAACGACCCGTTGTAGCTACGACTATTGATCATCGACCATTGTAGCTATGACCATCGACCGCTGTAGATATGACTATCGATAATCGACCACTGTAGATACGACTATCGACCATCTACCACTGTAGATACGACTATCGACTGTTGTAGCTACGACTATCGATTAACAACCACTACACAGTTTAACTAATGACTACGATAGTACTCCTCCGAGTACCGACTGAGTCATTGTGGCTTCGACCACTTCTTCCACCACGGCACTAACCATGGTATCAACCATAGCTTGTCGACCACGCCTTCAACCATGGTATCGACCACAGTTTGTTGAGCACGCCTTCGACTGGCCCAGAGTCTCCGACCGCTCTCTGACTCTGGGTCTTCAACTACTATACATACTTGGATACACCGACTACACAGTACTCGAACACACCGAGTACTCGACTACGACCACGTAGTACTCGAACTCACTAAGACTACGTAGTACTCGAACTCATTGAGTACTCGGCTACGACCATACAGTATTCGAACACACGGAGTACTTGACTACAACCATGTAGTACTCAAACACAATGAGTACATTTGGCTACGACCATGCACTACTCAAATACACTAAGTACTTGACTACGACCACATAGTACTCGAACTCACTGAATACTCAATACCGACCACACAGTACTCAAACACTTCGACCATGCATCGATCATGCCTTCGACCGTGGCTTCGACCATGTCATCGACCAGGCCTTCGACCACAACCAGTGCACATGTTTGCTATAGTGACCGCTGACTGCTACAATGATAGGCCACACACTTCTGTTACAGCACACTGCTCCTTCGACCACAGCTTCGACTGCTCCTTTGACTACGGCTTTGACTGCGCCTTGTCGACCACATCATTGACTAAGGCTTGTCGACCACAACACCTCAACTGTATCTTCGACCACACAGGTCTTCCAACATTGACTGTCGACTGTAGTTGTGACCATCAACCACTATAGCTACAACCATCGATCATCAACACTGTAGCTACAACCATCGACCATTGACCACTGTAGCTATCGACTATTGACCACAGTTGCTACGACCATCGACACTGTAGCTATGACTATCGACCACTGTAGGTACGACTACTGACCATTGACCGCTATAGCTACGACGATTGACCATCGACCACTGTTGCTACAACCATCGACCACTACTGCTATGACCATCAACCACTGTAGTTACGACCATCGACCACTGCATAGTTTGACTAACGACTGCGACAGTACTCCTTCGAGTACCGACTGAGTCACTGTGGCTTCAACCATGGCATCGATCATGCTAGTCTGGAGTCTTCAACCGCTCTTCGACTCCGGGTCTTCAACTCCTATACATACTCGAACACACCGACTACACAAAACTTGGATTTGCATAATCGGACACATCGAGTACTCGACTACGACCATGCAGTACTCAGACATATCAAGCACTTGACTATGACCATGCAGTACTCGAATACACCGAGTATATTTGGCTATGACTACGTAGTACTTGAACACACCGAGTACTCGACTACAACCACATAGTACTCGAACTCACCGAGAATACGCAGTACTCGAACACACCGAGTACTCGACTACGACCACGCAGTACTCAAAAACACAAAGTACTCGACTACCACCATGCAATACTCGAACACACCGAGTACATTTGGCTACGACCACTATGAATATGACCACATAGTACTCGAACACACCGAGTACTTGACTATGACCATGTAGTACTCGAACTCACCGAGTACTCAATACTGACCACACATTACTCGAACACACGAGTACTCGATACACGACCACACTCAACAACAAGAATCTCAGATAATATTATCCATCATATGTGAAATATAGTAAAAAAAATTAGTATCAAGCTTGAAGAAGAAAACAAGAATATAGAATCAAACCTTGTAAATGACAACTTCAACCTTCTCTGCGTCCTTATCCACTATCTTAGCAATGTACTCAACCTTCTCCACTGCTTTCTATAGAGACACATCTTCAGGAAGTTGGTTGGCCACATTAGTAGCTAGCTTCTCTGTTACCATATTCTTGTACTGAGGCTAGGCTTAGAAGTTAGCCCACTCGTTGAAGATGAAATTTCTGGAAAGAATTGGTACTTCCATAAAGAAGCGTTTTGTATAGTTCTGTATTAGATGTACATATATCCATCATCTAATATGCTTTGAAATCACATTGGAAGCATCTAATACACAACCATAACTTTCTCTTCGAAGTTCAATCACCTCAGGATTACCACATGTCGTCCTAAATTACACAAAACTTTACAGTTAAGATATGCAAAGTGAAGTTACCTTTCCTTTGGGAGGAGAGCAAGGGCCGTCCATGCGTTGCACCAAGAAGTCGTACTGGTTTTGGATCATATCCTCCTTCCTCGACCCTCCAAATATCTCCTAGAACCACTCCTCCTCATCCTTATAAACCCTGTGTGAGGACATCCCAGAGGGTTGAATCAAGAGAGGATGAAGATGAAGATGTTGCTGTCCGAATACAATGTGTATGCATAGTATATGTATTTGTCAGTTACACTCCTTCTATCTTTCACATTATTATTACCTGGAGGTGTAGTAAGCAAAAACAACAACACATATGCATGGTATATTTATGCATCAATTATTGTGTCATTCTCATTGTTTTGCACAAACCAATTAATACTGCAACAGCTATAAAATGCATACATTTCAATGTTTTCATTCACATCACCCTGTTTCATTTAATTCAACCGCAGCCATAGAATCAAAAAAAGAAATTGGGGAAGGAAGGAAGAAAACCTAGATCAGAGCTAAGGGGATGGGAGAAACCAAGGAGCAGACCTGGTGTAGAAGTGATGGAGAGGTCAATGAAGGGCTGTGGGGTACCGTCAAGCGCCTCGAAGAGGTTGCCGTCGTCGATGGCAAAGGCGTCGCCGGCAGCCACGCCGTAGGTGACCAGGTTGGCGTAAGTGAGCACCTTGATATTCTGGAACCGTGAGTAGATGGGGTCGGCGTGCATGACAGCAGCAAGCTCGAACCACTCGGCGGCAGCGCCTCCAAGTCGAGGTGCACCACGTAAAGGTTGGCCAAACGGCAGAGCACCCTGAGCGTCCGGAGCAGCGTGGCGCCATTGCCGGCGGATATGGAGGCGAGGTAGGCAATCCTGGGCATAGTCCGCTGTGGGCGGACTGTCGGAACCCGGAGTAACGACTCCTAGATCCTCTGTGTAAATCGCACTAGTCCAGGATCAGCTAGTGCACACAGTACAACAAAGATAAATACCAAGCACAAATGACTTCTTATATTAAATAAAAGGTACGGCCTTATGGCCAAGTCTTACATCAACGCTCATTGGCAAAACAAATAAAGGAAATAACCGCGGAAGCAAACCGAAAAGAAGCGAAGCCCAAGCCTGCCCACAGGCAAACGACAGTAAGACACGGCATATTCGTCCATATCTTCACCGTAGTTGACGTCTTCCTTCTCTGTGTGGAAAAAGCAAGGTGAGTACAAACTTGTACTCCGCAAGTCACACGGGAAAATGCATCATAATGATAAAGGCTTCAATGGAAGGATTACAAGGTTAGTTTGCATAAAACAACATTTAAGAAATACAATAAGTAGATTGAAAATGCTGAATTTAATAAAGTAAGTAAAAACAATATTGTAATTGAAAATAATACCGTCGGTGCTGGCTCCAACCAAACACCATGGCGGGGGAAGGGCGCTGAGGTGGCGGGGTGGTGGCGTGGCAGCTGACAAGGCAAGGGGAGCCGAGGTGCCTGAGGCGTGGCGCCACGTCGGCTGCCACGCAGGCGCGCCTGAGCTGACGTGGTCGGCCGGCGAGGGAGGCGCTCGGGACCAAGGACTCGCCGGCGTTCGGCGGCGCGGCGGCCGGCGGCAAGGAGTGGGAGAGGACGAGGGGCGCACGGGGAGTCGCGTGGTGGGTGCGAGGAGCACCGGGGGCGGACGGAGATGCGTCGGCGACGAGGAGGGCGGTGGCGCGGCTCGGGCTCCGGCGACGATGACTTTCCGGCAGCGGGGAGGCACGGCCGAAGGGCGGAGGAGGTCGGGGGTGGCGCGGCGGAGCTGGAGGTGGTGACGGCCAGGCGCAGGGGTGAGCGGAGCGGCGGCGATTGCTTGCCGAAGCTTGAAGTGGCGGCGGAGGCGACGGCGCAAGGCGCGACGGCGGTGGAGCGCTCGGGAGGGGAGGAGGAGTGGCGGAGGGTGAAGTGCGGGGAGTGGGGAGGCCGGAGGTGGCTTTTATAGGGGCCGGAAAGGGGAGAGACGCCGCGAATTTCTCGCCGGCGCGGCGGAGTGGGCGCGACGGTTGCGGCCGAATCGGGGAGATGGGGCGCGGAGAAGGCGGGGAGGAGGTGGGTGCGTGGGCGCGGGTCGTGCGGCGCACGAAGGAGATGGGGGGCGGCGAGCTCGGGGAGTGGGAGCAACCGGGTAGGGCGGAGAAGCGATTGCGGGCGGCGGCGGCGCGAGGTGGAAGAAGGGCGCGGAAGGGGACGGCTTGACATGCGGGCCCGGGCGGCAGAGAGAGAGGAGGCGCGAGTGGCCGACGGGCGGGGCCCGCGGGCAGAGAGACGGAAGCGGAGGGGAGGCGCGCCGACAGGTGGGCCGGGGCGCGGGGAGAGAGAGAGAGAGTAGGGAGCGGGGGCGCGTGTGGGCGGCGGGGATGAGGCCGCGTGGCCCAGGAGAAATCGGACGGTCCGAAGGGGGCCAAGGCGGGCGGTGGGATGGGCCGACGCGGGGGTGGCGTGGCGCGGATCGGGCCCGCCACGTGTCGACCCGAGGGGAGGGGAAGGATTTTATTTTCTGAGTTTGGTTTTTGATTTTCAGAAAACCCCCGGAAATCCATTAAGCCTCAGAAAAATACAAAATAAACTCCAAAAATTCCAGAAAAATTCAGAGAACCTCCTGGACACTTTTTGGACTTAATAAAAATATTTTCAACTAATTTTGGTATTTAATTTTCATACTTTGAAATACTTTTTAATTTCAAAAATGTGTTTTTAAACTCCAGAAAAACCAGGGAACCAAATAAAAGCCAAAGAAATCCAAATAATTAATCTGACATAAGATTTTTATAGAAAATCAGAATATCATTTTATTTAATAATAATTTTAGGTTTTTTTGAAAATGCTTTTCAAATCCAGCTCTTTGAAAAACAGAAATTCAAGGCAAATCCAAATTTAAACTTTAGGGACAAAAATACTTATTTTAATTCAAAATTTTATTTTAACTAATTTTTTTTATTTTCACAAAAATCTAAGCTGTTACAAATCTACCCCCCTTAAAAAGAATCTCGTCCCCGAGATTCGGGTTGGCTAGCAAGAATTGAGTTTGGATCTTACTCTGCATGGTTTGAGCGGATATCTGATTCAGACGTCCTTTGAAAAAACTTCTTTGGCCCTCTATTCGCTGCCTGCAGGTGGTTGGCAGTCGATACTCCTGGGGTACCATTCTTCACTACCTGCTGCTTCTTGGGGCAGTTGCTAGCATAATGTCCCATCTCATGGCAGTTGAAGCAAGTGATTCCCGCTGCTGGGTTTGGGTCCTTCAAGACCTTATTGTCCTCAGTGTTGGGGGAAGGGTCCACGGGAACTAGCTCTCCGGTTGATGACGAAGGCTGGAATTTGTTGTTCTGTGGTGGAGCTCTTCTGACCTTGGAGAAGCTGCCGGTGTTCATATGCTGACCTTGCATCCGTCTCTTCCAGTTCTCAATCTCTTGATGCTTGGACTCCTGGCGTATCGCCTTGCTGACAAGCTGGTGGAAATCAACGTAATCATTGGATAGGAGTTGAACCGATATGTTATCGTTGAGTCCTTCGAGGAACCTTTCCTGTTTGGCTTCATCTGTGGCAACGTCTTCAGGTGCATAGCGTGCCAACTGGTTGAACTTCTGCAAGTACTCATTGACGGAGCGGCTTCCTTGGCGCAGTGCTCGAAACTCCCTTTTCTTCAGAGTGACGGTGCCAGTGGGAACATGAGCTTTGTGGAAGTTCTGTGCGAACTCATTCCAAGTGATATCTTGAGCATTGGCATGGGCAGCGGTGTAGGTGTCCCACCATTCTGAGGCTGGTCCATGCAGCTGGTGTGAAGCAAACAAAACCCTTTTGTGATCACTGCATTGAATAATATCCAGCTTCTTTCCGATTGCTCTGAGCCAATCGTCCGCGTCCATGGGCTCAGTGCTGCTGGAGAAGGTCGGAGGACGCAAGCGCATAAACTCCGATAGCCTTGATTGTGGAGCTTGAGCTGGCATAAGTGGAGCTGGTTGAGCAGGGTTGTTGATGGTCTGCGTCAGAAGTTGAATGAGTTGAGTCTGGTTGGCCATCATCTGAGCCCAATCATGTTCATCTGCCGGTGGAGGGACGGACTGACTTCCTGGTTCTCCATTCATGCTACTGTTGCCGTTGTTCCTTGTGTTCACCATCTGCTGGTTGCTTTTAAGAATTAGGAGAGAGGAGACTCAAGGCAAAGGAAGGATAGGGGATATTTTGCACAACCCAAAACTTCAACTTTAATAAAACCTTTATTAATCTCATAATAAGTAATAGTTATGGCTGCCGACAAAAGAGTTGACATCTCATAACGACGTTTTATTAGCTAACCTAACAACTCATCCTAAAGGGGTAAGGGTCGTCTTGGGGTCATCCAGCGTGGTGCTCGTGGTACGAAGCATGATCCTTCGAGGCGAAGATTGAAGTGGCGACAGGGTCGAAGAATTTCAGCTGTTGCCATCTATAGTTGTTTTGGAACAAGGGAAGATGCAAAAATAGGTTTTCAAAAATGACATTAAGACGAGAAAGAATTGAGATAAGGATAAGCAAAGATTAAGGGGTAAGATAAGCAAAACTTTTGAAATTACTGTTAGTAAAATAAGCCTTAGGGTCAAACCATTCTATTCTACCTACGGTCATGTATTAGTGTCGTCATGGCTCTAATACTACCTTTGTCGGAACCCGGAGTAACGACTCCTGGATCCTCTGTGTAAATCGCAATAGTCCAGGATCAGCTAGTGCACACAGTACAACAAAGATAAATATCAAGCACAAATGACTTCTTATATTAAATAAAAGGTACGGCCTTATGGCCAAGTCTTACATCAACGCTCATTGGCAAAACAAATAAAGGAAATAACCGCGGAAGCAAACTGAAAAGAAGCGAAGCCCAAGCCTGCCCACAGGCAAACGACAGTAAGACGCGGCCTATTCGTCCAGATCTTCACCGTAGTTGACGTCTTCCTTCTCTGTGTGGAAAAAGCAAGGTGAGTACAAACTTGTACTCCGCAAGTCACACGGGAAAATGCACCATAATGATAAAGGCTTCAATGGAAGGCTTACAGGGTTAGTTTGCATAAAACAACATTTAAGAAATACAATAAGTAGATTGAAAATGCTGAATTTAATACAGTAAGTAAAAACAATATTGTAATCGAAAATAATACCGTCGGTGCCGGCTCCAACCAAACACCAACCTATCCACGGGCATCCCACCCGGACCATCTTTTCCAAAAGCTCACGTATGGACTCCATCCATCCACACGCTTTCACTGCGCAACTCTGATGAATTCCATCCATACACCAGGTTTCAATCTCTCACGGATGCCATCCATCCACAAGGTTTTCATCTCTCGTGGATTCCATCCATCCACAATGTTTTCAAAAATATTTTTGAAAAACAAAGTCTAATCTATGAAAAACTTTTACTCAGCATGCCCATGACCGTGGGCACGGCTATCCAGGATAGATTATACACTCTGCAGAGGTTGTACAGTTTTACCCACAAGACACGATCATCCCGTTGTACCACTAGATTACACACTTCCTTAGGTGTGCGGTGGGGAGTCGTGACAAGGCCTTTACAATGCAAAGCCTTCAACCTGATCGAGCCAACTCTAAGGTTTCACCCCAGTAAGGAATCCACCAGACCGGGACCCCCTCTTGAGCCTAGACGAGACTTCTTATGGCTTAACCACGCTCGCCCAAGTGAGACTTCACATGGCACCAACCACGCTCACTTTCAACCTACGACTTGACTCAGGTTGGGACTTCGCAAATTATTCAGCCAGGGCTGTCCCATACCAACCATGTGGTAGTACGATTAGGGCTTTGCAACCGTAGCTCACAGACCGGTCCTTAATCTGACTCAGGCCCAACCACATACCCCCGTGCACGACAATCAACCACTGCGGCTCCAACCAACAGGGCATGCCTGCACCCACCAATCTAACCAATTGCCTAAGTCTAAACCAGGTTTTATATTTTGTTTGCAAAATAATTCATCAACCTCCTTGACTCACCAAAGTCAAGAGTACATAACAAAAGCATATCATTTTATGTGAAAGATAACACAAAACAAACATTATATCTAAGCAGTCTAAGCATTTGATATAAATTCCTCTAGCCAACACTAATGTATTAACTAGAGTTTGAATCTAGGGTGACAAGGTGTTGAGGAATTCAAATTCAATGGAGGAATTAACAAGTAGGCATTAACTATATTTGAAACAAAATTGAAATACGTTGAATAAAAATATGCATGCAATATAATTTAAACCAACATAATTTTATTTTGAAAACTGGGATCAACATGATCAAGGAGTGTGACTTGCCTTGCTCTTCAAATTGGTTTGAATCTTCGTTGAAGAAATCTCCCGAATCGTCGAAGTCTACACGTGAAAATAACCCACCAAATTCAAATAAATTCAAATTGACTTCAAATATTTGAATTGAGGCTATAACTGGATAGAGGGGATTTTTTGATAAATTTAGAAATTTGAATGGGCCAAATCGGAGTTAAAACGAAGGAGAACGGGCTCCGGGAAATTTGAAAAGAGGAAAAATGGAAAAAGATGATTTTTGGAATTATTTTTCTGCTGAAAAACCCGAATTATTGCGTCACCATTGCGTCAGCCCGAGGGTAGACCCACTGACAGTGGGCCCCGGGTCTATGGACCGGGCCCATGGAGGGGGAAGGGCGCTGAGGTGGCGGGGTGGTGGCGTGGCAGCTGACAAGGCGAGGGGAGCCGAGGTGCCTGAGGCGTGGCGCCACGTCGGCTGCCACGCAGGCGCGCCCGAGCTGACGTGGTCGGCCGGTGAGGGAGGCGCTCGGGACCAGGGACTCGCCGGCGTTCGGCGGCGCGGCGGCCGGCGGCGAGGAGTGGGAGAGGACGAGGGGCGCACGGGGAGTCGCGTGGTGGGTGCGAGGAGCACCGGGGGCGGACGGAGATGCGTCGGCGACGAGGAGGGCGGTGGCGCGGCTCGGGCTCCGGCGGCGACGGCTTTCCGGCGGCGGGGAGGCACGGCCGAAGGGCGGAGGAGGTCGGGGGTGGCGCGGCGGAGCTGGAGGTGGTGACGGCCAGGCGCGGGGGTGAGCGGAGCGGCTGCGATTGCTTGCCGAAGCTTGAAGCGGCGGCGGAGGCGACGGCGGTGGAGCGCTCGGGAGGGGAGGAGGAGTGGCGGAGGGTGAACTGCGGGGAGAGGGGAGGCCGGGGGTGGCTTTTATAGGGGCCGGGGAGGGGAGAGACGCCGCGAATTTCTCGCCGGCGCGGCGGTTGCGACCGAATCGGGGACATGGAGCGCGGAGAAGGCGGGGAGGAGGTGGGTGCGTGGGCGCGGGTCGTGCGGCGCACAAAGGAGACGGGGGGCGGCGAGCTCGGGGAGTGGGAGCAACCGGGTAGGGCGGAGAAGCGGTTGCGGGCGGTGGCGGCGCGAGGTGGAAGAAGGGCGGGGAAGGGGACGGCCTGACATGCGGGCCCGGGCGGCAGAGAGAGAGAGGAGGCGCGAGTGGCCGACGGGCGGGGCCCGCGGTCAAAGGGACGGAGGCGGAGGGGAGGCGCGCCGACAGGTGGGCCGGGGCGCGGGGAGAGAGAGAGTAGGGAGCAGGGGCGCGCGTGGGCGGCGGGGATGAGGCCGCGTGGCCCAGGAGAAATTGAACGATCCGAAGGGGGCCAAGGCGGGCGGTGGGATGGGCCGACGCGGGGGTGGCGTGGCGCGGATCGGGCCCGCCACGTGTTGGCCCGAGGGGAGGGGAAGGATTTTATTTTCTGAGTTTGGTTTTTGATTTTCAGAAAACCCCCGGAAATCCATTAAGCCTCAGAAAAATACAAAATAAACTCCAAAAATTCCAGAAAAATTCAGAGAATCTCCTGGACACTTTTTGGACTTAATAAAAATATTTTGAACTAATTTTGGTATTTAATTTTCATACTTTAAAATACTTTTTAATTTCAAAAATATGTTTTTAAACTCCAGAAAAACCAGGGAACCAAATAAAAGCCAAATAAATCCAAATAATTAATTTGACATAAGATTTTTATAGAAAATCAAAATATCATTTTATTTAATAATAATTTTAGGTTTTTCTGAAAATGCTTTTCAAATCCAGCTCTTTCAAAAACAGAAATTCAAGGCAAATCCAAATTTAAACTTTAGGCACAAAAATACTTATTTTAATTCAAAATTTTATTTTTAACTAATTTTTTATTTTTTTATTTTCACAAAAATCTAGGCTGTTACACGGACGGGGTTGGACAGCATCTGCTGCTGGTGTAGTTTGGCCTCAACAAAGAGTGGCTCGGTGGAGGCCGCGAAGGGGAGCGGCAAGAAGGAAAGGAGCAGCGTCTGGGAGGAAGAGAAGAGGGAGACGGAGATGAGGAAAGACGGGATCGATTACGGGGGACGCGGTGGTGGTGCGGGCGTGGAAACTTGGGAGAGAGAGAGCGGAGTAAAGTAGTGAGTGTAGAGGGGAGCGGTTTGAAAACGGCAGTTTGAGAGGAGCTAGGCACATTTGATCAAACTGCCGGAAAGGGTCGAGGAAGAACGAACAGCTGCAGGGAGTTGAGGGAGAATAGACCGACGACCACTAACTTATACTTTTAAAGAGTAGAGATAACAAGTTCGATTATACATATAACTGACTAACAGATAAAAGTACCTGTTATTTATATACAGCCGATCATACGGCCTAGTAGACCCACTGTATACAACACTGATCTCCTCTCGATCCTGTAATACCCTTGTTCGATGGGTTTTATGAGCTGCAGAACGTGATAGCTTGTGCATATAAATACACCCAGTTAGCCTGTAACAGTCGGGCGAACTGTTTGTCCGTAACCGCTATTCGACCGACCATCCAATTTAGTAGTGGTTATACGATATAATCGGTCTATTACATGATATAACAAATTTGATTATACAGATAACTAATTAACAGGTAGAAGTACCCCATTATTTATATATAGCCGATTATACGACCTAGTAGACCCATTGTACACACAACACTGATCTCCTCTCGATCCTGTAATACCATTTGTTCGATGGGTTTTATGAGCTGCAGAGCGTGACAGCTCGTGCATATAAATACGCCCAGTTAGCCTGTAACAGTCGGGCGAACTGTTTGTCTGTACCGGAAGATTGTACAATCCATAGGGAATGGGATGGTGGCAGTTCCTCCGGCCTCGCGTGTGCTGTTGAGTTGCTGGATCCATTAAAAGCCCTTCTAAATCCATCAAAGCTTGTGTTTCCCCTTTCTAAATGGCACACTGTGCAGATCTCACATTAACATTCGATAAGGAATACCGGCGAATGCTACGCGTACGAATACCGGCGGAGCCACCGCCCGGTGACACCGGGCGGCCACCGGATCGCCGACGAAAGCACGGTGGACTTTTCTACACTCAGTGGGATTATATAGATAGTATTTTCTGTTGTAAACGCTCGCTACAGCTAGATTTACCTTAAGCTTTAAAAAATTCCTAACTCCATCACTGCGTACGAACAAAATTGCGTGCCAAGTATGTACCGCGTTGGCCCTTCCACCCAACATCGGTACGTATTTGGTACGGATGTAGCCTAATCTTTTGATGAAAACGATAGCCAAATTAATTGATATCACGTTGACGATGAGGCTATTTGACCAAAACCATCAAATATGTCTTACAATCACTATATCACACCCCTGTCATTACCAACCGTACTCAACACGGATGATCTTTCCTGCAAGCAATTGAAAAATCAAACAAGAAAAAAATAAGTGCGATATGAATTGCGGATGAAAGATGAAGTTTGATTGAACAATTTATAGGTCTGAAGTCGCCATAGTTCATCTAGTCGACATAAATACACAATTAATATTTTCTGAATAAAAAACAATCTAAACAGGCCTAAAGACTAAGAGTGGCGGGTATAGAAGTTATAAAGAGGTGGCGGCCAAGGAGGGTCGGCCTAGAGTTTGTGCGTCACCAAGGGGATGCACACAACCTAGCATCGGATTTCAATACTATTACAAGGCCCAAGTTGGCCCAACAGGCGTCGCAATACCTTTATTTAATAATTGTGACGTGTAGACAATGAATCTGAAGATGGGACCAGATTCGCTAGAAAAGTCTCATCGTAAGCTTTCCATCAAATACTTAAACTCTTTCAACGGATTCCGTATGTAAAAGTTATGATCGTTTAAAGATGGTGCTATCAGGTTGACTCCGAATTAGTCTGGAATTGACATAGTGGCATCCTAGATTTATTCCCCTCATCTTGATTCCTGATTAGAATAACATCGCATGACTTAGATAGCAATTCATCCTTAATAGAAAAATTGTGAACTTTTAGAAATAAGCTCATTTGATAATTCAACTGTTGTGTACATGAGAAGGTCATAAATCCTTATCTAGCATCTTGTGGATGAGTATCATTTGTTTCCTTGATGTCCTCATCGGTGTACGCATCCTGTTATACCGGCTTCAGATGATCAGATCGCATTGGTGAGTGAGAGTGAGATCCCAAGGATGTAGGACATGGCCGAGCTATGGTTGCATTTCCATGAGCTCAAGGGCACGTACGGCCATGGAGGCGTCCAGAGGAATCGTGCACACGGCACAGTGACGAGTACCAAATACGTACATGGTACGTAGAGTGCCCGGATTATTGGCAGCATGCAAAAGTTTGAACCTTGAAGACGCAAACGAACAACACGGCTGCGGAATGCAGAAATTGATGGGGTGATTGATAATCGTCAGAACCATCTGTCTGTCTGCACATTTTTGTTGCATCGAACAATGTCACATAGTAATGCTGTATTAAGAGTTAAGAATGTCCTTTAGATAAGGAAGAATTTTTTTTTTTCAGAAAGAGAATATTTTTTTGAAACGTGCAAAAAAAATGGGACGAGATGCGGTCCGTGGAACAATAAACCCAGATTCTATTATGGAGTGTTCTTACTGGAGGCCTGATGTGAATTTGACGGCCCACGGAAATGGAAGGACGCCCAAAAGAGACCAGGTATCAAATGAGGCCCATAGTGATCAAAGAGGCCATTTTACAAGCTGTAGATCCACCGTCAATCAAGTATGACAAACTGAGAAATGAGTGTTGCCCAGTTGGCCATGGAGAAATTTTATTGTGTAACAGATCGGTTTGTGTAACGGCTCAATCAAAAACTGACACATGACATGTATGTACTGTAGCACAGAGAAAAACATTGTACCAAATGTTTTTGAGTTTTCGTTGCTTTTCCTGTTGCTGCAGTGCTCAACAGTATTTGCTATAGTGATCGTTGACACGCGCCAGTCTCTGATTAGGCTATTACACAAGTCAATCTGTGTAACGGTTACATCATAAAATTTCTCTTAGCCACAAGCATGTAGCTCATGCTCCCTGTTTATAATCGGGTACACATACGTATGTATTTAATGAAAAAAGCATGTATTCACGCTACGAGAGGTCTTGTGCTTGGCAAAAATTCTCAGTGTGGTGTGAGTTACGTGTACATCTGCCTTGTACACTCTCAAAGGTAATCAAATATGACAAACAACCTAGCAAGTTTGATGAATCTTAACTGCCGAAAAGGCATGTGTGTTCAGTAGAAAAATACATGTCCACACTGCGAGAGACTTTGTGCTTCTCACAAAAAATCAAATATGACAAACAATTAGTGTCCTAGGTCCAAACAAGTTCGCTGAATCTTAACCACCGAAAAGACCTAGACAGAAAACAACGACGCAATAGGAACCTAGCTAGCCGCCACCCGCCAGGGAGAGCAACGCGGTCCATCCGCCGTCGGCCTTCTCTCCTCTTCTCCTACGTTTTCACCTGTGTTAACTGGTAAGTGGGTGAGAAACTTGTTAATTTTTAAAAGTAATATTCTCTTTAGTTTCTTCTATTTTTTTTACTAGATCAAGCTGTTCTAGTTTATCCTTATCCGGCGAGTTTTTAGATAGATTTTCTTTGCATATGGTGGGCTTTATCGGATTAACTCATCTAGAAACAATGGCGATGCCTACGTCGGAGATTGAAACCAGATCGAGTTAGGTATAAATAAATCTCCTCTAATGTTCTTTCAACAAACAATAATACAATCGAAACATAAGTCCTACACATCAATGAAGGTCATCGACAATCTACTAATTCCCGCTGCCGTTATCATCGGCAATGATGATGCCATCTTAAGATCTAGATTCTCTAGAGAGGAAGATAAAGAGGTCCAGCACATCCATCGACTCAAGGATTTGACAGTGACATATTGTTCATCTATAATTTTTAATGTAAAAAGTTGAGTACTTGTGTACTTTATCGGTAGGTTATTAATATAAACGAAAACGAAAGTACCCTTCTTTAAAAAAGACAAGCAATTTGGAAATCAGGTCGCACCTCGGTGGCTCACATGCATTCCTATAAAATTATTTTCTTCACCTTTTTACCACGGATGTGCTAGAACTTACATGTTTGATTTTCATTTTATTTATGTTCAAATTTTATGACACGGACGGTTAGGCCAGATTTTAAGGTTTTCTACGTTGTGCGTACTCTATTTATTTATCTCGATTTTTTCATTTAGGAAAAATTAACAAGACGGCAATACTCTTTGCACTTTCAAATTGGCTATATATGCCTTTGAAGCCGCGACTGGTTTCTTTCAACCCAAACTGCCATTCCAGCTACATTTACCAAGATCAGATCATAAACGTATCAAACGAGGACAGGATAGATACTATACAAGTCGTAATCCACCCGGCCTTTCATATGTGATTCCCTACAAATGAGGCCACTAATCTGTGACTTGCAAACAGTGCCCATCAGCAGGGCATGCATCATTGCTAATAGCGTGTCAATTCTGAAAGGGATTGATCAGAGTGATCTTTAAGCAAAACTCTTAATTATAACTAAAATTAAGCCACCGTTTGGAACTAGGAAATTTCACAAGATTTTACAAAAACGGTTCAATTCTCACATAAATCAGGAAAAATCGTAGCGTGCGAACGGGGCATAAGGGTTTTAGATTGCATATATACGTGTGTCTAACTGCATGACCACACAACAGTATGCAAAAGCCGTCCCCTATTTGACCAGTTGGTAATGTGACAAATTGAAGTAACAAATGACAACCCAACCTGTTTTGTCTGCCTTCTACTAGAAAGAAGATATATACCAATATGATAATTGGACTATTGGAGAACTAATCTATCCTAGCCACTACTGTTTCTGATGAGCCTACTACCAGAATGTTAACAATGGCTAATTATCATCTGAGGAATAAAGATGGAAAATGATGGAAAAGGCTTGACACTTTCGGCTAACTTTGATGGAGTTTTGAGAGATAAGATGCCCATCCTCTTTACATCCATTCTACCTCTTTCAATTATGGGATACAACACCTCCTTGTGGACCCGGTGCATCAAGTGTTACTGTCATGGTGAACCCGCATGACAGAATTAAAAGCACACATGCGTTGCTTGCATCATCAAACAATTAAACGTTTGGTTTTCAGCCCACTGTCCACAGAGTAGGTGGGGTATTGATAAATATCATCCGGATGTTTTCTTTCTAACTATCATCCAGATTTGTGACCGTTGGATTAAAGATCCAACGGTCACGAATTCTCCCCACCCCCTCCAAAAAACAAATCTCCCCCCTCCAAAAAAAACTCCCCCCTCTAAAAAAAGAGGCCGTTGGATCTCTAATCCAACGGTCCGAAATTTGGATGATTGTTAGGAATAAAACATCCGGATGATACCTATACACACCCCTAGATGCAATTTACTCTGAGCTAGCAAATTTGTCCAGTGGACATGGTCCATCAACACCTGAGGCTCACACTTACGCCCCCATCTCCGCATTATCCACAGGGATCTCTGTAGAGGACATGAAAGCCCCAAGAGAACAACACAGATGCCTCTATTCTTTTCAACTTATAGTTTATAACTTATAATTTATGACTTTCTTCGAATAAATAAATATGACAACTTCTCCATTGTCTTTTTGAACTGCCTTATTAGAACAGCCTTTTCGAAACGGTTTATCGACATTCGATTCGTTCATACAAACGTTCACTCTAAAGGCAAAAACTATCAACGACAACTATAAACCCACAACTGAAAAGAACAGACCTAGGTATGATATGATGGCCAGGTTGTTAGTATCGCGACACGTATCGTAGTATCATACAATTCTACCGGAGGTAGATGATACAGATCACAATATAGATTGAAATCAGGTAGTATCGCAGTGTAATTGTAATCCTACTTGTACAATCGTTAGGATCGCAACGGGATTATAGTGGGATCGTGATTATGACAACAAAATGTATTAGCATATAAAATTTGATATTTTATATTGCTAGTTTAAGTTGCACTAATTTAATTTGCTTTGTTTTGTTGTTATATGTTGTTCTAAGGTAAAAAAAAAAGTATTATATTTGACACATTGCATTTTTAAATTATAGTTTGTTAAAAATAATTAAATAAGTTTCTAAAATCAATCTTAATTCAATATAACATGAATAAATATACTCAAATTATAAAATTAAATTCAAAATATATTTGCACATTTAGAAATATAATTTACTTTTTATATAAAATATATATGCTCTTAAAATTTTGATAGAATCATGATTCTACCGATCTTATGATCAGATCTTGCCAGACGAAAAACGATTCTATCCGGTAGCACCATCCTGACAATGCCACCCATGCATGCAGTCAATTGCACACAGAGGCGTCAATGATGGTTTTTGCTCCACTCCGCACCACTTGGGTCAGCCTAGGTGCCCAGTGAGTGTGAGGAATGGACATGACTGCAACTGCATACATCTTGGAAGGGTGTTGTTGCACATAATTAGCTAGCTGTCCTGGGCATGCAGCATAATTCTTCCCAACTTTCACCAGAGTCCTCACCCTTTTTACTCCATTTGCATTATTATTGCCATGGCAGATGCACTCAATAAATGGAATCATGCTGATTTTGTGCCATTACCTGCAAGATACAACTTCTGGGGATATTATGGATATGTTCTTTTTAGTCTTTGGCTTATAACTTCTCTCGAATAAATAAATAGGACGGTTTCTCCGTCGCTATTTCGAAATGCCTTATTAGAATAGCCTTTTAAAAACGACTTATCAACTTTCAATTCATTCGTATAAATACATTAAAACCAAAAATCATAAGCCATAATTATAATATATAGCCCAAAAGGAACGTGCACTATCTATTCCCTTCGCATCAAATGTGGAGGCTGACGGTGCATGAACGTGGTTACAGCAGGGGCATTAACCATCTGGAATTATTGGTTGTACTGGTTTTAGGAGTTATTAGGTGTTTGACATGCCAAGGCCTCTCATGTGAGCTCTATCTGGTTTGTGCCCCCTAGCTTTGCCCTCAATTAGTTCTTTTCATTTAAAAAAAATAGTTCTAGTTTTCACCCATCATCATCTTTACTATTATAAAAATATGAATTGGTGGTTGTCGGTCCGCTCTCCCCCCCCCCCCCCCCCTCTCTTTTCAACTGTCCGATCAAAGATCAGCTGTTCAGATCCGCATGTAGGTAGTTCTTCCGCTCCTCGTAGAAAATGCCGGGCCGACATGTGGACCATGCTCCTCCTCTTCTCTTTCCCCACATCCTCCGCCTCCTGTAACCACTCCACCTCCCGCAATCGCCGCCTCCTTCTCTCCCCCGAACCCTCGTGCCACGCCTCCTCATCCTCAACGCCGACACCAATTCCTTTCTTGTACGACAGCGTTTGGTCGCAGTCCCCTAACTTCTCCCAGTAGCGTTGCATATTCTCGTCGCTGCCTCCCCTATGCATTTTCCTGCCGCCTCCTCTCCCCATCTGCCCGCCGCCGCCTCCCCACCTCCACCTCTCGCAACCGCCGCCTCCTTCTCCCCTGAACCCTCGTGTCGCGCCTCCTCCTCCTCGGCGCTGCCATCAATTCCATCTCCCATCGCCCCTCTAACCAGCGGCACGACGCTTGGCAACAGCGGCTGATGGATCGGAGAGAATGGCGCTTGGCGACAGCGGCCAGTGGATCAGAGAGAAGGGCACTCAGCGATGGCAGTGGCTTCTTCTTACTATGCCCGCCCACGTGGCTCCCCCCCCCCCCACCCACACACACACCACCGCCTAACGGTTGCTCGCCTGGTGAGCCTCTCTACCTCCTCCTGCTCTTCGCTCGGAGCCCGTCATGGTCGTAGTGCAACCTGAAGGGCACTTGCTGGTTCGTCCACAACCTCCACCGCTACAAGTTTCCCCTCCAGTTGGACATCCCGATTGCCTACCCCCAGGTCACCCCCGAGATCGAGTTCCCCACCCTCAACGGCAAGACCCACAAGGTGGTCGAAGCCAAAGCCATGGTCAAAGAGGACCGTGGTCGAAGGGGGAAGTGGTCGACGTTGAAGTATCGTGGTCGAAGGGGATAGTGGTTGAAAGGAGAAGTGGTCAAAGTCGAAGGGGGCAGTGGTCGAAGTCCGAGCCGTGGTCGAAGTCAGGGCTGAGCAGGCTGGCACCGGTAGTTGGGCGACAGGACACAAGCGCACCGGAGGCCTGCTAATGTACGACCACCAACGATGGTTGACCGCTCTTGACCTACGACCACGCGTGATGGTTGATGGCTTCTAACTTACAACCACGAGGTGTGATCGACGGTTTCTAATTTACGACCATGAGCATTGGTCGATGTGTTTCGACTTACTACCACGAAGTGTGGTCGATGTCTTCCGACTTACGACTACGAGCGTTGGTCGATGTGTTCCGACTTATGACCATGAGGTATCCTCAATGGCTTTCGACTTACGGCCATGAATGATGGTCGTCGGTTTCCATATACGACCATGAGCCATTGTCGAAGGCTCCCAATTTAGGACTACGATCGATCGTCGACCGCTGCCAACTTACGACCACCAGCGATGGTCGACCGCTCTAGACCTACGATCACGCGCGATGGTCGACGGCTTCCGACTTACCGACGGCGAGGTGTGCTCGAGAGCTCCCGACCTACGACCACGAGGTGTGGTCGATGTCTTCCGACTTATGACCACGAGGTGGGATCGACAGTTTCTGACTTACTTAACAAATTTAAAACTTTTAGAACATATTTGTATGCATATTCTAAAAAATTTTACCACCTGTGAGTTTTAAAACATGTAGTATGATAAATTTTAAAAAACTGTAGCAACACATAAGCATTTAGCTAGTTAATATATATGTGGAAGTATGTAGAGTTGTCGATACAGAAATTACACTAGAAAATGTTCTCGTAAAGAAGTTTTCATCATATATATCCTCTTAGTACCTAACTTGGATTGTTATATATTATAATAAAAAATAGAGGTTAGCTCATTTGGGCTTCGGCTTCTGGCTTCCGGCTTATTTTTCACTATTCATAAATTTCGTCTTTTTCTGAACATTTGGCTTTGTGTTGAGCTTTTTTGCCGGTTCTTTTTTCCGTATTTGTTTGTATTATACGTAATGGGCTAACATATTTTTAATTTTTTTAAATTTAATTATGCTAAATAAGTCTCTGTTGGCTACAGTATTTTTTCAGTCAGCTACAGTGCTTTTCAGCCATAAACCACTCAAAAAAAGCCCAAATGAGCACCACCTTAGCTTTTTTTTTTGTTTTCATCTTTCGTCATTAATATATATGTAAAACTATTTAGAATTGTCGTTATGGAAATTACACTAGAAAATTTTCCCATAAAGAAATTTGCATCGTATATATATCCTCCCAGTACCTGACTTGGACTGTTATGATAAACTCAGAGATCAACAGTGTATCTTAGGGACCACAAAAAGTCAAAGACTGTCAATTACTCGAGAACGCCGGAAGTAACGACTAACTTGGTAGCCAAACCAATGCTTCTAAGAAAAAGCATCAAAGGAACCTAAAGTCTGAAGTCTTTGTTAACTGCATACGTATTCCAAGATTCCAATTTGTTAAAATGAGATCATCCAATGTTAATCCTTTTGGGAAAAGGATTAGGACAATTACCGCAACGAGAGCGGCATTTCGGCCTATGCTTTGATGAAAAAGGAAGGAAAGTTGGGCTTATCTCCATTGGCTGAGGTCCAAGTGTTTGGATGTTAACATCATTCCCACAACCGGACAATCAGTGGTTGTTGTGTGTGAAAAATGAGTGAATTATTGGGTGGTCTCAAATTTTGACTAGTAATCACCTTAGGCAAGGAACATGTGTCCCTAAATACTATTGTTTAGAATTTTTTTTTGGGTAACTTACTTGGTAATGCATGGTAACACTATAAAGATTATGCAAGTCATAGTGAAAAATATCGTCTTGTCATTGAGTCATTGGCATGTACTCCCAAGTGCCCATCTGCCAGGTTTGTATTCAATATTATTTTCCAACAATTTGTATGCATCTTTTGTAGTGTTCCTAGGCTAATTTTCCTAATTTGTAACATTGTTGTAAAGCAGCACTACCGAGACTTACAAGTCCAGTAACCTTGCTCTTTGTAAAGAAAGTGCAAGCCTGCGACTTTAGGTTACTTGTTGTGTCGAATAGAATACAAAACATGTGGTAAATGTTAGGTCGAAATCAAGATCACGTCTAATCCATGGAGCTTAACGTGGTTCAGCTCACCACTATCCAGTGCCCAAGTAAAGTTTCTAGTACTGTTTTATTTGCAGACAAGACATCGAAATGCATTGTCCAGATATGAGGAATTAATTTTCACTACTAGCTGCACTTATTTTTTTCTCAATTTAATAGTTGAGTGACTCCAACTTCTTTTAATTTTGAAATTTTATATTCTACTAGTTCTTTCAAAGTTTTTTAGTCGTGCTTCTCTTATGTAACCTTGAGTATTCGGTCCTAATCGAGTCCCACCCATCACTTACTATTAGTGAAATTTTCCTTGGTTTTTCTAACATTCAATTGATTACATTTCTAGTAATAATTTTTAATAAATGATCATATATCCCACCTTCTCTTCGCCCAACAAGTACAGTCCTGTTCTTTTCAGCTTCTAAAAACTGTTGTTTGGCTTTTCTACAGTAACTAGTTTTTAAACGGAGTATTTTTTCAAGATAGGGTTTACTAGTTAATTATAGTACATACTTTACTGACTTCATCTATATTGACAAAAACCGCATATAAATTTCTGTTATTATGTAATCTCTCATACAAACAGCCTAAAAGTCACAAGCCGCAGTCAAAAACCACAAGACGCAGTCAAAAAGAACAGACCCTACATCTCATGTACACCTTTCAAATAGATGTGCACCAAACTTACAACGGACAACATGCATTACATGACCCTGAAAACTAGGTGACAGCTACAGCACGCCACAAAAACTAAGTAGATTTTCTTAAGACATGTCTAGCTACGAGCGGAATTATCTGCAGAGATTTTCTAGTTCCAACACTGACTGACAGGTGAGCCCGACTTCCAGAGTGGAATTACATATTGACAGTGGTCATAGCAAATTGTATTATGGGAAAAAAATAATTTTGCAGACAAGCATGGCCGCTCCCTTTCTTAAATTTGGCCCCGTTTTTTTCCCCATATGGTCCCACGGCTCTTTTTATCTGAAACTTTTGTACACCACCCGTCAAAGAAACCGGCAGATGGTACAACACCACCGAAAAGAAAATCTCTTGCGAGAAGCGCTTTCTGATACGGCTCATGCTGCATAGGAAGCCTCTGGCGCTGCTGCATGCTAGCTAGTAGCTAGGGAGTTAGGGTAAGAGCACATCGATTGGCGCTAATCACCTTGATCTTGATGCATCCCATCGACATCACTTAGATCAGATGCGCTTTAGGGTTTGAAGCTTTGGTTGCCATGAGAAAGGCTGCGTGGACATCGGTCCATGCATCGAGACTCTTAAGCATGTGGATGGTCCTGAGTGGCCCAATGATTAGCCGAAATTACATAGCAACAGATTGTAGCAGTTGATCTGCGCCGTCCGACATTACCATCATACGTCTTAGGGCGTGCGCATCTTACAATTGCACGCTACATAAATGATACGTTTTATAAGTCTTGAAGTTCAAGGCATGGTTAGGTTAACTTATAGTAATTTTACTGAAATTTTACAAGACAAATCGTAATTTCGAAGTTTGAAACTACATGTGATACCATTCCTCGGGCAGGCTTTGGTCCCATTTTTTGGGTGTTTCAGCTGATTTTTGGTTCGATTTTTTTCAGCTATTACTATTTAGTAAATTAATAAATTATAGTTATAAGTTATAAGCTGTGACCTCAAATCATATTTTCTCAAGTTTGAAACTACATGTGATACCACTCCTCGGGTTTTCAAGCTTTAGTCCTGTTTTTGAACTTTTTAGTTGATTTTTAATTTTAATTTCTTTCAACGATAATTTTTTATTAGATTAATAAATCATAGCTACAAGCTACACGTTGTAGCCCAGAAACATAGCCTTTGAAAGTTGAAAGTAGGTGGTGCTTTCGGTCTCACGGCGACTAGCATTATCTCGCTGATGAGGTGGTCTCGGTGGGAAGCCTTTATTGACATTTTAAAGTCAAAACGGCATTTCGCCCAACTATTACCAGATCCGTTTCAGCACCGCCCTCCTCATTCCTCAACACCGTCACGCCCGTTGACCAGTGACCGACAGGCGGGCCCCACGTCGTACTTCCCAGCGCGGTCCCACATGCCAGTACTACCTCGCCAAGAGTAGCTAGCAGGAGTCCGGGTACCAAACCCATCCCGGGCGAACGGGCATGAGTTAGAATTTATGAGGTCTCGTCTACCTCGCGAAATGGCTCTCCCTGACACGGCATTAACAATCCATGGACTCCAACCATTGAAATCCATTGTCATGGCGTGAGTGAGGTAAGCCTTGCCAACGGCCACCGTGCTCAAGTCCCCGCTCTAACTGACTTATCTTTTAAGCTTCTAGCTACGACTTTTGGTTTATAGTTAAACTTACACTGTAGCGGTTGTTAGATTTTTCTTAAAAAAAGAAAAAGCTATTATATCTTCACAGACAATACAAAATAAATAAGAAAAAAAGAAAAACTAAAAAGAGACAAAAAAAACTTAAATTAAAGACCGACACGTTACAAGTGACTTCTAGCTTAAATAATCAAAAGTTAAAATAAACCAGAAATTAAAGTGTTTAGAGCGGAGTAAGAGCATGTACAATACAAGATGCTTATATATGAGTGCTTAAAGAGAGAGAATATATCCACATCATCAAGCATCCATGCAAAAGTTATTTCCTCCAATGCAAGCATCTCTTCCATAGGTACTTATATGCTATATTATCTATTAATAGATATAGTTATACACATAAGCACCTACTAAGCACCGGTGCTTATTTAAGCATCGATGCTTCAAAATAAACACCTTATCTATCCTATGTGGCAAGAAAAATCAGTTTTTTATTACTAAGCATCTCTCTAAGCGCCTGCATTGGACATGCTCTAACAAGAATGGAGTACTTGTTTCCTTTTAAGTGTACTCCCCTAAGCAAGATCATCTATGATTCAATACAAAATATTGAGCCCCATGCGTCTACCACAGTACCACTTCACTTAAAAAGTTTAAGGCCCCCTTCGAAACATACGAATTTTCGAGAGTTCAACTATCTAATATGAAATTAATGTATTCTAAACAGACCCTACGGTCTTAGGACAAATAAATAAACCGAGCTGCAGCAGCCAAGTCTGCGTAAAGTAGGCTTGCCACCACTCCAAAAGGATGGAATCTCTCGACAGAATTATTGAGTGCACATAATTCCACCAGAGAAAATAACACCACTTTCAATGCACTTTCAATGCAACATGAAATGTTACTACCTGCAATTCGATTTTTACATGCCGTTTAGTTTCATTCACACAAATACCTTCTTGAGGTAACTTCTTCCTGAATGTTGTATATCCATTTCTCTAACGTCGCTGACTTAACGAGAAATGTTGCCTAGAAAAACAAACCGACAAGTATCTGCAAATTAAAACAAAACTTGATAAAACATGTCTATTTCGAATTGAATGTAGTAATTTTTTTTTAAAAAAAGACTATACATTATACACCATCACAACAAGAGATGTGTTTTTTGCGCTATGTTTTATAGTTTTTAGCTTAAAATTTCGAATTTTAGTGGTTCATGATGCCGATAGAGATAAGTCGAAATAGTATATATTATAATTGATTTATAGACTTTATATTTAAAAAATATTCTATTTAAAAACTAATTAGTATAAAAATCAAACCATAAGCGCAAAATATCCCGCCTCTTGTCTTGTACCTCTAAGGCTACGCACACGACAGGGCCTGTTCGGCACATGACAAGCCGGGTGGCTTTTGGCTTTTGCTACAGTACTCAACTTTCAAACGGAGTATTTTCTCAAGACGGGATCTATAAGTTAAACTACACGTTAAAAGGCCAACATCTGTACGAGCCAAAATCACAAGTGAGTATCGGTGTCTCCGTAATCTATACCGTAAACAGCCAAAATTCAAAAATTTCAGTCAAAAGCCATAAGCTGCTGCCAAAAAGAATAGGCCACATGCTGTGAATATACTAATGGAGTAAGATCAGAAACTGACCTAATGCTGGGTTAAAATAACCTCTTGGGAACCTCACCACCGGCTAAGCAAAACCAGTATGATTTGAGTAGCGTACGAAGTTGTTGTTACTTGGAAGGCACAGCTACGTCTGGAACATCTGCACCGCAGTACTACTACTTACTCGCTACAGCCAAAAACCACTATTAAAGCTATTAACCGTGACAGCTCACTGGCGGCAAGAGTCCAACCGGGATAACAGAACGGACAAACGGAATTCAATTAGACCAAACAGAGAAGCGTTGGGACTTCACTTGAGTGTGCGACTTGTCCATTTCACAACGATAGAGCCCCGCTGACGTCACACTAACTAGAATTGCCTTCTTTTTTATGCTGATAATTGCTACGGCTGATAACTTTTAGTTCTAGTGTGAGTGCTCATCCGAACGAATCGGAAATTTATCTTGATAAATTATATCGAAACGACGACGAAAGAATCATTCCATCTGATTATTCGAGAAAAGCCATAAAATAAAGCATAAGCTTAGAATAACAGGCCGAAGAAGATTGGTGCTAACCGAGGAATTCTTTTGCTGTAATTAACTGGGCACTAAAGCCTAAACAGCCGCGCCATTACCTTAAGGTGATCGAATCGCGAAAGGAAGAGAATCTCTCTGGGCCGCGAGATTATCATCGGAGCAGGTTAAACTAAAATAAACTGAAATAGGACAAATAACGGGAAAGGCAAAGACTGAGCACGTGGGCATCGATTCCGTTGACGTTTCGGCGTTTTCATGGAGCGTGTGTGCATAATATATATGTGTACTACCGCTATGACATTATAAAAGGTTTAAAACATTCCGTTCCACCACTAACTCAGATATGTTATTCCAGGAATGGGGAATAATTACAGGGTGCAAAAGGCGCTTAAAACATGCTATCGCTCTAACTGTTTAGCGCCACATTTGGGGAATATTTTGAATCGCACAAGATTGTTGCAGGAAACGCAATAGGGCGTTGGAACATTACTCCTTCTCTTAGGGATGAATGTTCACTGCAACATGTAACCAAGACAGATACAGGGGCCAGTTCAAGCATAGTAATTGAGGTGGCATGCATCATGCCCGTAATCCTGAATTTTATGTATGTGACAGCCTACAAGCTCTGGCAAAAAGAAAATATACAAAAATCTGCGGCAATACAATGGACTGATGATTTTTGTAGACAGAACCAAAAAGAAGAGCGGCACCTACCTGCACAACTGCATAATGGGGTGGATCGAGAGCAAATCATGGGCTGGGGTTAGGAGCGGCAGGTGGATCCATCGATTACATCCTTGGGGAATTGAGCAGCAGGAAAGAAAGATCAAACATGAGAACGAGCTAGAGAGAGAGAGAAGAAAAAAACTCCCCTTTTTTGAACCTGCAGGTCCTGCACTGTCAGGAAGCCATGCCAACGCTAATGCCATCACGAGCGTAGCTGTATGATTTGGCTTGTCAGCCAGCCAAGGAGCCCCCATGGCCAGAGAGAGAGAGAGCGAGCGAGCGAAAGCCTTTTCAGTGTCAATGCGCCATCAGCTTTTCAAGAACGCCCCGGCACGACAAACAGTATAGCTTGTACAGGGCAGAACAGCAGCCGATGGCACTTTCCTGCCCCCGTTTACTTGCCCTTTTAGTCGCTGCTAAGACATTCTTAGGACAAAGCACTGCCGCCAAATTGCCTCGTTGCATGCCTACCTGACCTGGGCCAACCCATCTTATCCCTAGGGGTGGAAAACGGTAACGGATAATTCGTTTTATCCGATATTCGTATCCGAGAAAACACAAATATGGTAAGCAAAAATCCGTATTCGAAAATATTCGTATTCGTATTCGAGAATATTCGTATCCGTATTTGAGAGTATTCGTATTCGCATTCGTATTCGAGAATATTCGTATCCGTATTCGTATTCGAGACTATTCGATTCGTATTCGATCCGTTTCTAGAACTTATGAAAAAATCGTACAAATTTTGTGATTCAAAATTTGAATTTAGGCGGTTTAAAACCGGTAACCGGTCAAAAACTGGTGAAAATCGTTAAAACCGGTAGGAATCCGTTTTATCCGATATTCGTATCCGAGAAAATCCGTATTCGAAAATATCCGTATTCGTATTCGAGAATATTCGTATCCGTATTTAAGAATATCCGAATTCGTATCCGTATTCGTTTGAAAAATATGGATTCGTATTCGTATTTAAGACTATTCGACCGTATCCGATCCGTTTCCACCCCTACTTATCCCCATCTTGATATCTATCTATCAATCCTCTTAACTGTACCCGAGTTGATGAACTGCCTGCATCGACCCTGCATGCACTTTTGGCTGTAGAGACAGAGCTCTTGCTCTGCGATGCAAGAGCTTAATGGAAAGAGAGTTTAGAGAGAGAAACGATACATGGCCCGTTTGGCAGAACTCTAGCTCTAGGAAATCTTGATCTAGAGTTGCAGGCATGTTAAGTGCATTTATATGACTCATTTCATTTATATTATATATTAAATAAAAATATTTAAATCACTTTAATTTAGTCAACAAACTACAGATTCAGCATAGATCTTGGAGTTAGAGCTGTGCCAAACGGGGTCATTGAGTAAGAACTACTTAAAAATGTGTGCGTGCGAGTACTATGGCAAGCGTGCCAAGAAGATACTACTGTAGAAAGTACACAGGTCGCAGCTTGGCTTTAGTTTAGGCGCACGTTAATTTAACCGAACACGCGATAGGGATGCATGCAAGCATTAAAATAAGGTGCTCCTAATGGTAGGTTTAGCCGCGCAAAGCCCGATTATTCTACTCGCACAAGTACAAGCAAGTCAATTAATTAATGAAAGATCAGTACTGAGAAGAGCAAGAGCCAAGAACATGCCGCGTCCATTTTGTATACATTTGATTCCATCACAACAGAAGAGCATGAGATCCTAGAAGTCTAGATGGCTGGACAAGAACAACCAAGAAAGGTACCACTTTTGAGATGAGATAATCTAATTAATCCTAAATCACCATCATCATCGGATCCCAAGGACATACAGAGAAAGCTTAGATTTCTAGACATCAAGCGGCATCCTTGCTTCGGGTTAATTTCTTAGATGAAAAGTCTAAAGAAAAACAAAAGAAATGATCACTGCAAGCTACATGTTTTCTTTCTCTGTCTCCTCTCTAGTTTATGCGGACTGCGGCGACGAGGCTCCGTTCTCTGGGTGGCCGGCGGTGGCGGAAGGAGCGGCGGAGGAGGTGGCGCCGTTGATGTTGAAGTCGGTGGTGGTGGGAGGGGGACGGGTGGTGGAGGGGTTCAATGGTGGTGGTGCGGCGGCGGCGGTGGTGGTTGGGTTGAATGGTGGTGGTGCGGCGGCGGTGGATGTGTGGAGTGGTGCAGCAGCGGCGGTGGCGGTGGCGGCGACGGAGGCGGCGGACGAGGAGGCGCTGCGGCGGGCGCTGTGGCCGCCGAGGTAGTTGTGCTTGTTGTTGTGCATCCAGATCTTGAAGACGCCCTTGCCGACGCCGATGTCGCGGCACCACTCGTCGACGATGGCCTCGTCGCGCTTCTGCAGGCGCCACCCGAGGCGCTGCGACAGCTCCTGCATCCGCTGCTTCTGCTCGGTGGTGAACTTGGTGCGGAACCGCTTCCTCGGCATCGCCCCATGATGCGCCGGCGCAGTCGCCGGCGTCATCTGGGCGGGGAGCCTCTGCACTGCCCCCGCGGCCCCCGGCGCGCCGGAGCTCAGAGAGAGCAGCATGTGCGGCGCCGAAGAGTAGTACGCCGGCGGCTGCTGCGCCACCGGCGCCGACAGGTGCGTGGGCGGCGGCGGCGGCGGGGAGACCGACCGCTCGTCGTCGTACTCCGAGCCGTCCGAGTCGGAGTCGGACTCGTCGCCGTTGACCTCCGGGAGCCGGTCCTCCGGCGTCTCCTCGCCGCGGTGCGGCTGGCCATGGAGCACGCTCGCCGGCATGGGCCGCGCCGGCAGCGCCGCCGGGGCAGGCGGCGGCGGGGACCCCTCCGTCATCCGGCGGTGGAAATTGCGGTGGCAGCCGCAGGCGGCGCACTTGAGCGACGTCGGGTCGGCGGGGTTGGCCGCCGGCGACGGCATGAACTCCCCACAGCCGTCCACCGCGTGCCCGCCCAGGCTCGCGGCGTGGTTCTTGAGGCACTCCCGGTACATCGACTCCCCGACCCCCGCCGGCGCCACGGCCGCCGGCTTCACCTTCTTGACGGCGCCGTTGGGGAACATGACCGGCTTGTACTTGACGTCCATGGCCTCCATGCGCGCGGTGTCACTCGCCTTGACCGAGATTAGCACTAGTGCCTCAGCCTTGGCTTCAGCATGGGACAGCGGGTCAAGGGGGGAGGAAAACAACAGGTAAGGAGGTGAAGCCAGGGCGAGGTGATAAGAATAAAAAGGCCAGCGGGAGAGAGACTGAGACAGTGAGGCATAAAAACTCATTAATCGCGTAATTAGTGAGTAAGAAAATATTTTTTCAAAGTTTTTCTTGGACAAATTCTTCTTGGAGATAGATCGTGACGACATACGGTCGTGAATCCGTTGCAGTTCTATCTCGTATGACATCCAGATGTGTGTAGGACCGTTGGATCGAGAAACAACGTTTTTTTTTATCACATGGGGACAATGCAGACAACGGCGGTTTTTGTTTAACCCTCGATTTGAGATGTCATTTACACCATCAGGACGGATGGTCACGGCACATGGAAACTAATCTTGTACGGTTGTCGCCAACTATAGCAAATCTCAATACCACAGCGATACATAACCCTATACCAAAGACAAAATCCAATTAATCATGTAATCAGTGAGGGAGAAAAGATGGTATGAATCCGATGCCTTGGAGACATATCATGACACAGCCTTGAATCCGATGCAGATGTATATTCTATGACGTCTATATGTACATATAGACCGTTTAATCAACAAACAACACCTTTACAATTACATGGAGATACTACGGACAACATCGACCTCAACTTGAGTTGTCATTTAAATCATCAAAATCAGGGAATGTGTAAACCATTCTTGTACAGCTGTCGCTAACTATGGATCTGTTTTTTTTTTTTTGCTAAAACTTATGGCTTTTAGTTGTGACTTGTGGTTTTTGGGTTATTCGTCCGAGAGATTACAGAGTAACAGAAACTCACGTACGGTTTTCGTCGATATAAATGAAGTCGGTACAGCATGTACTACAATTAACTAGTAGACTCTATCGAAAGATACTCCATTTAAAAACTAGTTACTATAGAAAAGCTAAAAAACAGCTTTTAAAAGTTGAAAAGAACAATGCCTATAGCAAATCCTAATGCCATAGCACCGCATAACATTATTCCAACAGACAAAACAACTAGGTCATACTCTCAACGATTTTAGTTTCTAAACTCTTTTTTGCTTCTCGGTCTTTTTTTAGCTTTTTCGATTTTTTTTCTCTTCTTATTCCTTTACATTGTTACAAAGACATATAACGGTGTTTTCTTAATTTTTGTCTTATTTTTTACTTAGAAAAAATTAACGATCACAACAGTGTATATGCAATCAAAATACACATCAAAAAGCTAAAAAACTACGGGCTTTAAAGCATATGAAGGATATCATGGAGATAGATCAAACGACACACAGTCTTGAATCTTTTGCAGATGTATCTTAAATGACGACTAGGTATACATGTGAACCGTTGGATAAAAAAAAAACAACTCCTTTTGTGATTATATAGGGATACTATAGACGACAGTGGTTTTTGCTTGACCCTTAATTCAGAATTGTTCACATAAATATCACTACAGTCATTTTTTAATTTGGCCTCTGGAATATCTGTTTTTATAAATCTAGCTTCCTCGTATACCTACCTAGCATGGCACTAAATTAATCACATTTTATTTAGTACTTTAATTAGTACTAATCATAATTAATTAGCGCTAGTTATATCAGTGCTAATTAAGCGTGCATAATATTTCATTGCACTTGAAAGGTGGTGCCCAATTTTGTAAACCCCTCACATCACAACTTGCTCAATAATTTTTTAATTAGATTAGAAAGTATTTTATAGTGATTGATCAGATGAGCAATATTTTGAGAAAATCACAGTTAATATCTACACTTTCAATATTTTTTTAAGAATTCAATTCTAATATTGGTGATTTACTACTGTGGTTTTTGAGAGTACATGTAGGTGCTGATATTTTATTCGCATAAAATTAAAAGTTTTTTATGTGATAAAATTTAGGATTTATTCCTCTCGATACCATCTTGCTCTGGGGATAAGATAGGGGTCATGGGTGTATCACGCACACTACTCCTCTCACTCCCGTTACGTGCACGCATCTCTTCCTTGCTTTCCCGACCGCTCATCCCTTCCTTCTAAAAGTAACTTTTTCAGACATTACTATTTATTTTCAGCCAAAGGCTATTAGCAAAATCAATACGAATGCCCCTATAATAGGGTAAGGACTAGAACTAAACTAGTCTACTTTGCAACTTGTTGGAACAAATCAGCAAGTAGAGGAGGTTTTTCTAACGCTAGTCACGAATTCAATGGAAAGTTGGTCAATGAGACATCCTATCTTATCCTAGTACAAAGATTTGTCTAACCATTGTGCTAGTTAGTACTTACTTGTTACAAAGATACTAATTGAATATTCATATGCAAGTGCATGCATATATTAAAATACAAATGATTCTAATATTTTTAAAGTGTATTATCATTATCAATTCTGATCTTCCCCAGATGTTGTTGTTGAAAGACAAATGTAGGTTTAACATTTAAAAGCATTAGGACAATAAAAATAAAATGTAATAATTGGGGTTTGTTTTTATAATGGACAAACTAGCATGACCGAATCTTGTGGATAATAATATGTAATTATGTACGGTAATCACACACATGATTAGCACTTAATTACCAACATGATTAGCATTTATTAAATATAATTAGAACTAATTAAAATACTAAATAAAATATGATTAATTAACTTTACTTAGTACTAATTAAATGCAATTAGCACTAATTAAGCATGCACATTAGCTGGTTTTTTTTGGCTACTGTGACCTGCCAAGCTTCTCTAACTTGGTAGATACCTGTTGAACTCGATAAATCTATGAGAGAGCTAGATTTGTAAAAATAGATGTTCGAATACCAAATTTCAAAAAGAAAATGGTACAGTGACATTCGTAAGAACAGTTCCTCGATTTGAGCTGTCATCTAAATCATTAGAATCAGGAAACGAGTAAACCATTCTTGTACGGTTGTAAAAAACCATAGCAAATCTCGATACCATAGCACACATAACCATGCAGCAAAGAGAAAAAACAACTAATCATGTATTTAGTGAGTAATAAAAAAATTGTATGAACAATATCTTGGAGATATATCATGATGACATGGTCTTGAATCAGTTGCAGATGTATCTTCAGTGACATTTAGATGTACATATGGACCGTTGGATCAAGGATCTACACTTTTGTGATTACGTAAGGATACTACAAATGCCGGTGGTTTTTGTTTGACCCTCGATTTGAGCCATCATTTAAATCATCAGAATCAGGAGATGTGTAAATCATTCTTGTACAGTTATCACCAGCTATTGCAAACCTCAGTACCATAGCACCGCATAGCCCTGTACCAGAGAGAGAGAGAGAGAGAGAAACTAATCATGTATTTAGTGAGTAATAAAAGATTATTCATTCCGTTCTTTTTTCTTAACGTTTTTTATTTGTTACGATCTTTGATATGCAACTTTGATCGCTACTTTTATAACATTACACTAAGATATATTAATAATATTATAATATTATAAAAATATTTTTAATGATAAATCTAGTGATATAATTTTTATGTAGCTAATCTTGATAGTTTTAAATTTATTGACAGTCAAACTTTAAAAAGTTTGATGACACAAATTTTGGAAAGTCAAGTAACAAGAACGTAGAGACTATAAACGATATATCGATGATTACATAGGGCAGGGGCGGATCCAGCGGTGGGGCGGGGGGGCTCGAGCCCCCCTACTGCTACCGGACCCTTGGAGCCCCCCTAAATTTTTAGCCATGGATGTATGATGTAGGAGGGGCTGAGGTCGACTGAAGGTAGGAGATGACCACAAAATAATCACATTAACAAAGCCCATAGAGGAGCTTCCAGCCAAGCCAAAGCCCAAGGCCCACAACAACAAACAGAAACCCAAACCCTGAAACCCTAGTATCTGGCCAGTGGCCACCCCAAATCCCCAATTCCCATCGGCCATCGGGCGCAACTCTGCAGCGGCGGCGGCTCGCGAGAACGCAGCAGCTGAGCAGCGGGCGGACGCCGGACGCGCCAACGCGGCCACGCGACTCGCGAGCACGCGGCTGCGCGCGAGCCCTACGGGCGGCCAGGCGCGGCGCGGCGGCACGCTGCAGGCGGGCGGTGGCCAGCCGGCTAGGCGCGGCCGCAGGCGCCGGGCGGGGGCGGGCGCCGGGCGGGAGCGGGCTCAGCGGGGGCCTGGCTGGAAGCCTGGAAGGAGGCGGGCAGGCGGCCCCGCGGCGGAGCTGGCGAAGCGCTGAGGGAGGAGCCGACTGCCGAGGCCAGAGGAGATTCGAGCGGCGGGTTGGGGGATTTAGGTTCGAGCGTGGCTGCGTGGCCTCTGGCCCTCTGCACTCCACAGACCACAGGTGATTAGGTATTTAGGTGAACTTAAATTCTTATTTGTCTGTGATTGTCTGATTGAATGATTGAATTGAATATGTGATTGGCATGTCAGATTTCAGAATGTCGAAAAGAAATTTGCGCAATTACTTTTCAAGTTCTAGTGGTTCAACTCCACATACTAATGAGAGCACAAGTCAACCAAAGAAACCTAGAGCAGAGTTTAGTCAATCGGACATAATTAGGGACCCTGGAAACCGCCAAAAAAATTGATGATTATCAATCTGAAATTAGAGACCAAGTAAAGAGAGCATATGCTTTGAGTGGTTTCTTTTAACCCAAGGAACTCCTTCTCTAATTTTGATGTGGATAAACTTGTGAGACTTGCTGAAATTTATGCTGAGGATTTTGATATTGGTGACCTTACTGTTTTGCCAACTCAACTTAGAGCCTTTGTCAACCGTGCTAGAAGAACTCAAGAATTTCTTGGATGTACTGAACTTGGAAAAGTTGCTGAAATTATGGTCAAGACTAACATGGACACATCTTATCGATTGATTTATCGTCTCATTGAGCTAACATTGATACTTCCAGTGGCAACAGCTTCAGTTGAGAGGATATTTCCAGCCATGTCCATTATAAAGACATATTTGCGTAGTAAAATGGGCGATGAATGGCTCAATGACTTGATGATATGCTATAATGAGAAGGAGATATTTAGAAACATTGATAATGGAAAGATCAAAAAGCGGTTTCAAGAGATGAAAAAACGTCGTATGTTATTGCCTAAAAAATTAGTGGTACGCTCTATTCTCTTCTAAATTCATAATTTGGAGGTCCATATTTGTTTAACTAATCAATTATGTCTATTTGTGTAGATTGCTTCTCCGGATGAATAATGGGTGTCACCGTCACGCGTCATCTATTAGTTTCGTAATTTGGCCTTTCGGTATGGATAAACTGCATCTTTTATTTTTCATGATGTATTTTGTGATTGTCATCGTTTATCGATGTTTTGATATAAGACTACTTCAAAGTATTATAATTGTCTTTTGTGGGGGTCATAGCGGAGTTATGTCGCTGTAGCGCTTTTGTTCAGCCCCTCCAAAAAAATTTTCCTGGATCCGCCACTGACATAGGGATACCGTAAACGGCGGCAGTTTTTGTTTGAACTATCATTTAAATCATCAAAATCAATAAATGTGTAAACCATTCATGTACAATTGTCACCAACTACAGCAAATCTCGGTATCATAGCACTACATAAACCAGTACCAAAGACAAAAAAACAATTAATTATGATTGTGAGTAAGAAAAGAAGGTATGAACAATGGCTGCCTTCGATTGAGCATAGACTTAAACTTTAGCTTAAGTTACTATAGTAACTAGTTTTTAAATAGTGTATTTTTTTAAATGGGATCTACAGGTAGATTGTAGTAGACACTATATCGAGTTCAACTATGCTGGTTAAAATTGCATGTAACTATTTCTCTCTGCCTACTCTCTTACGAACAGCCAAAATTTAAAAACCATAAGCTAAAAGCTAAAGTCACATCCTAGAAGAATTCACCTAATATCTTGGATATAGATCACGACGACACACAATCTTGAATCTGTTGCACATATATCTTCAATAACATCTAGATGTACATACGGACCGTTGGATCAAGAATCAATATTTTGTGATAAATGCTGGTGGTTTTTGTTTGACCCTTGATTTGAGTCGTCATATAAATCATCAGAATTCGGACACATGTAAACCACTCTTGTACATTTGTCACCAACTATAGCGAATCTCAATACCCGGTACAAAGAGGGGAAATTAATCATGTATTTAGTAAGTAATAAAAATAGGTATGAACGGTATCTTGGAGATGAGACACTACGATGGTTTTTGTTTGACCATCGATTTGAGTTGGTCACACAACTAGAGCAAATGAAAAATACCATAACACAGCATAACATTATAGGGCAAATGTCAATTACGTAACACAACATAACATTATAGATGGCGGCAGTTTTTGGCCCTGTTCAAATGTGACGTTGCTTTTTGTTTTTAGTTGTATTTTTTTAATTTTTGGCTAATTACAAGAGAGATTAAGCGAGTAAATGATATTTATATTAAGAAGCCACTATATTCAAAACGACTCTTACAATGATTCCTATAAACAATTTATAGAAACCATATTAAAAAACGCTCCGTTCAAAAATACTAAAACCAAAACCAGAAACTGTTCTAACCTCGGTTTGAAACTTTTGTTTACACCATCATATGGTCAAGACACGTATAAACCATTCCTATACAGTTGTCACCAACCATAGAAAATCTCAATGCCACGGCACAACATAGCGCCACAACAAAGAGAGAAAAAACCAATTAACCATGTAGCTAATGACTAGAATAGGTCAGAACAAAGAGAAGACATTGGGTCCCGTTTACTTTGATTTGAGTTTTTGATTTTTAGTTTATTATGTATTATTTTTTAAATTTTTTCTTTTTTGACTTTTTAAAGATTTTTTGCTGGTTTTTTCCTTATTCATTTGCATTGTCCGTGATGAGCTAACATATTTTCTCTATTTTTATTTTTTTTAAATTCAATTATGTCAAATAAACTACCATCAGTTATAGCGTAATTTTAATAATAATACAGCTTATTTCAATCTAATTGAACGGCACCGAAAAGATATTTTAGAGATAGATTTGGCGACGCACGGCCTTGGACCTGTTGCTATTAGATCAGCTTCAACGGCACCATGACTACGCAATCTTTCTCCATATGGCTGGCTGGCATGCATCGGCTATGAGACCGCTCAGCTGGACTAAATTTTAGTGACTTATCGCTAAATTTTTGATGTAGCTAATTAGAATTATATTATAGCTGATGGTGAATTATTTGGTATAATTAAATTTAAAAAAATTAAAAATAAAAAGGTTAGCCCATCATATATAATACAAACGAATATAAAAAAAGAACCAGCAAAAAAGCTAAAAACAACCAAAAAACAAAATTTAGGAATAATGAAAAATAAGCCAAAAGTCCAAGTCTAAATAAGCGGGGACCTATAACAGATCGGAGCCCCACAACCAGCAATGCAACACAGCAAGTGATGTAAGGGGAGATGGGACAACGTTTGGAGACCGAGGCATCTTTAATAGTATCATCTCAGCTATCTCTTAACTATTTTAAATGAGTAAAATTTTATGTGAAGAAGAGAGAAGATGAGTAGGGATAATATGTTATCTCTTATGCAAGAGACGAGACTTAAACTTATAAACCAATGTAAATAGTGAGCAACTGTGAGGCATGAAGTTATAATAAAAATAATATAAAATAGTTAGAGAAATAATTTACTGTTGAAGAGATTGTCTCTAGTACTGTCTTTAGATAAGATAAAAATGTTAGTGATAATTTTAAGAAATAGACTATTATATATATATGCCGTGACGGAGGGTGGTGGTAATAAATTTGGTCATTACTCCTCTGATGGTGTGGTGGTTGGCAGGGGGGAGATACGGCCGGAAATGCTTACATACATGCGTCCCTGATCCCTATGGCGCGAGTTCCACCGTCGGATCAGCGTACTCGCACGCGTGCATGATGCAATAAAAACTAGATGGAGTAGGATCCACGATGATTTGCCTCTGGATGGACTTTACGGTACAGCTAGCACAGCAGCGTGCATGATACAAGTCAATACTATACTAGTAGTGCTAAGTAGGAGTTTTTAGCATATATATATAGGTCATGTACATTTTCTGCTTTTAGCTTTTGCTTTTGCTTTTTTATAGTAACTAGCTTTTAAACGAAGTATCTTTTTAAAATAAGGTCTATTAGTTAATTATAGTACATACTGTACCAACTTTATTTATATCACTAAAACAACATGTGAGTTTCTATTACTCTGTAATCTCTCGTATGAACAGTCCAAAAGTCACAAGCCATAGTCAAAAGCCGTAAGCCTCTGCCAAAAAGAATAGACCCATAACACTGTTGTAGCACGTATTTACAGAAATAGTTGTATACGTGGAGTATTGGTAAAAATAACGTTTTTGTTGTCCGGTGGTCGGATGGCAACACTAGAGGGGCAACACGTATCGCTGCCATTCCATGAGAGGTCACACGTATCGTGGACGGCAAGCGGGGACGGATGGCAGGTTAGCCGACTTAATTATGTACCTTAATTTTTTGTATAATATTTATTTGAATTTTTAAATATAGCAAATGAGCTCAAAAATTACAAAATTTTATGTGCAGGCTCCTGACATATCCTACTTTATCATGTAATTTTTCGACAATTTTATTCACTTTGAATGTTATTAAAATTTTGTACTATTGAGATATTTACAGGAGTTGTTACATATAGCAAACGAGCTCCAAAAATTACGAAATTTTATGTGAAGCATCCTAACACAGTCATAGTAATTGTGTAAATTTTGGAAATTTTATGTACTCTAAATTTACTATGCTAATTAATGTTAATTTAATTGTGAAATTAGCAATGCTCATGCATCTTTTGCAGTGTCTGATCTCTGTCGTTCGCACATATGTCGGCCTGTTGTTGCTATCTTTTATTTCTTGCTATGTCCTTTGCACATTTGTCCGTTTGTCCGTATCGTCCCCCTTCGCGACTCCCTCATTCGCACTAATGTCGTTATGTTCGTGCCATCCCTCCTCGCCCGCTTGTTCATCTGCACATTTGTCAATGCTACCATACCATCCTTCCTCATCCGAAGTGCTACACTTTGACAAGGAATCCTTAATTTGCAAGGTGAGCACACCGGGTTCCCTTTTCGTTCGGCCATAAATATGAACCTCTCGCATTTCGTCATCGCTCATCTTAGTTGCTTATCATAGAAATTCATTCTCGCGGATGTCGCTCAAAATTAAGAGTACATAGCTCATTATTTCGAGAAGGCAGTTGTAACAACCCAGGTTTTTATAAAAAAAATAATTTAAAATAAAATAAGTGTTTTGGTTGCTTGTGTTTTAAATTTGTTTTGCCCAGATTTTCTGCTTTTAAAAAGGCTGGATTTGAAAAGTAATTTAACTAAAAACCTAAAATATTATTAAATAAAAAGGATATTTTGATTTTATGTAAAGATTATAATTCAAATTAATTATTTGGATTTATTTGGCTTTTATCTGGTTTTCTGGATTTTTTGGAGTTTAAAATGTAATTGTAAAAATAAAAAAGCATTTTTAGTATAAAAATATAATACCAACTTTTGTCGAAAATATTTGTTCCTAAGTCCAAAATGGCCCCAAGAATTTCTATGAATTTTCTAAAATTTTTAGACTTTATTTGCTATTTTCTAGGCCCATATTTATTTTCTCGAGCTTTTTTTAAAATCAAAATAAAAAATTAAAAAGTTTAATCCTCCCGCCCTCTCTCCTGGGCTGGCGCGTGGATGGCCTAGATTGAGCCATGCCGTTGCCCGGCCCATCTCTGTCGTTCGCCCCTCGTTTTCCTCCCGGCCGTTCGATCCTCATCCAGTGGCTATGGCCAGCTTCTCTCTTTCTCTCTCCCTAACCCCGCTTGTCAGGCCTTCTTCCCCATGCCTTCTTCTTCCTCACGCAGCAACTGTCAGCTCCGCCATTTCCTCTGCTCCTCCTGCCCTTTCTTATCCTCCACAGCAGTTGATTTTCTTTCCTTTCTTCTCCCACTCTCGCACCAGCACCGCCCTTATCCACCAGCAACGACTGCCACCTCCCCGACCCCTCTGGCGAGCAATCCCAGGCCATTGAGCCCTTCGTGCCCTATAAAACCCCAGCCCTGGGCCTTACCATTCCTCATGCCACCCCGCCCCCCTTCATATCCCTCTCTCAGGCACCGGAGCCCTCCCTCACTGCTCGCACCCCCGCCTAGAGCTCCGGCTGGCTTTCCGGCGAGAAATCACCGGTGAAGAAAGACTCCCCGAGCCTCAACATCGGCACCCTCACCTTCCCCGCGCTCGAGCAAACCTCCTCTGCCTCTCCGGTGAACACGAGCACCACCCGTGGACCTACTCCACCGGTGACTCGTGCGACCCCACCACTTCTCCCTCGTCGTCGGCCGCCTCCCTTGCTCGCCAAGCCCCGTGCCAGGTAGCAATGAGTTTCCCTCCACCTCCTCTTTGTTTTCCAACCCTCGTCGCCGACCGTCGGAACGCTGGCGAGCCGTGGCCCCAGTGCGCCCTGCCGGCCGTCGTGCCACGTCATGGTGCAAGCACCAACGTGTCTACAACCTGGAGCCACACCCGCGCCACCTCCCCGCTAGAGAGCCACGCATGTGCCACGCCCACCCCGTGCCACCTCAGCCTTCCTTTGGTCCATGGAACTAGTCCACGGTAGACTGGGCCCACTGGTCAGTCTCAGCCAAACTAGGGCTGACGTCAGCATGACGTCAAAAACCTGATTTTCCAGTAGAAAAATAATTCAACCAAAAAAGAAAATTTCCTGCTGACGTCATAAATACCTTTTTGTTTAGAAAATAATTCCAGAAATTTTAGTTTATTCTTTTTCTCTGATTTGAAACTTCCAAAAGCCCGATCTCCTTCGTTCTAGCTCCAGTGAACCCATTCAAATTCATAATTCATCAAAAATTCCAATCTATTCATTTATGCTCTCCTTGTTAATTTTTGGAGTTTATTTAAATTTATTTGGATTTTATTTGAGTTTGCTTGGGTATTTTCACGTGTAGACTGCGATGATTCAGAAGAATTCTTTAATGATGACTCACACTAGACTAGAGTAAGGCAAGTCACACACTTTGATCATGTTGATCCTAGTTTGTAAAATAAAATTATGTTGTTTTAAGTTATTCTGCATGCATATTTTTGTTCAATGTATTTCAATTCCAGTTTTAAATTTAGTTAATACCTTTTTTTACCTCTTTTGACATTGAAAATCCTTGCACCTTGTCACCCTAGATTAAAACTCTAGTTAGTACGCTAGTATGGCTAGAGAATTTTTGTAACAAATGCTTAGATCTGCATAGATATAACTTTAGGCTTCAGATATCTTTTCACATAAAATGATAAAGTTTTCAAATGTATTCTTGACTTCGGTGAGACAAGAAGGATTATGAAATATTTCAAAGTAAAATATAAAATCTAGTTTAGACTTAGACTAATGGTTAGGTGGTGGGTGCAGGCATGCACTATTGTTCGGTGACACAGTGTTGATTATCGGGCACAAGGGGTATGTGGTTTGAGCCTAAGTCAAGTTAAGGACCGGTCTGTGAGCTACTATTGCAATGCCCTATCATACTACCATAAGCCTTCACTTGTCTCCCATGTTCCTTAAAACCGAAGTCAACTAGCTCTGACACCACTTGTTGTCACTACGACCACTCCCAGGAATCGTACGACCACCTTGTTGTCGCTATGACCACCCACTGCAGTCGTATGACCATGTTGAAGTGGCTACGGCCACCTCCTAAGTCATTATGACCGCTCTGCTGGTTCTCCGACCACGTTGATAGTCATTATGACCACGTTGTGACCTCTCCGATCACATCTCGTTGCTCTGACCATGTAGTTGTAACTTCAGTAGAAGTTATGACCACGTTCACCGCCGCTAAGCTGCACTTCCTTCGACCACGGTCGATCACCGTAGTCGTAACCCGAATATGACCACACTGTGATACTATCGACCATGTCGAAGCCTCTATCCACTGCTGTGGTCATAATGCTTTATGACCACGTATCCCCGCTGTGATCGCTTATGACCACACTTTCTCGCTGTGGTCCTAACACTTACGACCACATCTTCTGCTATGTGACCGTGGTCGTAACTCCTTTACGACCACATCTTTAGCACCTGCGGACACCTTCGCTTGTTGCCATGGTCCTAACTTTGTTTACGACCACGTCTGCGAACACGATAACTCAATAGACTTCCCAGAGCTAAACCGCTCTTCTCTTCTTTATTTCTTTCTCTCTCGATCACACCGATCGCTACGATTCTTCTGCGATTACACCAATCGCCTGCGATTACACCGATTGCCCTCTGCTCTATGATCACACCGATCGCCCTCTGTTCTGTGATTGACTGGGATCACACGATCACCCTCGTGCTCGACACCTCCTCTCGACTACATCGTCTCAACTCATTGTATCCTCTCAACTAGATTGCTCTGCTTTTATACCCGACTCTTAGACTACGACTCTGAGAAGGACTCGCACTCTAACTCGCACTAGGACTCGATAATGACACCGACTCGGATACAAAGTCATACTCGACCATGACCACGCGGAACAGACTCAAAAAGAGAAACACGACTTGAACTCAGGCACGAACTCGACAATGATGAGTACAACTCCTACGACTATAAACAAGATTATTCTAACAAGTATCGATGTGGTCAAAAGCCATCGGAAGTTGTCCATGCTCAAAAAGCTATTGACCATTGCTCATAGTCGTAAGTCAAGAGCGGTCGACTCTCACTGGTGATCGTAAGTTGGCAGCCGTCGACCATCAATCATGGTCATAAATCGGGAGCCTTCGACCATGGCTCGTGGTCATAAGTCCGAAGCTGTTGACCATCGCTCGTGGTCATAATTAGAAGCTGTCGACCATCGCTCGTGGTCATAAGTGGGCAACCGTTGAACATCGCTCGTGGTTGTAAGTGGGCAGCCATTGACCATTGCTCATGGTCGTAAGTGGGCAGCCATTGACCATCATTCATGGTCGTAAGTCGAAAGTCATCGATCATCGCTCATGGTCATAAGTCGGAAGACATCGACCATCGCTCATGATTGTAAGTGGGCAGCCGTTGTCCATCGTTCGTAGTCATAAGTCAAAAGCCATCGACCATCGCTCAAGGTTGTAAGTCAAAAGCCTTCAACCGTCACTTGTGGTCATAAGTCGGAAGCCATCGATCACAACTCATCGTCATAGGTCGGAGGCTATAGTCATAGAGTGTCTTAGCACCACGGTCGGAGGACATGCTCATAGAGTACTATAGCTTGATGGTTGGAGGCCGTACTCGTGGAATACTGTAGACTAATGGTCGATGGCCATACTTGTAGAGTAGTGTAGCCTAATGGTTGGTGGCCATACTTGTAGAGTAGTGTATTCTAATGGTCGAGGCCATAATCGTGGAGCACTATAGTCTGATGGTTGGAGGCCATACTCGTGTAATACTGTAGCTTTGTAGTCGGAGAGAGCACTCGGAGGAGTACTCTAGCATATGGTCGGGTTCCATACTTGTAGATTACTGTAGCCTCAAGGTCGCAGACTTCCGAGTATGAACAGCGATCAACGCCATCCGAGTTCAGCAGGTGGTTGATGATGCTTAAACACGGCAAGCGGTTGTGACCGGCCGGGCATTGAGGATAGTCAAGGGCCAGTCAGCGACGTTCAAATATGATGAGCGGTCGGAAGCGGCCAACTTCAACAAGTAGTCAGAGGCTCCCAAGTTCAACATGCGATCAGAGACGCCTGTCTTCAAGAAGTGATCGGAGGCACTCGACTTTAACAAGTGGTTGGAAATGTCTGTCTTCAAGAAGTAGGTGAAGACGTCTGTCTTCAAGAAGCAGTCGGTGGCATCTGACTTTGACAAGTGGTCAGAGAGGTCCGTCTTCAAGAAGTGGTCGGAGACGTTGACGATAAGTGGTCAGAGAAGCCCGTCTTTGTGAAGTGGTCGGAGGCACTCGACTTTGACCAGTGATCAATCGTGGATGTCCGAGCATTGAAAGTTGTAGATGTTCAAGCATCACGAATGGTTGGTGATGACTGTAAGAAGTGGTCAGATATGTCTGTCTTCAAGAAGTGGTCAAAACGTTGATGACAAGTGGTCGGAGATGCCCGTCTTTGTGAAGTGGTCGGAGGCACTTGTGTATGATAAGCAATCGGAGGCGTTTGAGTACCAAAGGTAGTCAATAACGCTCGAGTATGATGAGTGGTTGTGAGCGACCGTCAACGGTGATCGATTACAAGTGGTCGAAGGCGTCAAACTTTGATAAGTAGTCATACGTACTCGACTTCGACAAGCTGTCAAAGAGGCCTGTCTTCTAGAAGTGTCTTTGAGGCGCAGATGAAGGCATTCACTTTGATAAGCAGTTAGAGAGGCCCGCCTTTGTGAAGCGGTCGGAGATGTTCAACTTTGACTAGTAGTCGTAGGCACTAGACTTCAATAAGCAGTCAGAGATGCTCGTCTTTGTGAAGCGATTGGGGGTGTCTGTCTTCAAAGAGCGGTCGAAGGCATTCATGTTGACAAGCCGTCGGGAGGCATCTCGATATATTGTCCAGTTGTAAGTGACTAAGTATCATCGACGGTCATAAGCGATCAAGTACGGTGAGCGGTTGATGGCGCCTGAGGAGGTCGATGATGCCTAATTACAGTGTGCGGTCGATGGCGACCGGGTACTGTGGGTAGTTGATGACGTCCAAGTACAGTAGGTGGTGTAAGTGACTGAGTATTACCGGTGGTCATAAGCGACCAAGTATGGTGGGTGGTCGTGAGTGACCGAGTATAGCAGGCGATTGTAGAAGACCAAGCTCAGTGTGCGACTGGGACAACTTCAATGTAGTGAGGGCACATAGCAGGAAGGATGCCAAGATCACAAGGGCAGACCCTCCTCATTAGATTGGAGCGGCGGTTGGTGACATCATGTCCTGTCCAGGGCGATGATAAGGACTTGCAAGTAGCACCATTCACCTTACCCTATGGAGCTATCATCAGATCAAAGGTACGAGCGAGACAAACCTGGTACATGGCGGATCATCATGGCCGCACTGCTTGGCCTGGGCACGCGCCACATGCAAGAGTGGGAGGACTTCATGCTTCAAGCCTAATGAGATGACGACAATCTTGCTAGCCCCCTCGTTGTGGTGACAGGCTGCCCAACATCGAGCTCCAGAGCGCTTCCTCGATGGCATCACTAGTAGCAATTGTAGGCGTTGGCAGTCATCTCACTACTACCACTGTTTATTGACCTACGAGCTAGCTCCATTCGTCCCTCTATTCAAGATGTACAAGTGCGATCGAGTGTCTCCATCGCTTCCCTCTGTCTGTTTGCCTACCTCCCCATGTCTCTCCGTCTATTCTCGCCCTGCTCGATTCCATGGGCGTCTCTCCTTTTATAGGCACCAGCAAGGGCGAAGGCAACATACGTGGCCCTCACGCGGTGCGAATCAACCTCTAGTTTCTGGTATCGAGATCCTAATCTGATTGTCGATTCTTTCCTTCTAAAATTTTGAGGTCTTTAGGTTCAGAGTGGTTGATGATCGTTATGACTATCAATCAAAATGTCGATCTAGATATTCTAACCATGGATGATTCGTACCCTACATTGAAAACCTATGAGATGGAAGCTTTGCCATCTAAGATTGATAAATCTTCTTCTTTAGCTCTTTTAACTAACTCGTGCAGGCTACTTCGAGTGTGTTTTCGTGTGTTTTCTTTTCTGTTTTGACTTCTTTTTCAAAGGAATAGTTCGAGCAGCTCCTTGAAGAGGACATGGTATTGATCTTCTCATGTGCATTCAAGGCACTCAACAACATGAGGATGAGGAGGCGAGGTGATGCTTTAGGTCTAATCAGATGTTTTGAGTGCGGCGAGCTAGGCCACATTAAGGTAGCATGCCCCAACTCCCGAGGAAAGTGAACAAAGAAGACAGGAACTATCGTCGTCGATCATCCAAGAATAACACCAAGGGTGGATCTTTTTGTCACAAAGTAGCTGAAAAGGTTTTATCGGCTATTGAGTACCTTGATATGAGTAATGGGGATTTTGAGAGTTGCGATGATGATGACCATGACAATGATGATGAAGAAGAGCGCCGATGACATTACAAGCATGTGTTTCATGATAGAGACATAGAGTTTGTTATTAATCTAAAATCAGGGACCACCCTAATTGCCAAGAGACCTTATAGGATGGCTGTCAATGAGCTTGAAAAGCTAAAGAAGTAGATTGAGGATTTACAAGAGAAGGGATTTATTAGACCCAACTCATCACACTGAGTTTCGCTAGTACTGTTTGTGAAGAAAAAGGACGGCACTGCTAAAATGTGTGTCGACTATAGAGCCCTAAATGATGTGACTATCAAGAATAAGTATCCCCTACCCCACATCGATGATCTATTTGGTTAGCTCTTAGTAGCCATAGTGTTGTCTAAGATGGACCTATGGTTAGGACAACTCAAGATCAAGGTTGAAGATATCCCCAAAATGGCATTTACCATCTGATATGGCCTATGTCAGCCTATTTCATGAATCTCATGAATAAAGTATTCATGGAATACCTGGATAAGTTTGTAGTTGTGTTTATAGATGGTATCTTGATTTACTCCTAGACCACTAAAGAACATGCAGAACACCTACGGTTGGTTCTAGAGAAACTTAAAGAGCACCAGCTGTATGCCAAGTACAACAAGTGTGATTTTTGGCTCCATGAAATTAGTTTTCTTGGATATATTATATCCAACAGAGGAGTAGCAGTCAATCCATCCAAAGTAGAAGCTGTTTTGGAATGGAAGCAACCTACCTTAGTGATTGAAGTATGTAGTTTTCTCAGATTGGCCGAATACCATAGACGATTCATAGAAGGGTGGATAGAAGCTCTTTAATGACCATTGTTAGTCATTATTAATTAATCGTTGACCTGTGGACCCCCCTCTTTTGTTAAGTTAATGAGTACCTGACTAGTGGACCCCTCCAGTTTAAAGACCTTTTAAAACCTGGTTAAGTCAGTAGAGCCACAAAGAAGTGGGCCTGAGCTACTATTTGCACAGTGCACTGGTCCCACACATCAGTCTCAGGACCTTTTTCCTTTAGAAAAATGACCCACTTGTCAATCTTAGTAGGCTTTTTCAGTAGAAAATTAATTAAAAAATTATTTAAAAACCAGTGGACCCCATTGGTTAGAGAGAGAAATTATCTTTCCTCTGTTTATTTTTGGATTTATCCAAATTTAAACTTTGGAGAACTCATTCTCACTCATTTTAACTCGAAATTTGATGAAATTTGTTTCTTTTTTTGTTCAATATCTATCTAATGGTAGTAGAATTTTTCAATTTAGAGTTCATTTGAATTTTGTTTTGTATTTATTTGCTTTGCTCGCTTGTTTGTTTGTTTTTTGATGTGATCGTCCGAATAGAGTACGAGGATGTGGAAAAGCCCCAGTTCGAAACAACGTAAGAATTTCAAGATCAACCCGCTTATGAGCTAGGTGAGTCAATACTTTGATCATGTTGAACCAAAATTTTATGCAAATTTATATTCATTTTAATTATCAAATTGCATGATATTATTTGTTATGCAAATGTATGTTAAACATAAGGTAGATATATACCTACTTGACATCTTAATATTATTGTACCACCTTTTGAACACTTGAATCACTTGGTTCTTGTCACCTAAGATATTTAACGGTAATTTTACTAGATATCGGTCGTACTTAAGCATCATACTAGTTTTGATTAAGTACTAGGGCATTAATTTGCCCTAATCATCCTTTTCAGTCATGAAACTTTTTTAGGGTAGTCATTGGAGGGAAATGACTGGTATTTTGAGATAGCTTAGTTTTATGCTTCTCAAAATCCTAAACCATGCTGTTACCATATATGGGTGGATGGTATAATGGTTGGTGTAGATGTAGCATGAGAATTTATGGAATGTGGCGTGTACCTTCTAGATAACTTAAGGACTTAATCATGTAATGACCTCTCAATGTAAAATAATACAACCGCGAGTCTATAATGGATACGACCTAGCTAAGTAATTTGTATCCACCAGTGTAAGTTACACCATTGGAGTGACCAATGAGTCATGTCACTGATGTAAGCCGCTGTGTGGTGCAAGAGGGGGTCTAAGTGTGGCGGACGTAACCTCAATCAGATGAAACCTTAGTGGGGTAACTTACACTAGGAGATGCATTGCAAAGCCCCTGTGGTGATCTTCTTGATTCACATGTCCAAGAAAATATGTGAAACATAACAAAATAATTATCTCTTGTGGGTAAAATATACAGTCTTTGCAAAGTATAAACTATTCAAACAATCATGCTCATGATCAAGAGCAGGCATAAGAACTTACTCGAGTTATTTTTTATTTCTAAAACTTTGTGGGTGGGATGAAAACTCATCAGGTGGATGTAACCCGAATTTTGGTTTGCCCTGGGTGAATGCAACCCATGGTGATTATGGGTGGATGTAACCCTAGTATCAAAATTTAGCTTATGATGGGTGGAACCTACATTGTTATAAATATTGTACACTTTCACTATTTTTAATAAAATATGGTTTGGTTAAAAATGCTAGGTCATAGTAATTTCCTAATAATAGTAAATTTTGAAATATTGTCTTTAGCAAATAAAAGAACCCGAGCCTTCCTTGTTAAACATTGCATGTATAAATATTATATCTGTGTGTTGGCTTGCGGTGTATAGTTGCTTATGCTCACCCTCGCTCACATATATAATCCTTCAGAATCTGTGAACCAAGAATAGTATGCATACTACGAGGTCCCAGGAGCTAATGGTGAAGAAAGTGGAGGAGATTAGATTAGTCTCTAGCAGTATAGGTCTTACCTTTGCCACCAAAATTATTCAAGTCTTTGGGTAATATCGACCACACACAACTTACCTCAGTTGTTTGTTTGTGACGAGTTGTGCCTCTCCCCTTTGCTTCTGCTACCACTTTCATATTTTATGTAATGTATCTATTTGGTTTAGTCGGTTATATTGTAAACTTGATCTAATATGGTCTTTTTAAACTCTTATGAATATAATATTATTGTACGGTATGGTTTACGTCATGTATGAAATAGTTTAGTGATGTATTCTGTAAGCACTATCTACCGATCCGGTTCAATAATCATCTCCCTTGTACGCAGGATTCGAGACGAAACAATGGAAAGGTTGGTGGCGTTGCGAAAATTGCCTTGCTAGAAGGTCCACCATGTGAGAGCCGATCCTATTTAGTTCGAGGTGGGTATATGACATTACATTCGAAAATTTTTATTATGTAACGGCTACACAGCTGTAGCTACGTAGCGAGTCAACCGGGAAGTGGCACATGGCACCTACGCACTGCAGCGAACACTGTAGCAATTTTTTTTCGGTACATTTCGCTGTGTTTTCCTGTTGCTACGGTGCTGCTGGGGTGTTTACCATAGTGCTCAACGGTATTTGCTACAGTGATCTCTGCCGCATATCAATATTTTATTAGCTCGTTACATAAACCGAGCTATGTAACTGTTACCCAATAAAATTATTCATTACACAGCGGCAGTGCGTGAGCTGTTGGCTGCCGGGCGCTTCTTCTTGTCTCGGAGCTGACCCAACCCAACCAAACCAAACCAAGCTGTGGAGCGTCCTCGTGATGTTGCTGCTGCTGCTGCTGCGCGGGCGGGGGCACGCGACGCAGCAGCCTGTGCGCGGGGTGTGGGGCTGATCGTGAGGCAGATCAGACGGCGAAGCTGGAGAAGAAAATAATGGGGTTTGGTGGGGTTACTGGGGTTGACGGTTGTTGGTTGCTGCCGGAGTCGACGTGTGGGCGCTGCCTCACATGACGGTCACCATGGGCGTCGGCTTCGGGGTACGAGACGACCCTGGCCTCTGGAGCGCGTTAGGAAACGGCCCTGCCGGAGTCAGACCGCTGTCCGCGTGGCCCGACCGATCGAGATTCGGCGGTCTAGATTCGGAGCAGGGACGTCATGCGTTCATGTGATTGCTTTTAGAGGTGGCTTGAGAATTACTTGATTGCGAGGACGCACAGGGGCCGTTCAGTGCAGTCCATTCATTGCGTGTGGTTAGGCTACCACCGCTGCAGTTAGGGATTTGCTGTTGGCGATTAAGCACGGTGATAAGCAAAACCGCTACCCCAATAATTGCTGCTTCCTAGCATGCGCGCTCCTCTTTGTTTTTCTTTTCCATGATAGCCAGCCTCGTCGACAGTGTACTCACACATTGGTAATCCTATTCTTTTACGCTATGTTTTATAACCTTTAGCTACAACTCTGATCAACTCGGCTTCGGCTTCTGACTTATTTTTCACTATTTATAAGTTTCATCTTTTTCTGAACTTTTGGCTTTTTGTTGAGCTTTTTTGCCGGTTCTTTTTTTCCCGTATTTGTTTGTATTATACGTAATGGGCTAACATATTTTTATATTTTTTTTAAATTTAATTATGTTAAATAAGCCTCTGTCAGCTACAATACTTTTTTCAGCCAGCTACAATATTTTCAGCCATAAACCATGATCTTTTCAGCCGAACCGATCACCACCAATATTATTTTCCCTAGCCAAACTACGCCGCTGTCCGCCATTTTCCGCTCGGTCTGACGACAAAAGGACGTGCACGCAGGTAGGCGCTGGCCGCCGGCCGGCCCACGGTTTTGCCCGTCTCTGCTTGACACTCGTGTTACACTGCTGTCATCCGGTCGCGGAGGCAATTAATGGGGGAGTTATCGCCACTGACAGCACGCACGCGCTGGCCTGTGGCCCGTTGAGGAAAATAAATGGTACGAGCCGCTGCCTGCCTGCCTGCGCGCGCGATGTAATTGGGTTAACGTCGCTGTCCTGCGTTGGAATATACGGAGCTGCTCTTCCTGCAATTTCTTGCTTCTGAACAAATAAACAGATAATATTTTGTTGTCATTTCGATCCAACTTATTAATTTATCAGCATTCGATTCGTTTGTATAAATACAAGACAAAATACTATCATTTATAACTATAAACCATCAGTCAGGGACGGACCCAGCGGTGGGTCCCGGTTGACCGTGTATACCTCTCTCATCCCCCACAGCTCCACGCTAGCTATATGAATGACTTTGTTAGGTTTAAAAAAGCCTTTGCATGATGAAGAAAATTGTATTTGTAGTGGTGATTACTAGCCACAACGACACCTTGGCTCTTGGCATGGACCCCCTCTCCCTCTCGTGTCTACAAGTCTATCGTAGGTTGTCAACTTGGCATTCAGCAAACTAGTTAGAGCAAGTTTAATAAGGCTGACTGTGCTAGCTATAAAGGAATCCATGTCAGCATAGTCCTATGTGGAAGGGAGAGAAAAGGAGAGAGAGAGCCAAGCCGGCTCTCATGCAAGAGTTAGGCTATAGCACAGGAAAAGAGGCTATCCATGCATGAACCAATAGAACTAACTGCTATACCCATGCATGTATTAAATGACCAATACCCATGTATGTATTAAATGATTGAGAGCTCTTGTAGAGACAACTTATAGCCAGCTTATTGTATGAGTTGGCTGCATCTTACCTTTTGATGATATGGAAATGTATTGGAGGTAGCAGCTATCTATACTATTAAACTTGCTCTTAGTAAATCCTATTAATCCTCTCTAAATTTTGATCTGAATCCGCCACTGCCATTAGTGGCAGTAAAAAATAATGTCCAAGAGCGAATGGCCATTCCTCCCAAATTAATTCGCCCAAAACAACGTCGTACTACTACCTGGTTGGAGGATCGTGGAACGAGTGATACTGACCACTTAGGCCCTGTTTGGAATGCGGAAATTTTTCCCGATTCCTGCGGGAATTGAACTGTTTCTTGCAAAATTCCTGTGAAATTCCTGTGAAATTCCTCTGTTCCAAACAGGCCCTTAGCGTCCAGCGGAGATGGTAAAACAACGGAGTACTGGCTGTCCAGCTAGCTAGCCAGCGAGGTTCTGGATCTTTACATGTATCTCGCAAAAGCTTACAACCTGTGTTGGAACCAATCAATTTTACGGGAGTTTTGGAGAAAATGTTTCTGATGTTCGACGGCGAGGGTCATTTGGGGATCTTGTAAAGCAGTGATTCGATGTTTGTGCTGATTAATCGGGGCATCTTGCGGTGTGAACATCTGTAGGAGTGTTTGATTTTGTTTGGCGGTCAAGATGGTCGGTCGATTTCGACCCAGGTACAAGTGCCGCCCGGGATTGCGTCATGGTTCCCTGCGTCCAGACAGGTTGACGAGTCGATGATGTGGGTGTTCGTGGGTGCAGACTGCAGCACTGTCAGATTTGCCCAGCGAGCATGCCTGCCGCACTATTCCCTGGCCATGCTGAGCACGGTAATCAGAGAACTCTGTTTCTTAGATTGAGAGACAGAGATGACACCGAGGGTGAAGGCCCCTGCATCCTTCAATTATGCAGAAGCAAACTTTGCAGTTTGATTAGGGGCTCTTTTCCATGTCGTATGGGCCTCTCAAAAGTCCAAACAATACTGGTAGTGTATGTATGCATCGTATGCTGTATGGTGCGTTTTACTTGTACTCATCTTACAAATTATTGTATCTATGATGCGTTTTACTCTTAAAGATATCATACAGAATACTGGTTGCAGAGCTGCCATGGCTGAACATGATGCCTGCCTGAAACAGACTTGCATTTTGAAACTGTGAATGAGTTGTATTATACCGCAAGTGTATGCAGTATGCGTAGTATTTTAACAGCTGCTGTCTTCGAGATGGCTCTGTCCAAATATATAATGCAGTACAGCGAATTGGATATGAGAATATTTAGTTTGCACGTCACCTACTCCGCATTCACTAGTGCGATTTTGTTAAGGCGATTCTAATGCGATACTTTTGACAAAAAAAATACTAATGCACAATTAACTCAACCTGATCAGGCATGCAGCACGAGGATGTTTCACTTTAGCATTCCAGTCATTCTATGGTCTATGCCTAGGGTGTAAACGGGTTGGGTATTTTCTGATCGATCCGATACCGAATTTGGGAAGTAGGTTTGGTATTCGCAGGATTTGGATTCAGTACCAAATATTTATAGTCGGATTCGATAACGAATTTGGAATGGCTGCTATCCGACCGAATGGCACCAGTAACCAGTTATTTGGATACTTACCGAGCGGATATCCGGCCCAGCCCACACAGCCAAACCACATGGCCCACACTACAGCACGTCAGCAATTTGCACTCTCCCGATCTCTCGGCCGGCCTGGCCATGTGGATCGTTCGTGGGTTGGCTACCAAACACAGAGACAGTGATACATGGGCCGGACAGAGCGCCACGATCCAGCATCACATCCTTCCTTGTATCATATGGCCCAACTCAAAAAAAAAATGTAAACTTGACATTCACATACTCTCTCTCAAAAAGAAAGAAAGAAAATTGTACTATAGTTGAAAATAAACATCATTCATTCACATCTGGTGTAGCTAGCTCTACTTGTGGGAAATTAAACCAAATACTAATACTTGAATTGCATTCTTCACAGTTACAGCAGAGATCAGTCCAGCTAGTTGCATAAAGAAATATACTAACGTATGTATGTATATAGAGACAGAGTATATAGTATACGTGCGTGCGCATTGACGACAAGTAGAGCAGTAATTGCTCAGTTGAATTGAAGTGAAGCCATAAACTGAAAAGAACAGAGCCAAAGTGTGTGATCCGGATTCTCCACTATCTTCATTGAGCATTTAACTGTAGTCATGTACTTTGTGATGTAATGCATCACTACAACATATCTCTTCTTGTTCGCATATTGGATCACTAACTTTATTTCTTCAAACATCATCTGTATTCTCACTAATTGTGTTGTATTCACATAAAATGTTTCTTTTGTATATCCGTGTTATCCGCCTATGTTATCTGTTTCTAATCCGAAACCGTTATGTATTTGTCCCGATAATACTGCATCCGAAAATTCGATTGTTACGAGTTCGTATTTGTATTTGACCTTATTATATTCGACTCCGAATCCAAAAAAAAACATGGGTAAAGATACGACATAAGCAGTATCCATCCAAATTTAACCTGATTGCACCCCTATCTATGCCTCTATGGTATGAGCTGGCAAAAGCCTCTTTAGGTCTGGATTACCGAAAAACTTTCATGTCCACAGTAGAGCTACTGAGCCCTGTTTCCATGTGAGGCAGGCACAACCGCTACTCGCTGGTACACGGAAGCCCACCGGCTAACGACGCTGCTTCTCGCGAGGCCCGACTCCTATATTTCCCTCGGCAGCCCATCTAGCGTGTGGCACCTCAGCCGAACTTGCCGTGGCCTGGTTTTCTCCCGCGTGATCAGCTGCTAATATTTTGCAGGCCCAAAGATGAAAAATCCATTCAGACAAAGCCTTATGGGGCCTCGTTGTAGCGCAGTCTAATGCTGTCCCTAATTGGCTATCCTAAGGTTTTCCGTGTGAGATTCTTCGTAGCTGAAATCAGTGAATTATTATTCCGATTTGCTAGTTCTCATAAGCCTAGAACTTGCTTACCCATATGTCACTTTTCTATAACTTTTGCATCTCTACATGGAGATTCGTGCACAGAAGGGTCGTCATGCTCTTCCCCAGTCAACCGGTGGTGGCGGAGTTAGGGTTCAGATTCACCGAAAGCTGCCTATAGAGGGAGAAAGGGCTGCAAAGAAAACTATTTATTCCAACGAACTCAATTGTTGTATTAATTCTAAAATCATTGCAATAAGCACTTGTTGTAAAGAAATCAATTTCGTTGCCAGCTGTTGCAATAGACACCATGGCAATAGCATATTGCAATAAAATTTGAATTGTGGCAATAAATTTAACTATTGCAATGACTTTATTGTTGCAATAGCATTTTATTTCTGACTTAGAAATGTTGTAGTGCATACATATTGCCATGATTTTTTTTTGGTAATATCCTATTGCAACGTGTTAGATTTCGTGGCAATAACTTAATGCAACGGACTAGATTTTGTGGCAATAACCTGAACTAAATTTTACATTACCATACATATATATGGACCTAAGAGCAAGTTTAATAGAAGAGGTGGCTGCCACCTCTAGGACTAGCCAAATAAGCAAAAAGAGTACAAGTGGCTCATGGTGGAGGTAGCTAATACAATAAGTTGAGTAGAGATTACATCTACTAAAGCACTTAAACATTTAATACTTGCATAAATATATCAGAGGTAACCTAGCCAGCATTATTGTACTTGCTCTAAGAACTAGCATCGCCTCCAAGCTGCCCGTAACTCCTCGTATAATGTGCTAGAGGTCACCTCTTACATGAGAGGCAGCTTGCCTCTCTCTCCTCTTTTCTCTCTCTTCCACTTAGGATTGTGTTGACGTGGATTTCGCTAGAGGCGACCTAGTCAGCATTATTGTACTTGCTCTAATTCACATTCTCCTGACGTCATTTTACACTCAAAAGTAAACAAATGAACATCACATCGACAAAATTTCTTTTCATATGAATAACTAATAGTAGAAACAATTCACACTTACCTAGTAGTAGAAACAATATGCTTTACTTTCAAAAGGTACATTGGAATAACATTGTTTTGACCCAATAAATAAACATATAACATGAATTATAAAAAAGATCAAAGCAGGAATGCTTGACATGCTCCTCATAATAGAGCTTCTGTAAAGTTGTTTTGATAATCCAATTGATTGGAGCCTCGAGTATCTAGGAAACTACAATATATATGTAAATCCATTGCATGATGTGATGCCCGAACTCCAATCAAATGGTACCATCCTGCAAAATTAAGCAAAGATTTGGACTTCGATGTGTGAATGTGTTAGAACAACTGATCAATTAAGACATTGGGGGGAAATCAGTGTACGGATATATTAAACCAGACAAAACACAATGGTGTATCTTATCAGTCCATCTTTTCAGTATACGCAGATGCCATCATAATGTTTACTGCTACATATCAATAAAACAACAGTCATATGTGGGTCTCCATTTGCCATTGATCAATGTGCAAACTTATGCAGTATAGTTCAAGATGACAACCCTAACACCGAATTCAGTAGACAGCAAGGTAAATTATGAATGCATTGAATTAATTCACCACAAGGCATGATGTTGAGTATAGATGATTTCATTCAAGAGCATATATACAGGCTATGTTAAGTAAGGTTTTCTATTCCACTGGTTAGACTGCCTCAAGGTCAGCAAGCACATTTTATTTAGCCAATAGTCAGAGCCACACAACTGTAGACTGCACTTTGATATTTGGTAAGAAATAGCACCATCACACCACCAACCTTCAGAAAGTGAGAGGTAAGTATCAAATGGGTGGTCACTGGCGACAGTGTTAACAAGGAAGTGCAGGGAACATTTCAGAGACTGGAAAAATAAATCACTTTGTTATTGACACTTCTGTAAGCAGAATGAGAAGAAAAAACAAATCTCAGGACTAACATATGACATATCCACATAAAATACATGGTAGCAATTGAAGTCAATCAAAGGAATAGAGGACGAGGTTTATAGGGGACAATTCTTGCATTACCTTGAACACACCATATGCAAGTTAACGGATTGTGGTCAGCAACGATGGATGACCATAGCAATTAAAGTCAATCAAAGGAATAGAGAACGAACGTTGTGTCGAAAGGCTATATATAAATTTTTGTAATTTTTGAGCTCATTTCATATATTTAAATTAGCCGGCCTAATTACCTGCTGTCTGAAGCTGGGCGGCACGCTTGCCTATCGCCTCCTCCCTGGGCGGTAGGCTGCCTGCTGTCTAGCCCTTAGGCGGCAGGTGCCTGCCGCCGGGCGGTAGCGCCACACGTCGCCTCGCAGGCGCTGCCGTCCACTCGCTGGACGGTAAAAACGATATTTTTGTCAATACGTTGGTGATACTGCTATTTTTATAAATACAGGATAAAACAGTACCAAAAGTGACTTTAATTCCATGAGCATATGCATGGATGTACGTTGGAATTAGAATTCGGTTGCTCTTGTCCTGGCTAGTTGGCCCATGTGCCTTGCCTTTTAGCTCTCACTAGCAAGACGGTGACCGAACATCCTAATGGTCGAATACACACATCAATACATCAGTGACAATGAACTACTCCCACTATTTTTTTACTTGATATTTTTATTTTTATAGTCTTTAAGATATAATTTTGATCACTATTTTTATAACTTTACACTAAGATATAGCAATAAAATCGTAATATTATAAATGTATTTTTAATGAGAAATCTAATAATATAATTTCTACATAACAAATGTAGATAGCTCTAAATTTATTGGTGATCAAAATTTAGAAAGTTTAACGGCATAGATTTTAAAAAGTTAAGTAAAAAAGAACGAAGGGAGCAGCTAGCTAGCTATACCATTGGGATAGAAACATATCATCTAGAATGGGCGCATACGCACACGGGATACCCTTGCTAATTAAGGGTTTGTTCTTTTTGGCTGAGACTTATGGCTTTTGGCTGTGGTTTGTGGCTTTTGAGCTGTTCATACGAAAGATTACAGAGTAACAGAAACTCACGTACGATTGTTACCAATATAAATGAAGTCGGTATAGTATGTACTACAATTAACTAGTAGACTCTATCTTAAAAAAATACTTCGTTTAAAAGTTAATTACTGTAAAAAAACTTAAAAGCTAAAGCAAAAAACTAAAAAAACATGGCCTAATTAACTTAGGTTGTGTTTGGTTTGAGGGATATCCCAGGATGGGAGGGGGCCAACCCTTTTTTTAGGGTGTTTGGTTGTAGGTTTTGATGGAGTGGGTTGAACCCAAAAGAAAAGATTCCTCAGAAAAGTGGGTTGAAACCATCCGCCAAAACCGAGCGAACGGCCGCAACCCACTTTCCTTCGCGCGCCGATCTGCCCTAATCCTCACCCCCGCGCAGCTTTTCCTCGCCCGTCACCCCCGCGCAGCTCTTCCCCCGTCTACCCCCGCCGGCCGCGCCGCCCTGCACTTCCCCGCATATCCCCGCGCCGCTCTGCCCTTCTCCCCCCGCCGCCCGCGCCGATCTGCCCTCTGCCCATCTCCCCCCGCCGCCCGCGCCGCCCTGCCCTTCCCCCATCTCCCCCCGCCGCCCGGATCTCCACTGCCGGCCGCCCTGCCCTTCCCCCATCTCCCCCCGCCGCCCGGATCTCCCCCCGCCGCCCAGATCTCCCCCCGCCGCCCAGATCTCCACCGCCGCCCGGATCTCCCCCCGCCGCCCGGATCTCCTCCGCGCTGCCCGGATCAATTTACTGACACAATTGATATTTGTGTGATATATGTGATATCTGGGCACTGCTATCTTGCAAGTAATTGTGAATGCAGCAATATCAATTTTCTGTTTGACAGTAAATATTTGTGATGTGTGAGTTAGCATGTGAATGCAGCAATATCAATTTTTTGTTGATTATCTGTACTATACTGTATTTGTGATGGAGTGGCATCTATTGCTAATCTGTACTATACTGTATTTGTGGTCTAATTATGTATGGGTTGAAAAGTACTATTGTGTGTACCACTAGACAATGAATTGTGGTTTAGCCATATGTAAGCTTTAATATTGCAATTACTACTGAAAATTACAAATGAGCATATTTAGATCTGTCTTATACTTGTGCATATGAGAATTAAGTTGGTAAGGAGGTAATCCTACCAAATTCATGGGAAGGTGAGTATATGCAGCTATCCCACTCCATTCCTCCATCCAAACAAGAGGTGGGATCATTAGATCTCATTCTATCCCTCCATCCAAACAAAAAACAGGGACGAATCCATCCTTGCAACCAAACAAAAAGTGGAATTATCTCATCCTACATATCTGTGATGGAGCTATTCCATCCCACCAAGTCCCCAATCCAAACACCACCTTAGCGCGGTTTCTACGAATGTTAGATTCTAGCGACTACTGACTCAGTGCTGTACGTCTCTAATGTGTACTGCACTCCAATATTATGTCTTCTCGTCGATTTAATCACTGATAATGAAATGCAATAGTGTCCTTTGACGACTTTATGGAAATTCGCCAAGCAGGAGGGAATAAATCCACTGTTGGTACACGAGAATAGAATGTGTAATAATAGACGTACGTAGTACCGCAAATAAATTAAGCACAGGATAGACTAAATTCCAACCAGATTATCGGTCTGATCTTCTAGCAAGCTAAGCTAGATCTAACCCGGGTAAGGATTCCACGGATCTTCAGTATGCAACACGCAAATATATAGAATCAAATGCACAAACAGCTGCAAGGACTGAGCCAAAACCAAATCTAAGACATGCTAGGCCAATCAAGATATTCAAGACAGGAATAGTAGATAGCATCAACTTATAATAATAGAGAGCCGGTGATAAGCTGATGAGATGGGCCGGAATGATGCGTGCGCATGTGGGAGGGGTTGTCTTTTAATCAAGCCGATTCCCGACACGCTCTTATGCAGAGGCCGACTTGAGTATACACAAATACAATATCATATATAATCCTATTGTTCGTGTGTGTGTGTATAGTCCTATTGTTCTTAGTAACAACATTACCATGTTTTCCTATACGGGTGTTCATAAATAATCCTTATAAATATTACTTTGTAACATAAAATTTAATTATAATCATATTTTAGAAATCTCACAGGATCGTGATTCTACATCGTCGATGCTATGATCTGATCTGATCTGATCTGCTCTGCCGACAAAAAAACGATCATACCTAACATCACGATTATGACAACTTGGTACGCATAGTATTCCTCTGGTTATTTATGGTAGCTCACTCGCGATTGTTCCCTGGCCGGTCGTACGTTCACGTGAAGCCGCACATGCGCGCGCGCCAAACTGGCGACGCTCCAAAGCTATCTCGCATGCACCAGAGCACCGCCCGCATGCATGGGCCCTACCCTAATCAGCTGCGATCTGAGCGGTGTAGTAGAAAATTTGGGATCACAGCGGCCGAATCTGTGCCCGGAACTGGACGTCAAATTCGGTCAGTGCCACGGCAGTCGGCAGGCGGGCATGCATTGCATATCGAGTAATGTGTGAATTGTGCTCTCTATGGCCTGTTTTTTTAGCCGAGGGTTATGGCTTTTGGCTGCGGTTTTTGGCTTTTGAGCTGTTTGTGTTAGAGATTATATAGTAACTAAAACTCACGTGTGGTTTTGCCGATATAAATAAAGTCGATACAGTAGTAGACTTTATCTTGAAAAAGCGCACTCCGTTTAAAAGCTAGTTATATAAAAAAATCAAAAGCTGAAACTAGAAACTGAAAAAGAACAGGCCCTCTAGCTTCACATGTTAATTTTTGCACGGAGCTCGCACGTAGGGGTGGATATCGAGCCAACTGCTCGTCTTATCGAGCTTTTTCTAAAATTGGCATATTTTGATTTAATATCATTTTACGGATAATTTAAAAGTATTTTTAGAAACGAGCTAACGAGCCGAGCCGAGCCGAGCTTGAGCAAAATTCAAATTCATTTGAAATCAACTCATTTTAATGTTTAACCAATTAACAAATATAATTGAAGTAATTTTGAACCGAGCCAACGAGCCCACTAACGAGCTTTTTTTCCACCCCTACTCGCACGTTACAAGTTTACTGGTACCACGCAATGGCCGAGGATGTGGACTTGGGTCTTGGATTAAGCGTAGAGCTATCAAGGTGAAAATGAACGGTTTTACCAGTTGAGAGGGTTGATTGCCCGGTTTTGTAGCAGTTGAGAATCGATTTTTTGACAAATACAGTAGCTAATAGGCCAGTCAAATGGCTTATTCTCTTCCATAAACCGAGCGAACTTTTTTTTTTGACAACCCTACCTAGCTAAGAAACAACACTGTTACTGTGGATTTATAAAAGGACCAAATCAGTAATTTCCACCGGCCGGCAAGCCATGCATGGTCTAGTGATTAGTGAAGGGAGAGAGAACCTTAAACCAGATCGCTTCTTTCCTCCAATATACTATGAAAAAGGTTAGATGGGATGAACATGAGCAGCTAGCTAACGCCTATCAATGCATTCCTTTTGACGGGTTCTGGCATGTTGCCCATGTACTTCGCTGCTTTCTCCTACTTTAACACCCATATCTTTCAATGGTAAAAAAAGATGATGAACAGCAGCGTGCATCTTGGATTCCACAGCTTAGCCTATAAATAATGTCCGCATTTCCCATCTTACTCTTCATCACACTCTCCAGCTACCTCCGCTAGCTTCACTTAACACCGCACCTGTAGTGTCTTCCCTTTTGGGAACGTACTTAATTAGCTTGCGAAATGGCCCTTTCTGCTGGAAGGCTGCTTCTCCTCCTCGCCATGGCTCTCCTTGCCATCTCCATCGCCGAGCACAAGGTGAGATCTAGCTAGCGATCTAGCCGGTGCACATGCATGGCGAGCGGCCAAATTGCTCTGTCTGCTTGAGCAGCTAACATATATGCATAGTTCTTGCTCTTTGTTCAGGTGTCGGCCAGGGGAACTGATGATGAGCATGACGGCAATGTGTACCAAGTGAGCAAGGTATTTTCCCTCAGCGATCAGCTACTGGTCGCTTCTCTTGCACATGTTTCAGAGATTCTGCCGATCTATCGCTAATTTTACTTATCTTTTCGACTCTTTTCTCGTTTTACAGGGAGGACAGGGCAGCCTCAAGAGCTATCGTAAGTCACACCTGTCCATCCCTTTGTGCATCTCACGTTTCCTTTCCTTTTTCTTGTGCGACATGCATCTTCGATCATCTTATCATTTCGAGTTTTGGACATAGTGATCGATCTTTTAGCATATATTTAATTTACCCATGTGTTTAGGAAAGTCTTCTGATACGATAAATGTGTTACTTTGTGCTACTAAATTTGTGGTGTGGTGTGCTGGTGCTGGATGGGTTCGGTGCAGAGTGCTCGCCGCAGTGCGCGCGCCGGTGCAGCAACACGCAGTACAAGAAGCCGTGCCTCTTCTTCTGCAACAAGTGCTGCAACACCTGCCTGTGCGTGCCGTCGGGCCTCTACGGCAACAAGGGCGAGTGCCCCTGCTACAACAACTGGAAGACCAAGCGCGGAGGCCCCAAGTGCCCCTGAGATCGATTTTCAGGGCCTCCTGAATAGCAGAGATCCATCCCACACACAGATCTCATCAATCTGCTCGATCGTCTGACAGAATCTCCTACCTAAAATTAAGCTGTTGATTCGTCAGTGATCTTACTCTTACAGTACGAACTAAGTTGTAGCGCATTGTTTTGCCTTGCTATTGATGCGATTGTTGCTCAGCCCAGGCAGCCGACGAGAGCCTATGATTTATCGTTAGTATTATAAAAGAATGAGTTGGTGGTTGTTGTAGATCCTTTCTCCTCCAACCACTTCATTCTTAACTTCTCACCACTCTTCACTTTTTAACTGATCAGAGTAGTTATCTTTCATAGCATAATTCTCTATATATCTAATAAATTTCATTGCAACGTACGAGCAAATGACTAGTACGTAAAAAGTAGATCTGGTTGTTGGCAGCACCACCGTAAACTCCGCGTTGTTGTTGTTGTGTGTGCATTCATCTGTGTGTCCGCCTGATCTGCGATTCCAGAGGGCGCACCGCACACGCAGTTGTAATCGTGAAATTCCACTCGATTCAACTGGGAAAAAAGAACTCAGCGGAGTAGAGCTTTGGAAACACGCACTGAAATCTACCAAGAGAGAGACTAGTTTTTGTTTTTTTGGGGGGGAGGCCCAGAGAGAGTCAAGTTGAGCATGCCGATTGCCTCCCGGATCGGCCCATCAACCTAGCTCGAGAAGGCCGGATCGGTACAGCACCAGCCAGCCCAACCTCAGTGGCCGTATAGTTTAGTCTAAACTATATTCGTTCAGCGACTGATTACTTTTAGTTGTGATTAATAATTTTCGTTTATATTTTTTGAAACGGTGTAGAACACAAAGATACCGATATAGATGGTGCATATGATTTTGAGGTTGAAAAGTCGTTTAGAGAATCCGTTTAAAGGCTTTTGGAGAAACTAAAAGCTAGAAAACAAAAAGCCTAGCATAAAGGCATTGCCTAAGCCTTGAGGGGCTCTGCACTTGAGATGCTGCCGCGGGCGAGAGGGAAAAAATGGCCGGGCCGCGCGTGCCAGCCCGGACACGGTCAGATTTCCACCGAAACGACGTCGGCCGCTCGGCTCTTCCGCTTGCCATGCCAGCCTTGTGTTTCGGCGGCATTCCAACTTTCAACCGCCTCGGCCTTGCGGCCACACGCAGACTTGGCCCCCCGCGCGCTGGATTGCCTCGGCACGCGGCGGGCCACGCATGTCTCGGTGGCCGCGGCGGGCGGGTTGGTCGGTCCAGTCCGCCGCTGGCCGATCTGATCTGTTGGTCAGGCCAACCCGCTCGACATGATGCACCGGTAACAGTTGCACTTCCGAGGTGACGACATCCCTGTGAATTGTGATCCATCTCTCAGACCCGTTCCAAAGTATGGCTTTCATTTGTAATATATTAGCCTTTTTACTGTGGTTTTTTTTTACTTTTTTCTTTTTATATCATCTTAGAGATATAAGAGTGCCTTGTTAATTCAAAATATAAAAAAAACAACAATCGTTATAATCCTATTTTAATCAAAGACAAAAGTTAAAAGTCACGTCAGAACGAGGCCGCCGCCGCCTCATCATAGGAGGATCGATTGTTTAGGAGCACATGCTTGGTTAGCTTCCGCGGAATCTTCGCCGGGTGGATTTGGTTCGGATCACGACCGTCTTCTGGATACACCGGGCGTGGAGGCGGAACGGATTTTGAGAACGCACGTTGGTGCGTTAGGAACTAACAGCTCTGTTCCAAATCCGACTGTCGCTTCCGGTGAACAGCCTTGAATCGACGACCGGTGAGTTTGGGTTGGTCGTTTTTTAGTCGTTGACTTATAACTTTCTTTATTATTTTTAAAATGGTTTATTAAGATGGGTTTTTGAAACGGTTTATCAACATTCAGTACATTTATACAAATATTCATATTAGAATAAAAAATTATCAGACATAACTATAAACTATCAATGACAGACGAAAAGGACCCATCCTATTACACTCTTGACTCGGTCTGACATGTGCTGGTGGTGCAATTAGACCCTCTACGACGTAGACTCGGCCACTCGGGCCGAATCAGGGGTGGTCAAATTAACGATGGCTTATAGCTTTTTCATTGTAGTTAGCTTATTGTTCATTGTAGTTAAGGTGACTTATTTAATGTAAATGAATTAAAAATAGAAAAATAGGTTAACATATCACGGATAATACAAAGAAATACAAAAAAAGATAAAAAAATCTTAAAAACCAAAAATCAGAAAAAAAAAGAAATTAAGAAAAAGTAAATTAGAATTAGAATTTAAAAGCTATAACCAAAAGGAGCAATTGACAGTACCGACTCCACGGTCCGCGCATTCAACAGCCCCATGCCCACCACGAGCCGTGCGTGCTCCGTGACCGAACCCACTCGCTGGCCACGTGACCTCATAAGTGCTACTTCGCCCACGGCCAGTCACTGCCCCGGGGGCCCCACTGTTACTACTAGAAGGTGCGGATCCTTATACTTCTCACGGAAGTCAAGCATAGGGGAATTTTATTCTCCAAATTATTGGTACGAACGCCGGATGTTTGTTCCCCGTTAAACAAAACAAGGAAAATAATTAATATCTCTGGCTCGGGTACCGGGCTCGTTCTAGCGAATCCATAGAGCACGCCCAACCCGCTAGCAGAGTAACAAATCCACGTAGAAATGTCTAGCACTAGCAGCCTTGCGATATTAAATAGCGGTTAATATGGTGGACAGTATATTCATATAAGGGCACGTACAACGCGAGTTCCACTGCCGTCTGTATAGCATTTTTTTTTGCAAAATACCCCCTCGCGAACAGCAGTTAATGAAGGGAGAGAGCGAAGTCGTCCTCTCGCGAGGCGACGACGACCGGCGCGTGCTCCCAGGCCAAATCGCCCGCCGGAGCAGCGTTGTACGGGAAGCGTCGTCTCCAGGCGAATCGCACGGATCCAGCTGCGGCGCGCGCGCGATTTAGGTTTTGGGCGCCAAAATTCCATCCCCGCCACCATATATGCCTTCCCGTGCTTTTTCTCCGCCCCCAATCCTCCCCTGCGCCCACCCAAGATGTCGACCCCGGCGGCGACGGCGGAGAGCAAGGCAGCGGCTTTGGCTAGGAAGAAGAAGGGCACGGCTACGGCGGCGGTCATCACCGGCGGCGGCCATCACCGCGCGGCAGCGGCACCCTTTCCCATTGGTCGCGGCCACGGCGCGGCGGCGGCAACGGCTCCCTCCATGGCCAGATTCGGCGCAGCGGTCGCGGCTTCCTCCAAGGCCGGATTTGGCGCGGCGGCAGCGGCTTCCACCATGGCTGGATTCGGCACGGCAGCGGCATCTTCCTCCATGGCTGCATCTGGAGCGGCTGATTCGTCCCCTAGTTGCAGTCTTCACACTTTTGCATGATCTGAAGTTTGAAGCGCATGATCTTCACACTTTTGCAGGTTGCAGGTTGCAGCGCAGGTTGCAGGTTGCAGCGCAGGTTGCAGGTTGAAGTTTGAAGGGGAGCAGTCTTCAGATTTATGTTGTGACGTTCTGCAATGGATGGTTTATTCTGATTGTTTTCTAGATCTATCAGAAATTGGGAACAATTGAAGTCTTGATCTTTCTGTTGATTTCAGGGGATATATGGGGCTGATGTGTATCCATTGTTGAATATATGGGGCTGGTTTCAATAAGGAACTTTTTGTAATGCTCTTGCCCTGAAGATCATTTTATATAAACTTGAATTTCTAGTTTTATTTGCAATGCTTCTATGCTATCCTGTTTCTTGGACCATTGGCTCCAATGTGTTTCTGAGTTTCTCTCTGCTAATCAGTTCCAGTTCCACAAACATTGTTGTCAGTGTCTCCAGAATTCCATTATACAGAAATAGCTGTGGACTCCAGTTCCACAAACATTGTTGTCAGTGTCTGTATATTTCTGTGGACTCCCCAATCCCAATAGCTGGCAGCATTGTATCAATACAAATGGTAGATTTGCCGGTGTAGATTATCATAATCCAAACCATCATCTCCATGCTGTGAGCTGTTACTTTCAATAGCACATGTAGATCAAGTAATTTGCTGGGAAGATGTGTTTAGCACCAGTTTTTTTTTGGAGGATTTGTTAGCTGTTTTTTGAAGATGTGTTCTAGTGTAGCTCTTGTGCTGTAATTTTTTAAATCAATATATGTTTCTTCTGATCATGCCAACTGGATGATTGGATGTATATAACAGTTATACATAATATGAAGGATGTATGCAGTTATACATAATATGAACAAAAATGGATTATCTGAGATCTAAATATCTTGTTAAGATGTTAATCCGATGATCAAAATATCTTGTTAAGTGGAATTTTATACTGTTTGTTATCTACCCTATACATCATCAGTTTCTCCATTTGACATGTCAAGAGAAAACTTCTTTTCCCCAATTGCTGTCAAGCTTTGAATTGGTGGCAATCCATCTGTAGAGATGCACCTATGTTAGTACTCATGAAAGGTGGTTGTCTTCAGTAAGAAGAAAACATGTTTGGGGGAAGTACCTGTCCATATAGTTCCTCCAGCATTAAGATAAATGTTAGAACATACCATGCAGGAAACCTCTTGTCTTGCAAAATAGGATTCTGCCACTCCTCAATTTGCCTCTCCCAGGAACTATGTTCTAATAATTGTTGAATATGATGGATGAAACTCAGTAACAAATATCAACAAGAAATATCTGATGACAAATTTCTCAACAGATTTTGTATTATCAATGGGTCTACAATAAAACATTGTCTGATGACAAATTTCTCAACAGATTTTGTATTATCAACAGGATGCATGAATATGGTCTTGTATGAACATGTTGCAGTATATTAGACCTACATGATGTAATCGTACTATATTTTATTTGATTTATGAAAAAACTATTATATTATATTATATATATATATATCATTTATATTGATGGTTCTAAAAAATATTGTAATTATATTCATCTTATTTATACTTGATCTGTTAAGTATCAAGAAGCAACACAATGGTATACAGGAATCATATTCATGCTTGATCATGGCTGTATGCATGCATTAAACAGTTTGCAGACAGTCAAATAGATGACCCATTGTACAAGCTGTCTGTTCAGTTGTCTGTGTGTGAAGTGGAAAGAATTTACAAACAGCAACTCGTCTGTGGGTTGTACATGAGTATTCTAGATAATGGATCTGTTTTCTTTTTTGTTTTTGGCTTTTGGCTAGAGTTTATGAGAGAGAGTATGGAGTAATAGAAAATCACGTATGATTTTAGTCGATATAAATAAAGTGGCTATAATGTGTACTATAATCAACTTGTAAACCTCTTCTTGAAAAGACACTCTGTTTGAAAACTAGTTACTGTAGAAAAACCGTAAACAACTTTTAAAAATTAAAAAGAAAAGACCCAATATTGGTTAGATGTGTAGTTAAATTCTTTCTTGTACCAAACTAACGTTAGAATAATACTATTGGTTAGATGTGTAATTAAATAGGATTTAGTGATCGGATGGGAATGCAAAGACTCCGATGGGATTGTTTTCAAGGTAGTCATAGATTGTAGTATATAGATTGATCTAAGGTATCAGAAAGTAAATTGTTCTTTTTTGCCTTTAAGTTTAAAAGGATTATCTTGGAATCAAAATCTAAAAAAGAAGTTGCAGAAGTTATAATCAATTCTAACAAGCTAAGAAATAGCATGAGTGAACAATACTTGAACAATTATTTAGTTACATATATTGAACTTCTATACTATATCATTTGAACTTGTATTAGAACGGATATGTCTTAAGTTCACAACTCGATTATCAAAATTCTGGCTCCACCACTACAGATATCTGTATGATACCAAAAGCATAGGTATAATCTATTTATATTAAGTACACATAGTTTCCATTATATCTTCGTCGCGCGAAACAATCGCCATATTTTCCATGGACAAACTCCGTTGGTTCAGTTGGGTCTGTTCCGGTCGGGTAATGGGCTGCACGCCCTGATCCACGAACCCGGAAAGGCAGCCAGATCTATTGATGAAAGCGACCGCCTCCAGAGTCCAAAACTTCCACCACCCCTTTTCCGCTTTATTCTCTCCAAAAACCCGACGCTTAATATTTTCGGCGATTCTTTCGGCGGCGCGTGTACTGTTCGTGCGTCGGTGGAGTGCGAGTAGAACTGTAAAGACGCTTGCGGGTTGGGCGAATCCCACTGCCCCCAGAGATCGCAAGACCCAGCTGAAAACCCCCCAGAATCTGTTCCAAGCCTCAGACTTTGCAGCAGCCGCGGAAGCTGGCGTTCGTGTAGGAGTTGGTGTCCTGGATCCAGCCGGTGAGCCATTCTCTTCCGTTGCTCCTAGTTCGTAGATGGGTTCTTGTCTTCTGGATGCTCCTCGCCAGGATCCGGCGAAGCCGCCGTTTGCTTCTGGAGCTTTTCAGGGGTTCTTGGCGGCGTTTGGCTTGGTTGCATTGGGTTCTTGGTTCTAGCCAAATTTGCAATGTCAGGGCTGATTTGTTCCGGTGACAAGCTTGCAAGCACTGCCCATGCTTCATGCTTTAATTCTCCTCTTGGCTAGTTGTTGTTTAGATTTTAGGGATCTGATGTTTTCACAATTTTGGCAAAGTTTGGTGGTTAGGAAACACTGATGTGATAGATGAACGTCACATGCTTTCTTGTATTATTATTATCGTCTATCTATGATTGCTTCAGGGGAAATTGCGGTTGCGTCGGATTTAGTTATTTTTTAATAGATTGACATTATATGTACTCTCCATAGTTAGTGAAAAAGCTTTCTTCTTGAATGCCTAATTCCTCAGGTTAAGCCATGGCTGTGAAGGGGAGTTCTGCAGACAACAGGACCAGAAGCACTGTGTCCCTATGCATAGTGATTGGCATGTGCTGCTTCTTCTACATTCTCGGGGCGTGGCAGAAGAGTGGATTTGGGAAGGGGGACAGCATTGCCCTGGAGATCACGAAGCGGACGGATTGTACCATCTTACCTAACCTTAGTTTCGACACTCACCATTCTAAAGAAGGCGGCTCTGGTGATCTTGTTTCGCCGGTGAAGAAGTTTAAGCCATGCCCGGATCACTACACGGATTATACCCCTTGCCAAGATCAGAACAGAGCGATGAAATTTCCTCGGGAGAACATGAATTACAGAGAGCGGCATTGCCCACCGCAGAAAGAAAAGCTGCACTGCCTGATACCGCCGCCTAAGGGATATGTAGCTCCGTTCCCATGGCCGAAAAGCCGGGACTATGTTCCTTTTGCAAATTGTCCCTATAAGAGCTTGACAGTCGAGAAAGCCATACAGAACTGGGTGCAGTATGAAGGCAATGTCTTCAGATTCCCTGGTGGAGGGACACAGTTCCCTCAAGGTGCGGATAAGTACATTGATCAGCTGGCATCAGTTATTCCGATCGCCAATGGAACTGTCAGGACTGCATTGGACACTGGTTGCGGGGTAAGGGGAGATATCAAACTGTATATTGCTTACTACTACTTTGCAAGCTACTTTCTACCTTTTTAAGTAGCAGGGTCTAGTTCATGTCTTAATATTCTGAAATATTTCAGGTGGCTAGCTGGGGAGCTTACTTGTTAAAGAGAAATGTTTTGGCCATGTCATTTGCACCAAGAGATTCACATGAGGCACAAGTGCAGTTTGCTCTGGAGAGAGGTGTCCCAGCTGTTATTGGTGTTCTTGGCACAATCAAGCTCCCTTATCCATCAAGAGCCTTTGATATGGCCCATTGTTCCAGGTGTTTGATTCCATGGGGAGCAAATGGTGAGCCTAATCATTTAACATTTTTTAATCTGCATTAAAGCTAAGTTTTTTAGTACATTTGGTTACTACTTATAATACTCCTGTGCCATTTTGATGCAACTGTTTTTTTACGTTTCATAATTGGTTTTCACATTTTTAGGTGGAATGTACATGATGGAAGTTGATAGGGTTTTAAGGCCTGGTGGATATTGGGTGCTGTCAGGCCCTCCAATTAATTGGAAGGTGAACTACAAGGGATGGCAGCGTACAAAGAAGGATCTTGAGGCAGAGCAGAACAAGATAGAGGAAATTGCTGACCTTCTGTGTTGGGAAAAAGTCTCAGAGAAGGGTGAGATGGCAATATGGAGGAAAAGAGTAAACACCGAGTCTTGTCCTTCTAGGCAAGATGAATCCACTGTGCAAATGTGTGAATCAACAAACGCAGATGATGTCTGGTACGCTATTCATGCAGTTTGTTAAACAATCTATTGAGCATAGTTGCTATCTTTTGCTGAAGATCCTTTAGCAGGATGTAGAGTATGAACTATGATAGTACAACATTAATAGATTTACTGTTTGGTTAACCCATTTTTTTTCTAGCTTTGCCTAGTTAGATGTATTGATGGATTACAAAAAAAAAAAGAGTACCGGTTAAAAATTCATGTAGCCTCATTCTCATCCTAATTTTTACTTAACTACTACAACATCAGGTACAAGAAGATGAAGGCTTGTGTGACGCCTCTTCCCGATGTAAATAATCCAAGTGAAGTTGCTGGAGGAGCAATCAAGCCCTTCCCAAGCAGGCTCAATGTGGTTCCTCCAAGGATCGCTAATGGCTTGATTCCAGGGGTTTCTTCTCAGGCCTATCAGAAAGACAACAAAATGTGGAAGAAGCATGTGAAGGCTTACAGCAGTGTGAACAAGTATCTACTTACTGCAAGATACAGAAACATCATGGACATGAATGCAGGGTTTGGGGGATTTGCTGCTGCCATCGAGTCCCCGAAATCTTGGGTGATGAACGTTGTGCCAACCATTGCCAAGATGGCAACCCTAGGGGCTGTTTATGAGCGAGGATTGATTGGCATATACCATGACTGGTATGGCATTTTATACTTGAATTGTGGATTCTGTAAAGTAGTGATCATGAACTTACGAATATGTCGCAACTCCATGCCAGGTGTGAAGCTTTCTCTACTTACCCAAGGACATATGATCTCATCCATGCTAGCGGTCTTTTCACCTTGTATAAAAATAAGTAAGCTGCTCAAGTCTCAAATCTTTTGATATCTGTTCGATGGATCGAATTGCCTCTGCTTAAAAAAAATAAACTTCAGGTGCAGCATGGAAGACATTCTACTGGAGATGGACCGCATCTTGAGGCCAGAAGGCGCCGTCATATTGCGGGACGACGTCGATGTCTTGACGAAAGTGAACAGGCTCGCTCGGGGCATGAGATGGAACACGAAGCTGGTCGACCACGAGGACGGCCCCCTCGTGCGCGAGAAGGTCTTGTATGCTGTGAGGCAGTACTGGGTTGGTGGAAACCAGACGGCCGCAGCATGAATCAAGCGTAGCCTAACACGAGGAACTCTGCAATCCACCCCTGTACTGACGTCCAGGATTTAAGGCAGGGAGTCAATCTTGCGACGACGAAGAAAATGGCCGGCCCTTCTCGGGGTGGCAGCGAAGCAACCAGGGTTTTCTTGCTTGCTGATGATCGGCAGCCGTATGTTGTTGTAACAATTTTGCAATTTCGTTTGTCACGCTAAGTGTGAACTAGTTACTCTGCTTAATTGAAAGATTGCTTATCTTGAAAATTTCTTACATCGGATTTCAACACTTAATTCATGACGGTGCTTCGGAAAGTCCACTTTGTATGCTACAGAAATTGGGGCCGTTTGTAGCGATGAAATATTTTGCTTCAGCACAAGTAAATAACTCATTCGTATAACTCTGGTGCGCAGCTTGCACACCATCAAAGCCATTTACTCTGCAAACCAAGCATTTTACTGCACAGATTTTGTCAAACAAATGAAGAGAACTTCATTAAACAATACGATGATCAAGGGGAAATGTCATGCAATTTCAATAACTCCAGGACACTTTGCTATGAACTTGCATAACTCCATCCACAAAATTTGGTGTTAAAAGAGTAAACCAAGTTTCATGTCAGCGTTACATTATTAATAACCCTCACGGTACCATCAACTGTGACCAAGTCTGTATATCAGCAAAATAATGTTAATTCATTTCAAGTCCAATCTTAGCAGTGAAGTGACTGCCAAAGATAAGTCAGTGAAAGTCCGGCTGGCCAGTGGACGTGAGACAGCGGTGCCACATCCTGCTATTGGGGTTCACGTGCTTCGGTTTCCTGATGACTTCTGTAATGGGAAGATACGCATAGTGTGTGTTGCAAATACCTGATGTGATGCCACTGAACCCGGCAAATGCTCCATGGACCTACAAAAATCGTAAAATTGTAAAATTTTCAATCACACAGACTAGATAAGGTGGAACTGTAACGAAGGAATACAAGCACACAAGGAAGTGAAATGAACTTACAGCATTTTGTCCAAGTACAGTGCACAAAATAGCATCGGATGCATTTGCGCGACAGGCTCGGACCATATATGTTGGATCAATGTATTTTAGATCAGCAGGAACGCCGATGTCCTTGAAATGTTTCTTAATCTGAAAAGCGATACCAGTGCCACTGAATGCTATGTAAAATGGCAAAAGAATATTGAAAAGGAACACAGAAATAGCAAGGTTGGAGCAGCAGGAACTTTAACGAAAACAACATTAAATGTGTACAAATGTGATATTAAACATGGCTAGCACATGGGAAAAGGAGTGACAGGTAAACTTTTTGCTTTGAAGCATGAAATGAGCAAATTGTTGCAGTTCATGTTGCTGACGTATAGAAAAAAAGCGGTTAATCAAATATGCACTGAAAAGGAAAAACTGGTGTTAGACCAATAATTTTGGGTTGCCTTTTGCTTGCACCAGCTCCTAGCTGATCATTGGCATAACATTAACCAATCTCATATGTGCCAAAGCACTACCACAAAGAAGCTCGGGCCAGCACTCAACAAAGAACTGGCCAGAAAATTTACTATTTTGGTCTCTTTCTGGCGAAACATGATAGGACTTGATAATGCACATAACTGCTGCCTTCTTTTTTAGAGGCATATAACAAATTTTCCCTAACATGAACTGGCGAGAATAAGCATACATCCATAAAACCACCTCAAAGAAAGGCTCTTGATTCTATCAAGTATAGCAGGTAATAGCTCCGGCTGGGATGACCATATACCACAAGCCCTTATCTTCATCATCTAAGATACTAGATGCAAGTCATTTGCATAATGGGTTTAAGATGGGCAGATACCTTCTGTTGCATGTGGACACCAAAGTCACTGAGTATCACATTTCCTGATGCATCCGTTGCATTTGATTTTTGCAGTAAATCCTGCAAAAGCAAATCCAAGAATCACATCTTAAACTTTCATCCATTTAATTGCAAGTTATCAGTTGGAGCAGTCAACTAAGTGAAACCCCAAACCAGCCATACACTGCATCTTACCTGTCCTGCACCTTCAGCAACGCAAACCACACAAAATCCCTTGGTTTTCAGTAAATGTTCAAGGTGTTGCAAGACACCATGTTCTCCATCAAGTGTAAACGATACCTTCATTCAGATAGTAAGCTTCTGTCAGTAGATGCGAAACAAAGACAAATTTGAAGCTCTCATCGTAGTGTTTACACACGGGCACACCTCAGGTATTAGGCAGACATCAATCTGTCCACTAGAAAGAGAAGCATGCATGGCTATGAACCCACTGCTTCTTCCCATTAATTTGACCAACCCAATTCCATGATATGCACTACGTGCCTGAAGACAGAAGAAAGGAATAACTAAACCAAGAGTAAACCTTATGTAAAATTCGACTTCACTTAAACTTTCCATGTTAAAATGCACTAACAAGTGAGCAATACCAGCCTACCTCAATATAGGCAGAATTGATGGCACGTTGAGCTTCTTCTACAGCTGTATCAAAACCAAATGTCTTATCCATCAAAAGTATATCATTATCAATTGTCTTTGGGACTGCTACAACTGAAACTTTCAGTTTTCTCTTATAGCACTGCAAACCAGAAAAATACATAAACATAAACTATGCATGAACAATCGCATTCCATGAAACATATAATATGTGTTTTGAGTGTAGAAGATTTGTTGGACCAGAAAGATATAAAATACGCTTCCTAGCCAAGTACAGGGACAACATAAGTAACAAGTGAAGAAAAGAAATGCAATATAGGCTCATTAACCTCCTCATGGATAGCATTCGCTCCTGCATGGCTACCATTTCCACCAATTACAAAGAGCATATCAATTCTTCTGGCCTACAAACATAAGATGATAATTTAAAATGATAACCAAGCAGCAATACAGAACATTAAAGTCTTCCAATTCAGATTGCTTACCTGTATACTATCAACAATCTCACTAGTTTTAGCTCCTCCACGAGAGACACCTAGGAAACTTCCACCAGAAAGATTTATGTTTTCCACCACATCTCGTGAAAGCTGAAGGTTGTCATCAAAATGTAATTCCACAACAGTATTAACTCCCTTTTAGCACCTGGTGGGATATGGAAAAGCATACTTACTTACCGGCATTTCTTTTAAGCCTTTCTCAAAAAATCCACGATAACCAAATGGAATTCCGACAATATTTTTAACTCCATAGATCTCCAAGGTAAATACTATCTGGAAATATAAGTACACTTGGTCATGTAACAGGTGAAGTGCTGGCCAGAACGATTTGGGCGTTATCTTCTCAATAAGACACAACATTAATTTAAACTAAAAGCATATAATGAAGTCCATGTTAGTCGCTGGACTCTTGCTCTTGGTGATAGCAAGATCCTAACTCTCATGGAGAGGATGACACTAGGAGATGGGGCAATTTTCTTCTTGTTTATTGCTCACACAATGCCATGCCAACCTGAGGGGTTGGAGATACATATTTATAGGCTGAGAACCAGCCAAGCATATGCTAAGATGCTATCCTAGATGCTGTCCTAAAGCGGTCAATATGCTGTCCTAAAGCAAAAGCAGATGCTGTCCTAAAAGCAGATGCTGTCCTAAAAGTAGATGCTGTCCTAAAAGCAGATGCTGTCCTAAAGCAAAAGCAGATGCTGTCCTAAAAGCAGATGCTGTCCTAAAGCAAAAGCAGATGCTGTCCTAAAGCAGTCAAAAAACAAAAAAACTACCACAGCCCCACAAAGACCACAGTACAAGGACTTATTCATCATTCTCCCCCTAAGTCTTGTGCGTTGTCTTGTGGGAGGATCGAACCATCCTGATCTTGGAGCAGAGCTCAAGGAACTTGATCCTTCCAAGAGGCTTGGTGAGCAGATCCGCAAGCTGATCCGTGGTGTTGATGTAGCTTGCCTTGATGCTTCCTTCATCCAAGCAGCCTCGGATGAAATGGTACTTCACCCGGATGTGCTTGCTCCGTTCATGAAAAACGGGGTTCTTTGCCAGGGCTAGAGCGGACTTGCTGTCCACCCTGAGCTCCACTGCTTCAGTGTCCCTGTCGAGGAGATCACCAAGCAGTCGAGCGAGCCAGAGCGCCTGAGTCGAAGCGGTGGAAGCCGCTATGTACTCGGCCTCACAGCTAGACAGGGCCACCACCTGCTGCTTGACTGACTGCCAGCTAACGAGGCACTTGCCGAGGAAGAAGAGAATCCCGCTTGTGCTCTTGCTGGTGTCAATGTCGCCTGCGTGGTCGCTGTCGCTGTACCCGATGAAGTGTGCCGCGCCGGGACACCTCGGGTAGTGCAAGCCGTAGTCGGAGGTGCCCGCAACATAGCGGAGGATCCTCTTTACGGCCTGCTGATGCTCCGTCGTCGGTCGCTGCATGAACCGACTGACGTAGCCGACGGCGAACGCCAAATCCGGACGCGTGTGGACGAGGTAGCGAAGGCTGCCCACGATGCGCCGGTACTGCGTCGCGTCCACCTCCTCCGCCGTGCTGTCGCGGCTCAGCTTCAGCCTTTCCTCCATAGGAGTGTGGGCTGGGTTGCAGTCGGTGAGCCCGCCCAGCTCGACGGTGCGCTTGGCGTAGGCGGTCTGACGAAGGGAGATACCGGAGCTGTCCTGGTGGACCTCGATCCCCAGGTAGAAGGAGAGGAGCCCCAAGTCGCTCATCTGGAAGGCGGTCTTCATCTCCGCCTTGAACGCCTCGACCTCGGCCTCCTTGGAGCCGGTGATCACCAGGTCGTCGACGTAGACGCCTACCAGCAGAGCATTGCCGCCTTTGCCCCGCCGGTAGACCGCAGCCTCGTGTGCGCTTTGCTGGAACCCCATTTGCTTGAGGGTGGAGTCCAGCTTAGCGTTCCAGGCTCGTGGTGCCTGCCGCAAGCCGTAGAGGGCCTTGCGCAGGCGGAGAACCTTGCCCTCCTTGCCGGGGATGACGAATCCCGGCGGCTGACGGACGTAGACCTCCTCCTTTAAATCGCCGTTGAGGAAGGCGGACTTGACGTCCATGTGATGGACGCGCCAATCCTCCTGGGCTGCAAGTGCGAGGAGAAGACGAACGGACTCCATGCGCGCGACGGGTGCGAAGGCGTCATCGAAGTCGACCCCCTCCTGCTGCACGAAGCCTCGTGCTACCAAGCGAGCCTTGTGCTTGACGATGGCGCCGGCTTCATCCCGCTTCAGCTTGAACACCCACTTAAGGGTGATCGCGTGGTGACCGGCAGGAAGATCCGCCAGCTCCCACGTCCGGTTCCGCTCGACGGCGTCCATCTCCTGCTTCATCGCGACACGCCACGCCGCGTCTCCCTCCGCCTCAGCGAAGGAGCGAGGCTCGCCGTCGTCGCACGCCAAGTGCAGCTCCGCCTCGAAGTCGCGCTGCGCCAGTCCAGGGACGGGCAACTCGCCGAGGATGTTGTCCATGGTACGATAGCGCAGAGGTTCGTCGTCGTGGTAGACGTCGACGCGGTCCTCGTCGTGAGATAGCGGAGTAGCGAACTCCATGCGCTGCTCGTCGTGGACCGAAGCTGTTGGGGCCGATCCCGGTGGTGTGGCCGCCGGTGCAGGAGAGTGGTGAGCCGGTGGTGAAGAGTGGGGCGTAGCCGGTGCCGAAGGTGGTGGAGCACTCGCCGGAGCTGGTGGCGAGCAAGGTGTCGAGGTGGACGAGCTCGGTGAAGACGAGCTGCTAGCTCCCCCGGCTCTCTCGAAGTGGACGTAGTCGATAACAAAGTCCCTGAGAGTCGAAGTCGAACCGTCGTCCACCGCCTTGTCCCACGTCCAGCCTCGCCCTTCGTCGAACACAACGTCACGCGAGATGCGGACTCGCTGTGTGTCAGGGTCGAGGATGCGGTAGGCCTTCGAGCCCTCCGCGTAGCCGATGAACACTCCCGGAGTGCTCCTGTCGTCGAGCTTACCGATGTGGCCAAGCTCCTTGGCGAACGCGAGGGAGCCGAAGACCCGCAAGTGGGAGACCGCCGGCTTGCGCCCATGCCAAGCCTCGTACGGCGTCCTGCCGTCGAGCGCCTTGGTAGGCGAGCGGTTGAGGATGTAGACGGCCGTCACCACCGCCTCTCCCCAGAAGACAGCCGGCATCCCCCTCTGCTTGAGGAGGGCCCGAGCCATCCCCACAACCGTCTGGTTGCGCCGCTCGACGACGCCGTTCTGCTGCGGGCTGTACGGCGCGGAGTAGTGGCGCTGAATGCCCTCATCAGCGCAGTACGACGCGAATTCAGCCGCCGTGAATTCGCCGCCGTTGTCTGTGCGCAGCACGCGCAGCTTGCGGCCGCACTCCGCCTCCGCAACAGCCTGCGTGCGCCTGATGGCGTCCGCAGCCTCTCCCTTGCTGCCGAGGACCATCACCCACATGTAGCGGGAGAGGTCGTCGACGAGCAGCAGGAAGTGGCGTCGTCCTCCTGGTGTGGCCGGTGTCACCGGGCCACACAAGTCCCCGTGCACGAGCTCGAGCCTCTCCTTGGCTCGGAAACTCGCCTGCTGGGGAAAGGGGAGTCGCCTCTGCTTCGTCAACACGCAGACGTCGCAGAGCTGCTCCACATGGTCAAGGCACGGCAGGCCTCGCACCATTTCCGTGGCACTGAGCCGCTTCAGGGCCTCGAAGTGAAGGTGCCCAAAGCGCTCGTGCCACTGCCACGCCTCGTCGTCCCGACGAGCTGCGAGACAGATGGGTTGTGCCACCTGCACGTGAAGAGTGTAGAGTCGATTTGCGCCTCTGGTTACCTTGGCAAGGAGGCGGCGTCGAAGATCCCAAATTCGCAGCACCCCGTGCTCGATCTCGACGCGCGAGCCGTTCTCATCCAGCTGTCCCAAGCTGATGATGGAGTTCCGCAGATCGGGGATGTAGTAGACGCCGGTGAGCAGCCGGTGCTCGCCAGTCTTGGCGACGAAGACGACAGAGCCGACGCCCTTGATCTCCACGGCGGAGGCATCGCCGAACTTGACGGTGCCTCGAACGCCTGAGTCGAGCTCGGAGAAGAACTCCCGCCGCCCGGTCATGTGGTGGGTGGCGCCGGTGTCGAGGCACCACCCGTCGGTCTTGTCATTGCCGGAACTGTCGCCGAGGAGGGCGTGTGCTTTTGGCTCGTCAAGGTGGAGGAGAGCCACTGCGGCCGGTGCCGCTGGAGGTAGTTCGATGCTCGCATGAGCAATGAACAGGACCGGCTGCTCCTCCTCCGCTTGCGCGACGTGGGCCTGGCCGCGTCGTGGCTGTCGACACTCCTTGGCCCAATGACCAAGCTTGCCGCAGTTGTGGCAAGAGTCGTCTCGTGCCGGCTTTTGCTTGCCAGCATCGCCGCCCTGGGCGCCTTTGCGCGGCTTGCCGCGCTTGCCACTCTTGCGGCCGCCTGTCGTGGAAGAAGGCTCCCCCTTCTTCTTGTCACCTTGGCCGGCATCCCACTGCTCCCGAGTGAGGAGGAGCTTCCCGCCAATGGTGACGGGTCCCGAGGGGCGCTGTGGCTCATCGATGTCGACGACCTTGAGGCGACCCAACGCCTCCTCGATGGTCATCGTGGAGAGGTCCAGCAGAGACCCGATCGAGCGAGCCATCTGCTTGTACTTCTCGGGGACGCAGCGGAAGAGCTTCTCCACAGCTCTCTCCTCGCCGTAGGTGTCGTCACCGAACTGCACCAACTTCTGCAACAGAGTGTTGAGACGGAGAGCAAAGTCATCAACGTCCTCACCTGGCTTGAAGGCCAGGTGCTCCCACTCCGTGCGTAGTGCCTGCAATGTAGACTTGCGGGCGCGGTCGCTGCCGATGCGTGCTGCAGCGATGGCGTCCCAAGCCTCTTTGGCAGTCCGCTTGTTGGTAAGCGAGAACTGCATCTCGGGCGGGACTGCGGCGATGAGAGCATCCAGCGCCCGTCGATCCTGGTCGTAGTCGACGTCGCCGTACCGGACTGCATCCCACATATGCCGCACCTGGAGCTTCACCCTCATCACCGCAGCCCACTCGACGTAGTTGGTCTTGGTGAGGGTAGGCCACCCGCCGCCGGGGCCGACGTCCCTGACGACAGCCTGGTACTCGTGGTGACCACGGTACCGTACCGGGGAGAGAGAGCCACGTTGCCTGTGAGGGCCGCGCTCTCCGTCGACCCGTACGCCGCCGCCGTGCGTGCCTCCTCCAGGAGCGCCGCCGGCGCGTCCGCGCCTGTCTGGGCTGCCGCCGCGCTCGTGGGCGTGCGCGGCTACCCATTGCGCCGCTCGCCCTTGCGCTGCCTCCCTCTCCAGCAGCTGAGGGTCCGCGTCGGCGCCGCCATCAACAGAGCCGGAGCTGCTGTTGCTGCCGCGCAGAGCCTTGACCTCTGCTGCTGCCGCACGCGCTGCATCTGCCGCCGCTGCTGCTTCCACCTCCGCCCTGGCTGCTGCCAGCTCCGCCGCTGCCAGCCTTGACGCCCTTTCCGCCGCCGCAGCGGTCTCTGCCGCCGCTCGCTCGCGCTGCTCTGCCGCGACGAGCTCGGCCGTCTGCTGACGCCGCATGCTCGAGGCGACCGAGCGCTGAGACTGCCCTGCGGACATGGCGCGCTACTGGGGGGCTGTTGCGTGGAGAGAGGGCTGCTTCTGACGAGCTGCCGTCCGTCTCCGGAGAGGAGTGAGCAGGGACAGCCGGAGCTGCTGCTGCTACCGGCCGGGGCTGCTGCGAGGCCGGAGAAGGAGATGAGCAGGAGATGCTCAGGCTACAGGATACTAAGGCTCTGATACCACTTGTTAGTCGCTGGACTCTTGCTCTTGGTGATAGCAAGATCCTAACTCTCATGGAGAGGATGACACTAGGAGATGGGGCAATTTTCTTCTTGTTTATTGCTCACACAATGCCATGCCAACCTGAGGGGTTGGAGATACATATTTATAGGCTGAGAACCAGCCAAGCATATGCTAAGATGATATCCTAGATGCTGTCCTAAAGCGGTCAATATGCTGTCCTAAAGCAAAAGCAGATGCTGTCCTAAAAGCAGATGCTGTCCTAAAAGTAGATGCTGTCCTAAAAGCAGATGCTGTCCTAAAGCAAAAGCAGATGCTGTCCTAAAAGCAGATGCTGTCCTAAAGCAAAAGCAGATGCTGTCCTAAAGCAGTCAAAAAACAAAAAAACTACCACAGCCCCACAAAGACCACAGTACAAGGACTTATTCATCAGTCCACTTGCAAGACTATATGATGGATATGTCAACTGAGATCTTCAATGCAGGGCAATTCTGGTTCAGGATAAGGAAACATCATAAAGTATAGCTTCGAAGTTATAAAGTTAGCAGTACACCAATCAAAGAACATCCACGAGATCAACACATAAGCATTAACACATGAAATTCAATAAATTATACTGTGCCTCCCCTTTTGGGGGTATTTGGTTAAATGGTTATAGCATAATTCTTAAGCATCGCTCATACCCCAAAAATGGTCAATGCAGATGCACAAGTGTAAATGCTTCATAAATCCTGAACAGTTTAGAGAAATTCGACACAATGACAATGTGGAAGGCACAAAATCACTTGAACAATGTTTAAAGAACAATACCTGTCTAATGACATCATTTAAACCAGGGCAGAGCCCTCCACATGTAACAATGGCAGCTTTTACTTCCTCGGGTTCATAGTATATCTCCTTACGAGGCCCTGCACGATGGACCCTATTGAAAGATATTATCACTGACTCACCCATTTTCCATTCTAAAAGATAAACTATGAGAATATAAAGATTATCAATTGTTCTTTTATCGGTCATATTCATCATATGATAAAGGCAAAAACTCATAAGCTAGCGTTTTTACAGAGCATCTTAGGGAAAAATAACTTTTGATTAAATCATACCAATGTTCCACCCAGCTACAATCAGAATCGATGCATTCAGCTCCAGCCGAAGTAGGAGAGGCATACTTTATCACCTAAAGAAACATACAATGTTAAGTGCAAATTATACCCAGCAAGAGATAATAAAGGTTATTTCCTTGGAAGATTCACAGTACTGCCAAAACATCCACTCATATGGTTGTATTATTGGTGCTATATAAAGTAATGTTCTGCACTCTGAAGTATATAAATTTAAAGGAAACAAATTGTCTGCTACAAAGTCAGCACATCCAACCTTACATAATCAAGTTTATGATAGTCAAGATGTGGCAGTTGACTAAAGCAATCCTTAATGAATGGGAGCAATGTTACATAGTACCACTACCTGCCCAACAAATAGCCAATTCTCCCTACTAGTAATCTTGAGGTACTCCTCTAAACCAGTGATAATCTTGAGGTACATCTCGAGACTAGCCTTGTTTTATGAATTCATTTACAAACACTGAACAAATTATAATTTCACATCATATGTGCTCAATATTAACCTTGAGAAGTGCTCGATCATCCTTATTTACATAGCCATTCCACATATCAGTTGATGAACCATTACCATCACCCAAGGGAGTTCTGTCAGAGTAAAAGATATTATTTTAAAAATAAGGGAGACAGGTACAGTTTTATCTGTTTAGAATAAGAACCAGTTAGGTCAAACAAAGATACAATGAACATGAAGGAACCTGTTTTTCTTCAGAGAAAATGTAGTTAGCCTTGGCTTCAAATCATATATATCCGTGATATGTGGCAAACTAAAACGCCTATCCCAGTCTTCCTGATACTTTTGCTTCCAAGAAGGATCACTGAAATCTAAGTCTAACTTCCCGGAAACAGCTCTGACATGCAGCACCGGAGGCCTTTTCCTGCTCTTTCTTTCATATATGTGAGTGAAACCATATTGGTCCCTGGTTGAATTCAGCCACTGCTGCTGTGGAGTAGAAGAACCCATGCTTGCTTTAAAAGCAATGGCCATGCCAGATAAGGACATACAAAAATTACAGTAGACAACTAATCTGCAGCAGAAATTCAATTAACCTGAATAATTTATCCCTATTCAAGCAAAGAATATGAAGAACTTGAAAAGAGGCAAAACCAACTTGAAGAATAAACTGAAATGGATATCAAGAGCTGAAACTATAGAAAAATAATCACTGTGATCGATCACTAGCCCAGTAAGTAAAGTGCTAATATCATGAGATATGCTAGCTGGTCAAGATTTAAGAGACACAGTGAATGCACAGTGCACAATTGGTCACTAGCCCAGTTGTTGCCACTTACAGCAGAAACACAATAAACTCACCGCTGCAGGGCAATGGCATAGAAGGCACGACCAAACGCACCAATCTGAATTTCTTAACACAAACTGCCAATTACTGCCAGTCCCTAAGCTTTGAAGCGTCTCTATACCTAGAGATCAACTGCCACTGATATCTGACCATCTTAACACCAGCAGTGGGATCCAGCTCCAATTAAGCTATGTGCAGATCGGCTAGCCAACCAGCTAAGTAGGTAACAGAAGCCGAACAAGTCAAACCTAGGCGACATAGCGAAAGCGCATTCGACATTCGAGCACGCATGATCAGCTATACATATCCACGCCAAACCACGGGTACCAACAAACAGAAATCCCAAATTCCAACCAACACCGCGCGACACGGCAACACATGAAACTAGCAAAAGTACGGTGCCACTCATCAGAACGCAGTATGGCGAGCCACCGGACTCAGAAATCAAAGCCTCCTAGTGCGCATTCCCCACCCATCGATCCTGAACTAGCAGAAGAGATGCCAACAAAGGCCAATCGAATCGGATGCATCAGGGGCCAAACCAAAACCGCTCTCCAATCGCCCATCAAACCAGCAGACGCAGGGACTCCCTAACCGACGCCCGGGGGGGGGGGGCGCCATTGCACCTATCCTAACCTGCGGAGTGCGGCACGCACCAGCCGGAGGACACCGCGCGGCCGCGATAGACGGCGAGGCAGTGCCGGACGGATCCCCCCGCGACGCGAGTGGAACAGGAGGGAGATCCGGTAGGCGTGCAGGGGGCGGTCGGAGACGGAGATAGAGACGGGCAGCTTACCTACGGATTGGCCTGAGATCGTGGGTGCGTCTTCGTCGACGGGTGGAGACGCGGCGGAGAAGCAGAGGAAGCGGAGGAGGAGCCGCGAGCTCCAGTCCAGGTGGTTGGTGTATAGATCCGAGTGGGGGGTTGGTGTGTCAGGGCCCCGGGAGCAACAGAGGCCTCCGCCGTTCGATCGGCCTCTGGCAAAAGTGGACCGTTGGATCAGAAAGCCTGAGCAGAATGTGGACCTTGGGTCGTTCACCACAACTCGTGGTGGGCCTTCGGGCTAGGGGGGATTATTCTCGGTCCAATGAAAAGAGTCGCCCAATGGGATCATTCAAACGGAAGCCCAGTAAGCCGTTGTGACTTGTAGATAAAGGGGGTCCTTCTTAGCTTATTTACCCAAACAAACGAACAGTATGATTTTTTTGTCATCTTTTTAAAATGATTTATCAAAATAGTCTTTCTAAAATAAATTATTAACATTCAATTCGTTCATATAAACGATCATACAAGGATAAAAAACTATCAATCACAACCGAAAAAGAATCCATCCAAACTGCACCATATCCTCTCTCTCTCTCAAAAAAGAGAAGATAAACTCCACTATAATAAGCCTCACGATGTGTAAATTTAGCGAACAGTTCACACAAATGGCACTGTAGTTACTTTTTTTTAATTTGGTCTTTAGATATCCGTTTTTGCAAATCTAGTCATCACCGTGGATCTACCGAGCTGGCAAATACCTACCGAGATAGAGGAGCTCAACAGGTACAAGAGCTCGGCGGGTCACCTACTAAGCCTCTCATGCGCGGCAAGTCGTGGGTTGGCTACTGTGCATACTTAATTAGCACTTAATTAATGCTAATTATATTTAATTAGTACTAATCATAATTAATTAGTGCTAATCATTGCTTAATTAAAGGCCTCATGATTGTTGCCGGCACACGGGAGGCTCGACAAAGGACCTGTCAAGCTCCCCAGGCTCGATACGTACTTGCCAAGCTCAGTAAATTTACAAAAGAGGCTAGATTTGTAAAATATGGACATTTGAATACTAAATTTTAAAATAGCTATAATGTCATTTACCTGAACAGTTCAGATCTAGCTGCTGCTTCACATGCTTCTTTTGCGTTTCAGCGAGAGAACTTGCAAACCCGACTGTCGTAGGGGTGGCCCCCACCTAAACCCAGCAGGCCTGGTAGGAGATTATAAGGCCCAGAATAGGCCATGTGTAATGACATAACTGCCCCCAGAGGGGATAACCAGATGTAAGGGTATAACTGTAAAAGCACTCCTCATGTGTATATATATATGAATACAGGCCATGGGGAGGGGGCAAGCCATTATACTCATCTCCATCGCTCCCCACTACCATCTCTCTCTCTCTGTTTGGCCTGTAGCCACAACAGTTGGCGCCGTCTGTGGGGACGACAAGGACAAGCCCCAAGATCGAAGGAGAAGGATGGCACCGAAAAAAGCTTCATCAGCGGCGACGAAGGGAAAGAAGACGGCTGGGTCGGAGCGGCGCGTGAATACCAGGGCTTCGGCATCGGCCGCCGAAGGAGCTGGTGGCGGCGCAGGCGCAGTGGCCGCGGACGTCGACGCTCGCGCTACAGCGACCGACCCCGCCAGCGCTGCCACCACGACACCCAACTCCGTCGCCGGCACCACAGCGACCGACCCCGCCAGCGCCCGACCCCGCCAGCGCCGCCACCACGACACCCAACCCTGTCGCCGGCACCACAGCGACCGACCCCGCCAGCGCCGCTACAACGACACCCAACCCTGTCGCTGGCACTGCAACGACAGACCCCTCCACCCTCGCCGGCAGCGCGGATCAGGCAGCCGGGGGTAGCCGCAATGAAGCATCCGGCGGATCTGGAGGTCGTGAAGCGATGGTCCCTGCACCGGCCCGTCCGCTGGGTGTTCCGGCGGCCCCAACAGCGCCTGCGGTGGAAAGCGCCATACTAGCAGCCCTCAACGCGTTCCAGCGGGAGCTAGGGGACCTTCGCGGAGCCGTCCGCGATATGCAAGAGGCTCGGAGCCAGCAGGCCGCGCCAGTAATCGCGCCCGAGCCCACGCCGGAGAGGGCGGACAGTCGCGAAGCCCCCACGTCTAGCCGTGCGCCGCTGCGGCGCGTAGATCCGGAGTCCCCGCTTTCGGCAGGGCTGCAGCAGGCGGCATGGCCTGAAGACTTCAAGTTTCCTAGCGCCATCGACCCGTACAAAGGCGACACGGACCCCCGCGAGTTCGTGCGCGTGTACGACACCGCGATCGAAGCCGCGGGCGGAGACGACACCACGAAGGCGAAGGGACTCCCTCTCGCGCTGCAAGGAGTGGCGCTCTCTTGGTTCTTTACCATAGAGCCAGGCTCCATCTACGCGTGGGAGCAGCTTCGCGACCGCCTTCACAACAACTTCCAAGGAAACTATGTCGAGCGAGTCGACGCGGACCAACTCTTCGCTGTGAAGCAAAAACCCTCGGAGAAGCTTCGGGACTACTTCAAACGCTTCGCCAAGATTCGATGCCAAGTGAAGGATGTTAATGAAACCACCATCGTTAATGCAGCCATATAGGGCCTCCGTCCGGGCCCGATGGCCGAGTACAATGCGCGAAAGCCAATCAAGACGGTGGCGAAGCTCTTCGACAAAATGGAGGAATACGCCAGGGCGGAAGAGGACGCGCAGCGAAGACAAGGTGATGACTCCGACTCTAACCAGGCCGGAGCCTCGGCAAAAGCCGAAGATCCGTCGAAGGACGGTTCTTTGAAGGGAAAACGTAAGCAGGAGTCGTCCAGGGATACGCCCGACCGCAAAGACGCCTCGCATAAGGAGTCGTCCGATCGGTCCAAGCGCGGCCAGCAGAGGTCGAGGCGAAACCGGTATGTCCTCGACATTGAAGGCGGTTCCGACGAGGGCGCTCCCGCGGGCCGAGGCGGTCAGGGGCGCCGTGGCTGGGGGCGCGGTCGTGGCCGGGGCCGCGACGATAAAAGTCGTGAAGATTACGACGACCAGCACCAGGGACTCTGGTGCGTAGTCCACGGCCGCGGCAACCACGATACCCGCACCTGCACCTCCATCGCGGCGCTCCGCGATAGCGTCGCTAGGGACAGGAACCCGGAGACACGTCCGCCTGCGGTGGCCCACGTCCAATTCCCGTACGAGGTCCCCATGCAGGTACAGGCGCAGGGGATGCAACCCTAGGAAGGCCCCTTACAGATCCAAGCTCACGTACAGCAGCCTCGGGAGGGCCTCCTGTCGCTGCAGGCCCCGGAGGCAACCCACCGCAGGGTCATTAACGTCATATCCGGAGGCTCTGCGCTGGAATTTACCTCAGCACGACAGCAGAAGGCCTATGCGCGAAGACTGCATCACGTGGCGGCATACCCAGCGCAAGCACCGCCGGACTGGGCGCAGCACGAAGTCACATTCACACCCGACGACGCCCAAGGCGTGGACTTCCCTCATCAGGACCCCCTGGTCATCCGGGTCACTATCGCGGGATGCGACGTGGGCCGTGCCTTGGTGGACGGCGGTAGCTCCGCGAACATATTGTTTGCGGCGGCCTTCGACCAGATGGGGATCCCTCGAAGCCGCCTAGGGCCCTCAGGAATCCCACTGCAGGGCTTCGGGGGACAGCCCCTGCGGGCGCTGGGCCAAATAGGTCTTCAAGTCTCCTTCGGCCAAGATAACAATGTGCGGGCCGAAGATGCCACCTTCGACGTGGTCGACCTTCTGTACCCCTACAATGCCATATTAGGGCGCCCGATCCTCAACTCCTTCGGCGCGGTACCACATCACGGCTATCTATGCATGAAGATCCCGGGTCCCCGGACCATCATCACCGTCCGAGGCGACCAGGATATGGCCCGGCGCATCGAGCCAGGTACCAGGTACCCGCGTCGCGAGGCCCAGCGGCGCTCTTAGAGCTGGCGTCACAGCGCGGAGGTCCGCGGGGCCATTCAGAGGCGCCTTGGCGGGCCCTGCAGATGTCTAAGCGACTAGAGGCTTCGGCCGCACCAAGAACAAACGGTTAGTATATTCACCCCCTGTAATTGCTTACCCGCGCAAACAGGGATGTAATGAAGATTGCCGTTTGCCAACAATCTTTCTTCATTACGCGCAAGCGCGCGGCGGAGGCGCGCGCAGGCTTGGCCAGCGCGCGTGTTCCCGCAGTATAAATAAAAGACGCACGTTCGCGTGCGCACTCGCCGTAGCCAGGGGTACGGGACTGAGTATAAATCGAAGTCGCACGTTCGCGTGTGCACTCGCCGTAGCCAAAGGTGACGGGCCTGAGTATAAACAAAGACGCACGTTCGCGTGTGCACTCGCCGTAGCCAGGGGTACGGGACTGAGTATAAATCGAAGTCGCACGTTCGCGCGTGCACTCGCTGTAGCCAAAGGTGACGGGCCTGAGTATAAACAAAGACGCACGTTCGCGTGTGCACTCGCCGTAGCCAGGGGTACGGGACTGAGTATAAATCGAAGTCGCACGTTCGCGTGTGCACTCGCCGTAGCCAAAGATGATGGGCCTGAGTATAAACAAAGACGCACGTTCGCGTGTGCACTCGCCGTAGCCAGGGGTACGGGACTGAGTATAAATCGAAGTCGCACGTTCGCGTGTGCACTCGCCGTAGCCAAAGGTGACGGGCCTGAGTATAAACAAAGACGCACGTTCGCGTGTGCACTCGCCGTAGCCAGGGGTACGGGACTGAGTATAAATCGAAGTCGCACGTTCGCGTGTGCACTCGCCGTAGCCAAAGGTGACGGGCCTGAGTATAAACAAAGACGCACATTCGCGTGTGCACTCGCCGTAGCCAGGGGTACGGGACTGAGTATAAATCGAAGTCGCACGTCCGCGTGTGCACTCGCCGTAGCCAAGGGTGACGGGCCTGAGTATAAACAAAAGACGCAATGGGGGGACGCCCTCGCGCGCACTAGTCTACGGACTCTAAATAAGACGTAGCGTCGAGGTCCGCCTCCGCACGCACCAGTCTACGGACTCTAAATAAGACGTAGCGTCGAGGTCCGCCTCCGCACGCACCAGTCTACGGACTCTAAATAAGACGTAGCGTCGAGGTCCGCCTCCGCACGCGCGAGTCTCCGGACTATAAAGGAAGTCATAGCGTCGAGGTCCGCCTCCGCACGCGCTAGTCCACGGACTCTAAATAAGACGTAGCGTCGAGGTCTGCCTCCGCACGCGCGAGTCTCCGGACTATAAAGGAAGTCGTAGCGTCGAGGTCCGCCTTCGCACGCGCTAGTCCACGGACTCTAAATAAGACGTAGCGTCGAGGTCTGCCTCCGCATGCGCGAGTCTCCGGACTATAAAGGAAGTCGTAGCGTCGAGGTCCGCCTCCGCACGCACTAGTCCACGGACTCTAAATAAGACGCGGATGTTCTCCCTGCGCACTCTACGGAGTCTAAACAAGACGCGGATTCCGCGCATGCCGGGAACCTCGTCCCTGTGCGTACTCTTTGGAGCATAAATAAGGCTACAGAGGCCCCCCACGCGTTTCGCAATGCGGGCGGAGGACACGAGTATTAATCGCAGCGGAGCGAGGCTCACCCTCGCGTACTGCGGGGGGGGGGGGGGGGGGGGGGTGGGTGAGCGCAGCGCGCGTTGGCGAAGACACAACGCGCCAGAGGCTGCCCCCACCCTAAGGAGCAAGAGGAACGGAACGTGCGCGCACTTCCACCCTCGCCCGCGCCAGTCTACGGACTATAAAAAGGCAAAGCGTCGAGGTCCGCCTCCGCACACGCCAGTCTACGGACTATAAAAAGGCGAAGCGTCGTGGTCCGCCTCCGCACACGCCAGTCTACGGACTATAAAAAGGCGAAGCGTCGAGGTCCGCCTCCGCACCCGCCCGTCTATCGACGGTAAAAAGGTGAGGCGCCAAGGACTGCCCCCGCAAGCGCCGTTCTAAGGAACCCTTGCGCGACTACTTCGCCAACGGCGCGCGTCGAGCGTGGAGAGCCCGTCCCCGCGCAGCATGTGGCGTACCGGTGAACCCGAAGCGGCATCAACACACAGCGCATATCTTAAGATGACAGAAAATTTGCATATCGGAAAAACCACACAAGTACAAAGGTCCGGCAGCATCCTTGCCGTTCTAAGCCGCTATTCTGCGGGCTCGTCCTTAACGCGCGCTAAAGCTGGGGCCTCGCTCGAAGAAGGCCGGCTTGCCCAAAAGTTCAACGACTCCTCCGCCCTTTGCCAGCGTCGAAGGCGCCGCCGGGTCGCAAGGCCAGACGCGAGTAGTCGCCCCCAGCAAGGAAGCTGCCCGGAATGAAGGCAAGTAATCAGGTCGTGAAGCAAACACGCACTTTATTCATTCAATTAAGGGGCAGACGCTACAACGCACGCCCACACCTAGCCACGTTGGCGCCGCACCTGTGAGCCTTCGGCATCTTCGGAGGCCTCCGCGACACCCTCGTCGCGTCGCGGGACCTCAGCGCCGCCCTCATCGCGCCGTGGGACTTCATCCAGAAATTGGCCGAGGCTCCCCCCACCGCGAAGGGACTTCCGAAGCTCGACCTCCGTGGCGGCTATCCCGGTGTAGTCCCAGATGCGCTCGTAGAAGAATTTGACGGGGCCGCGAACGGCACGGACTTCATCGGACATCACTCCGGCCCCGCTGGGCATCTCCAGCTGAGGATTCTCCAGCTCGGCGATGTGCGTGCAACCACGGTGTCGAAGGAGGGCGCACACCAGGCACGACGCCACATAGGCACAGTGGTCGCCAAAGTTCGTCGCAGCCCCGCGCGCAACGTCGGCGGCGTCATGGATCCAGCGAAGGGCCCGCAGCAACTCCTCCGGGCCGAAGGCGTGGTCCGGCACTCCAGCCACAAGCCTTTGGAGGTGGACTTCCAGCATTTGCAGGGTGTCCCACGCAACCACCGAGGCATCGCCAAGCGTATGGTTACGCTCCGCTAGAGTCAAGGCAAGCTCGCCTTTTTCCTTCTCTAGCGAGGCGACCTGTTCCAGGAGTCCGTCACGCTCCACCGCAAACTCCTGTTGCGCAGCTTCCGCGGGCGACTCCCGCGCCGACGCAACAAGTCCCTCGGCGTGGGCCCTCGCTTCGGCGCATTCCGTTTCCAGCTGGCGGATGCGGGCGTCCTGGGCAGAGCGGGCTCCAGAAGCTTCGCGTAGCTCCTCCTCGGCGGCCCGCAGCCTATCCTCGAGCGCCTTTCGGGCACGAGCATAGGCTGTTTGCAAGGCCTGCCCCAGCACAAGTGTCTGCAGAAGGGAAAGACTTAGCAAGATCAGCCAGCACAGGCATTGTCGCATGAGTACTTACCCTCACCCCAGACACCTCGAAGGCGTCTTCGAGGCGCCCTGCCCCATAGGACTGCAGCACTCGCGGGTCGACGCTGGTGGCCGCGTCATTCACAATCCCGCGCCACGCCCTCAGAGTCTCCGGGGGAGGCACGAAGTCCGCGGGGCTTACGCGCGCGGAGGTCCCGTGGTCCGCCAAGTGCTCCCCCTCCGGAATGAGCAGCGCTGCAAACAAGGCTGCAGGTGAGCACCGCAAGGCATGAAAGAATACACCAGAGTAAGCTAAGCCACCCTACCTTCGGTAGCAGAAGGAGGGTCTCGGGGACTCGCCCCCTCATTCCCGGGCGGGGCGGCGGTGGCGTAAGCCCCCGCAGATGGAATGGTCCCGCTGCGGGCAGAAGCCTCCGCGTTCGGGGCAGGTGGCGGCTGTCCCTGCGCGACGGGCGGCGTGGCCAGAGGGGCGGAAGGCGCATGTGCCGCAGGTTCTCCGGCATTTGCACTGCAGTCCCACAAGCTTCTGACGCCCGTGGCCACGACGAATCCCCGCGGTGTCCGGTGGAGCTCCGGCCGCACACACGGCCGTTTAGCCAGGGCAGCCAGCAGCGATACTGCCCCCGCAGTCGCGGCTGGGGAAGCCCCCGCGGTTGCAGCGCCCGGGGGCGAAGGTTCCGCGGTGGCAATTGTCGCAGGGGGCACCTTGGTTTCGGCCGCTGTCGGTAAAGGCAGCATGGCTCCGTGCGCCCCCGTGGAGGGCGCCTCCGGCACCACAGCGGCCACGGCCGGAGCCTCCACCTCAGCATCGCCGGTCTGCGCGGGTTCCACCTCGGAGACTTCGGTGGGCGGCAAGACTTCCCCCCTCCGGTTGCTCGCAGCAAACCTGCCGTCCGGGGCGCTCGCCGAAGATACCTCGCCTTCGGCGTCCGCGCCACCTAAGCCTGAATCGGCATACCTCGCCGAGTCCGACTCCGCGTCCGCCGCGCCCTCGGGAGCACTAGCAGTAGCAGTTGCCGCGCCAAGCGCAGCAGGCCCCCGCTGCGGCCCCTCTTCCGAGATGGCGCCTTCTTCTTCTTCGCCGCACCGTCGTCCGGAGCGACACGGTCCGGCACGGCAAGGCCCAGGGCCTCGCACATGCGGTTTATTCGCCCCAGCCCCGCCTCGGCGATAGCAGACGCGCGCTGCTCGTGTTCCCTGCCGGTGTACGGCCCTAGGAATACGCGCGCGGCTTGCTCCGCCTCCTCCAAGCAAATCCCTGAAGCAACGGAGATAGCATCAGCATATAGCGCATTTCGCGTGAACAAAGGAGAGACGCGATCGAGGCTTACGAAGATTGGAGGGTGCTGGCAGAGAGCAGATCGATGGCGAAACATTGTCGTCTCGACGCCTCTCGGCGGCAAGACGCCAGTCACGGGCAAGCGGGGCCACGCCGTACATCACGTACTCTTCGGCGAGGTCGCGCATGTTGAGGCGGGCGGCCACGCCTATGAGCCGCTGAGCCCTCTGCCTGTCCTCGTCACCGAGCGTCCGACCGGGCGAGGGCTTGAACGCGATCGGTCGGCCTGTGCACTCAAGGCCGCTCCCGCTCTCCACACGATGGTAGAACCACCGCTTCATCCAGTAAGACTCCCACTTCCCGCGAGTTGAGTTCGCAGGGAAGAGCTTCTTGCACGACGGACGAAGAATAAAGGTGACGCTACCGAAGCTCGACAGCGTCCCGTCCTTCCGGTCCTTGGGCTGGCACCGTGCCTCGTGAAGATAGGCGAACAGCGAGGCGCTGGGCCAACACGCCCCCGAGCGCAAGGCCCAGCTGTACACCGCAAGCCGGGCCACGGCGTTCGGAGTCAGTTGCGCCAGCTCCAGCCCGAAGGTCCGCAGCACGTCGCCCACGATAGCCGCCGTGGGGATGCGGAGCCCCGCGTCGAAAAAGGCAACGAACACGACCGCCTCCGACCTCTCGGGATACGGTTCCGTCTCATCGGCGGCGGGCAATCGCACCTCCTGGTGCTCGGACAACTTCCCCGCGCGCAGAAGCCCTTGGATCGTCTTCTCGGTCACGAGCGAGGGGCCTAGCTCGCCGGAGAACGTGCCTTCCTCCTCCCCCACCAACCACTCCTTGTCCGCCGCCGCCGGGTCGCGCTCTTGGAGCATGTATTTCACCTCCAACAGCGAAGACCACCGGCGAATGCCGCAGACACCACCCGCCTGACCGCGTTGGCCATCAGACGCCATTGCTTCTCCGGGAAGGAGTCCAGCGGCAAAAAATACTATGTGAGTATGTAAGGCGGCGCAAGCAAGAAGGGGGCGTACAACTGCGGGGGCGCGGTCGCGGGGGCTACTTTAAGCCACCTCGCCCCAGTACCGAAGCGTCGCGACGGCCCGCGTGCGGGACGCGACCGCAGTCGTACAAACGCCTGTCCAGCGCTGTTCCCCATACCCAAAGCTGAAAGGCCACGACCACGAGCGTCAAGGGTCGTCACAGCACGACGTTCCCTAGCCGCTATTAAAGGCGGACTAATGGGCCAGGGGATCGCAACAGCATTGGCGCTGCGCCATTCGTCGCCCGCTCCGTGTCCCCCCTGCCTAGGGAAGAGGCGAGCGGCCGCGAGCACGCAACCGTCCACATCCCGCCGCGCACCAGTCATAAGCCGCCACGTGCCCCATGCGCGCCGAGGCGGGTCGCATGGTATAGGCACCTTTACAGCGCAAGACCGCATCGCGAGATCTCAAGTCACCGCACGCGTGGCGATGTTCGCGACGCAAGGTCGCCAGCTCCACTGCCACCCGTTCGAAGGGTAGGGGACGGAGCGCGCGCGCGTCTACTTCGGCTGGGCGCCAGCTCCGCTGCCACCCGTTCGAAGGGTAGGGGACGGAGCGCGCGCGTCTACTTCGGCTGGGCGCCAGCTCCGCTGCCACCCGTTCGAAGGGTAGGGGATGGAGCGCGCGTGTCTACTTCGGCTGGGCGCCAGCTCCGCTGCCACCCGTTCGAAGGGTAGGGGACGGAGCGCGCGCGTCTACTAGGGGACGGAGCGCGCGCGTCTACTTCGGCTGGGCGCCAGCTCTGCTGCCACCCGTTCGAGGGGTAGGGGACGGAGCGCGCCCGTCTACTTCGGTTGGACGCCAGCTCCGCTGCCACCCGTTCGAAGGGTAGGGGACGGAGCGCGCGCGTCTACTTCGGCTGGGCGCCAGCTCCGCTGCCACCCGTTCGAAGGGTAGGGGACGGAGAGCGCGCGTCTACTAGGGGACGGAGCGCGCGCGTCTACTTCGGCTGGGCGCCAGCTCCGCTGCCACCCGTTCGAAGGGTATGGGACGGAGCGTGCGCGTCTACTTCGGCTGGGCGCCAGCTCCGCTGCCACCCGTTCGAAGGGTAGGGGATGGAGCGCGCGCGTCTACTTCGGCGGGGCGCCGCAAAGGCGGGGGTCTTGTCCCGCAAAGTCTGCCTCGTTTTCCTTAACAGGCCACCTACAGTGCATCAACATAGAAGGTAATGCCGGCGGGCTCCATTAGGAATGCCGACTATAGGTAGGCCTGTTAAGAAAAACAGGGCAGACCTTGCTGTCGCCTGCGGAAGCGCGGAGCGGGGGCAGGAAGCACGGCTGGCTGTCGATAACCGGCGCTGACCAAGCTCCCAAGAAAAATGGACCTCCTTCTGTGCATCAACATTCCCCAAGCCGTTCAGCGTCACCCAGGAATGTTGATGCACGGCAGGGGCCCATTTTAGGGGAGCAGCTTCTATCACAATATACGCAGGAGCTACGCCACACCAGCGCCATATATATACCCCATCAGCAGGGGAGCCAACCGGCGGAAGGCCAATCGGCAGAAGTCCAACTGCCGGGAGTCCGCCGTCATATTAATGGTCACGACGCCTCAAACGCCCGCACCGCGCCAAGCACGCTTCACCACGTCGATGGTCGGAAGACCGAACGTCGTAGCACGTCCCTTATCACTTAAGGCTCACGCGGCGGCTCAGGGGCCCGCTACGCTGACCTGTGCCAGTGCAACGCCCCCGACGCGCGTCTGCTTTGGCTACAGCGCAGCCCCGGGTCAAGTTTGGAAAAGTTCACAGGCCGCGGGGACAGAGGGGGCCAAAGGACTCGGCAACATGGCTTCGGCCCCGTGAAGCCCTTTACCATGAGAGGCTCCTGTCGTAGGGGTGGCCCCCACCTAAACTCAGCAGGCCTAGTAGGAGATTATAAGGCCTAGAATAGGCCATGTGTAATGACATAACTGCCCCCAGAGGGGATAACCAGATGTAAGGGTATAACTGTAAAAACACTCCTCATGTGTATATATATATGAATACAGGCCATGGGGAGGGGGCAAGCCATTATACTCATCTCCATCGCTCTCCACTACCATCTCTCTGTTTGGCCTGTAGCCACAACACCGACCGAACTCTAAAGTCCATAGCCACCTCGCACCCTTCTCCCAATCTACCTTGTCCAAGGAAGCATGTACTCTGTCGACTGTTGTGCTCTTCTTCACACAGAATTATTACACTGAACAGAACACTAATCATTGTGGGATATGGGATTAGACTATACTAATATAAAGTAAAAATTTTACCATGTAAACGAGAAAACCAATCCAGTAAAATACCGATAGACGTGCCACCAGTCGGTCCAATGCAACCAGTCGCCGATGAACACTAGTCACTTGCTTTCAGGTCTGTTCTTTTCGGTTGCGGCTTATGATTTTTGACTGAAATTTTTGAATTTTGGCTATTTACGGTACAGATCGCGGAGAGACAGATACTCACTTGCGATTTTAGCTGGTACAGATGTTGGGTTTTTAACATATAGATTGTTTAGCTTGTAGACCCCGTCTTGAGAAAATACTCTGTTTGAAAGTTAGATACTGTAACAAAAGCTAAAAGTTATCGGGTTTTGAGGTAAAGAATAGGCCCGAAGTCAGGTCACCGCAGCTCCCGCAGACTTCAGGCACCGCGTGTTCTACACTCCCGGGCACTGTTACTGTCTTACTACTGTTCTACCGGAGTCCCGACGCTTACTCGCGGAGCTGCTCTATCCACACGAAAAAAACTGCAAAATTTCGAAGCCATCACTGTGCTCGAACGCAGGCCAAGAACGCCTCCTAGTCTCCTACCACGGCAGCAAAATTTCGCATTGGCTTGTATCCCGCCTGCGCACGCACGGCACAACACGACGTGGATTTCATCAGAGAGCTGCTTGGTTCAGACTTTTTGGGAGCCTGACCGCGACAGGTCGTGATGGTAATTTCACTAACACAGCGGTTGATCGAGAAGATTGGATGATGTTTGCCTAATGGAATGGTTATGACCTTGCAAAGCATACGTCCTGTTTTTTTAACTTTTAAAAACTGCTTTTCGATTTTTCTATAATAACTAGTTTTTAGTATCTTTTCAAGATAGGATTTACTAGTTAATTGTATTACATATTTTACCGACTTCATTTATATTGGCAAAGCCATATGTGAGTTTCTGTTACTCTGTAATCTCTCACACAAACAGTTCAAAAATCATAAGCCGCAGTTAAAAGTCATAAACTCCAGCTAAAAAGAACAGACCCTATAAATTTCTCTTTTAGGGAAAAAAATGTTTCTTGCTTGCTTTTCATGGCTTTTAGATAACTTCGTGGGGGTAGATGAGATGAGCACTTTCTGCATCGGACTATGTCACCACGACGAACAGAGCGTGTGAATGGTGCGTGGCATCCAGCATACGGCTTTACAAATATAAGTGGTGTGCTCTGAATCTCAACTTCTGAAGCTCTATCTTGGTAGAAGTAGAACTGTGCCATGGCTAGTCGATTGATCGATTTCATGTGTCAATCGCAAGGGCAATTCTGGTTGCCAATCTCCCGGATCACACGCAAATATGACTGAACTGGTCCGACAGAACTAGCTTTCACCTGTAGAATGCACCTGCAGTCTAGTGGACGATTAATCAGCCAGGAAAGGGAGTTCCATCAGCCCCACCAATAATTCAGCACAGGTTAGGAAATTTCCATGGAAATATAGCTAATTCTATAGGATCTTATAGGACTGATATGACAATAAAAGAGGTGAATGATTCATTCAATATTTTCGCTCTAAGTATTTGTCGATCTTCATTCTAATAACTATGAAGAACTATGAATATCAAAGACCAATCATCTCACAAAAAATCCAAGTGAAAACTGATCAAAACAATCTTCACTGTGTTTGCAGTTAGACCGCTATAGTGTTTTCAACATGGGAATATTGATTTTAGCATTATTTCAAAGCTAAAAATCCTAAAACTTTTGATTCATAGATCCAAATGATATAAAAATTGGCGGGCACCTTCTCTAGAATGTCACGAACATATTCCAATAAACGATCAAGAAAATCATTGTCAAAGTTGTGACCTTTTTCAGTTTAAAAGAATGTTGCACAAAAACGGGCAAAAATCAAAATCGGTGAATATAATTTGCTCGTGGGTGGATGATGGTCAAGATGGCTTTAGATATATTTTCATATATCACAATAAGCAAGAACACCAAAAAAATCGAGTAAAAAAACACTCGGGTCAAGAAATCACTAGTGAGGGTCAAATCCAAGCAAAACCAAGTTTCTTTATAAACTTGCGGACAAGTCGCCAGTGGGTGGAGACTAATTTTCAGAAGTTATATTCATCTCTTATAAGGACTCTTACATGTTCTTGGAACAACAAGATTAAGAAGAAGAGAGAGAAGAGCAAAAACCAACCAAGTCAAGAGCAAATCAGTTAACACAAGAAAGATCTATGAAGATGAACAAAAATTGATGTATTTTTACTTGAGAATAAATGTTTTATAGCCTCCACTTAGAGAACAAGAGAGCACATCATAACACTTAACTTTTCTCAAACTCTAACCATAGAACTCATGAACACTTAGTCTTAAGAGATGATGGTTGGATGTAATTAGCAAGTCTCTATCCTAACCCATTAAATAGATAGGCTAGCTAGCCTTATCTAACCCTTAGTGGATACTATCCATTTAGTATAAATGAGGATTTCGATAAACCCCCATGGGTTTTAATTCACGCACTACTCTTATGCACGTTTCTGAAAAAGCTGAAGCGCTACAGGTAGCCTATGCAAGCACAAATTCAAAAATTCTACCATATAAACAAGGAATAGATCACGGAATAACTACTAGATGTGCAAATTCATAGCGGAAGTAGAGTCGATATAGCGTGTTGATGCGGTCGTACGTAGTCGTACTAGCTGTACGTCTCCTCCTTCAGATCCTTATGATCGTCACAGGTTGTGAATCATCCTAGTGCTGAAGCTTCGCATCAACACCTCCAAGGTATCCACACATACAGGGTAGGAATACTATGCGCCGGAGTGCTAGCACTGGCAACATGGTATTAGATGAGGAAGATATGGCGTCTAGGGTTTTGGAAATTCCGAATTATATCTCTATCACATAGAGCTTATGCTATCACGCCCCTCTATTTATAGGAATCCATAATGGTCTTTGAACTTGAGGCCTATTAGGAACTCGTGGCCCACATGAACTCAGATTACCATCCAAATTATATCCCAGCCCCTTAAGTGTGCGACCTTAGATGTGACCCAACCGACAATGCCAGATATAAGTGGGATTCAAATAATTAGGCTGAAGTATCTTAGTATTAATGTTATAGACAGGCACATCCTCAAGATTTGAACATATAATCCATTCACCAATAGAGCATGACCATAAAGCACATCATTCAAATAAATTGAACAACGATTGTTGTTTATTCTGAACTCATAACATTATGCTCCCAAACATGAAGTAGAAATAATGTTTTTGCTTAAGGTAGGAACAAAATAACAATTATTTAATTCCAAAACTAATCCTGAGGGTAAAGATAATTGTAAAGTGCCAACAGCCAATGCAGCAACTCTTGCCCCTTTGCCTATGTGACGATCAACCTCATCTCTTGCTAAGCTCCTACTCCTTATCAGCCCCTACATTGAATTGCAAATGTGAGTAACCGATCCGGTATCAAATACACAAGAACCAATATGTGAAGTAGCATGAATTATTTCTATAACATTTATATGTGAAGTAGAAGCCTTACTTTCCTTCCTCTTTTCCAGTTCTGCCAAGTACTTCTTGCAGTTCCTCTTCCAATGTCCAGTGCCTTGCCAATGGTAGCAAATAGTATCAGGTGCAGCGCCAATCTTAAACTTCTGAAGCTTAGATTTGAGACTCGAAAACTTATCTTAAGTTTCGTCCATGCACTTTCTTTTGCACGAAGCCTTAGACTTCTTTTTTTTAAAGTTAGTAGTCTTTTACACCATCATCACATGACTGTTGCTTTTCTTAATGCTATCTTCTGCAATCTTGAGTATCATATGTAGCTCGGTGAGATTCTTGTCTAAGCCATTCATAAGAAAGTTCAGAATGAATTACTCACAACTCACAGAAAGTGAAGCAAGAATCAAGTCAGTATCCAACTCTTGGCTAAGGGGAAAACCAAGTTTTTCCAATCTCTGTGTGTAACCAACCATCTTGATTACATGAGAGCTCACCGGACTGCCCTCAGCTAGCTTACACCCAAACAATTTCTTTAAGATCTCATATATCTTAGTTCTTGCTTGTGTCTCAAACATCGTGCTTTTAAGCACCACGATCATATCGTAAGCCTCTATGTTCTCAAACTGCTTCTAAAGGTTTGATTTCATGATAGCAAGCATGAGACAGCTAACATTAAGAGACTCATCACATGCCTTTCTATAGGCGTTTTTAAGAGCAGTAGTAGCATTTTCATCAGGCACTTCTGGAATTGGTTCCTCTAGAGCATGTTACTTTTTATCTTACCTAAGAACAATTCTTAGGTTACGGGACCAATCCACAAAATTTGTTCCATTCAGTTTTTTTATCAAGTATCGAACGTAAAGCAAAACTGGAAGTAGGTATAACAGATCGTAAAATGAAACTGGAAGCAGGTGCAGCAATTGATACCATGATCAACAACATAAAATATGCAAAATAAGATATGTGTTCAAGAAAAGTAGCTTCTATTAAACAATTTAATAAAGATACTCTCACTAAATACCATATCCCTCTTATGACATTTAGTGACTCAAGACCCACAATCAACTGATCTACTAGTGAGATTTTGCATCACTGCTAGAAGATTAGTGAATTTGGTAAGCAACCCTTTGCTAATTATATCTCTATATAACTCTTATTGTTGGGTAGCATCTCTATGCTCTAGCACCTAACCCTATGCCCTAAGGTCTATAACTATTAAGATGACCTTGTCAAATAAAACCAATGCTTTGCATGTGTGTGTCCGACACAAACCCATCTAGTCAAGGATAATTAATGGTACTCTGCTTTAGCAAGACCTACCATTAAAATAGATGGCTTTGGATGGTACAACTAATTGGGAGGGTATCAATTTAGCTTAATATTATGTAAGGGAATTTTATTTCTACCATATTAAAAGCATTCGGAGCAAAAAACAACATGCATAGAAACAAATGAACAGAAATGTAAAGCCATTCACAGACAATCACATTGCATTGTGATATAGTATGGTCTTTTCACATGGTGATCTCTATCGCCACGCTTCCTGTTCGCCATGTCTTCAAGTGGCCAAAACTAGGGGTGAAAACGGGCCGGGTATTTCCCGCCCGCCCGTATTAAAGCGGGTCAAATTCGGGTCATAAATTCGGGTACCCGGGTGCTTATACGGGTATCGGATCCGAATACGGGTATTTATTGGCGGATATGGTATCGGGTTTGGGATGTCGGTATCCGACGGATACGGATTACCCGGTAAAAAATACGGGTATTACCCGGTATACTATTCGGATATTACCCGCATTGCTTCGGCCGGGCCATCCGAACTCTGAAATCGTTCACCACTTCACTGGCTCACCGCTCCAACTCTTCTCCAGACTTCCAGTCCAGACTCCAATCGGTTCGGCAGCTTCGGCCATTCTTTCCTGCCTCCTCGCCTCGTCGATTCCCCAATCCCCATCCGCCCGAGTGCCCGACGGCGGACGCGGCGGCGCCCCTGGTCGGCTGGTCTTCCCCTAATCCCCTCCGTGGACTTCTCAGCACCGCCTCCGGCCCTCCGCCCGTCCGCAGATCCACTCGGCGAGGCGGCGTAACCATGTAAGGCAGGCACCGAGACGCGGCGGCACCCCTATTCTTCCCCTAATCCTCTCCGTCTCCGTTGATTCAACCTCGCCGCCACCGGATCTACGCCGCCAAGTCGAGGTACGCCAGATCTGAGACCAGAGTAGAGGATCTTTGCACTTTGCTTGAGGGGATTTGCTTAGCAAGTTAGCAACAAACCACCGTCGCCAGCCGTCACGTGGCTGTAGCCGCGACGCGCGAGCGACGAGGAGTACCGCCGCCTCGCCAGCGACGGCAGCGGCAGCAGTCTGCCGGCTCCGGCGGCATGGCACGAGAGGAGGAGGGAGAGAGAGGCGACAAGGATGAGTCGCTCCATGAAGTGGTGGCTAGCTAGAGATGAGAAAAACACAGTCCACCTAAATGTAAATCAGAAGATTCATAGGTTAATGATCATGGTTTGGCGTCTCATTTCAGAGGAAACTTTATTCTTTTGTTGAACATCCATTTTAGCCGGCAAGTCTGTTTGGAGTTTTGGACTATCTATGCAAGATTACAAGTAGACCACTTCTTTAAAAGAGATCAGCTGTTCGTTAGTATATTTTGAAGTACCAATTTCAATATTGCTTGAGGGGATTGTTCACTTCTACAATGCATTTGAGGATGATTCATATGTGTATATTGTGATGGAGTAAGTAGCTTCTGCAGTTCTACAATGCATTTGAGGATGATTCATATGTGTATATTGTTCACTTCTACTAGCTTCTGCAGTTCTGCTATCACAGTCAAATATATGCCCGTGAACACATACAGTCACCCGTCAAATATATGCGTTCTGCAGTTCTGTGAGTGTATATTTGCTTATTTGAATTTTGCTTTTCGATTGTAGGATGAACAAACTTATGATGGGTAGTGGTGATGCAAGTGTGGATGTATGGAATGGTTGCATTGCTATTGTCTATGTGGTATAAAATGGTTGTTGCATCGACTTGATATCCGAATAAATATTCGTGACCGATAGTGTCCGTATCCGTCTTGGTACATATTTGTTCCATATTTGTGCCCGACATTATCCGTGTTTGTATTCGTATTCGATACTATTCGTATTCGACCCGAATCCGATTAGAAAATGTGGGTTAGGATATGGGAAAGGTGAGATCCGACCGTATCCGACCCGATTTCACCCCTAGCCAAAACCTCCAAATACTCCCACTAAGCTATTACTCCATAGCATGTACTAGTAAAGGTTACAAGGAGTGAAGAAGCAACACATGTCGACATGTAGGTCGTTATACAAATATAGATAGCCTTAGGCTGCAATAAACATAACACACAGGCCATGAATATTACATACATATATGCATCTCATACATCATTCACATTCATAATGGGCTATACTATTCACAACAATCCTGTAAAACAAATATATATAGAATCGTATTATATCTAACATACTAAGTTATTATTCTAGTCATAGTGGTCCTGTTAGGCGGTTCCACTCATCAGTGAGCAGAGCGGGGTCTAAGGTGCGACAGGGTATGAAAATTTTGGACTACGTAGATCCAATCTACTGTCTCATCCATGCAAATCGTATAGGATTAATCACATTAACCCTTTTCGATCATAACTCTGATTCGATCAACAAAAATTAATCTTCATGTGCTTCATGGATTTACGCCTTCACTGTCTGCTCCGATGGTGGAAAACCGACCGGTAGAGGCAAACCGTGATTCGACCATGAAAACACGATCACAGAATAGTGATTGTGAACCCATCTATCGACCAACGCGTATGGACGATCATATTTATCACTGCCAAAAACAATCTATCATATAGAACGACCATAGAAACGGTAATAGATCACATCTACGACTCCCACATATCACCATATGCATCTAATCCAAATCTAAAACTAGATGGGATGGCTCTGATACCACTGAAGCGCTATGGGTAGGCTATGCAAGCACAAATTCAAAAATTCTACCGCATAAATGAGTAACCTCCACTAGTAATAGATCACGGGATTACTACTAGACGTGCAGATTCGTAGCGGAAATAGAGTTGATGTAGCGCGTTGATGCAGTTGCATGTAGTCGTACTAGCCGCATGTCCCTTCCTTCAGATCTTTGTGATTGTCACAGGTTACAGATCGTCCAAGTAGCATGACCATGCATTTCTGGAATCCAATCACTCGAGTGGCTTAGATATATCTCTCCCGTCGTATGGAGGGGCAAATCATATCTTAATCAACCATACTTTGAAGCATACATTATGACAAACCTGAAAGCTACCTTTTATAACTACCCAGTTACGGAGTAGCGTTTGGCAACCCTTAAGTTAGCCATTATGCATCACGAGTACGTATGACGATCACAAGTCTAAGGACATAGTATACGCATTGCAAATGAGACCAACTGATGACATATAAGAATGCAACGTTCTCACAGTGTCTCATGGTGAGTTAATCCAATCCTATGTTTCCTAACATGTGTCCATATAGTCATCAACCCATACATATGCTAGTTTTATTCATATGTGTCATCATATGTTTTCGGCTGGGGATCGTTTAAGAATAATCATCGTAGAAATATAGAGTTTCACAATCAAGTCACATACTCGATAATAAATATTAATGATATTATTCAAGGAACAAGATAATATATTATCTAATAGATCACGAAAATAATGAAATAACATGGTTGAACCAACGTGGTCGAAACAACTTAATCATCTCTATGATTGCTTCTAGGGTATATTTCCAACAAACACATAAGATCGAATTCGCTAAGTCCTTAACTTTGATCCATCTTGATTTTCTCAGTTTCTCCTTGATCTAAACCGCTCTTCTAAGCGCCACGATTTTGATTCAATATAGTTTTCGGTATTTTTGCCAAAATTATCAAAATACTCTTTCTTGATCTAGTCTTCATTTTTTATTGCAAGCAATTGTCATACTTGCCACATGTAGGTGCACCACTAGTTTGCCACATGTCGATAAGTCTCTTCCATTCCAGTTTCACTGCACCACACCTTACTTGGATTGACCAAACCACATGGTGCAACCCGTCACTCGAGCTTTCTTTCAATATTTCTCGTCTTTCTTGTGCCATACTTAAGCTCACCATCTCATCTGACATTCTTGATCGTTCTGGACTTTGACTCCTCTATGAGCATAGCTCCGATCCTCATCGTTGACCATAGTTGATTCCAAGCAACACTATACATCTAAAGACAAAAAAAATTACTTTCGAACACAAGTTCTCCATAACTTTACCCACATTATCAATAATATGTCTCATGAAATATATAAACCCTGACCTAGGTCACTCAAACTCATCCCGCGGCTCAAAGCCCTCAAAACCTAAGCTTTGGCCGGACTGGACACAACCTAGCCAGTCTGAACGGACTTTAATTACCACCGGTCAGACCGCTGACATGGACCGATTTGACTGGTATAGCCCACCGGTTAGACCGCTGATGAACTCCGGTTTGACCGCCTCCTCTTTGGCTAGTCTGAAAACCATCCGAAATATTTGATAGATTTGCAATTTAAATTTTTAACATTTTAAAATTGCAATGATTCGTTACAATATAATCCAGTTTCTATCACATATTCCTTCACATCTTCTGTGTTAAGAGGTGCTCTACAAATTTAACTAGTTCGCATTTGGTTTGTCAGCTGTCACATAGGTTTTGGAAGACCAATCCTGAATAGACAGTATAGGCCATTAGGGCTGCTGTTTCAGTGCTAATTCTCTCTCCCCTCCTCTTCAACATTTCGTCAAAGTAGGATCATTCACATGATCACATCAGCTTCCCACTTGCTTTATGTCAATAAATAAATAGTAATGTCAATAAATAGTAAAAAATGGTTGCTTTAAGACGAACAAAAAGGTGAAAAAGATTCTCATGCTGATGAAAAGGGGGATATTCTGAGATATCTTTAGCTCATAAAGAAAAAGAAGGCACTCCTCATGAGTACTAGCACCAGTTCGCAGCACTCCAAACCAAAAAACTCCAAGCAAAACGGAGATCGGTCTGTTCGAGACTTCGAAATGCAAGGTGTAGTCGCAAAGTTGGCTTGCACGCGTGGCTAATCACCCCCAGGATTGGATTGCATAATTTGCATGAGCACTATACAGAAATAAACCGATTAGTCAAACGTGCTTAGCCGCCGTGTTAGTTGCTTTCGGTGATGGATCTATTTTTGCTGGAAAGAAACATGCGTCTGTACAATTTTGGCCTACCACTTTGTTATTCTTATGGCATTTCTTGGGAGAGTTGTACTACATGCTAAGCTGCTGCTAACCAAGGCGGCAGAGCTGTACATGCTTACTACTGTAAGCAATGGCAAATGCATACAACATTGGACAAATTGTCCCAAAAACAGGACGGCTACAATTTGCAAATTGCAGGCACATGTACATAGGGCCAATTCTTTTCGGCTGCGGCTTATGACTTTTGGTTGAAATTTTTGAATTTTGGCTGTTTACGGTACAGATTACGGAGAGACATATACTCACTTGCGATTTTAGCTGGTACAGATGTTGGGCTTTTAACGTGTAGATCATTTAACTTGTAGACCCCGTCTTGAGAAAATATTCTGTTTGAAAGTTATGTACTATAGCAAAAGTCAAAAGTCGCCAGTTTTTAACTTAAAGAATAGGCCCATAAATGGGTCTGACTTTGGATAAACTAGTGATCCGAAACGTGCCATGTCGGCCCAAAAACTGAACAATTAACTGCCGACTCGATCGACATGGCTCCATGAGTTATAGGTGGTGATCAGTTCGGCTGAAAAGCTCGTGGCTTATGGTTGAAAACACTGTAGCTGGCTGAAAAAAGCACTGTAGCTAACAGAGGCTTATTTAGCATAATTAAATTTAAAAAATTTAAAATAAAAAATATGTTAGCCCATTACGTATAATACAAACAAATACGGCAAAAAAAAGAACCGGCAAAAAAGCTCAACAAAAAGCCAAAAGTTCAGAAAAAGACGAAACTTATGAATAATAAAAAATAAGTCAGAAGCTAAAGCCGAGTTAATCAGAACCTATACATAGAGTTGCAAACCAAGTAATCAATTGATTGCAAACTCGACAGCTTAGCAAAGATTTGATGAGAAGTCACGTCACTCCAAGGCTCAAGCCGCCTCCAACCAATTAGTGAACAGCTTTAGCACATCGCCAGGCAAATCAGATCTCTCTAGCTGGCTAGAATGCGAAGTAAGCAGATATTTTGATATGGTAATAAGAACCACAGACTGACCCGTGTAAAGTATTTGTTGAAAGGAAACCAGCTGAATAATGCACGATAGACATCCCAAACCAACACTATATATTAAAATATAGGGAAACAATACGGTGAGGATGCCCGATATGGAGGCAATCATTTGTACATTCGTTCACCGTCTACAATACTAGAAAACACATATATGCCTTACTGGCTTCACCTCGTCCACCTATTTATCCACTTCACCTCACGCACCTATTCCTCCCTAATGGACTCCTCCCACTGACGGCCCGCCGATGCCTCCCACCACACGCATGCCGCCTGTCGACGCCTCCCACCACGCGCGCTTGCCGCCTTTGTCGCCATGTCCTCCGCAGGGGCGCCCCGTCCTTCGCTTCTTCACCTCCCTCCTCAAGCTCTGCGTCACCAGCGCCGACCTCACCAACGGCCGTGCCATCCATGCCCAGCTCACCGCGTGGGGTCTCACCTCCGAGGCCCTCGCTGCCACTGCCCTCGCCAACATGTACGCCAAGTGCCGCTGCCCACTTTCGCCAGCAAGGTGTTCGACCGGATGCTCGTCGAGGACCGCGTCGCCTGGAACACACTCATCGCCGGCTAGGTATGGAGGTGGGAGTTTGTTTGTGCAACATTTTTGATTTTATATGTGTAATATTTTGATTTTATATATATAATATTTTATTTTTATATGTGCAACATTGAGATTTTTATCATTTTTTTTGTTTCATACATGGCCGAGAAATATTGCGCACATGGAGGAGAAATGCTGCGATGGAACTTACAAAGCTAGCGCCCAGATTAGACGTCTGGACGCTAGCAAATCCCCAAAATATAAACCCAAGAACGCACGACATAAATACTTAGCATGGCAAAATACTAAACTGGCTATGGCCCGGTTGTATTAGCTTCTACTTTTGACTCTTACTTGGTGAAGCCAGAGTCAATATGAATATCCGATTTTCAAAACGGCTTCTCTACCCCTCTTGCTCCGGTTTCGCTTTAGGGATAAGTCAGGGGTTATGACCACATCACACACCTAACCTCTCTCGCTCCTATCTCGCGCATATGTTTCGCTCCTATTTTTCCCATTGCTTGCCTCCTTATAAAAACAACTTCTTTCGAACACTACTATTTATTTTCAACTAAAAACATTAGCAGCAGCCAAAAACTATCGCAGCTAACATGAACCGGCCCTATATCTATCTGTAGATCGAGTCGCGGTTTTCAAACCATTCTAGTTCAATGCTTGCTACAAAAGGCTTGGATAAGCTGTACATAGCCGCAGTACAGTTGCTGATAAAGAAAATAGGAGTGGCTTAGCTAGCACACAAGCGTACACACAAAAAAAATTTCTATAGTTAAGTTAATCTGAATAAACATAGCTAATTTGGATTGCATAAAATTCTTAAAAAAATTACATAATAATTATTACTGTATCGGAAGGCTTCACATAAAATTTCGTAATTTTTAGAGCTCGTTTGCTATATGTAAAAACTCGTAAAAATATCCAAATTGTATGAATTTTTGAGCAATATTCACCATGGATAAAATTCCCCAAAAATTACACTACAAGGGACGTTATGTTGAAAGGTTGCACATAAATTTTTGTAATTTTTTTAGCTCATTTGATATATTTAAAAATTCAAACAACACTAAATGAAAAAAATTAGGCAGGTAATTAGGTCGGCTAATCAGCCGGCCTAATTACCTGCCCGGTGGCTTCCTCCCTGGGCGACAGGCTGCCTGCTGCCTCCTCCCTGGGTGACAGGCTACCTGCCGGCCAGCCATGGGCGGCAGGCGCCACGCGTTGCCTCGCGGCCGCTGCCGCCCGGCCACCGGGTGGCAAAAACGATATTTTTGTCAATACTATCATCATACTATTATTTTTGTAAATACGGTGTAAAATAGTGTTAAAAGTGGCTTTGATTCGCTTTGCAGGAGTAGTGTATACTAGTGTGTAGCCGCCAACCGGTTCAACTGGACGAGATAACAATACAGAACACATCTACCGGCCGACAAGAACCGGAGAAATAACATGTGTAATCATATAGCTACATCCATGGTTTTAAAACTCGGTTTTAAAATTTTACTAGGGGACTGATAACACGATACGACCGATAATCGGATAATTTTTAAGGATTTCAGACCGAAAATTTTAAATCAAAATTTGAATTTTAGAAAGGCCAAAAATCAACTGAAAAACAGTTGAAAATGTTGGCCAAAATTTTAAAAACAAATTTTGGCAAAAAAATCTCTTCTCTATTTAGCAAAATTCATACAAAATAAAAATTTTAGAACCTACTTGAAATTTTACCAAGACCGATAGGGGCGATAAATGGCCATGCTCATTTCAGCTTGAGCTTTTGACTTTTGATTTATTTATAAATTTTGTCTTTTTTATTTTTATTTTGTCTTTTTTGCCTGTTTTTCTCGTATTCGTTTGCATTGTCTGTGATGGACTAACCTGTTTTTTTCAATTTTTAAATTTAGTTAGGCTAAATAAGTTACCGTCAACTACAACGCAATTTCAACCGACTATAGTAAACTTTTAGTTATAAACCACTTTTTTCAGCCCAATCGAGCGGCACCAAAACCGAACCATGGCTACATCTCGTTGACTGACCAAAATCACCGGAAAGTCACCTGTAAAACAAACACAACACATAGTTAGTCTCCACTTGCCCTTCCGGCCGTTTCCTTCGTCTATTTATTGTACACGTCTATGTATCTCCACATCTCTCATCAAGTTGCGAGAGAGAGAGAGAGTATAGTTGCAGTTGGTTAGAGCATTGCTTCGGTGTGGTGCATGTACTAGCCAGGCTCTCAGTTCTTTCTTGAATTAAATTCTTGGAGGGTAGGGGAAGGAGAGAGAGAAGAACAGAGAGGAATCAAGGAGATGGCCGGCGGTGGTGTGGCTGCGCTGGGCGTGAAGAAGGAGAGGGCGGCGCAGTATAGAGCTGGGATTTGGGCCGTGCTTTTTTGGGCCAGCCTAAAGCACGGCCGGCCCGGCACGGCCCAAGCACGGCACGGCACGACACGTGGCGGGCCGTGCCGGCCCGGCACGAACCGTGGGTCGGGCTGGGCCTGGCAAACCGGCACGGTGGGCGGCACGGCACGGCACGGGGGAGCACGGCAAGCACGAGCGGCACGGCGGGCACGCCGGCGCCAGCGGCCGGGCCGCCTCGGCCTCTACCTCGCCTCCCCAGTCCCCCTCCCATCAACATCTCTCACGGTCATCCCATTCCCAGATTCCCCACAAGGCCACAACCACAACCCATCACACACATCAAAGCAGAGAGAGGGAGTAGAGGGGAAGGAAGTGTACCGGTCACCGAGGCTCGGACGAGTGGACGATGGCCGCAGGAGGAGGAGCGGTGTGGCCGCAGCAGCTCCGGCGCGAAGACACCCGGCGACGGCGGCTCAAAGAGCGAGCCATCGATGACGAACTTGTCGTCGCCGCCCGGCCATCCGCCGCTAGTGGGCTCGCCGTTGGAGTAGTCGAGGTTGCCGTCACTCGGAGCAACTGTAGGCCAGGGGAGGAGGGGGAGGCGGCCCGGGGGGGAGGGGAGGGGACGGCTGGGGAGGAGGGGGCGCCGGGGGAGGAGGGGACGGCCGGAGGAGGAGGGAGGCGCCGGGGGAGGAGAGGGCGGCCAGGGGAGGGAGGGAAAGGAGGCGGAGGGGGAGGAGGGGGGCGGCGGGGGGAAGAGGGCATCCGGGCGAGGAGGGGGTGGCAGGGGAGATCTGGGGAGGAGGGGAAGGAGGGGGCGGCGGGGGAGGAGGGGGTGACGGCGGGGAGGGGGCGGCCGGGCGAGGAGGGGGCGGTGGGGGAGATCTGGAGAGGAGGGGGCGGCGGCGTGGAGGGGGCGGCCAGGCGAGGAGGGGGCGGTGGGGGAGGTCTGGAGAGGAGGGAGCGGCGGCGTGGAGGGGGCGACCGGGCGAGGGGGCGACGGGGGAGATCTGGGGAGGTGGGGGCGGCGGGGAGGAGGGGGCGGCGGGGGAGATCTGGGAAGGAGAGGGGCGACAGGGAGATCGGGGGGAAATCGGGGAAGGAATGAGTTGGGCGGCGGCGTAGGATTTTAGGGTTAGGGTTTTTAGATATTTTGCGATTTAATCCTTTAGGTTTTCTGAAATCTACGAATAGGTTTTTATCTATTTTGATTTTTTCTATTCTAGCTCTCGTAAATTCTAATTTCATCACGAAAAGATCACATACATCCGCTGTGACATGTACATCTATACAAAGCAGTCCTTAGAATGCCAAATTTGAAGATTGAGTTAGGTTTTGGAGATGTGAATGTGTGATGTATGTATATATATATATGTATGTATATATATATGTATGTATGTATATATATATATATATATATGTATGTATGTATGTATGTATGTATATATATATATATATATATATATATATATATATATATATATATATATATATATATATATATATATATATATATATATATGAGGAGTAAGATGAGGATTATTGGATCTTAATATAATGAATGAAAAAGTGACTGAGATATTCTGTGATTTAGGCTGAGTTCATTTTGCACTTGTGATATAAGGTGTCTTTTGTTGTTCTTCATTTTTGCACTTTGTGATATAAGGTGTCTTTTATTGTTCTTTCTTAAGAAATATCATCATACAAAAATAATGAGTATTTTTAATGTTGCTCCTCCTTAGGTCACCACCACCGAACCCAATGTCGCATCCTCACGAATTTCTTACTTCGTTGTGTAAAATCATAGGGCTAGACTGCTGGAGAAGAAGATCAATCAAATCAACATATTCTAACATATATTATAATTTGACAACATAGCTCACCCCATTGTGATTTTATTTTAGGTAAGCAAATTACTACTACATGTGCTTCTAATTCTAACATAGCTTCCTTCACCGACTGTCTTTTTAATTCGAGCAATTGATGAGATAACCACCCCACGTATGTTACAATTAATCATTATGTAAACAGAGATATATTGTTATTGGTGTGTATTCCAAGTAGTTACTAAATGTTTCAGAAACTATTTAAAATCGATTTCTTAATTATAGTACGCTGCACTCATGACTCTCCTTGAGCTTTTCTATTTTACTAGTTGGGCAGCTCTATGCTAGATTGTCGGTCAATGAGCTAGATGTCCACGTACGCCACAGTCCAATTTGCACCAAGATAGGCATACCATTGGACTAGATGACCAAGTTCGGAGGTAGAATGGCATGAGACAATAGTATCGAATTTAAGTAGATTTTTAATAAGGCGGGTACAAGAGAAAGGAAGATGGCGGCCACCGCTACCATTGTCGCCGTCGCTTTCGTCGTGTATAGTTACTTTGGGCTGGGCTGGCACGACACGAACGCCGGCACAGTGGGCTTTGGGCCGTGCTTGGGCCTGGCCGAAGACGAGGTGGGCCGGCACGGCACGGCACGACGGGATGACTGGGCCGAGCCGGCACGGCACGAAGCGGCCCGAAGCGCGGTGGGCCTGGGCCGTGCCGGCACGGCACGGCCCAATTCCCACCTCTAGCGCAGTACAAGGGCCGCATGACGTGCGCCGTCGCCATGGCCTGCCTCGTCGCCGCCGTCGGGGGCTCCATCTTCGGCTACGACATCGGCATCTCCGGTACGCAAGGCGCAAGCTACTCTACAACCAATTAATCGATTAACTACCCGTTTCGTTCTTGGCTTGCGTTCGATTGTGTCACTGTGCTGGCGCTGCTTGCCTGCTTTCTGTCGATGAACACGTATGTGGTGTTCTAGCTTACTCGTGTGTCTGCGGACAGTTTTGGCTGGCTTTGGCACGCACACATCACACATGGAAGTGAGCTTTTCGAAAGTTGGATTCAATGGTGTCTACGCCTTTTTGTGTAACTTTTTTGCTAGCTTTTCGAAAGGCACGATTTGGTTGATTCGTCCAATCCACAGATCTCCATGGGTGGATTAGTCGATGTAATACGGTAACAGTAGTTCTGGGCAGAGGACTAGAAGTAGTAGAGTTTGGTTTGGAGTAAGCAAGCCGCATAACAGGCTCTATTCTTTCTGTCCTATGCTATGATTTATAATTTATAATTTCTCTTGAATAAATAATTATAATGATTATTCGATATTTTCTAAAATAATTTATTAAGAAAGATTTTTCGAAACGACTATCACCTTACCTACATTCTGCTCCCGTCAAGTTTGTAGTGCTAACTTCGTACGAAAGATTTGCTGCTCGGGACTAATGACGTCACATAGCGGAAGAGAGAGAGAGATAGAGAGAGAATTAGAAACTAACCAGGAGTCCCACTTGTCAGTGGGAGATTTTGCACCAGCTCTGGGGAACAGTAACATAGTTGACATTTTCTTCCATGGCACCACATACAAATAAAAGAACTAAAAAGACATTGTCAATGGTAATTATTTACTCCAACTAGTAGAGGTGAACACACGGTTCATCCAGCCAGTTTCCAGAAATGTCAAGACCGAATAACAATAACCAATCCAATCCAATATTGTCAATTTAGGTTTAGTGGTGTCTATACATTAGATTTTTGTAGCGATGAGTCAAATTTTCGCCCATTAAATCAACATTTAATAGCTAAAGCACATACATATATAAGCACATCTAACGGCTAGAAAATTCAGGCTTACGTTTTAAGAAAATATTAGGAGCATGATAATTAGCAAAACTGTTAAGTTCGTTAGTTTTTCAAGCTTATGAAAGGTAGAGCAGAGTGCGATACTTATTCAGTTAAAACACTTCATTTGCTGAAACGGGTCAATTTTGAGATTTCGTCAACCATGCTTAATAATGTTTTCGAAGCGCTTTGCATTTCCACGCAATAAAATCATCTGGAGCTTATGGATAAGTTACCGTTTGCACCGTTATGTCAGTACTAAAACATCAGATTCATCAGGGGAAGCTGCAAATATTACTGTGTTTCAAGAACTAGCTGTTTTTACCATGGATAACCTGCAAAGCTTAGCTGAGCTCTGGCAATCTGACTGATTGACTGCACCGAATGCTGCAGGAGGAGTGACCTCCATGGACCCGTTCCTCGCGAAGTTCTTCCCGGTGGTGTTCCGGCAGAAGAACTCCGGCAGCCAGAACAACTACTGCAAGTACGACAGCCAGGTCCTGGCGGCCTTCACCTCCTCCCTCTACCTCGCCGGCCTCATGTCCTCCCTCGCCGCCTCGCCGGTGACGAGGAACTACGGCCGCCGCGCCAGCATTGTCTGCGGCGGCATCAGCTTCCTCATCGGCGCGACCCTCAACGTCGCGGCCGTGAACCTGGCGATGCTGATCCTCGGACGCATTATGCTCGGCGTTGGCATCGGGTTCGGCAATCAGGTGTGATTTTGATATGTTCTCACTTGGTCAGAGAACAACGCAAAGTTCCAGTAGCATTTGGGATTAGATCATGTGATGTTCTTGGTGTTGGTGGCGTAGGCTGTGCCACTGTACCTGTCGGAGATGGCGCCGGCGCACCTCCGCGGCGGGCTTAACATGATGTTCCAGCTCGCGACGACGCTCGGCATCTTCACGGCGAACATGATCAACTACGGCACGCAGAACATCAAGCCGTGGGGGTGGCGGCTCTCGCTCGGCCTCGCGGCGGCGCCGGCGCTGTTGATGACCGGTGGCGGTCTGCTCCTCCCGGAGACGCCCAACAGCCTCATCGAGCGCGGGCGCGCCGAGGAGGGGCGGCGCGTGCTGGAGCGCATCCGTGGCACCGCCGACGTTGACGCCGAGTTCACGGACATGGTGGAGGCCAGCGAGCTGGCCAACTCCATCGAGCACCCGTTCCGGAACATCCTTGAGCGGCGCAACCGGCCGCAGCTGGTGATGGCCATTTGCATGCCGACGTTCCAGATCCTGACCGGCATCAACTCCATCCTGTTCTACGCGCCGGTGCTGTTCCAGAGCATGGGCTTCGGCGGCAGCGCGTCCCTCTACTCCTCCGTGCTCACCGGCGCCGTGCTCTTCTTCTCCACGCTCATCTCCATCGCCACCGTCGACCGCCTCGGCCGCAGGAAGCTCCTCATCAGCGGCGGCATCCAGATGATCGTTTGCCAGGTCAAGGCGACGCCATCACATCACAGATTCACAATGCATGGCCATTTGCATGGACTGAATCTTTTGAGGTCTTGGAACGCGCGTGCGTGCAGGTGATCGTGGCGGTGATACTGGTCGTCAAGTTCGGAACGGACAAGCAGCTTTCGCGGAGCTACTCGATCGCGGTGGTGGTGGTGATCTGCCTCTTCGTGCTGGCGTTCGGGTGGTCGTGGGGCCCCCTGGGGTGGACGGTGCCGAGCGAGATCTTCCCGCTGGAGACGCGGTCGGCGGGGCAGAGCATCACGGTGGCCTTGAATCTCTTCTTCACCTTCGTGATCGCGCAGGCGTTCCTGTCGCTGCTCTGCGCCTTCAAGTTCGGCATCTTCCTCTTCTTCGCCGGATGGATCACCGTCATGACCGTCTTCGTGCACGTCTTCCTGCCGGAGACCAAGGGCGTGCCCATCGAGGAGATGGTGCTTCTCTGGAGGAAGCACTGGTTTTGGAAGAAGGTCATGCCCGACATGCCGCTCGAGGACGGGTGGGGAGCCAGGGGCGATGCTCCTGCTGATAACAAGTAATCACAAGTGAAGAAGATGAGATCATTGGAAAGAAGATGTGCATGGGATATTAGATCATGAGACATAACGTGTATGAGGAACTGAAGATGCTTACTTGTAAGACCACGTGGAGTGCTCACATGTTTTTTGTGATGAGTCAATGAAGCATATTAGATTCTGACAAGGAAGTTATAAGGGAAGATGTCTCTTCAACCAAGCTACTCCTCCCCTCGTTATGAAAAAGGAACACTTACATCGAGTGTCCACCACTTGAACCAAACAGTTGATCGGAGACACCACGTAAGTGTCCCCGATCAAATTGGAGCACTAGTTCCTCAAAATGACTACTGAAGGAATCGGTCTCCAACCGACTATAATCCGGCCCTTTCCAAAGAAGGCGCTAAGCACAGGTAGTTGGGCTTTCTTGGCATGCCTTCAAGCAGTACGCTGGCTGGACAGGTTCCGACCAGTAAATCTAGAAAAATTCGATGGAACTCCAAACCCATTAGAACTTCTCTAGATTTACACCACTGCCATCAAAGCCGCAGGAGGTGACGATAATATGATGGCAAACTATTTGTCCATAGTCCTCAAAAAATTTGCCCGGTTTTGGTTGCTTAACCAACTGATCATATCAATATACACCTAGAAGCAACTTTGTGATATGCTAATTGCAAACTTTCAGGGGATGTATGACCACTCTCGGGAAAGAAGATGATCTTCACCGAATCTAACAAGAACCCAATGAGACTCTCTGATAGTATATCAAGACGTTTAGCTAGGTTCATAATTCTGTTCCAGAGGTTGCAGATTCCTCTGTCATCCAGGCTTTCGTTTGTGCTTTTTGATAACTTTTGTTTGTATTTTTTGAGATGGTAGCGGATGGTGGAGACGTTGACGAACAAGCACACAGTTTTAGGCTCGGGACAAACCACCCTGTTTGTTTCAACTTTCGAAGAAGCGAAGTCAAAAACCACAAAAAAAAAAAACAAAAAGAACAACGCACTGGTCTATGCGAGTTACAACAGTAACACCATAATATCCTCTTGGCAAACTAGGCTATACGCAAAACAAACAATGCACATTGCTCTAGATGCATTGCTAGCACACTGCACGGTCATCACGTGCATGCGGCCATGCAGGCCCCATGGGCTTCAACAAAGGCCCTGATCAACTCGGCTTCGGCTTCTGGCTTATTTTTCACTATTCATAAGTTTCGTCTTTTTCTGAACTTTTGGCTTTTTGTTGAGCTTTTTTACCGGTTCTTTTTTTCCCGTATTTGTTTGTATTATACGTAATGGGCTAACATATTTTTTTATTTTTAAATTTTTTTAAAATTAATTATGCTAAATAAGCCTCTGTCAGCTACAGTATTTTTTCAGCCAGCTACAGTGTTTTCAGCCATAAGCCACGAGCTTTTCAGCCGAACCGATCACCACCAAAAACATGAGGATGGGTAGCTCCAAGGGCAGAACCAGGCCTCGGGCTAGGTGGGCTATAGGGCGAGGCCTGAAAACCAAAGCCCATAGAAAATAGTGACTTAGGTGTGAAAGCCTAGGAACGAAAGCCCAAGATAGCCAAAAACCAGTTGGCCCAGTCCAAGGCTTGTGCTGAGCCTGGTTCCACCCCTGGCAGCTCGGATGGCTCCAATGAGGCCACAAATGATGGCCTCGAGTACAGGATCAATGCAGCCTCTGCCCTCTTCGCAGGTGCGCTGCACTGCTCTGCGGCCACCACAACCTGGGCCTTCTTCGCTAGTGCACCACACTAGTCTTTAGTCGCCAAAGGCTCGCCTTCTCCACTTGTGAACTGCGTTGGTCCACGACCACCACAACCTCCGCTTGCGAACCACACTGGTCCGCATGCCATAAGTTCGATCTCTGCCTGTGCTAGAGGTGAAAGTTGAGCTGTGCTTTTCTGGGCCAGCCTGAGGCCCAGCTCCTGGCATGGCCCAATCATGCCACGAGCCTAACATGTGGTGGGCCGAGTTGGCACGGCACGAACCGGGAGCTGGTACAGGCCTAGAAAGCTGGCCCGTTGGGCGGCACGACACAACCTGGCATATCGTGTCGTGTTCGGACTGGCCCAACAGGCATGGCTGGAGGAGGATCAGGCGTAGGCCAGAGTAGGCGCACGGTCGAAGGAGGCGCACAATCGAAGGTGGTGGAGCTCACGGTCATCAAGGTCGGCGTTAGGGGCAATGCATATTGTGGGCGTCGGGGGTAATGCAGGTCAATAGCGTGGACTGGGTGACGGCACTACGATGTGGAAGGTGCGGTGGCGTGCCATGGTGTGGAGGTGTGGTGGAGGAAGAGCGGAGATGGCTGCAATGAGTGGTCGTGGCGGCCCAGTGGCACGCCGACAAGCGGGCTATGCAGGCAACGACGCTATGAGGCGCGACGGCATAGGGGATTTGTGGAGGAGTAGCAGGGGGCAGTGGAGGAAGGCGGCGCTTGGTGGAGGGAAAGGCAAAGGGGAATGCAGAGGAGGCAATGCAGGGGAAGAGTTGAGGTGGCCATCGATGAGATGGCCCGGCCTCACCGGTATCGGAGGTGGAAGGCGGCGCTTGGTGGATGGAAAGGCAAAGGGGAATGCAGAGGAGGCAATGCAGGGGAAGAGTTGAGGTGGCCATCGATGAGATGGCCCGGCCTCACCGGTATCGGAGGTGGAGGAGATGGGGGAGGAGAGAGCAAATGGGGGCAAGGGATAGAAGAAATGAGAGGCACAAGAAATTGGGGATTCACCTAGGGATTTAAGGATTAGGGATTTTTTGTCGGCTTTTACGAGCGGCCCTTAAAGTTTTATAAAATTGCAATCAAGTCCTCAACTGTTCTGGACTCTTATGAAGTGGCCTTCCAATGCACCAATTTCTTCATGTAAATTCTTATGAACTATTTACTACTAGCATTCCAAACACATCTTTCTATTTTTATGTGTTTTTCAATCCCTTATTTAGCCATTATATTCCTATGACTTTCCTGTATTTTTTTCCATTCCTCTGTTTTCTATTCCCGTGTTCTAAACAGGAGTGGGAAAATTACATCCATCTTTGTTGGTCTGTTTGGTAGGAGCTGGGAAAAAGAAATAGGGTAAATTGCAGGAGAGAAGGAAGAAGGAGATAAAAAGAACAGGGGAGGTGCGAAGAGATAAGGATGGTTGATGTCTGATGAGTGTGTTGCTCAGTTGAGATAAAAGAATTGAATTTTTGTATCTTGTGCCTGCTTGGGTAAAAATGCAACCTAACTTTCCTAGGTATACATATAGATATACCACACAATAGCTACATAAATGTGCATACTCTTATCTCAAATGACATTTCTGTGGGTTTATGCATAAAATATTTTTCATATATATGTAAATTGTGCCAGTTGTTAAAATCTCGGGACAGTACACCGGAATGCTCTAGTACCGGAGCATTCCACACCAAACACAAAATTGAAATAGGCATCGGAATGGAATTAACAAGCTCACCTCTATTTTTATTCTCACTTTGCCACTATGGAGAATAATTGAATAAAAGAGATCATCCCTCACACTTAGGATTGTGGAGGCAATCACATGCGTCTAGGACTACGAATTGGCTAAAGAACGACAACAGCATCAACTGAAGGATCCTGAGATCGTGCAGGTGTACGTTGACCTTGAATATATGAATGATCTAGACATTGAGAAGTAGTTAGTATATACGCGAGTTAAAGCCATTTTTGGCATGTTTTCGCATCGTATTTATAAAAATAGCCGTATGCGCACCGTATTAACAAAAATATCGTTTATGTCGTCCGGTGGGCGGGCGGCAACACGGAGCAGACGACGCGTGGCACCTGCCGCCCCGTGAGCAGACGGTAGGTGCCTGTCACCCACCCACCAGACAGCAGGCACCTGCCGCCCACCCACAGGACGGCAGGTGATTAAGCCGACTAATTAGCAGGCTTAATTACCTGCCTAATTTGTAATTTATAATTTTTTAAATTTGTAAATATAGCAAATGAGCTCAAAAAATTATAACATTTTTTGTGGAGCTTCCTGAGGCATCATGGTATGTTTTGTAATTGTTTTGTAATTTCTTGAAGCCATTTGGTAACTCTAAAAATTCTTGGAACAACGCATAATTAACTAGACGATTAAGCAGTTATACACTGCTCTAAAAATTTTTAGAGGTAGCAAATGACCATGAACAATTACGAATTTTTTTGTGGAGCTTCCATATATAGTGTGGTACATTGTGTAATTTTTACGTAATTTTTTACATCACTTTGCTACCTCTAAAATTTATTTAATCTACGCATAATTAAATGGGTAATTAAGAACTAATGGCCGGGGCTAATGACCTGCTGCCTGGCCACTGTACGGCAGGCCTAGTGCCACCCAGTGGCCAGACAGCAGGTCATTAGGCCCAGCTATTAGTGCTTAATCATCCGATTTAATTACGCACCACTCAAATAATTTTTATAGGTAGTAAAGTGGTGCAAAAAATTATGTAAAAATTACACAATATAGCACACTATATACAAAAATTCACAAACAATTTCATAATTTTTATGACCATTTGCTACCTCTAAAAATTCTTAGAGCGGCGCATAACTACTTAATCTCCTAGTTAATTATGTGTCATTCCAAGAATTTTTAGAGGTAGGAAATAACCTCAAAAAATTTCAATACAATTACACAATATACCACGTTGCCTCAGAAAGCTTCACAAAAAATATCATAATTTTTTTGAGCTCATTTGCTATATTTACAAATTTAAAAATTATAAATTACGAATTAGGTAGGTAATTAAGTCGACTAATTAGTTGGCTTAATCACCTTCCGTCTAGTGGGCGGGCGGCAGGCACCTACCATCTACTCACGGGGCGACAGGTGCCACGCTTCGTCTGCTCCGCGCTGCCGCTCACCCACCAGACGACATAAACGATATTTTTGTCAATACGGTGCACATATGGCTATTTTTGCAAATACTATGCGAAAATGTGTCAAAAGTGGCTTTGATTCGTATATACGTATGTTATTACTATACTCTTATTCTTGCTTAGGGAACACTCACTCTGGGGCGTAAGGTTTTTAACGAGACAGTAATATTATATCTGTAAAATATAAAAAAATTCCACTTCCCTAAAATATTTATGCGACCATGTTTTTACAAAATTAATTTAATTTGAATGAGGTTTCTATTAAAGCAGCATGAGAGGAATAAAGATGATGGCTCGTCGCTATCACCTGCATCGTCTACATTTATGAATGATTGGATCAGAGCCAGCATGACGATGATCCATCAGGCTTTAGGTCATGCTTGGGCCTCACCAGAGATGAGTCAGGCTGACACAGCCCAACGCGGCCCCATGCACACTGAGCCATGCCGGCCCGGTACGGCCAAGTCCTAGGTCTGACCTCTGCACTGCATTGCCCTGCAGCCATCGTAATCTTAGCCTTCTCCGTCTGTGAGCCGCGCTGGTCCACAGGCGCCATAGGTTCAGTCTCCTCCGCAGGCACCACTGTCGGGCGTTGTGATCTCCGGTGCGATCTACTGCCCGCGCTTCAGGATCACGACGTTCTCCATGATGAGCTTCTGCGGCCGCCTCGACGCGCCGGAAGGGGGAGATTTCCTCCTGCGCTGCCACCCGTTCATCCACCCACTGGCCGGCTGTCGCTCCTGCGTGGACGTAGGCGGAGGAGCGGTGGTTGCGTCTCCTACTCCTACTGCTTCTTTGGCCAGTGCGGCGCTGGCACCGGCGCGGCATGCACGCTGCGCTACGCTCCGGAGGCTTGGCAGTGGAGCCGGCCGCCGAGGCAGTCCGTGGGCTGAAGGGTCAACATTGCCATGCCGACACGGAGCTAACTTGGTGGCCGGCGGCGCGCGGGGGACTTGCGTTCTCGTTGTGCCGCGTTCACCGGCACCGCGCGAAAAGCATACGAGATCTTGACGAAGCGGACGAGGCGGGGCTGCGAGTGTTTACATATTCGTAGGTTGCGGCGTGCTGGTCACTGGAATCGGATCTAAGCCTGATTCTTCTCCGAGTCGAAGTCGCGTTTCGCGGCAGCACGTTAGCATTCTAGCAGCGGATAAGCTTCGTTAGCTTGTGTGTGTTTGTTCTTATCCGAATCGGAATCGTCCCGACCCGGTGGAACGGACCTGCGGCCCAGAGCGCGGGTTGGGCTGGCAGGGTCACGGCCCACGCCCAATACTGCTTCTGCAACCTGCCTTTGCATTGGCTCGAAAAGCAATGGACTGTGTGTATGAATAGATCTCCTTTGAGAACAGTGAGGCTATGTTTCGAACGTATGAAGTTTTTCGAAAAATCTAAGTTCCAAACGTGTGAAGTATTCTAGATTTTTATGGGAGGAGCTAATGTTTAGCAATGGATAGAAGACATTTGAGAAGTTTCAACCCATCCATCAACTATTTAACAAATCCATTGTGTTATTATTTTTTTCATCCAAAGAAAATCTTCACAACACAGATCAATAAAGGAATACAAAAACGGCAGGACAGAAATGAGAAATGGTTCCTACAACCAAAAGCAACAAAGTCTGATGAACGGGTGATGGTAGCGTTCCATGCATAGTCGGATGGACCTCGCTGCAGGGATCATCGCGGTGGTTCCCGTCCATGCACACTGTCAAAGCCTCAAACCCGGCAGAGCAAATCCGGCCGCCGGCACCGGCCCCAAACGCGGCCTCCCCCCCCCCCCCCGCCCCCGCCGCACGTGGACTGTACCCCCCCTCCGTCGCCGGCCTTGGCCCCTTACGGTCGCTTCGATCATCCCCTTCCGCCTCTAAAAGCATCGCGGTGTCTTTGAGCTTTCCCTCGATGCGTCCCCAAGTCTTCTCTAAGCCGCCGCCGGAACCCCCACTAATACCTTGGCTGGAATTTGGAGGCTGTAGGATGAGGAAGCACCGGCTCCATGGAGGAGGCGGCGGCGGAGGTGCGAGGTTGAAGAAGATGGAGGCATTTTGGGCCGTCCAGAACAGCTGTTCCGAAGGCCCATGCCCCTTCGCTTTGTTGTGCTGGTCGAACCAGGCCGACGGACTCGGTCGCTTGCACCAGCCGTCCGAAGAACGGAAGAAGCGAAGGAATGGGGATCCCTCCTCTCCACTCATCCTAAACCCGGCGGCCAGGCGGAGCGCGCGGTCCGGAGGCGCGGGTGAGGGAGCGGAGCGGCGGGCGGCGGTCTGCCGGAGTGGCTGGGCGTGTGAGTTGGTGAGGGAGCGCGAGGCTGTGGGCGTCGCCGGCAGGCCGATGGCCTAGCGGTGGTCTGCGGGTGCAGGCCGGGCCGTCGGAGGTGCGTAGGTCCGGCGCGGCTCGGCCCGCGGTGGCGCTCTTCGTCGGCTTCCTCGTCTTCTCATGTATGCGTGTCTTCTTCCCGCGAAAAGCTCTAGTCTTCTCCGTGATTTTTCTTCCTTGGTCCGCCACTAGAATCGAGCGTCCCTGGTCATGGGGTAACTGTGGAGAGGATGCCAGGGAATCTGAGTCTCGAGTGTGAAGTGTACGAGTGTGCAATGGCAGCGAAAGCATGTGCCTTCACTCGACATCATATGTTCCTTCTTGCTCATTAGTTAATCCTTCTGCATCCTTTTTCCTGGGAACCTATTAAGGGGCGATTTAGTCCATTGATGGCGCCTTCAGTTCAAGAAGATCAGGATTTGAATCCCCGCCTTGAAGAGTTTTGTTCCCCACTCTTATTGTGCTTTATACATCATTTGTTTATGATCTTGCAAATGCCCAATTGATAGTCCGATACATGCTTCTGTGCTGCTTTTGTGTGTGACTAAAAAAACTAAAAAATAGCCTTTTCTTTGGGAAAAACAAGTGCAGTGACCATGATTGACATAAGACAGTGAGCGGAATTTGATGGTTTCTAGACTAGAAAAAATGGGGTTAGGGTTTAGGGGCTTAACGATCGAGAATAATCGCATGCTAGATTACTACAATTAGGATTTATTATGCAACCAGCTTGGAACAAGTATCGTTGATCATTGGTAAGTGTGCTAAATTTAATGGTATGTTATCCGCAAGCGCATAAGAGCAAGTTTAATAGAAGAGGTGGCTGCCACCTCTAGGACTAGCTAAATAAGCAAAAAGAATACAAGTGGCTCATGGTGGAGGTAGCTAATACAATAAGTTGAGTAAAGGTTACATTTACTAAAGCACTCAAACATTTAATACTTGCATAAATATATCAGAGGCGACCTAGTCAGCATTATTGTACTTGCTCTAAGAGCTAGCATTGCCTCCAAGCTGCGCGTAACTCATCGTATAATGTGCTAGAGGTCACCTCTTGCATGAGGGGCAACTTGCCTCTCTCTCCTATTTTCTCTCTCTTCCACTTAGGATTGTGTTGACGTGGATTTCGCTAGAGGCGACCTAGTCAGCATTATTGTACTTGCTCTAACAGTGGCGAGGTTGGCGCCCATTCTTTCACTTTATTATTTACCTTTTTGTTTGCCAGCTGGCTTATAACGGTTCAATCCATACAGATCGTAAACAGTTGACTGCATGGTTTTGGTGTCATTTCGGTATTCATAGTTAGGGCAATTTTTGTTCTATCTTCGTTGCTAATAGTAGTAGTCCACAGCACAGTCATTACCATATCCCCCCTCCCATGTTTATATTTTTCCATGAATGTGCGTTCTTTTTGTGAAATCACGTAAAACTTTCCCAACATCCTGAAGAAAAAGTTTGCATTAGTTTTGTTGATGCATGACAGGCCAAAGGACATTAGGACAGTAACCATATTTCATGGTGATAATGGAGCAGCAATGTGGTAAATTATACATTAGTTGGTGACTTTACGAAGTATTATGCATACTGCCTTGTCTTTTATACAAGACCATGGTTACTTGGAGTATATGCTTTCTGGAGCAATAGCTCTGGACCAGTTGCTAGTGCCGTTACCCTATTCTGTGTGATTGATTTATCTTCCACTATAATGCAGTTTGATTCTCTCAGGCTCAGTAAACGATTTCCATAATAAAGGAGGTTTTGGATAAATTGTCATTAGAAAATTGCTTTTGTTCTATTTACCACTTTACTGTGCTATGTTCAAGACACTTTTGTCATAATAATAATACCAAATTACCAATAATTTTGTGAAGGTGACTCCTCTCCGTCCGGTGGTTATGGCTCCTCCTGTGCACCAGGAAGTGGAGTTGGAAGAAGAAAAGGTAAAAGATGGCCAAATCTCTTGCATCCATTTCTTTTCCATGTTCCTTCTGAACACAACAGCATCATGCTTGGGTTTCTTTATTCTTTCCTCACTTAGATCAAATATTTGTCTGAATTCTGATGGTGACAATATTTTCCTTGCAGGATTTGTTATGCAAGTGCAAAAGGCCCAAATTTTCAGGGTCCATTGTCCAATCACGACAGGAAATTAAAGTCCCTGCCATGGAGAAGGAGAACAAAGTTTCTGTGGACAAGAAGCCCATGGATGGGGTCACTGATTATGTAGTGCAGAGCACTGGTGAAGGAAATGGTTTCAGCAAGGGTGTTCATGGTATCTGAAATTCTGATCTTGCTTTCAGCTACCATCTCCTGATATATTTAGCCACTGTGTTAATCTGATTAGTATTCATACTAATTTCAGAAATAGGAAAAAGAATATTTACGGCTCCTCAGTTAGGATTCAGAAAAAAAACTTTTACCATGTAGACGTTGAATGTGCTAAACTATGGCTTAAATTCTAGTATAATGTTGAATAAGATGGACAAATAGTTGTAACTCGAATGGGTGGTTGGGTTAGGCAAAAGTTAGATTTTTATGTATTACATGTAGATTTTGAATAACAAAATTGATACATATATAAAATTTGGAGGCATCAAACCATCCTATAATTTGCTCATTTGCATATGCCTATGATTTGATAGATTGGCTTAAATGGTTAGGATAAGTCAATTATGAGAAGAAGCATTCAGATAAAATAACATGGACATGGCACTAAAATAAAGTTTTCTTAGATACTAGTCCACGAAATATAACTAGTTAAAGAGATTTTCTTAGTTCACATGTAAATCCTTATTTAGATAATATGCGATTTCAAACCATTGATACATAATATAGATAGTATGTAAGCTTGTTTTTCATATCCTTCTGAATGGTTCATTATATTATGCATAGCATTGACAGTTCCTTGACAAATTATGTTACTATGCGGTGTACTTTCTTGAGATGAAGTATACCGGTATATGGCCTTGGGCAAATGTCACACCCAAACTCCATAGACACGAATATCAGGTTGAACGAAATTGTTGTAGTTTAAACAGTTCAATGCAGTAAAGGAGTTTAGTTGTCTCAATGTTCAATTCAAGAATCTTGTAACTCTCAATCAAGATATAATCTTTTATAGGTAAATTAGGGCATGGAGTAATGGATGCAGCATTTGATGTGACTAGGCATTATATGCATAGGTGTTATTGCTTCTTCCTTAGTGTGATATCTGAAGGTAAACTGTTGTTTTCATAAGCTATTGGTTTTGTTTAAATTCATAGGCAGCGCAAGTAAAGGACCAGCAGCAAGATCAAGACTGAATACAATGTGCAGTGCAATTGGCTGGAAGGATCCATTGTATGAATTTGAAGAACAAGGACCTCCCCATAATAAATTGTAAGCTTTCCTAATAATAGGTGAATATTTAGTTTAGTATTTTATGCACTTTGGTAGGACCGGTATGGCAACAAAGTGGGGTTGAATAGTGTATTTGGAATTTTCTCTCAATTATTCACCAATTCTTCACTCCAATAGCTATTGAGCTATGAAGGTCAGGATTAGAAGTCAAAACCAAAGCAAATAACTCAACAACCCAAGAGCCAAAGCATCGTTGCACTGGTGATCAAATCGGCTACCTCAACATTGGCACATATAGGGTAAACCCGTTAATCTCACACAATACGAGTTTTACTCACACATTACACTTATGCACGTTTTTCAAAGCACGTGAGTCTGAATCCACTAAATACTTAGCCTTTGATCTAACTTGATCTTCTTAATTTCTCCTTAACCTAAACTGTTTTCCAAGCATCATGGTTTTGATCCAAGATACTTTTCGATGTTTGGTCGTCTTACCAAAATACTCTTCATTGATCCGGTCTTTATCTTCCTTGCAAGCAATCACTATGCTTGGTACATGTAGGTGCACCACTGGTTTACCACGCTTCAAGTCTTTCTTGTTCCGGTTCCAAAGGATCATGCCTTGCTTAGATTGATCAAGCCACATGGTATAACCTGTCACTCAAACTTCCCTAAACATTTCCCGCCTTTTTTGCGCCATATTTGAGTTTAGCCATATCACCCGGTATTCTTGATCGTTTTGGGTCTCGGTTCCTCTATGAGCGTATCATCGATCCTCGCCATTAACCATGGTTGACTCCAAGCCTTCTTGCATATTCAAAGACCAAGAAATCGTTTTCGGGCACAAATTCTTCATAACTTGACCCATATTAGTCAAAATATGCTTTATGCAACATATTTACTCTTGATCTAGGTCAAATCAAAACACACTGCTACTAGAATTCCCAAAATTTCCAAATCTCGGCCAAGATAAATTGCCCTGCCGGTCAGACCGCCAGTGGCTACCGGTCTGACGAGTAGACAGTCTGAACCAAAATATGGAAACTTGTAAATTTGCAAAATTAAAACCCTAGCTCCTTCAATTTGACAATGGTTCATCACAATAAAACCCTAGACCTTCTCATATGGTCCCTCAACTTTCAACACATATAGCACTGTTGTACATTATATACCGCAAATGTGATAACATCCATCCTATCATAGGCAAAGCCACTAAAGCTTGCCTTCTTTTCTCAATAACCACGATTTTTCTTGCACTTAACTACCTATATTTTGCATGCCCTTAGTGTTCTTTGAACACTTGTGCCATTCTGCCATCTAGGTACAACATGTAAAGATGGGAATCCAATTGCAATTCTGATAGATCTTGCAGTAATATTTGAAAATTTGAATTCTGATGTTGTAACAAGATTTTTTTAATGGTACAGTTCAATGTTGATAGATATTGTGATGGCAATAAAGGATTGTGATTATTGGTAATGCTATTGAAAAGCAATCCAGTTGCATTGAATGCACATACCAAAAAGGACTCCAGAAGTCTAAATTCTTTGGGAAGTTTTCTGTAGTTTCATAAGTACAGGCTAGCTACAAGCATGTATGATGTGATCACAAGATATATAATGTGGCATGTCAATACTAATAAAGCTCTACCCAATCTGGCTGGTTGAAACTTTTCCTTTTAATTGATTACGCAAAAATAGGGAAAGAGAAAGCATCATTGTTTCAAAATCTGACCAACTATAGTATATTTAGTATGGCATAATTGAGAAATGGGAACTAAATTGCTTTCACAAATCAGCTGGCAGCAATTAAAAATGCTGAAGTTGCTAGTCCTGAGGTAAAATGATTTTTTTTCCTGCTTCAAGAAGTTATGGCGGGGTATGCATGTGTCTCAGCATTGCCACACTGGCTACGATTTGAGTCACAAAAATAGTTAATTAGCTCGCTATGCCTACCTGCAAGGCTGCAACCATTGTGTTCGTATGATTTTCATAATTTACCTTGCTATGCCTACCTGTAACTTCTTGAGTAGCACCCTTGAAGTGACTCAAATGTGGTTAGTGGACACCATCTGTCATTTGTACGATTTTTCCAAAAATCATTCATGGCTGTCCTACTTTCACATATCGTCATGCTTGGATGTTCTTGCATTCGCCGTCTTATTTGCAGATACCTTTAAGCCCCATCAGTCAATACTTGTGTCAGTTTTCCCTTTTGGCGATGGATACTGTTGTTAGTTGCTTACTTGCTTAAGACGATGAACTATAGTAATTGTAAAACTAGAAATGGGCATATCTGATGTTGTGAGAACTGAACTCTGCAGATTCACATGCAAGGTGACTGTCCATGTGGACACAATCACAAGCACTGTTGTGGAGAGCTTCAGTGAACCCAAACGTCAGAAGAAAGCTGCCCTGGAACATGCTGCTCAAGGGGCATTATGGTGCCTTGAGCGCTTTGGACATGTGAACTAATCTTAGATGTGTTCCATGTAGCACGGCGACAGCCCTTTTGCTGGTTTAGCTCAACCACAGCGTTCCTTGCGTTATTTGTTTATATCTGATCCATCATAAGAGAAGTGGTCTCTCTTTGTTAAATCTAGGGTCAGATCAGTTTACTCCTTTTGTCATTGATGCTTATGCATGTCTGAAGTCTGAACTTGCTGCTGTGTGGTGGCATCCTTATTGCTTCAGCTCTCTAGTCCAGTTTCATGTTGTCATGGTAGGGCACCCTTTGTGTATGTAATATACCGTCAGGGCACAATGCTCTTCTCGTATACAAGGTTCAACACCAGTTTACTCTTTTTCCCAGTGGTGCTTATTATCTTATCTTTCATTCATTTGCATCTGATATGATTACATGCTTCCTGAAATGCGTCTGTGCATCAATAGTCATTTTGCCGTGTTAGATATGGCTACAGAAATTTGCAGGGGTAGCTTGTTGCCTGAAAGTACTATTTGCAATTCTAGGTACCTGATAATAACTTGTTTCTGAATCATGACTCATGAGCTGAAAAATTGGAATAATTCTTTCTACAAAGCCAACCCTCACACAGTTTTGTTTTGAACAAAGGACTATTTAAATAGTACATCACATGGTGCCATTCCGTTTCGAACTTTGTCAATTGTAGACTTATCAACGCAGATGCCAACACGGCAATGGTTATCGATCTCCCATATATGTCGCATGCACGCGAGACTACGAAAGGCCGCGGACCAGAAGATTGTAGCCAACCAAATGTGTGATATGCTCCAAGCAAGGACAATAGGAGAAGTTAACATTACATGTCCCCACGTAGGTAGCTCGATCCGGTCAAATACAAAGTACAATTGTTCGATCGTGGTTGCAGTAGGATGACCGGATGGATCAATCAATTGTTCGATGATATGATCAAAAGATCGTAAGCTGGTGGATGGTCCAACCAAGGTGGCACTTGTGTATTTGTAGCCGAAGGCTACGGTCTGAATTAGTCTAAGGATTTGTTTGGATACACCGAGATGGCCCCGAATCTCGGCCAATACTACGGGGACATTGTTTTGGCTGCGATTTTATGATTTTTAGCTGTAATTTATTAGTCTAATAAATAATAATTACTGAACGAAAACGAAACCAAAAGCTAGTTGAAAAGTCAAAAAATATTGGGCCTAAGTGTGTTGGTGGATTTTACTAGATTGGATCTTGTGGTCTTTAGGTTTTAGTATTGTATATGGTCTGGGTCTCCTAAACTAGTATGAGTGGGTTCCTTTCGGCTGTGATTAATGACTTTTTACCCTAACACGAAAAATTATAAAATCTTTTAATTGTTTTTCCAGTGTATCTGAAAATTTTGGTGTTTATTCGAGTTTCTTTATTTGGGGTCCTTGCTAAAAATCCAAATAATAAAATCTTGATCAAGAACCAATACTGAAAATCAAATTAAGGAAATTTCAAATTTCCTTTGCAAGTCCAAAACTAGGATTTAGAACTTTCTAAATCAAATACTAGAAATTTAAAATCCTAGCTAACATTAAAACTTCCATCTAATTACACCAATTAAGAATTTAAAAATCTTAAAATGTCCTTCGAAATTTGGAAATTGAAATCAAAGTTGATATTAAAAATTTCTCCCTCTAATTGATTTAGCCAAGAAATCAAATTCTAAAATTCCTAAAATTCTCAAAAATCTCCTTCGGCCCCAGCCCGTTCCTTTTTCTTTCCTCCGGCCCGTTTCTTTTTCTTTCTCTCGGCCCGTCCGGCCTCTTCTCTTCCCTTGGCTCGGCCATCTCCTTCTTCCCCCTTCCTCCATCCCCTGCTCTGCTTCTGACGATTGCCCGCCCAGGCCGACGGCCCATCCTCGCGTGCCCGCCACTCCACGCGCTGGCCAGTCCGCCTCGGTTCCGCGCGTCGCCCCCCAGTTTTCCCGTCACATCCGAGCCCTGCGCCTACCACCAGCCTAACCCCTGCGCCACCGATGTTGTCCCCTCTCTGGCGTCAGCTCCCTTGCCTGGCTCCGGCGTTAATGCCGTGCATAGCCTGCCCCGCGCCAGCTGCCCCTACGCCTACTCTCATCGTCATGAACGCAGGCGTATGATGCCTGCCGCTCGGGTTACTCCTCGGCGACGCATTGCCCTGCATTACTCCACCGTGCGTGGGCCTTTAATTTGCCCAACTGCCAACCACTTTCGCCCGCCTATAAGAAGCCGACCGAACCCCATTGCTTCCCTTCCCCGTTGCCCTTCTCCCTCGTTTTCGACCGAGCCGCCCTGGGCTTGTGTCACCACCGCATTACACTGTCCTGCCTGTCCAGTGAAACTCCTCATGAGCCACCCACCTCACGGCGTGCCCCTAGAGGTCTCCTACCTTCTCCCTTGATTAATTGAACCCCGGTGCCCCCGGCTCGCCGCACGACCGTTCTTCCTTGCCTTCAGCCAAAGCCGACTCCACCGCCGCCATCTCCTCCTTGGTCGGCCCTAGCCCGATTCCTCGCTGTGGGAGCAGCTCCTCAGTGCCCCGAAGCTCCTCCAACCGTCGGCCGGAGTCCTCCACTACCCGAGCTCCGCCTCCATGAGAGCCACCCGCCGCCACCCACGGCTCCCATCGCCGGCACGCCTCGACTCCTCTCTGGCCCTGCCAACCATGCAGGTGAGTCCCCCTCGCCTTACTATTGCTCATGCATGCCCCACCTTCTTCTCTCTCTCTCTCTCTTCCGACTACCGGTGCCCCATTTCCCCCCACCGCCGGCCTCTTAGGGCCGCTGCCAGCTCGTCTTGGTGCCTCCTCGTCACCTGAGCAACCCATTTTGCCGGTCACCACTGCCTCCTTGGTTGTTCCCCGCTGGCGACGCCGCACGGCCCTTGCGCCACCAAGCCTCCCCTGTTTGGCCGACTCCCTCCCCCTTGCTCTGCTCTGTTCTCTGCCGACCCAGCCCCTCTCTCTCTCTCTCTGGTAGGTGGGCCCAACTAGATAAGTTGCATATCTTTTCACCCTTTTGACTAAATGATGAATTCATGTTTAAGAAATATTCATGCATACATTCTCATAAAATAATTTGTGAATAATAATGAGAATAAGAAATTACTTATGAATTCATAATGAAAAGATCTATGAAATTAAATTAAATACTTAACATTGGTTAATTATATGCCAATCTACCCGACTATCGTTGTCGACTTTTGATTGTCATGTTCTGGTGGTAAACTGCTCTGACAGAGTACTCTACTGTAGAGTACAGAGCAGTTTACCCGACTATCGTTGTTGACTTTTGATTGTCATGTTCTGGTGGCAAAAGTGAGGAATGAGTCGATGCTAGGAAGTTCCTTCTAGTGGGCAGGGCCACATGCAGAGAGGAAAGGCTTCGACTAGGTGATGTTACTACGACCAAGTTAATCAAACCAAAGTCATAAACAAGAATAGGACAAACTCTCAGAGTTCCTTTTAAATTTGGTCAACTTTTTCTCAAGAAACCTAATTGTTTTGTGATCATAGCAAGAGTTGAATATAGTACGACATTAGCAATCTCCTTCTAGTGGGCATGACCATGTTAGAGAGGAGAGATTTTGACTAGGGATATTTCCTGCTCCAATTAGTTTGAACATATTGAATGTACACGAAGTGGTTGAAGAAACATAAAAGAATCTCTACTCATTATACGACAATAAAGATTGAATAAACTAAAAAGTTTATGGAAAAATAGAAATATTACACATAGAATTTACGTAATTGGTCGATATTTCAAGAGTTTGAGAGAATCTAGCCGTCTTCCATGGCAAGTCATACTAAGCCTGGTCGTATAACTTCGATCACTTTGTAAGAACCTTCCCACTTGGGGGAAAGCTTATTTAGATTAGACTAGGATTGAATTTTCTTCAATACCAAGTCACCTACAGTAAGGCTGCGAGGTTGGATCTTACGGTTGTAATATCGATGCATGGCTTGTTGATAGACTGCCGAACGAATTGAGGCTTGATTCCTCATCTCTTCGAGTAGGTTGATGTCATCCGATGAAAATTGCTTTTGGTTGGAGTTGTTGAAATTACCAACTCATGTTGACCTAATTTTTAGTTCTAGAGGAAGCATGGCTTCAACTACAAAAACTAGGAAGAAAGGAGTTTCTCCTGTCACTTGACTAGGAGTCATGCGAATTGCCCATAATACTGAGCCCCCAATAGCTTTACAAGCTGGTCAAAGACTCGAATCTTTATTCCCAACACTATTTGGTCATTCGCTCTTTCAACTGCCCTATTGCTTTAAGGATGGGCGACAGAGGCATAACATAGCTTGGTACCCAATTCCTCACAAAATTCTTGGAATTTTTTACTCAAAAATTGCTTACCATTATCTGTAATTATTCGATTTGGGACTCTAAAATGAGTAATCATGCTTCTCATCATGAACCTTTTAGCGGCTTCCATTGCTATACTAGTCACAGATTTGGCCTCAATTCATTTTGTGAACATACCAATAGCTACAAAAAGGAATTCAAAGCTCCTTGGTGCTTTTGGGAATGGTCCTAGGACGTCTAGATCCCAAGTTGTAAAAGGCCAAGATAAAGGAATAATCTGTAAAGCCTGAGCTGGTTGGTGTATCTGCCTGCTATAAAACTGGCATTGTATACATTTCTTAACCAGCTCTTTAGCGTCGTTGAGTGCGGTTGGCCAATAGAAACCTTGTCAAAAAGCTTCTCTAACCAGTGTTCTATAAGAACTATGTGCTACACATATGTCCCTATGTATATTGTGAAGGAGTTATAATTCTTCTTTCTGTGATATGCATCGCATGAGAAAACCTTGAGTACTTCGTTTATAGAGTACCCTGTCAACCAAAGTATACATTTTGGTCTTGCGGGATAAACAACCTAATGATAGGAAAATGTGAAATGGGCATGAACCCAACTCCACGTCATTAGAGATAAGTTGGTTAAATTTAATTAAAAATGTGGGACAAATAAATCAGGTATTGCTAGTCCATTACTTCTGGAATTAATACATTTACATAAAAATTATGTTAATTACATCTCTTTGCGAGAAAACCCCTGATTAAGAATTCCAACATACACATTATAATAAAATACAACATATGACGATTACAAAAATATAAGAGAAATGGTCTTCAATCTTGTCGTCACTAATGGATGTTTACTCGGTTTGATGGTTGTGGCTATTAGATGCAGATGGTTGTAGCCACCAGATTTTTGGAGATGGTCGTAGCTTCAAGATCTTATAGATGGTCATAGCTACCGGATTTTAGAGATGGTCGTAGCTACCGGATTTTAGAGATAGTCGTAGCTACAGTGTTTGGAAATGGTCGTAACTATGGTATTTTGGAGATGGTCATAGCTACGGTATTTTGGAGATGGATGTAGCTACAATATTACATAGTGCTCGTGCATATTGAGCGCTTGTATGTACATAACCAAAGCAAAAGTATTTCCTTTCTTCCATCATTTATTGTTTTACTTTGCCCTGTATTACTACTAGCACTGCATAGCATTTGAAATGTTAAGCGCTTTGCACGTAGTGTAACCTAGGCGAAAGTTATGTTTTATATTTTATTTTGGCAGCATATACCCACTGTTAATTCGTATCCATTTGAGAAGCCGAATTAAGGAAACGGGGGCTCTTCCAAATTCTCACCTTTGGTTTGTATCCATTTGCATGTGACCAAACCGAAGAGAAGAAGTTTTCATGCCTCGCCTTGATTGGTATCCATTTGTAGGGACCAAACATAAGAAACAAGGGATTAAACACTCGTTCTTCAGTTTTGTATCTGCTAACAGGACCGAACCAAGGGGGCCGGAACATAAAAAAAATGAAGCACCCGCTCCTCGATTCATACTGCGATGGCCGAACCGAAGAGCAGAGGGAGAGAGAAAGAAGAAGAGCAAGAACTTCACCTTCTTTCTGGACTGGCTACTCTCGCTTTCTCCTAGAGTTTGCCTAGCATTTCCCTCTCTTGCCAGAGCTTCTCCATTCATGTCCGTGTATCTACCTTTCATCCTCTATTTATAGAGCAAGGATGATAGGGTGGTTGATGGAGGGAAGTTACGACAACTTCTCTATTTGATTTTCTTTTCATTGAATTTTCTTTTCAAAACTGCTGATGTAGCATGCACAAGCATATAGAGATGTGGGACGTGGGCATAGCAGGACGTAGGCAGTTTGAGCACTATAACTGGTGTTGCTTGTGGTCATACAGGACATGCGCCGATTGGACTCCGTCCCACCTATAGGTTATGGCTGAGCTGTGGGCTCTTAATCATTTAGTTAGAGAGTGCATGCAGTTATGGTGCCGCTTTCCTACCATTACAAGGGTGCTATCCATGCATGTGTTTAGTTGACCAGCAGGTTGTTCAGTACATGTCAAAGAAGACAACATGGTCGACAGAGCGTGGTTGATATAACACAGTCAATACGACATGATTGAAATATCATGGTAAATCAATATGGTCGAAATATCATGGTCGATCAATGTGATCAAAATATCATGGTCGAGCATCGTGGTTGAACTATCATGGTCGACCAACGTGTTGAAATATCATGGTCGACCAAGGTGGTTGAAATATCATGGTTGACCTGCCATGGTCATGGCCACTGACCACACGTATCTCTTCAGGTCTCTTCCTTATCTCCTGTGTATTATTTTTTAAAATTAGTTATTTTGGGAGTGGTATATATTGTAACGGATTTTAGCCATTAGCATAATTTATTAATTTGATGATGATGATGATTATTATTATTATTATTATTATTATTATTATTTTATTATATTTTTAGTTTATTTATTCATGTTTTAAGTTTGAGAACAAAATCGGTGTTAACACAATCTGCTTCGAGATCATCGTCGGGTACAGAACCCTTCTGAAGATACTCATAGATGGATTCCATTCAGGTATCCTCATACTCGAGAGAGGCTGTCTTATTAGGAGTTTCTGGTGTTTCAATCGGATACAGCTTTTGGAATTGCTCCAAGAAGACTCCTATTGGTACTTATAATCGGGAAGAAGCTATTCGAGCCAACTGGTGAGCAAGAAAATTATCCTTTCAAGTGATATATTGTATCTCAAAACCCAAAAAATGCTTCTCAAGCTTTCTGACTTCTGACAAGTACTGATACATGGTTGTACTAGAGCATTGGTACCCTTTTTCGACCTGATTCACGACTAGTTGAGAGTTTCCTCTCACGAGTAGTCAACGAATCTCGAGTGCTTTAGTGGCTCATATGCCAACCAACAAATCTTTGTATTCAGCCACATTATTAGCGGCTAGAAAGTTTAATTGAATGGCATACTTTAATGTCCCAGCCATCGAGCCACTAAGCGTTAGTGACCCATCAAAGTACATCATCCACTGGTCATGGGAAGTATATTAGGGATTCTGAACAGGTTCAGGATTTGTCCATTCAGCGATAAATCATGTCAAGATCTGAGATTTAATGGCCATTCAGGACACGAAATGGAGGTCAAACTTCCCAAGTTCTACCACCATTTTGCCATGCGTCCCGCTGCTTCCTTGTTCTGGAGGACCTCTCCTAAGATAAATTTAGACGGCATAATAATTTTGTGCGCCTGAAAATAATGCCTCAGTTTCCTCAAAAACATGAGGAGGGCATATAAAAGTTTTTAAACCTAAGGGTAGCACTTCTCAGGCCCATGTAAAACTTCACTTACATAGTAGACTAGTCATTGGACGCTCTCACGTTCTGCAACCAGTACTGTGTTTACTACCTGTGGCATGGTAGCTAGATATATTAAGAGCGCCTATTCTAGTTTCAGAGAAACCAAAATAGGAGCACTCGTAAGATATCTCTTGACATCCTCGAAGGCATCGATAGCCTTTTTCGATCACTCGAACCCCTCGTGCTTCCTTAGAAGTTTGAAGAAAGGAAGTCATTTTTCCCTTAGTCGTTGGATGAATCGACTTAAAGCTACCATACACCCGATGAGTTTCTAGACTTCTTTCTTAGTAGTCAGAGGGCGCATTTGCTCAATGGCCTTTATTTTTTCAGGATTTGGCTCGATGCCTCTTGCCGAAACAAGTAATCCAAGCAATTTTCCCCAAGAAACTCTGAATACACACTTCTTAGGATTGAGTTTTAAGTTTTAAGTAGTGTTTTTCAAACCAAATGGCATTTTGACATAGCAAAATATCTCAAATGGTGTGTTCAATGTGGTCTTCTCTTCATCTTCTGAACACATACTAATATGATGATAACTAGAGTATTTATCTAGAAACTTCATGTTTCACAACCAGCATTAGAGTCAACTAATTGATCGATACGAGGAAGAGGTAAATCATTTTTTGGACAAGCTTTATTAAGATCAGTATAGTCTATACACATACGCCACTTACCATTAGACTTCTTAACCATTACAGGGTTAGCTAACCATTCTGAGTGATTGACTTCTTTTATAAAGCCTAGTTTCAGTAGCTTGTCCAATTCTGACTCGATAGCTTCCTGTCGATCAGGTGCAAATCACCATAATTTCTGTCTTACGGGCTTCTTGTCAGGCTGTAGAGCTAGCCTATGCTCGATCACCACCCTAGGGACCCTGGGCATGTTAGATGCTTGCCACATGAATACATCTGTGTTTGCCTGGAGGAAGGTGACGAGGGCATCTTCCTATGCATGGTTGGAAGTAACCCCCGATGCAAATGGTCTTCCAAGGCTCCACTAGATCCAATGGAACTTCCTTGACTTGCTCGTTTGGCCTCAGCGCCTCTTTAGGCTTCGAGTGCTTGGTCAAAGGCTGCGCCTTGCTTGCTCCTCAAGTTGGTAACTAACCGACCATCTCAAGGGACTTGCGGTCGCATGTAAGTGCCATCTTTTTATCACAACGGACTATGATCACTCTTTTAGGACCTAGCAACTTAACACATTGATATGCATAGTGTGCAACAATTAAGAAGCGTGCCAGAGTTGGTCGTCCGAGTATGACGTTATACACCGTGTCAAAATCGATCACATCAAAAGAGATTTTCTCTATTCTGAAGTTGACTAGAGAAGCAAATGTAACAGGCAGAGAAACTTAGCGAATTAGCATGACCAAAGATCCTAGTGCGATCCCATGGAATGAGTGTCATACATGCTTTATTTTGTTCTAAGGGACTTGCATCTCGTCCAGGGCACTTACAAACAAAATAATTAAAGAACTACCTCCATCAATCAACACTCGATTTACTCAACAATTGTTGATGGTAGGCTCGACCGTGATCAAAAGTTGACCTGGTCGAGTTCAAGAGATCGGACAGACACTTTTCTCAAAGGAGATGGTGACTTCCAATCACTTTGGAAGATAATTGACAAGGGGAGGGTCAACAGAGTTTACCTCACATACGACAGCTTTATACTGTTGTTTTGACTCGTATGCCGAAGATCCACCATAGATGTGGTTGATGGTGTGCTATGGATCCTAAAACAGCATCTCCTCGTCCTTGTCGGACTGCTTTTGACCACTCGTTTGTCCCACCTCGTCATGTGTGGGAAGTGGCCATTTACTGGAGTAGTAATCCTCGAGCTTTCACTGGAAAACTCAGCAATTACAAAGGTCGTATCCTTCCTTTTTGAGGAGAGGACACCGCCTTGGCTTATTATCCTTCTGAGCGGGGATTTTACCCTTGCCTTGATCGGAGTACTACTTGGGGTTCCGTCGCTCCTTATCGCCCATGGCCAAGATCTCCTTGGAATTCCCAGCTTGAGGCTTCTGACCTTTTGCCTTATTCTAGGATTTCTTGACCTTCTTCTTCCTTTTGCTACCTTCGCCTACATCTTTGATGCTTTGATCGGCTTGGTCAATGGTCTTGCTCCACTCGACTACTTCGGCAGCAGTCGCATAACGATCAGCCATCTCGAAGAGCTCGGCAACAGTAGTTGAAGGATTCAAAGCAATATTTTCTACGAACCTTCTATTGTAGACTCCCTATTTAAATGCTCTGATAATAGAAGCATCAGAAACCTATGGAATCAAGTTACAACCTAACTGAAACACCTAATGAATTGTCATAGGTTCTCGTTGCTACTCTGCCTCATCTAGTGCAGGTCGTCTTCCTTCCCCGTGCGGTTGTATGTGCCCAGAAGAAGGTCACAAAGATGCTACCATAAATGAATTGACTCTATTGGTTGATTCAGCAACCACGATTAAGTGGATCCCTCGAGCACAGTCAGAAGGTAGTTCGCCATGACATGCTCTCCTCCTTTTGCTCGAACCACGTAGTGTAAATTTGAAGAAACTCAATGGGATTCTGGGACCTATCAAATTTGTCCATGTTTACCGGTCGAAACCATGGTGGCCAGCGTACTGCTCGAAGTTCAGGCATGAATGACCGACATCTGGTGACAAGATCATGGCATCTCCTTTGCGGGAAAGGATGATTAGCATCTTCAGGACACCGTACTAGATGATGTCCAATAGTCGAGAGGAGAGGGAGGAGAGGAGAGGAAGAAGCGACTCTTGTGAGTTAATTTTTTGTTGCATTTTAAATTTTGTGTATGCAGTAGATAGTTTATTTAGTGTTAGTATGAGTAGAAAATTATAGATGTAGACAAAAATAGTTCAACTTTGGTATAGAAAATTTCGTCAATGTAGTTTTAGAAAATTAGCAGTCGTGGTAACCTGTAGTTGTGTATAATTTAGTGAACATAGTTGTACAAAATTAGCATCGTTAGTAAATTGGCATGTGTACAAAATTGTAGTTGTAGGAAATTTAGTCAATGTTGTGTAGAAATTAATCGTCCATAGAAATTTGTAGTTATTAAAAATTAAATCAATATTTTTTTTGTAAGAATTTCATAATTTGCTTTGTAAAAACAATAATACGTAATATTTATGATTAATTACGAATCAATGTAATGTCGTTAATACGTTGGAAAAACATGTGTACCATTGTAACTAGTATATAGGCATTTAAATTGATATGCCATATAAATTGTCGAAACCATTAGGAATTATTTGCAGTAGGGGATAGCTCGAGTAACAAGAAAAGAGCGGCGTCAGTGCACAGTCTGTCGATAGGAAATTAATGCTACGAGGTTAGTGTATTTGGTTACGACAGGCGAACGATCAGGGAAATGTTAATTACAATATATCAGTACTTTCATAGTGTGCGATGTGATTTGACTAGTTGCAAAATTGAAAATAGATGCAGGCAGACATCAGCAATGCCGATACTCACTACATTGAGTGTGCATTACGGTGTTGGAACCGTTTGTGAAGGTATGAATGGTGTGGATTTCAGCGGTTTTGCGCAAGCCACTCTGGTATACCTAGAAGCCACTCTGTGTAAGGTCATGTGGACAACCATCATCTGAGAGGTGCGAGTAGCTCGGGCGGCCCGCATGTTGGCGAAGAGAAGGAAGATGCTCATGACGAGGCCGATGCAGTACATGGAGGAGAGGGAGAATGATCACGCCATGGTGAGGGAACAGGACAAGCCGATGAAGGGGAGTATATGAAGTACATAGTGCATCAGATGGAGTATGATGACCAGACAGTTTAGGCTGAAGAGGAAGTTGTACAGGAGGACGATGAGGATAGTTCGGATGAGGATGAAGCTCCCGTCCCACAGGAATGGAACTGCTTTGATGTTGAGGGTGTTTCTGCACATGACGAGCACAAATCACCGTTGGAGTATCATGGGACATAGGTTCAGTTGCATTCAATGTTTGCTGACAAGGCATCACTGCAGGATGTCATCAAGTTGTGGACCCTGTCTATGCAGTGGACTTTGCGGGTCATGAAATCTAGCCAGGAGCAATACACCGTGAAGTGCGAGCAGGCCGGTTGTCCTTGGAGGGTGCACACACGTAGACCCAACATGAGACTCACTGGATTGTGTTGAAGGTGGGGCCGTACTCTTGCATTCTCAGTAGTGTTTTAGTGAGGCATCGAAACCTAACGTCTGCCTTTATAGCCAATCTGATGTACGAAGAGATAGTGAAGAAGAAAGACATGGAAAAGGATTGTCGCAAGGATGAGTAAACCAAGCGTATACAACAGGAGATGAAAGTTCATCTCGAGGTGTGCACACGTAGGGAGCGTGAGGCTCGTGAGAGGGAGCGTGAGAAAAAGAGGGAAATGACAACCAAGTCAAAAGAGGCCATCGAGGAGATCAACGCCGAGCTCACAAGGAAGGAAAAATGGCCCCAGTCCACGCAGTAGGTCATACGAGCAGTTTGGTTGGTTAGTCGCACATGATACTCTATGTTATGCATGTAATCAAACCCTACATGGCATGTTACTCCCAACTGCATTATAAAGTCTATTTTAATTCAGACAAGCTTATTTCCTAGTCTTTTTGCATTCAATTATTCTCATAGCAAGTCATCCAATAATATTAACAGACCAGTTTTCCTCCGTGTACGAATTGTCGGTAACATCACAATATCACTTATCATCGTGCTTACTGATCGTTCTAAGTTCAATTGTTCTTAAAAAGTTTCACGGATTGTTTTGCACAACAACAACATACAACGATCATAAACTCTTATTACGAATCTAGCATATTACTTCACAGTCATAATCTACAAAATTCACAAACTGCATTAACCACACTGCGTCTAGTTTGAAGTCGCTGCACAGCCGAGCGACTGCAGGAGCTGTCGCCCAGCCACAGGGCGACAGGCTCCGGTCGCCCAACTGTCGGGCGACTGGAACCTGTTTCCCAATGGCTTACAGACAGCTTTATTGTCCCTTGGCTGTTGGGCGATAGACTCCAGTCGCCCGACGGTTAGGTGACTGGAGTCTATTTCTGTAAAAAAATGTTCACGCGAGTATATTTCTGTTATTTCAAATAAAAACATAATATCAGAAAAAATTCAAATGTTACGTACCTACAACAATTATTATTTACCCCCATGCGCAGTCGGGGGCCAGTTGCAAAAATGGGCAAGTTTCAGTCGCCCAACAATCGAGCGACTAGAACTATAGTCACCCGACGGTTGGGCGATAGGTCCCAGTCGTCTGACCGCTCTTACTGTAATTATGTCACCCGATGGTCCACGGATAGCCTCTGTGTCGCACGGCCGTTGGGCGACAGGTTCCAGATGCTCAACGGTTCGATAACTGGAGGCTATTCCTGTAAAAAAATTATGCAGTTATATTTTTGTGATTTCAATTAAAATTTGGGTTATTAAAAAAAATTCAACCACAGGACAGGAGAGGAGCGCTCTTAAAAACCAAGGACGTACAACGACGAAACCGGCCGGCAAATACCAACAACCGCCGCTCCTCCTCGTCCTCGTCCACCGAGCCGCTCGATCGGTTTTCCACGGTCCAACCGGCCGGCAAACGAATGGACGCGTGCGTGCGTGCACCTCCCCAGTCCAGGCTCGCGGGGTTCCGACGCGGGGCTGATGGGTTGGTTCGACTCGGGGCGGACGTGCGCGCGTTTTTAGCATGGAGCTATCGCGCCGCCGGATGGCCGGCCGGCCGGGAGGACATGACCGGGCAAACGGTATCATCGCCGTTTCGTCTCCAAGCAAGCGTCGCGTCAACCGAACGATCTAGGTGGTGATCGGTTCGGCTGAAAAGCTCATAGCTTATGACTGAAAATACTGTAGATAGCTGAAAAAAACACTGTAGCTGACAGAGGCTTATTTAGCATAATTAAAATTAAAAAAATTTAAAAATATAAAAAATATGTTAGCCCCATTACGTATAATACAAACACATACGGGAAAAAAAGAACCGGCAAAAAAGCTCAACAAAAAGCCAAAAGTTCAGAAAAAGACGAAACTTATGAATAGTGAAAAATAAGCCAGAAGCCAGAAACCGAAATCGAGTTGATCAGGGTCCTAATTTGTCCTTGAAAGTTTCTCAAAAAGGTTGCAGCTGCACGCACCAACTTGACGCTAACCCCCCCCCCCCCCCCCCTCTCACTGTTCCGGTCTTACCTGTGCGGTCCGACGATTTGATCCGGTCCATGGCTACGAAGAAGAATCAACACCGAATTAATATGGCATTAAGCTCACGTGCACTACTACTTGGCGGCGCTAACGTAGTACTAGTTCTCTGCACCTCTGAGTCGTTACTTGTTCTCGCGTGTTGTTTCGTCCCGGTTTGATCACGTAGGAGACCGACGTCTATTTTTAGGCAATTAGACAACGGTATCCTATTGTAATAGTATGGCAAGCAGTTTCATAATGTTTTAAGAAGTTTCATCAAGCACTTTAGAAGTTTTAGTTTCAATGAGTTTCGCTTGTTTCTCAAAGATTTGAAGAAAATTTTAATGAAGCTTTAGTTTCAGGGAATTTCAGATTTTAAAACTCGAGTTTTAGCAAGTTTCAGCTAGAGAGGTTCAACAGATTTTACCAAGTTTCAGCCAAATAATTTCAAAAGGTTTCAATAAGCTTCAACAAGATTAAGCTAAATAGTTTCAAAAAGTTCCAACATGTCTCAACACAAATCAAACGTACGATCGCTAGCCGCGGTGGCTCCGCACCCGCCAGGACGCCGCTGCCGTTGGCTTTCCTATCTGCCAACCAGCTTGCCACGTGGCTCCGCAGCTATCGGGACGTCGCGGCCGCTTGTCTTCCCGCCCGCCCCTGAGCTTACCTGTGGCTCCACGCTCACTGAGCCGCGGTGGCCACTCACCTTCCCACACGGTGTTGAGCTTGTCTCTGGTCGCTGCTTCCGCTCTCCTCGCTTCAGTCGAACCTGCTCACTGCACCGCCAAATAGTGACATCCATGAGAGGCTCCATGGCAACGACGAGAACTGGGCGGTGCTCCCGTGGGCGTCACGCATGGCCATCACGTTCCAAGCGGCGATGGAGCTGGAGTACCTCCATGAGAGCCACAACCTAGCAGTCATCCACGGCAACATCAAGACGTCCGACGTGCTGCTCGATGCCAACCTTGGCACAAAGCTCTGCTACTTTGGTTGATTTGCTGGTGGCATGAGAGCGATAATGTCATGAGACGTGAGACCGCGAGAAGATAGTGGACGCATTTAGATTCGCGCGAAAGATTGCTTCAACGGTAGAAGGCTATCCCGTTGGTTCGGGGGAATGATATGGTGTTATGTAGTTTTTCTTTTTAATTTCGCTAGTATCACTAACACGATTGAATCGAGGGTCCAGCCGACCAGCTGTACCATTTTGAATGATTAGACCTCAGAGCATGATTAAGCCTCGTAAGCGAAAAAAGTGAGGTGTGGTCTCTCAGAAAGCTGTCTCATGGAATCCAACGAGCGATTGTGTCAGAAGGATTATATGTGAAGAGGATATAATAATCTCTAAATGTCAGAAAGATTATATGTGACAAGGATATAATAATCCCTAAATGATTGTGTCATTATATTTCTTGAGAATACATCTTATTGATATGGAAGAGGTTTTATAGGGTAGTCATTAGTCTTTCTACGACCACTCCTCAATCATAAGTTTTACTACGACTGCATAGTCGTAAGTCCTTCTACGACTAGATAGTCGTGAGTTCTTCTACGACCAAGTAATCGTAAGTCTTTTTACAATAATATAGTCATAAGTCATCTTGCGACCACCTCGTGATCGTAGACCTTCCTGCGATCGGTTTATCTCTTACTGACTTGTCTACGATGACCTACTAAATCGTGAGTACACATGATCTCTCTTTAACAACACTGTCACACGATGAACGGGCTATCACGTCTCCCGTTGGACGGTTATCACCTAAAGCGCTAAGGCATGTTTTGGCTTGGGACAACGGCCGTTGTTTCGTCAACTATATAAAGGTTGACGTTAGAGAGAAGAGGGGATCAGATCCAGTCCAAGTCAGAGATAATGCAAGGCAATTCGCATTACTTTCTCAGTTATAATCAATTCTCTGAGCAATAGCCACATAGCTCGTGTCTCTACTATGCATGATCGTAAATCCAATCTTCTAAGATATTCCCCGAATCCAATAAATCATACGTAAGACCGGTGTTAAAATATCGATAGTTGGTATCATCTGTGAGGAGATTCTTCCAAGACTTCAGTAATTTCTTTGTCGACAAGTTCTCTTCCTTCTTATGTCCTCATGATAGAAGGAGTAGAACAAGGAGAACTAGCTCGATCTGACCAACTATATAGATCTCAACATAGATGCATTCTATGACTTCGAGCAGATGATTCTTGCTTCTGATGGTGAAGCTGTCTCTGAAGATCCATTCTGAGTTCTCGAAGACCACACTATGGAAAAGGCTGAGGAGAGATCTATATCCCCCAGAAATACGCCAAACGGATGAGTCACTTCCCCTAAATGCAAGGATCAATCTGACTATGAACAGGACTTGCAACGCAACAATGGGCCTGCCTCAAGTGTTCGAGACCCTAGCGACCGCTCAATCAATTTCAGCGAATCCTGGAATCTATCATTCTGGGGATTCATCATCAACTAATGATTGTAACTCTCCAGTTGTCCCTACAGAGAAGGCAGGTGGGCTCCCTACTAGTCCATCCACATTCTCGTATGGTTCAACTCTCGTTGGAGACAGTTATAACCTAGAATTCACCTACCTGGCGGGGTTTACTCTAGGCCGCGATGCGCTCTCGCTGGATGATTCTTCAAGCTAGGGGGCCTCCGTTGGAAGTGGAGATTCTAGACAGGAGGTCTTTGCCCTCCCCCACAGATTCTATTTGCTCTCACAGAGGAAGGCCTGAGGATCATCCCCGCCGATCACACAATGCCACCCCTTGTGATGATAGCGAGGAGACCTCCAATGATGAACCAAATCAGTTCTCTGATGAGCATGGAAGAAATCTTAGAAATAATCACTCACCGGCATCAGCCAGCCTCAGACATTGAGGATCCCAAGACTACTCAAAGGAGACGGTTGGCAGCCTAGAGGTCTTTGCCTGGGCATGCCCAGTACCAGTCTAAAGAGGCTCAAGAGCTTCAACGCATCAATGACTTGCTTGATAATCTGACAAAAGGGCTTGCTCAAGCACTAGGCTACAACCACTTTGTAGAAGTGATTGCGCAAAGACTCCGCGACATCATAGCCAGATTCGAATAGCCTCGTTAGCATAATTTCGGGAGTCGAACAGGTACAACCGCATCTAGTCATTCATAGAACTCACCTCGTGGGCTTTGACATGATGACAGGTCGCGACGGTCTCCCAATCACAACTCTAGCCGAAGGAGAGTTCCTCGAATGACTCTGGCCCAGCAAATCTACCGAAGAGGTGCTTGATCATCGCTTCGAGCAAGGAATCTGCGGCAGTAGATGGAGTACAAGGAGTACTACCCTCATATGGATAAGACCTACTATAGGTCGGGTCCATCCACTGCTTGGCATTGTCGGGTACAATCGCCTGGTGATGCCAATTATCCTTTCCCACAAAGGATACATCAGAAACTTGTTATCGGATGTCGGGAGTTCACCCCTAAACTGCATTGCACTAACCACCGCGGTTTTGCCCAATAAACATAGAGAAATTTAATGGTTCCCATCGAGTTCCTTCATATTTGCATGATCACGGTTTGGGCGGCAGGAGGACGATCCACTCGTGGCCAATTATCTTTCAACGGTGCTATAGGGATCCTCTCAGTCGTGGTTGCTCAATCAACCATTCGAGTCGATCCACTCATGGCAACAGCTCTGCGATCTTCTATTGGCCAACTTCCAGGGCACATACCATCGCCCTAGGAAGGAGGACGACCTGCATCGGATGCAACAAAATAGCAACGAGACCCTACGACAATTTGTCAGAAGCTTTAGCCAAGTTCGTAATTCAATTTCAGAGGTCTCTGACACTTTTGTCATTAGGGCATTCAAGTAGGGGGTCCACAATAGGAGGTTCAATTAGGACATCGCCTTGCATCCTCCAACCACCACCGCTGAGCTATTTGAGATGACTGATTGTTCTGCGGCTGCTGCTAAAGTCGTCGAATGGACGAGAACCATTGATCATATCAATTGAAGTACCAAAGAGGAATATAAAGGCAGTAAGAGGAAGGAAAAGGCCAAGATATCCAAGAACAAGGCAAAAGGACAGAAGCCCCATGTCAAGAGTTCGAAGGAAGTCTTAACTGTAGGCGATAAAGAGACACGGAACCCCAAGCAATACTCCGATTGGGGCAAGGGTAAAGCACCCACACTGAAAGACCACAAGCCTAGGTGGTATCCCTTTCATAAAAGGGAAGGACGCAACCTTCACAATTACCAAGTTTTCCAACAAAAACTTGAGGACTATTACTCCAGCAAAGGCCTGTTCCCTACACTCCAAGAGTTAGGGAAAACGAGTGGCCAAAAGCAATCAGAAGATGACGAGGAGATGCCATTCCAGGATCCAAAGCACACCATCGAGCACATCTACAGGGGATACTCGGCGTATGAGTCAAAGCAACAGTACAAGGCTGTCGAACGAGAGGTAAACTTTATTGACCCTCCTCTTGTCAATAATCTTCCTCGTGGTCATAAGTCACCATCTCTTTCGAAAAGAGTGATTGTCTGTAACATCCCGAAAATTCGAAATTTGAAAATGAGAAGATTTTGAATTATTTTGCAATATATTCTATTTGAATTTGGATTTTTGGTGTTTTTCTGAATTTGGTTGAGATTCCAGAAGTTGAAGAAATTCATAAAAATACAAAGACAAACATTAGTAATATCAGAAAGGGAATATGCGAATAATAGAAAACTAAAATTTTAAATTACGAATCTGAAAAGATGGTCCAGTATAAGGAGGCACAAACTTGAATTAAAATTTAAGGTTCCCTTTTCGGAATATGTACACCTAAACAAGCCTAAATATGTGTGGGTGTGTATATGCATAACAATATGCAACATACTAACATATATCATGATGAGCTTAGCAAAGGGGAAATGAAAGCATGAGAAATAATCAAGTGATCAAAGGAGCAAAAATATTAAAATATATTCATAAGTGAAAATGAAGAAAAAAAGAGAAGGGCCAGCCTTCGGCCTGGCCGAACCGGCCCAGGCCAACCTCCGCGTGCGCGCCTCCCTTTTTCCACCGGCGGGCCAGCCTGCCCGCGCTCTCTTCCTCTGGCCCCGCGGGCCCCGCCTTCCACCCGTGCCTCTCTCCCTGCCGCTGGACCACATCCGCACTTCTTCCTCCTCGCCCTTTCTCTTTTCTCTGCGCTGCGCTCAGCTCTCGGCCTCCGCGTGGCAGCCATGCTCTAGCGCCCTCTCTGCGCCGCTCCTGCCCTGCTGCCAGCGCGCGTTGCCCCGTCCCCTCAACCCGACCATCACCCGTGAGCCGCCCGCAGCCTTCTGTCGCCGCCGCCTGACACGGAAAAGACCACTCGGCAGCCGCCCGTTGCCGGCTCTGCCCGATCATCCATAAAGACCGCCAAGTCTTCCATTGGCATCGCCCGCGTCTACTCTAGCTCTCACCCCGCTTGATTGCATTTCCGTGCTCTAATGGCTCGTCGGCGCGTCATTCTTTCCCACGGCCGGCCGGTGAGTGCGCCACCGCCTAGAGCAATAGCATCTCAATTCCTCCGCACAAAATCTTCCTTAGAGCTAGGCGAAGGCGTCCCCGATCTCACCGGAGCTCCTCCTTGCCCCTACCTCACCGGCACCGAGCTTCCTCCTACTCCGCCGCCACCGCACGACGCCGGCCACCACCGTACCCCCTCGGCCCCTGCCGATCCCACTGCCGGCATCACCTTCGCGCCGTGAACGCATTTTGCCCTCCTCCCGAGCTTCCCTGACCACCGTTCGCCGCCGCCGCCTCCGGCCATGGCTGCCTCAGCTCTGCACGCTCGGCTCAAATGCATTTCTGCATTTCTTCGCTTCCATCATCAGGTAACATCCTGAGAGCATGTTGGTTATGAGCGCGTGCGTTCACCCGTGCCACCCGCGTTCGATTTCCCCATGCCGCATTATTTAGATGTAAGATTTTGCCCATTTTGCCAGTAACTCCAGTGAAGAAAAATTAAGGAAAGATTAGAAATAAATTTCTAAAAGATGCCAAAAATTTATTAGGGTATAATGAGCTCAATAAAAACTTAGTCATGTGTTAATTCTTATATGTTAGTAAAGTGCATTTGAACTCTATATTAAGCTTATTAAATGCTAATTAAATACAATATGAGATATGGTTTAAGCATGTGGTGAAGATTTATGCTCTCATAAAAATAATAAGTCAGTAAGGGATACATAAATTAGCCGTTGCAAAGTTAAGCCATAGATTATTGCCTTTAACCCTAGCAATTAGGAGAACCCTTTTTGACTATTAATAATGTGAACATTAAGCCACCAACCTTTAGGCCATGATATTTCAAATTGAATTAGAAGCTACATTGTATGTAATTGACTTATGGTTAAACTTTAAATAGTTCTTGATTCATGCTAACCCCAAATTAAATGAAATACATATTTAAACTAGGAAGTCATGATTTATAAACCCCACCATTAGTTTTGGTACATCACCGATAAATAAATCTCAAATGCTAGATTTAGTTAATAATGACAGTAGGTGTTTAGATTAGCACCTCACATAAAATGACTATAGAATATATTGTAAAAACTATTTGCGCAACAAAAGCGGTATATAATTAAGTAACACACAATTAACCATTTAAAGTATGACTATCGTTACTATATCTTTGAGAAGTCATAAAAATACTTTCACAAACAACCCTTAAATAAACTGAGGTGCTAAGTTGTTAATATTTAAACTATAAGTGCGTGGCTTGTACAACTTAATGCCATTCAAGAAATAATAGGCTTAAAACTATCTATCAATGAATAAGTTTAATCTAATTAGTAAGTAAAGGCCTATACCAGAGATTATTCTAAAACTTAATAAAGATATCCAAGTGTTATAATACTTTCGATTAAAAGATTTATAGAATAAGTACAGATTTCATCCATTAGTCTAGTTTGCATTTACCATAACCTAAGTTACAAGGAATACATACCCAGCCAGACTCGCACTTCGATACATAGGTCTAACCTAACTCATGGAACTTCCTTGATAAATACAAAAAAAATAAAAGAGGTGATCAATAGAAAGATCAAACCATTATATCCCTCCACCGACCCTGTCTCGAATCACCCAAATCACCCGTTAACTCATAATAAAAACTAAATTGAGTTTATTCGAATTTATTTTGATTTCTTGAGTTATTTGTTTTTATTTGGATTCAGTCGTTTGTCGCGTAATTAGAAATTGGGAGTCGTGAAGATTCAGTGGATCCAGCGAGATTAAGCTTGAAGTGAAGATAGAGACCAGAAGCTCAAGAGCAAGCATTATGTGAGCTCATAACTGCGGTAAACCGCGCCAGGCGAGTTAACACCTTGATCATTTTGAACCTATGATTTTGCAAAGTTAATTTCTTTTAAATTATCAACATGCATGCTGTTATTTTATGTGATAACATATGTTCATTTCCAGAAATTGGTAGTTAGACACCTGGTATAATGCTTGCTAATAATGATCCGTTGAAGTGATTGTACATGTGAACCTTGTCGCCCTAGAAAAGTTTATAATATCATATCTTTTACCAGTAAGTCCAAATAAATATTGCGTGGCTTAGTATTGCTAGATAAAACGGGGGTACATAGCTGCCCCAAAAACAACACTTGCAAAATGTGATATTGTTTGGGGGACAGTCATGGATGGAATGACTGTAGTAGGTGGACACAATATTTTCTACCTCTGAAAAATCCTAAAATTGCTTAAATACCTGGATGGATGGTTTGGGGGCTGGTATGTGGTGCAGTGGATGCACAAAATATGAAATGTGGTAGAACCATCCGGGTAACCCTAAGGCCTGAATCTTGTCATGTCAACCCATGTAAAACAGTGCAACCACAAGTCTGTAAAGTACAACTTGGCCCAGTAGATTTATCGAAATTCCCGGACTCATCTCACCGGTAGCGGATAGGGAGTGGATACGCGCGGGCAAGGAGGCCCTAAGGGACACCAGTGGTGGGTGAAGTTTCTCAGGACGTGCTAGCGCAGAGGGGAGGGAAGCCCGTACGCCAGTAACAGTGAGAAACATCCCGTGCAATAGATGGGACCCATCGCAAATGGGAGAAGCCCATAAAGTGAGATGAGAAAAGGGGACTAGATATTTTGAAAAGTCACTGTGATGGTCTGCTCAACCACACTTCTAAGGAATCGTGTGGGGCAATGAGTCGACTGTCTCTTGTGGTGAAAGTGTACAAACTCTGCAGAGTCAAAACTATTCGAATAGTCGTGCCCACGGTCAAGGGCGGACATGGGAACGTAACTAGATATAGTTCTGTTTACAAAATAATTGGAACTTGGGAGAAGGGAAACTTGAAGGGCGAAGGACTGCCCTGGTTTGGAATTGTCCTGGGTGTTGTCCCAGTGGTACGTTAAGCAGCTATAACGCTGAAAGATACTATATGGCGCAGATGCCATGTAATGGTGGATGGAATCTGTGTCAATTATAAGATCAACTTACTATACAAACAAAAGTCTTGAGTTTAAAATTGCTAAGTCTCAGGGATTTTTCTATAATTGTATTCAAAAGCACTCTTCACAAAATAAAATAAGCCCAAGCCATCCTTTGATTAGCCATACATGTTTAAATATTGCATTCTGTGTGTTGGCTTGCTAAGCACGGGGTCGGAGTGCTCATACTCGCTTTTGCGACAAAATTCAGAATCAGGAATCAAATCACCTCGCCTCAGCAACAAGATTGGACAAGCTGGCCGAGAAGATGAAGATGTCAAGGGCTAGGTCGCGAACCTCCAGTTGGCTGCCTGTGGGCATGTCCTGAAGGTCCCACCTGTGTGCTTCGTTCTTCCACTGCTGCAGTTTATTAATTTCGGCCTAATCGGCCCATGAGTAAGTTTACTATTATATTTACGCTTTCGCATGATATGTATTTTGATATTCAGAACCGTAAACTGTGAGCACTATCTACTGATCCAGGGAATAGTGCAGTGAATCACAATGGATTTGGATTGAAAATCTGGGTCCGACATTGTCCGATCCCTTCCACTCAACTAGGTTGGTTCCCAATTGTGGTCAAACACAACAACAACAACTATCAAGTTAATCACGTGTTGATTGATGGTGGAAGTTCTTTAAATATTTTATTTGATTTGGACAAGATGCAAGTCACTCTTACTAGAATAAAACCTGTACGATATTCATTTCATGAAATCATTCCAGGATCATCGGCCAAGCCCATCAGCCAAGTTTCTCTACCAATTACGTTCAGGTCTCCAGGCAATTTCAGGATAGAGAAAATCTTCTTCGACATGGTCAACTTTGACACGGTGTATAATGCCATACTCGAATGACCAACTCTGGCACATTTTCTGATTGTTGCTCACTATGTGTATCAATGTCTTAAGTCGCCAGGTCCCAAGGGAGTGATCACAGTTTGTTGTGATATGAAAATAGCGCTAACATGCGACCGCAAGTCTCTCGAGATGGTCGGCCAGTTACCAACTCAAGAAGATACCAAGGCATGACCTTTGACTAAACACTCGAAACCTAAAGTTGTGCCAAAGCTGAACGAGGATTTCAAGGAGGCTTCTCTGGACCCACAAAGCCTTCGAAGATAGTTCACATCAGGGTTACTTCCGACCCAGTATAGGAAGACGCCCTCGTAACCTTCCTCCTGGCAAACACAGATGTGTTCGTGTGGCAGCCATCTGACATGCCTGGGGTCCCCAGGGAGGTGATTGAGCATAGGCTAGCTCTATAGCCTAACAAAAATTGCAGAGATTTGCACCAGATCAACAAGAAGTTATCAAATCAAAATTGGACAAGCTATTCAAAGCAGGCTTTATAAGAGAAATCAATCACTTAGAGTGGTTGGCTAACCCTATAAAGGTACAGAAGTCTAACAGCAAGTGGTGTATGTGTATAGATTATACTAATTTAAATAAAGCTTGTCCAAAAGATGATTTCATGCTTCCTCATATTGATCATCTGGTTGACTCTACTACTAGTTATGAAATATTAAGTTTCCTAGATGCATACTCTGGTTATCACTAGATTAGTATGTCTTCAGAAGATGAAGAGAAGACTACATTTATTATGCCATTTGGAGTATTTTGCTATGTCAAAATGCCATTTGGCTTGAAAAATACTGGTCCGACTTTCCAGGGTTTGATGCAATTGACTTTTATACATCAAATGGGCTAAAATTTGGAAGCCTATGTTGACGATCTAGTTGTCAAAAGTATCAAATGACTTAATCACATTTCAGGCCTGTAGGAGACATTCGACAACCTCAGAAAGCACTACTTGAAACTCAATCCTGAGAAATGTGTGTTCAAAATTTCTTCAGAAAGTTGCCCGGATTCCTAGTTTTGGCAAGAGGTATCAAGGCAAATCTTGAAAAGATCAAGGCCATTGAGCAGATGCACCCTCCGACCACTAAGAAAGAAGTTCAAAAACTCATCGGGTGCATGGCGACTCTAAGTCATTTCGTCGCATGACTGCGAGAGAAAGGACTTCTTTCTTCAAACTTCTAAGGAAACATGAGGGTTTTGAGTGGTAGAAAGAGGCTAACGATGCCTTCGTAGATGTCAAGAGATATCTTATGAGTGCTCACATTCTGGTTTCTTCGAAACCAAGCAAGACACTCTTAGTATATCTATCTACCACGTTATAGACAGTAAGTGCAGTACTGGTCGCAGAACACGAAGGCGTCCAATGATCAATCTACTATGTAAGCAAAGTCTTACATGGGCCTAAAGAGCGCTACCCTCAGGTCCAAAAACTTTTATATGCCCTCCTCATGTATTCAACAAAGCTTAAGCATTATTTTCAGACACACAAAATTGTTGTGCCGTTTGAGCTTCCCTTAGGAGAGGTCCTCCAGAACAGGGAAACAGCGTGGTGCATGGCCAAATGGTCGGTTGAACTTGGAGTGTTCGACCTCTATTTCGTGTCCCGAACAGCCATTAAATCCCAGCTCTTGGTAGAGTTTGTCACTGAATGGACAAATCCTAAATCTGTGTAGGATCCCCAGAACAATTCCCACGACCAGTGGACGATGTACTTTGATAGGTCACTTACGCTAAATGGCTCAGGGGTTGGGGTGGTCCTAGAATCTCCTATGGAGAGATCTTAAAGTATGTCATTCAACTACACTTTCCAGCCGCTAATAATGTGGCTGAATACGATTGTTTGTTGGCTGGCATATAAGGTAAGAAATCACTCGGGATTTATCTACTACTCTTGAGAAGAGAATCTCAACTAGTCGTGAATTAGGTCAGAAAAGGACACCAATGCTCTAGCATGACCATGTCTCAATACTTATTGGAAGTAAGAAAGCTATAGAAGCACTTTTTCGGTTTCGAGTTACAGTATATCCTTTAGAAGGATAACTTTCTCGTTGATCAGCTGGCTCGACTAGCTTCTTTCCAATCACAAGTACCACCAAATGTCTTCTTAGAGCAACTCCAAAAGCTGTCCCTGGTCGAAATACCGAAGACAACTCCTAATGAGACACCCTCTATCGAGTACGAGGATACCTAGATAGAGCCCATCTATGAGTATCTTCAGAAGGGTTCAGTACCTGACGATGATCTCGAGACGGATCATCTATCCCACAAAACCAAAATGTATATTGTGATTGATGGGGTACTCTATAAATGGAGTACTCAAGGAGTTCTCATGCAACGACATAGATAACAATGGAAGCCACAAAAAGGTTCATGATGAGAAGCGTGATTACTCGATTTGGAGTCCCAAGTCAAATAATTATAGACAACGGTAAGTAATTTTCGAGTGCAAAAATTCCAAGAATTTTGTGATGAATTGGGTACCAAACTTTGCTATGCCTCGATCGCCCATCCTCGAAGTAATGGGGTAATCGAGCGTGCGAATGGCCAAATAATGCAAGAAATTAAGACTTGAGTCTTCAATCAGCTTGTAAAGCACTCGGGGGTTTAGGTACAAGAGTTACCTTCAATATTATGAACAATTTGTATGACTCCTAGTCAAGCGATGAGAGAGACTCCATTTTTCTTAGTTTTTGGGGTCGAAGCCATACTTCCTCCAGAACTAAAGATCCAGATGACAAGAGTCAAAAACTTCAACGACTCCAATCGAGAGCAACTTCGTGCGGATGACATCAATCTGCTTGAACAGAAGAGGAATCAAGCCTTAATCTAATCAGCAGTGTATCAGCAAGCCATGCATAAGTACTACGATCATAAGGTCCAACCTCGCAGCCTTGCTATAGGTGATTGGTATTGAGAAAAATTCAATCTCAATCTAATCGGAACAAGCTTTTCCCCAAGTGGAAAAGTCCTTACACCGTGATCGAAGTCACATGACCAGGCTCGATACGACTTACTATGGAGGATGGCTAGATTATCTCAAACTCTTGGAACATCAACCAACTATGTAAATTTTACGTATAACATTTCTAATCTTTCAATAAAGGTTTCAGTTTTTTTTCAAATCTTTATTGTCATATGTTCAATAGAGCTTCTTTTATATTTGTTTGACTACTTCTAGTACATCCAAGTTGTTTAACTGGTCGGAGATTCATTCTTAGTCGTAAATTCATTCTCTTTTTTTGTCTTACGAGTACTAACTACTCAACAATATGAATTGCAAGAAAATGAAGAAGTTTTTCATTATCCAATGGTAAGTCTATTCAAATTTACTGTTTACAAACTACTCTGAAGAAGGGGAGTCGAGTTGCATCTCCTCTACAGCCTTTCGACTAGTCGGCTCTAGTTCTTCGATCAGATAGGCTGCTTCTCCTTTAGAGCAGCCAAAGTTATGATCAATCGGTTGAAGGTTAAGCTTCTAATCGCATGCCTTGAGTTTTGCCAAGGTATAGCTTACAACTCCTTTAATAGCCCCCCGAATTGACTTGGCTTGGTCGATCTTCAGAGTGGATAAGTGCTTCTCTAATGCTCCAACTTGTAGTCTGATCATACTCGCTTGAGTGGTTATGGTGTCCTCAGAAGGACTCATCTTCTCTGAACCAAATCCACTGAGTAGATTATTGAGAAGTACAACGTTGTCTTGAAGGATTGCCTTCATCGACTTTGTTTCCTCTTGACTATGAGTTGAGGCTTGTACAAGATGCTTTATTTTGAATACAGCCTCTGCAAATAGTAAGAATGGTTAGGAAAATACTTATCAAAAGACTAGTTATCAAGAACTAGTCGAAGATAAAGTTTTCTTTGCCTACTAGTCGAGCATCAAGCTTATCAATTTTAGCTTTGTGTTGTTCTTCCAGCAGCTTCTTTCTCTTGTTGGACTCTTTATTGATAAGAGTAAGCTCTCCGATCACCTTGGTCTTTTCCATGCCCTCAGTGCGAAGCCTACTTGTTTCAACCTCTTTATCTATTAAAAGAAAAGAGTAAGAGGAACACAGGAAAGATATCCAAAAAAACAGTCTTAAGTTCTGAACTTACTATTTATTTTATCCTGCAATGCTTTAATTGTAGATTTGGCTTCCGTAAGGCTTATTGATAGATCATCATTCTCTTTCTTTAACCTCTGTGTATCGACCTTCTCATTGTCGAGCACAGTAGCCAAAAACTTTGCATCGCTCTTAGACCTACAAAGGTTAAAAGCAGACATGAAAGGCTAGATAAGTGGTTTAAACAGAATTCGACTACATTGGCTAGTAACTTACCATGCCCCTGCCTTCATGGAGAGTTCGGCATTCTCTTGTCGGAGGAATATGAGCTGTCTGTGGTACTCGGCCACAGTTGCCATGTCTTCTAACGCTTTCTAAACAAAGAAGGATGGTGTGAGGCTAGAAAAGACCAAGTACGAATGCTAAGTACTTGATACTTATGTTCATGCTCCCAGGAGCAAACTTGATGAGCACCCGCATGGAATCTTCAGGTTGACTGAGCTCGCCAATCTTGTTTCATCACACATTCTCAAGACATTCGTCATCGAAGATATTCCCTTTGTTAGGAAGGTCTTTGGGGTGTGGAACTTGGCTCAGAGGTCGATCAGAAGAAGATCCCACTACAAATAAAGGGTTAAAGAATGCAGAGAAGAAGTTAGGCTGTTCTTCTTCTTTTCCTTCTCCGATTGTACCTTCTTGGGAACGAAGAGGAGAATCCTAGATGTCTTCCTCCTCGGCGCAGTGGTCGGAAGAATTTTCAACTTTTCGACCAGGTATTGCTACCCTGTCTTTAGTCGCTTGCATTTCTATTGCTATGACCACCTCCATAGTCATAGTTGTGGTAGCTTCGATGGCATTCTCTATTGCTACAGTGGCCATTTCCTCGATCACCATCTTCACCGCATTTTCGGCTGTGGATAGAGCCACAGGGGACTTTTCAGTAGAAGCATCCTTGAGCAGTGGAGAAACTGCGCTAAAATCACAACAAGAGAAATAAGTCGGCATTTAAGAAGACAAAAGAGGTAAAAGCTATGCTTATGTTTTCATACCTTGCTTTCGTAGCTTTGATCTTGAATTTAGAGAAAACTTTTCCAGAGATTAGTTTCTTCGACTTCTTCTCTTCGACCATGTCTAGTTGTATGAGAGCATCTTCGACCACGTCTGGTCGAAGGTTTTGAGCAAGAGTTACTACTCCCTGTTCCCCTTGCCCCTCTTGGTAATCGAAACCAGTTTCGACCACCTAGAAGGCAGTCTCCTTTTTTTATCACAGGTTCTACTATTGCAGCAATCTCATTCACAAAAGATACAAAGCTCTTCCAGTTTTTCTTTTCAAGTTGCTTGATAAAGCCTCGAGAAGCACCAAGTGAGAAAGTTACGGCATTGTCATAGAAGGGTACCTTGATCTTAGTGGTCCGTTGCTCCAGTATGGCTGCCCCTATGTCATCTGCGGTACTCACATCCACAAAGAATTTCTTGATGGGGCTAGTCAGAGCAGTAGAAGGAAGGATAGCAAGAGGAGCAACAACACTTGTGCTCCCCTCCTTCTTGTCAGTGGCTTTTGTCAGCCGACACCTCTTGGCTAGAGGAGCCTTGGCTTTCTCCGCTATTTCTCCGATGACCATCAGTTCGACCCCTCAGTCATCCTGACAGTTATTCATGTCTACATTCTGCGAGAAGGAAGAATACTATTTAGTCGTTCTCTACGACTATGTAGTCTTAAAGACAATATCGGTTTTCTGATTACCTTTAAGCATTCTTTTTTTTCTTCAGTGGATATATCCACTAGAATACAAGGAGCCTCCACTTCAAGTGACAGAGCCTTCTCGTAAATGAGCTTGACTTGACCCGAGAGTCAATTTCCCTCAAATCAAGCTTTGTTCATATAGATGAAGTGGTTAGTACACAGAGCTCAAAACTTAAATCAATTATGAGTACAATTATTACTTACCATTCTCGTAGTCTATGGTCGTATCTTTGGCTCTCGAGTACATAAATATGGGATGTGCTCATTGCTTCAGGAGGTTGATACGACGTGTGATGAAGTCCTTCACCACATGCCAGCCGGTGAGTCCCTTGTCTCTCAGCTCTTTGATGGCTGAGATGTAGGAGGCTATCTGAGTAAGGTCCTTTGGAACTGAGTTCCAGGAAGTGTTCTTTTCAACGCCCTTCCCCACAAAGGAAATATTGCATTCACTGGTCGTCTCCCAGTAGAATCATCTCTTCTTCTAGTATGGCCATGAAGATCGAGTGAATATCTGGATATACTACTCTGTCTTGCCGTCATAGAGCTTTAGACCGTAGCTCCCGGTAATTCCGGTCTTGTGGCTCCTTTCATAGTAATACCGAAAGAGCTCAAGGTCTGCAGAAATCCCCAAATAAGCCTCACATAGGTACATGAATACACTAAACATGGTAATTGAACTGGAAACCAAGTTTACCAATTCGACCCCAAAGTGTTCGAATATGATTGTAAGAAAAGGATGAGCTGGAAGACAAAGACTGCACTCACAGTATGCTTGGAACACCGAGATTTGCCTAGTCTTCCCCGATGGCCAATTTTGTCCAGCAGCTTCGATCTATCTGACGAATTTCTATGAAGGAATCTTCTCAGCATCCTCTAATGCCCTCAATTTCACAGCATCCATCTCTGACACTAGCCAATTAGATGATGGCTTAGTGATTTTCCCAAGTAGATGATTTGGATTTAGAAGAGAATGAAGGAAGAAGACGACTTGGTAAGCTTTTATAACCATGTGTGTTAAGCCATCTCGGGAACCGAACGGATATCTCAGGAACCACTCTGGCGAACAGATCGGTGAAAATCGATTGGGGTTCTTTAATTCCTCTGTTTGAAGTCCATTTGTCTTTACAACTCAAGCGAAATTACCTTATCGACCAAGAATTAAAAAAGCTTTGCTTTCAACTATTTTTCATCTACGACTTCTCTTTCTCAAGTAAGTTACTTTCACTTGAAGTTGAGGGCTAGATGACGAGGATATAATAATTCTCAAATGATTACGTCATTTTATTTCTTGAGTATACCGTTTATTGATAAGGGAGAGGTCTCACAGAGTAGTCGTAAGTCTTTCTACAACCACTCCTTAGTTTTAAGCTTTTCTACGACTGCATAGTCGTCAGTTCTTCTATGACTAGGTAGTCGTAAGTCCTTCTACAACTAGGTAGTCGTAAGTCCTTCTACAACCACCTCGTGGTCGTAGACCTTCCTGCGATCGGTTTATCTCCGACTGGCTTATCTACGATGACCTACTACATCGCGGGTCCATCTGACATGGCAGTTATAACATGCGTTTATTCTTAATAACCGCGCATAATCTCTCTCTGATAACAACCGCCGCACGACGAACGGGCCATCACGTCTCTCTGACAATAATTCCCGTCAGACGGTTATCACCCGAAGCATTAAGGCGTTTTTTGGCTTGGGACAACGGTCGCCGCTTCGCCAACTATATAAAGGTTGATATCAAAGAGAAAAGGGGATCGGATCCAGTCCAAGTTAGAGATAGTGCAAGGCAATTCGCATTACTTTCTCAATTGTAATCAATCCTCTAAGTAATAGCCACACAGCAAGTAAAGTTATTATTCTCTAAGAGAAGACCCGAATCTGTATAAAAATTCATGTGTCTCTCTCTGCATGATTGTAAATCCAGTCTTTTAAGAGTTTCACCGAATCCAATTAATCATACGTAAGATCGATGTTAAAACATCAATAATATGCATATGAAACAAGTGTGAAGCCAGTTTGGATGAACGCTGTGTTCATGCATTGCGGTCACATTGAATAATGCCAGTAGCAACGGTGAAATGGCTAAGTTGTTAAAGGTTAACTTGTTAGCTAAGCATAACATAAAAACGTTTGAATGAGTTAAAAGAGATGGGAGTACAGTTCTACCTATACAAAAGAGAACAAAGATTCAAGTAGATTGGGATAGAATCCTACCATCGCCAGCCTATCCAACCAAGTATAAGATCTTAATTATAAATTTCATAGAAACATTTCAATTACGACTCAAAGTGCCTTAAAGACACCTAAACTTAGGTGTTTCGCTAGGGTGCAACAATATTCGCCTCGGTCTATAGGAGACTATTATCAAACAAGAGTATAAGATAAGTCAAATCAAGCTATGGTTAGCGACTATACATACAAGTGGCTACTTCTATTTAGGGCCTGTTTGGAACAGAGGAATTTCACAGGAATTTTGCAGGAATTTTACAGGAAACAGTTCAATTCCCGCAGGAATCGGAAAAAATTCCCGCATTCCAAACAGGATTAAAATTTTCGATTCGGCCCTAGGCCAACCCGGATCGTACTTCAATTCATACCACCCGACTACACCCAACTGCTTTGACATTTCTCAAACAGTCCAAGTAAACAACGACACCGGTGCCATGTCATCTACTTTATTAGACAGATCCAACACGAACTGACGAGGCCCGACTAGATCCGCTAGCTGAACGGTGCATTTGACAAGAAGAACGAAACGAAACAACGGTAAACGAGCTCAAACTCCACGGGGAAAATTGAATATATAGGACTAAGTTAGAAGTGCTTTTGCAAAATAGGACCAAGTTATTTGTACTTGTAAATATAGGACTGAGTTGAGCACGTTCTTGTAAATATAGGATTTTTCCCATTTTAATTTTATTTTCATTTTCCAGCCCCTTTTCTCCACGCAAAATGACTGTTTTGCCCCCTTCTTCTTCCTCCCGCTCCCGGCCGCGCCGCCGCTCCCTCGCCTCCCTCGGCCCGCGCCGCCGCCGCTCCCTCGCCTCCCTCGGCGGAGCGGCGGCGGCGCGGGCCGAGGGAGGCGAGGGAGCGGCGGCGGCGCGGCCGGGAGCGGGAGGAAGAAGAAGGGGGCAAAACAGTCATTTCGCGTGGAGAAAAGGGGCTGGAAAATGAAAATAAAATTAAAATGGGAAAAATCCTATATTTACAAGAACGTGCTCAACTCAGTCCTATATTTACAAGTACAAATAACTTGATCCTATTTTGCCAAAACACTTCCAACTTAGTCCTATATATTCAATTTTCCCAACTCCACGATAGGAGAGGAGAAAACGCAGTGCCAGTAGTCGCAGCATGCTCGCGTCGCACCCCGCCCCAGCTGGGTCCAACGTGTCCCGGCACCGCCCGGCGACCCCCACCGCGCCAGAGTTATATTTACCTCCCGCCGCGCGGCCGGTCTAACCCCGGACTACCTTCCCCACTGCGCGAAGGCAAACCGCGGCGAAAACAACCTCCAAAAGCTTACGTTTTTAGCCCCGAAACTCGCATCGGCCGAGGCACCTGCTTCCGCTCCGCGCCGCGCGATGCCAGACGCGATACCGGCCTGCTTCCGCGCCGCGCCGGCCGCGGGCGCGGTTCCCAGCCTTGCCACGTCGGTCTACGAGACGCGCCTCGGCCTGGCCGCGCTGTCCTGGTTGCGCGCCGCGCTCGGGCTCAGCCTCCGCGCCGTGCTCCGCGTCGCGGCGGCGCCCGCGTCCGCGTCCTCGGCCTCCAACTACGGGTGCTACGACGACGGCCCGGAGTGCCAGGACGAGGCGACCATCTCGGTGCGCGTCCGGCCGTGGCAGTTCTGGCGGCGGCGGGGGTCGAAGCGGTTCCACGTGCGCGACCGGCGGGTGGACCTGGCGTGGGACCTCACGCGCGCGCGGTTCCCCTGCTCCGGCTCGCCGGAGCCCTCGTCCGGGTACTTCGTCGCCGTCGTGGTCGACGGCGAGATGGCGGTCGTGGCCGGGGACATGGCGGAGGAGGCGTACAGGAAGACGAAGGCCCAGCGGCCGCCGGGCCCCGGCCCCGTCCTCATCTCCCGGCGCGAGCATGTGTGCATGCGCGACGGCGGCCACGGCCGCGGGCACAAGACCTGCGTCACTGTCCGCGGCAAGGAGCGGGAGATCTCGGTGGATCTAGTGTCGCGCGGGCACGGCAAGGATAGGGAAAAGGACAAGGAGAGGAACAAGGCCGAGATCGGCATGTCGGTCTCCGTCGACGGCGAGCGCGTGCTCCACGTCCGCCACCTGCGCTGGAAGTTCCGCGGCAGCGAGAAGGTCGAACTCGGCGGCGGCGACCGCGTCCAGGTCTCCTGGGACCTCCACAACTGGCTCTTCCCCTCGCGCGAACCATCCCCAGCCAACGCCACCGCCGCGCTCGCCGCGGCGCCCCCGCCCGCGCACGCCGTGTTCGTCTTCGGCTTCGAGCTTGGCGAAGGCGGCGCTGAAGAGCTCGACTCGGCTGAGGCCAAGGAGAAGGAGCTGCTCGATAAGGCCGGGAGAGACGGCGGCGTCTGGGCAGGCTATCTTGGGAGGTGGGGGAGAGGGGACTGGAGCGAGAGCAGCAGCAATGGGGAAAACCGGAGGAAGAGGGGGCAGGCGCGCAGGCTGGCGAAGGCGAGTTCCTCCTCGTCGGCATCAGTGGCGTCGTCCTCCGCGTCGTGGGCGAGCGGCTCGACCGTCATGGACTGGGCCAGCCCCGAGGAGGCCGAGCTGCAGCGCGTGGATGGCTTCTCGCTTCTTGTGTACGCCTGGAAGAGCTAGTGATGAGCTAATGGCAGCCTTGACGACGGCGGCCGAGGCGGCTGGCCGGCATTGTTTCCATTGATGGTTGGTTCTTGATTCATTGGGATTTTCTCTTCGGATTGTTGTAAGTTGCAATTGTTCTCCGAGCAATGTTCTTGTGCAGTTTTGAGTGCTCAACTGACCAAACCAAATTGTTCATTACTTCGATAGCTAAAGAAATGACCAGCTAGGGAAATCATATCACGAGCTACGGTTCGTCAAATTTAGGTGGCAAATTGCAAAATTCGTCGAATGATTTGTCTGGTTGGTTGATTAGGTATCACATTGTGGCCTTTGAAACTGATCCTAATTTAGGGTGAAGTGATTAGGTTACATGACTCAGTCAGAATAATTTGCTGCTACGCTTTGGGTTTCTTTGTCTCCTGGAACCACCTGCTGAAAAGAGAGGATTTGATCGGCAACTATTGGCAACTACAAAATTAATCCTCAATCATGGGGTGATAGATGACAGGAGCCGGGTTGTGTAGATTGCGACGTCCACATGCTGGTGCTTCGCTGGGATTGTTTTTGTTAGTTGTTCCCTTGCTAATTGGTTCGAGCTGGTGGTCAAGGCTTGCTTAACCAATAACAATGCTGTGGAGTGCTGCAGCAAAACAATGTGCTATCTATGCAATTCTTGGTTGCTGTCATGGAGCATTAACAAGGCCGTGGTGTACTTTCAAATGCACTCTCATAGCGGAGGTTGGGGTTATTGTCAATTAAATTGGGTGAGTGGCATTGGAGGCCCTACTTCTTTTGCAAAAAAATCTCGCCCAATTCCATGCTTTCGATCATGTGTCGCCGGCCCCAGGTCTTAAAAATGAGTTCATGTCGATAATTTTCAAGTTAAAGAGCTTATCGGAAAGACTTTGAAGAGATTTTAATGAAGGATTGCTATGCCTAGTGAAGAGAGAGATGTTGATATAGCAAGATATAGATGCCATCACTCGCATTGGTTTGGAACTTGGGAGAGAAATGGAGAAGCTTCCCCTCTCCTCTGAGAGCAACTCCAACCGGTTCTTTATCCTGTTCTTCATTGTATATTTACCTAATATGACTCAAGAAATGGACTCCAACCGGTTCTTTATCCTCCTCTTCATTTTTATCGAGTCGCTATTTTCTCTCGGCCGCTAGCTAGATTTGGCGAGCGCCTCCTCACTCGCTTCTCAAATAGCTAGGCCATTGAAATGCTAACTCAAATAGAGAGCTGAAAATAATAGCTAGCCTCTTCATCCTAGGAAATAGAGAGGGAGAAATGACTAATGGGATGGAGTTGCTCTGACTTCTTCAAATATAAATAGCTCGGACTCAGATTTGATTTCTGAGTACAAAACTTGCATTCAAGGATTAGATCAAATTGGCTCGATTTCAAAGAGCCTAGAGCCCATGGTGGAAAGTGAAAACCTTGCAAAGGAGAGTGCACCAACTGTGCACAACTGAAAGACCATGAACCGGTGCAAATTACTCGATTCAGATCAGCTCTCTCTGACTGCAATTGGCGTGATCTGTTCTGCCATTTCCACATTAGTGCGTCATGTGATGATCTAGTGCGCGTTTTTTATGGCAATTTCCGGTCACAGCTCACGGGATCTTGTCCTGAAAGATTAGCCCGCAATAGTTGACCCGGATCAGACGCTGTATATTCTTTAGTAGCTGGAGCTAGTTCAGAACAATCTATAGTTGTTATTACCCCGAAGGAAGTATCATGGTTGTTACTTGAGCAACTACATTGAATTCGGCCCCATTTCCCTTTTACACCAAGCAAGTGTATGCGGTTCCGGCTGAAAACATGCTTGTGCTAGAAGTGTCCATCCGATTTTGTAGCTGAAGCAACTGGGCGAGGATCTGCTGCAGTCGTTACTCGTTAGTGTAGCCGCAGGAGGTCACTTGATCAATACCACACATGATCAACATATCTGATCAACGCTGCGGTATAGAGCTTGACAAAATTAGAACCTTCCTATTTTTCCATGGTGGTCACTGATCAGTATTGAACATTGGTTTGCATGCCATCCAACAACGTAGAACAGCGCATCAGATCCTAGGGAGTAGAGGAATGTACTGAATTGGTGTGGTTGTAGTTTGGCCGAGCACATGTCGACACTTTTCGGGAAGAGATACCTGAGGATATGGCCATTGAAATCCTGGTACAAACGGCCGCGCTCACGACTCGTGAGGCCGTGACGCTCGCGGGGCGACAGAAATCGGCGTCCGGCCGGCAGGACGCTGGCAGGCAGCCGTCGGCCCGGCGGCTTTTGCTGTGGGCGCTCGCTCGAATCCGTGTGCCGTGCCCCCCCTCCAATCGTACGTTCGGATGGATGGACTGGCACCGCGCTTTGGTTTCTTGCGAACCCCTGGTACTAGCTATATCATCGATCATCTTCACCTGGGAAATTTCGGCAGGTTTCGATGACCTTGGAACTTTCTCTGCATGCTTTCACGTGTTATGTTAGCTACCTCCTCTCCTAGTACTGGATGGTAACGGCAGCCTGCATTTTGTTTGCTCTGTGTAGGTTTCTACTTTCCAGCGTGTGTAACCCGAACCTGCGAGTACCGGATAGTCTCTGCATTTTGTCGGTTGGTTAATGGCTATCCGTTGCACAAGATTGGCCCCATCTTCGGAAGAAGGCGAAGAAGCCAATGGTGGCAGTGGCACAAAGGAACCTGTTCCCGGTTAACTTCGGGCTACACCTTAATGCTCCCCTTTTGTAACAAAGCAATGCCAATAATTCTTCGTTCCAGAAGTCACACGTATTTATGTACAAGTGCATGTAGTACATACAGTTCAGTCGATATTTTGAAGTTGCACAGTTGGAGGGTGGAGGCGCACAGTGGCTGCAGCACGATCGAAACGTAATAACATTGAATCAATATTTACAAACACCAATCATGATTATCTGTACCAGTAGTGTGATCCAAACTTAAAACACTGTAATGCCTTGCCCTGACAACCCTACTTTGACAACCAGTAGATGAAAATAAGAAAGGCGCAGACAGATGCAACAAGCGAAAGAATGATGGTGTCCATCGATTTCTTTCTTCTGATCGACGCGAGGATGTGATTGATCTGTCAGATTTAGTGAAAACTTGTGAGGTTTAAGTCATAAGGCCATGGAATGAATCGCTTGGTCATAGCATATGCGACACATACCGTAGGAAGCCGGCTGCTAACATTGCTTATCTTTGTAGTGATGCCACCAAATGTTGATCGCTGGGACATGAGAGCGCCTAGTGTTGCTTGAGCTTGTGATATCACATTATCCATCTAATATCATTTCAATGTATTGTTCAGGCGTATAATTCACAACATCATCATTATGTAGTTGTAAAAGTGAAAGCATTCAGAAAAGCAATTTAATTCCACGTTTTGCCATATAACAAGTGATTGTTAGCTACATTCTGATACTATGATTACACTACTATTAGATATTATTATTAGGATAACACATGCCCTTCCCCAGCCATGCTTTGAGTATGGACTCCAGAATATCAGCATATGATTTGCATGTAGATACCATGATTATACTTGTTGTGGTTACAGACCAAACAGAGAGAGAGTGTGTAGTAGTGGAGAGTTGAGTAAATGAATGCCTCAGGCCCCTTTCCTTGTGGCCTATGTCTTATATTACATCCACCTGGGGAGTGCCTTTACAATTATACCCTTATATATGGGTCCCCCCTCAAGGGTACCTATGTCACTATACATGTCCCATTCTGGGCCTTACACTCCCTTAATAGGCCTGCTGGGTTTAGGTAGGGGCCACCCCTACAACAGGAGCCTCTCATGGTGAAGGGCTTCACGGGCCGAAGCCATGTTGCCGAGCCCTTTTGCCCCCTCCGTCCCTGCGGCCTGTGAGCTTTTTCATCGTTCGAAGTGCTGTGTTCGCCTTATTGCGAAGGCGTGACGCCGGGCGGCTTGTCGAAGGCTTCGTCACCCACTATTCCTGCCGTGGCGGGGTCGAGGCCGTCGGCCGGAGTGGAGACTTTGGCGGAGTCTAATGCGTCGGCATATGAGGCGGAGCGGGTCGTAAGCCATCGCGCGCGTGCGCCTCCGGCGCCGAGCGCCCTTGACGACAAGCGGCTGCCGGCCTACCCCGCGGGGCTTGATTGGCGCGACGCGAGACTTGAGGGGGGCATGGTGACACCATGTGGCGACGCCCCTTCTCCCGGCGCGGATCTTGGAGTATCGTGACGGCCCGATGCTGCAACGTTGGACCGTCGCTGGTTGGACTTTCGCCGGATGGACTTCCGCCGGTTGGACTTTCGCCGGATGGCTCCTAGTCGAAGTAGACGCGCGAGCGCTCCGTCCCCTATCCTTCGAGGTGGCGACAGCGGAGCTGGCGCCTAGTCGAAGTAGACGCGCGAGGGCTTCGTCCCCTACCCTTCGAATCGCGCGAGGGCTCCGGGAATCGCGCCGACCCCCGGGCTGACACAGTCGGGCTGCTATATCCGTACGCGCTTGTCCATTCGGGATGAACACGCGGCGGGTAACGATTGGTGTGCCAACGGGCCGGCCGCGATCAAGTTCCTTCCTTAGAGGGGCGGGGCATGTGGCGCGGCGTTGTAGGCGTGCCGCCCGCTGGCTGCCCCCCTTCCAACGCGCGCCACCGGCTGCGAGCGGTTGCGCTGCTCGCCGATCCTCGGTTGCGCATATCGCGCGGACTTGCGGTTGTCCCTTCGGACAGGTGCGACCAGGGTCGGGGGGGCGCCAGCGCGCGCCGAAAGCTATACCGGGTCGCGCGACCTGCGTTTATTGCTTGCGCGGACCCACACGCGGCGGGATGCTAATGACGCGTCGCGTGGTGACAGGACTCTGTACGACCACGGTCGCATGCTGGCTACGTGGACCGCCGCGACGCTTCGGCTTCGCGCGTGGGGAGGCGAGCGGTTGTCGCTCGCCGTTTGCGCTTACTTAGGGTGGGAGGCGGGGGGCCTTTAAGAACCCCCCGTGGTATTATACCCACGCCCCCTCGCGCTTTCTGGTTGTTCACGTTGCTTTCCGCATTCGCTCGCCCTGTTCCTGCGCTCCTTTTCTACCGCCGAGTTCCCCGTGGATGCTGATGGCGACTTGCGACGAGCGTACTCAGGTGGGCGGCTACGCCATCCGCAAGCGGTCCTCGCCTCTGGAGGTGAAATACACGCTGGGGGAGCGCGATCCGCCGACAGCAGACAAGTGGTGGGCGGCGAAGAAGAGTCAGGGTCCGTACTTCGGCGAGTTAGGCCACACGCTCGTGACGGAGGACACCATCCGATCGCTGGTGCGAGATGGGAAGCTATCGGATCGCCACGCTGTGCAATTGCCCGCCGATGACGAAACGGAGCCGCGCCCTAGGAAGTCGGAGGCGATCGTCTTCGTTGCCTACTTCGAAGCCGGGCTTCGCATTCCGTCCGCAGCAATTGTCGGGGCGGTGCTGCGGACCTTCAAGTTGGAGTTGTCACAATTGACTCCGAACGCGGTGGCTCGCCTCGCCGTGTACAGCTGGGCCCTGCGCTCGGAGGGGTGTTGGCCCAGCGCTTCCTTGTTCGCGTATCTGCATGAGGCCCGGTGCCAACCGAAGGAGCGGAAGGACGGTACGCTGTCGAAATTTGGCAGCGTCAACTTCCTCCTGCGGGCGTCATGTGGGAAGCTCTTCCCTGCGAACGCGACCCGAGGGAAGTGGGAGGTCAACTGGGCGAGGCGGTGGTTCTACCATCGTGTGACGAGTGGCAGTGGCCTTGAATGCGTAGGCGGGCCGATTACATTCAAGACCGCCCCCGGCTTAGCGCTTGACCAGGAAGATAGGCTGAGAGCGCGGAGACTTGTGGGGGTCGCTGCCCGCTTCAATATGCGCGACCTCGCCGAGTATATGATGCTCGGTGCAACGCCGCTTTCCCACGGTTGGCGCTTCACAGCCGGTGAACGTCGGGATGACAACGTTCGCCCGTCCGTTTGCTCGTTGCCCGTGCTGATTGGCCTTCGTAAGTCTCAACCATATCTTCCTCTTCAATTGTATGTATTGCATTTATGTAAATATGCTGTCTGGGGCAGGGACTCGCCTTGAGGACGCGGAGCGCGCCGCGCACGCGTTCCTCGGGCCATACACCGGTAGAGAGCACGGGCAACGCGCGGCTGCGACCGCGGAGGCCGGCTTGGGGCGGATAAACTGCGTGTGTGAGGCCTTAGGGCTTCCTGTGCCGGATCGCCCCCCTCCGGACTAGCAGCACGAGGATGATGGTGCCACGAAGACGAAGGCGCCGTCCCGCAAAAGGACCCGGAGCACCGCGACCACGGCACGCACGTCGGTTGCCGCTGCTCCTGCCGGCGCGGCGAGCCCGGGGTCGAGTTCGGCGAGGTATGCCGATTCAGATTTAGAGGGCGCGAAGACTGAGGGCGGGGGCGCCGGTGGCAGAGGGCGCGCCGCGGAGGCCCCGTTGCCCGCGACCATTGCCGAGGTGGTGGTGCCGACTGGCGACACCGGTGCGGAGTCCTCGTCTCCGAGCATGGCTTTGGCGGGGCTGCCCTCCGCGGGAGCGTGTGGAGCACCGCCTTTGCTAACCGCAGCGGCTGAGGCCGAGGTGTCGCCCGCGGAGGCGGGGGTGTCTCCCGCAAAGGTGGGGGTAACCCCCGCGGAAGTCATGGGGGTGAAGTCCCCGACCTCTATCGTCGTAGCTGTGGAGACCCCTTCAGCGGATGATGCAGCCGGAGGGGCCCCTTCTGTGGCGGGTACCGCGGTGGTATCTCCCGCCCAAGCGAAGCGGGCGCGCCTGCAGTCCTCCCTTCCGCGGACTTCGCGAGGGTTCGTTGTGGCGACCGGTGTTGGGAGCCTGTGGGACCCTGCTTCGAGCATCGAGGTCCCTCCACCCCGCGCCCTCCCAGCCCCTCGGGCCACAGTGACCGTGGCGCGGGCTCGGTTGGCGCTAGGTCCTGACTCGGTGGCCCCCAGGCCTTCCGAGACAACGCCGTCTGTTGAGGCCGGCATGGAATCGTTCCCGCCCGCGGCTAGGGAGACGTCTCCACGAAGCCTCCCGCCCGCGACCGAAGGTAGGTTATGTTGATACTCCTTCGATTTTTTTACGCCTCGTGACATGTGTAATTTCTCTTCGCAACGACACTTATCCCGGAGGAGGAACCGTTCCTTGAGCGCGGGGGTCCCGGTGCTGGCGACACAGGTGCCGCGCGGCCAAGCCCGGCGGACTTCGTCCCTCCGCCGATACTCTGAGGGCATGGCGCGGAATTGCGGAAGACGCGGCCTCCAGCATCGGACAACAGGTGTTGCAAACCTACGGGTCAGGGCGCCTTGGAGATGCATTGGAGGTGTCGGGGTGCGGGTAAGCGTCTGTCTTTTAGACCCCCTTGCAGCCGCTTCGCGTTTGCTAACTCCTGCGTCGCACAGACACTCGTGCTGGCCCAGGCCCTGCAAAGTGCTCACGTCCGCGAGGGAGCAGCGATGCGGAGCAGGCTGCGGGCCGCCGAAGAAGAGCTGCAGGGAGCTGCGGAAGGGCGATCCGCCCAGGATGCTCGTATACGCTGCCTGGAGTTGGAGTGCGCGGAGACGAAGACGCGCACCGATGGGCTCGTCACCGCAGCGCGAGCCTCGGCCGCGGAAGCAGTGCGGCAAGAGGCTGCTGCAGAACGGGACGGCCTTGTACAACAAATCGCTACTCTGGAGGGGAGAAACAGCGAGCTTGCTGCCTCTCTCGCGGAGCGAGATCGAGCTCTCGCGGAGCGAGATCAAGCCTTGGGCGACGCTTCGGCAGCCGCCTGGGACGCCATGCTGGCCCTGGAAGACACTCTCAAGGGGCTTGTCGCCGAAGTGCCGGCGCGCTCCTTCGGGTCCGAGGACCTGTCGCGGTCACTCCGGTGGATTGGAGAGGCGGCCGGCGCTGCGCGTGGCGCCGCGGCGATCTTCGGCAGCCACTGCGCATACGTGGCGTCGTGTCTAACGTGCGCGCTCCTACGACACCGCGGTTGTGAGCACGTTGCGGGGTTAGCCGATCCCCGACTGGAGATGCCCGCGGGGGGCGGCGTAATGTCCGGCGCCGTGCGAGCTGTACGCCGTGCCGTGAAGTTCTTCCATGAGCGGATATGGGAATGCTGCGGCGAGGCCGCAGCCCTAGTCGAGCTACGGAACAACTTGTACGGCGAGGGGAACCTTGGCCGGTTTCTAGACGAGGTCCCCCGGCGTGACGACGATGGCGCCGCGGCTCCGTAGGACACCGTGGATCCACAGGTGTGATAGGAGGTTGTCGCGTGTTGGTGTGCGTTGTAACCGAAGCCCAGGTTGTCTTCTTTGTTTTGTGTTTGCAAAAATACGGAGTTGTTTTCCGCTGTTCTAATTCCTGCCCCCTTGTCTTGAGCAGCTACCCAACCGGGGCCGGCTGCTGATCTCCGACCTCGCGACCCGACGGCGTCTTCGGCGCTGGCAAAGAGCCGAGGAAGCGTTGGATTTCTGGGCGAGTCGGGCGTCTTCGAGTGGAACCTCGGTACGGACGGTACGGGCGCATGTTAAGGATGAGCCTGCCGACTAGCAGCCTGGTGCGCCGGGGGTGTCTGTGCGCCTTTGTAAGCGTCCTTAGCGAATACAAAGAACGGTCTTGACCAGATCTTGCCTTCGAAGTGGTGGCAGCGGGGCTGGCGCCTAGCCGAAGTAGACGCGCGAGCGCTCCGTCCCCTACCCTTCGAAGTGGTGGCAGTAGAGCTGGCGCCTAGTCGAAGTAGGCATGCGAGGGCTTCGTCCCCTACCCTTCGAAGTGGCGGCAGCGGAGCTGGCGCCTAGCCGAAGTAGACGCGCGAGCGCTCCGTCCCCTACCCTTCGAAGCGGTGGCGGCGGAGCTGGCGCCTAGTCGAAGCAGACGCGCGAGCGATCCGTCCCCTACCCTTCGAAGTGGTGGCAGCGGAGCTGGCGCCTAGTCGAAGTAGACGCCGAAGTAGACGCGCGAGCGCTCCGTCCCCTACCCTTCGAAGCGGTGACGGCGGAGCTGGCGCCTAGCCAAAGTAGACGCGCGAGCGCTCCGTCCCCCACCCTTCGAAGTGGTGGCAGCGGAACAGCCTCTGGTGCTTCTCGCTCGCGGGTGTGCTCTTGCGGGAACCAGCCTCTGGTGTTTCTCGCTCGCGGGTGTGCCCGCGCGGGAACCAGCCTCTGGTGTTTCTCGCTCGCGGGTGTGCCCGCGCGGGACCCAGCCTCTTAACACGTCGCCTTGGTACTTTGCAGGCGGCGCGTGGGAGTGGGCCCCCGTGGTGCACTTTGCCCGCCGTAGAATTAACCGGGGTAAGTTGTGCTCTGAAGTACGTGGGGGCCAATGCCCACGCCTTGTTGATTCTCCAAAGAGTGCACGGAGACAGCGTCCACGCCTTCTTTATACTCCGGGGAGTGCATGGGATTGGCACCCACGTCATATTTATACTCCGAAGAGTACGCACTGGGCGACGCCCGTGCGTGCGCGGTGCTCGCGTCTTGTTTATACTTCGTAGAGTGCGTGGGATCGGCATCCACGTCCTATTTATACTCCGAAGAGTACGCACTGGGGCGACGCCCGTGCGTGCGCGGTGTTCGCGTCCTGTTTATACTCCGTAGAGTGCGTGGGGTCGGCATCCACGTCCTATTTATACTCCGAAGAGTACGCACTGGGGCGACGCCCGTGCGTGCGCGGTGTTCGCATCTTGTTTATACTCCGTAGAGTGCGCAGGGATAGCATCCGCGTTTTCTTTATACTCCGGAGAGTGCGTACGGAGGCGGACCTCGACGCTACGTTTTATTTAGAGTCCGTAGACTGCGCGCGGAGGTGAGCCTCCGCGCGTTGCGGGCGTTGAAATTGCGTGCGGAGGCGAACCTCGACGCTACGTCTTATTTATACTCCGTAGAGTGCGTGCGGAGGCGGACCTCGACGCTACGTCTTATTTTAGAGTCCGTAGACTGCGCGCGGAGGCGAGCCTCCGTGCATTGCGGGCGGTGAAATTGCGTGCGGAGGCGAACCTCGACGCTACGTCTTATTTATACTCCGTAGAGTGCGTGCGGAGGCGTCCCCCCGCTCGTCTTTGTTTGTACTCATGCCCGTGTCTTTGACGCGTGTCTTTATTTATACTCATGCCCGTATCTTTGACGGAGAGTGCGCGCGCGAACGCGTGTCTCTGTTTATAGTCATGCCCGTATGTTTGACGGAGAGTGCGCGCGCGAACGTGTGACTTTGTTTATACTCATGCCCGTATCTTTGACGGAGAGTGCGTGCGCGAACGCGTGTCTTTGTTTATACTCATGCCCGTATCTTTGACGGAGAGTGCGCGCGCGAACGCGTGTCTTTGTTTATACTCATGCTCGTATCTTTGACGGAGAGTGCACGCGCGAACGCGTGTCTTTGTTTCAAAGAACAGAAATTTGTGCAAACGGTGAACTTTATTAAATTCCCGTTTGCGCGGGTGAGCCATTACAAAAGGGGGAGGATTACCAACCACTAACCGCTATGAGGGCGGGGCGACCGCTGACAAGCCGCTGCTGCTGGGGCAACCTTGTGTGCGAGGAGTGCGGGACGCTCTTGGGGGGTACCCGAGGGCTCCGCATCCGCCCTCCCAGCTTTGGTGCCTTGGCGAGCCGCGTGGCATGGACCTCTGGCGCCAAGCTCTATGCGCCGGGCCATGTCCTGGTCGTCATGAATGATGATGATGGCCCGCGGCCCGGGAAGCTTCATGCACAAGAAGCCGTGATGCGGGACTGCCCCGAGGGTGTTTAGGAGCAGCCGCCCTATTATGGCGTTGTAGGGGTATACGATGTCGACCACGTCGAAGATGACGTCCTCGCTCCTGACGTTGTCGTTTTGGCCGAAGGAGACTTGAAGGCATATCTGGCCTAAGGCGCGCAAAGGCTGCCCTCCAAATCCTTGCAGCGGGATGCCTGAAGGGCCCAATCGGCTCCGAGGGATCCCCATTTGGTCGAAGGCCGCAGCGAACAGGATGTTTGCGGAGCTTCTTCCATCGACTAGGACGCGCCTGACGTCGCACCCGGCTACGAGGACCCGGACGACCAAAGGGTCTTGGTGGGGGAACTCCACGCCCTCGGCGTCAGCGGGCGTGAATGTGACTTCATGTTGCGCCCATTCTGGCGGCGCCTGCGCCGGGTATGCCGCGACGTGGTGCAGCCTCCGCGCGTAAGCCTTCCACTGTCTCACCAAGGCGAACTCCAGTGAGGAGCCTCTGGAGATGACATTGATAATCCTGCGCTGGGCTCCCTCCGGGGCTTGTAACTGTAGGAGGCCTTCCCGAGGTTGCTGTACATGCGCCTGGATTCGCAGGAAGCCTTCATGGGGCTGTGCTCCTTGGTCCTGGGGGTGTTGGACGTGAGCCACAACGGGCGCGCGTGCATCCGGGTTTTTGTCCCTGGCAACGCTCTGCCGTAGCGATGCGATGGTGGCACAAGCACGCGTGTCGTGGTTGCCCCGGCCGTGGATTTCGCACCACTGCCCGTGGTGCTGGTCGCCGTACTCTTCGCGGCTCCGGTCGTCTCGACCCCGGTCGTCTCGACCTCGGCCGCGTCCCCGTCCTCGGCCTCGGTGCCCTCTGCCTCCGCGACCTAAGGAGGCGTTGTCTTCGGAGCCGCCCTCGATGTCGAAAACGTAACGAGATTTCCTGGACTTGCGCTGGTCGCGCTTGGGCCTATCGCCTGGCTGGTCATTGTGTTGGGGGTCCTTGCATTCGGAGGCGCCCTTCGGCTGCTCTTGCTTACGCTTACCTTTCGAAGAGCCCTGTTTTGACGAGTCTTCGCTCTTGACCGAGCCTTCCGCCTTGTTGGAGTCGGAGTCATCACCGTGTCGCCTCCTCGCATCCTCCTCCGCTCTGGCATACTCTTCCATCTTGTCGAAGAGTTTCCCGACCGTCTTAATGGGCTTGCGCGCGTTGTACTCGGCCATTGGCCCCGGTCGGAGGCCTTGTATTGCTGCGTTGATGACCGTTGTTCCGTTGACATCCTTGACTTGGCAGCGCACTTTCGCGAAGCGCTTGAAGTAGTCCCGGAGCCTTTCCTGTGTTTTTGCTTGACTGCGAAGAGCTGGTCCGCATCGACACGCTCGATGTAGTTTCCCTGGAAGTTGTTGTAGAGTCAGTTGCGGACCTGTTCCCACGCGTAGATGGACTGTGGTTCAATGGTGAAGAACCAGGATAGCGCCACCCCTTGTAACGCGAGGGGGAGCCCTTTTGCCTTCGTGGTGTCGTCTCCGCCAGCGGCTTCGATGGCAGTCTCGTACACGCGCACGAACTCTCGCGGGTCGGAGTCGCCTTTGTAGGCCTCGATGACGCTCGGGAACTTGAAATCTTCAGGCCATGGCGCCTGCTGTAGGCCCGCAGAAAGCGGGGACTCCGGGTCTACGCGCCGTAGTGGGGCGCGGCTAGTCGTGGGGCATCGCGGCTATCCGCCCTTTCCGGGGCGGGCTCGGATGCCACTGCCGGATGGGCGTGTTGGCTCCGAGCCTCCTGCATGTCCCGGACGGCTCCGCGGAGGTCCGTTAGCTCCCGCTGAAACGCGCCGAGGGCCGCCAGCAGGGCCGTCTCTACCGCGGGCGTGGCCGGGGCCGTCGGTGCGCTTGGCGGTGCCACCGGCATGGTGGTGACCACAGCCTGCGCGCCCAGGCTGCGCGCCGCGTTGCCCCGGAGGGCCCTAGAGCCGGTGACGAGGTTCGCGTCGCTGCTGGGGTCATTCACCGCTTCTGCGCCTGTGTTGCCATTGCCGGGGTTGGCCGTCGGAGCAGTGCTGGTGGGATCGGTCGTCGTGTCGGTGGCGGGGTGGGTCGTCGCGTCGATGGCGGGGTTGGTCGTCGCGCCGATGGCGAGGTTGGTCGTCGCGCCGATGGCGGGGTTGGTCGTCGCACCAGTGGCGGGGTCCTCGGTCGCACCTACACCACTGCTCATACCTGCGACTGTTAAAGCCGAAGCCCTTGTGCTGACGCGAGACTTCGCCGCCTTCGCCTTCTTCTTCTTCGCCGCCGACGGCGAAGCTTTCTTTGGTGCCATCCTCCTTCAAATCTGGAGGCTTGCTCTTGTCCTCCCCACGGACGGCGCCAACTGTTGTGGTTACAGACCAAACAGAGAGAGTGTGTAGTAGTGGAGAGTTTAGTAAATGAATGCCTCAGGCCCCTTTCCTTGTGGCCTATGTCTTATATTACATCCACCTGGGGAGTGCCTTTACAATTATACCCTTATGTATGAGTCCCCCCCTCAAGGGTACCTATGTCACTATACATGTCCCATTCTGGGCCTTACACTCCCTTAACAGGCCTGCTGGGTTTAGGTGGGGGCCACCCCTACAACAATACTGTTATTAGATATTATTATTAGGATAACACATGTCCTTCCCCAGCCATGCTTTGAGAGTATTGAATCCAGAATATCAGCATATAATTTGCATGTAGGACCGCCAACCAGCATGCACACTTTTAGTTTTTAGGGTTTACCAGCCATTTATACTACAGAAAAGTTTGTCAAATTAATTCTTTGATTTACAATTTGATGAAGCTGGAGATAGTACAGGCTATACTAGCTTAGTTGGCGATGGAATCAGAAGCATAACTAAAAAAATCTCAGCAGGGAAACTTGCATGATCAGTGCACCCTGGGATCCATACACATGATAGAAAACAAACAGTAAATGCAAGTTGTCAGTCAAGTATGTTGAATCCAACGTACGGATTTCAGATGCACAGCATCTTTCAGGCTCTAGGTGCCATACAAATCTTACCCGCAACACATTCTTCAACTGCCCTTCATTACGTAGTAATAGTTCCCCAGTACAGCCCTCAGCGGGATTAGCCAGGTATACATAGGGCACTTTCCGGTATTTTTAATACCACCCACCTGTAGCCCCAATGGACAAAGCAAGCGTGTCTTGACTTCATGTTTCTACTTTCTAAGCAAGATTGTTTGCTTGAATGTGTAACTTTCGATGGCAATCATTAGTTCCATGGCAGTATGGTGTTTGGTTCTCAAGTTTTTCTTAAAAGAATTGCCTTTTCCAGTGTTAGCAATGATAATAGTTAATGCCACCATGTTGAAAAAGGTGATTTGAGAACCAGTTGAGCATTCATGTGGATCTGCTTTGAACAAGAGTAGACTTCTTGTGCTGTAGACATGGTCAGAATGTCATCCTCACAGGCTAATCAATCCTATGCTTACTGGTCAAGGGAATACGCATTAATTTCTCATGTCCAGACCTGAGCAAATGACGACCTAGAAACTTGCATTTAATAAGGTACTCAATCAGCTTTACAGCCCTATCGAGTATCGAATGGCAGTGGCACCTATTTGCAAGTCATGGTCCAATGCTTCATAAGATGATCTCATGCCAACAGCCTGTGATCTTTACTAAAAGCTACACCTTTTAACTATCTTATCCTCTTCTAGATCTTTCAATATTAACATGCAAATGATGCCATTTTCTATATTTCATTCCACTTATTTCAGGTTTCATTAGAATCTAGAACAAAACTCCAAGGGGTAATGCACTACTGCCCCCTAATTTTCCTTTCAACAATGACCATCAGAAACCCCATCATCCAGTGGCGTCCCGGAAAATTTGGGGGCCTTGAGCGAAACTCTAAATGCGGCCTTAAATTAAGTGTCAAAATAAAACGATAACAATGTATACTATAAGGCTCCGTTTGGCACAGCTCCACCACTGGCTCCTGGAGCCGTTTTGTGCCAAACGGGGTAAAACAAAATAGCTCACCCAAGGAGTCCCTTAAAACATGCTGAGACAAAAGATATGTACGAGATGGAGCTGAAAAAAGTAGCTCCACCCGGCTCCATCCGCAGGCCCGCATGCCACTGCACTTGTACTTTCGTGAATTTACGCGATCTGCCACCGGCTCTTCTATTCTCCCGTTCCCGTTCCTCTGTTCGGTCTTCTCGTCTTCAACCGTGAAGGGAGCGCCACCGCCATTAAATATTGGTTGCTAATACTTTGTGTTATTTTAAATTTTTTTTGAATTCAAATTTACTCGGATGAAAAATCATGTAGAAACATACAGCTCTTGATGTTACTACAAGCCAAATAGACAGGGGTATATTGGACAATTGACATCTCTCAACCATGCATGATAAAACAGGTGGAGCTGTTTTGCCAAACAGTCTACCAAAACAGCTCCAGCTCCACCGGTGGAGCTGTTCGTGGAGCTGAAGCCAAAAAAAGAGAGCTCCACTTGTGAAGTGGAGCCGTGCCAAATGGGGCCTAAGTCTATATAGTGTATTGCATTAAAAAGTAGAATAGTATGGACAATGGATACTTGTTGCTTGAAACACACATATATCCTCAAACTCTTGATTGCTATATAATTCACTTGAAGTGCATCATTCTTTTGGTGTTCTTTGAAATGAAATATTACTTATTAATTTGGGCCTTTTGGACTGCATAGATACTTAATACAAAGCCTTATACATAGTATATACTTAGGGTACCTATATTAGCATGGGCCCCTTGGATTTGGGGGCCCCGAGCGGTCGCACAGTCCGCACGGGCCCAAGAACGCCCCTGCATCATCAAAGGGAGCTTTGAAGTTTTTGATATTTTCTCACTGAAGCATGGTTCTCAGCGAAAGTTGGGTTTCCAAAGTAGTAATTTCACAAGCATATCATTTGAAATTCGAGAAATTTTGCTCAAATGAATGGTAAGTGCCACAAAAATGCAACTGTTGTTATCTGAATAATGAATATACTATAGTCAAGTCAAAAGTAAGTATTGCTCGCGGAACTAATATATGGATCTTTGAGGAATTCAGTAGCACTACATGGAATCCAAGCACAGACAGGTATTTTTCGTGTAAGTTCATAAAATATCTGTTAACAAATAAACCTCTTGCACAATCCTGCTACCAATTAATGAATCAAAGCTCCGTTACTCTCAGAAAACAAACACAACAGGCCGCGATCAACGTTGCAGAAATTTAATTTCCTTTCTCTTTGACCTTATCAAATTAAAATTATCTCCTAGGGTGAGGCAGCTTCAATTTACAATACTTAAGAATTCATGTTCAGAACACAAATTTAACTCCACCTTGTTCAGTTAAGCTGCACTCCTAAAGTCCTAGTTTCATTTGTAAATGTCTTATATATTGTTCTCTAAAAAAACTAGTAAAAATAATATGGTGAAAATATCAATAGAAGCAATTCAAGGATTCCCAGACAACAGGATAGTCCTACCTGTCCAGAACTCCTGCTAATTGCAGCTTGTTCTCTAAGAAGAGCTTGATCAGCTGAATCTCCAGCCTCTTCAACATCAAACTTTGCTCTGTCAAAATCTCTCAAGTCAAGGAGGGAAGCATGTTGTTGCTTCACTCTGAGGCTTGATCGAAGCCGATAGAATTCCTGCATTGAGTTAGGTAAACTTTGGAACTATGAGAAAAGTCTAGCTGTTTTATATGTGGTCCTCAATAAGTATTACTCCGTAAAGTATTAATATTAAAGAAAGTTATGAGCAGGGAGAAATTAATAGATCCTTGATTCAACATCATAGTTAAACTAACTATATTTATGAAGAATGCAATTAATTAGTGTAAGAGACGATTGGAACCTGAGTAAGATCTTGCAAAATCTCCATATGACGAGTCAATGTATGAGAAAGAACTTCAGAGCCTCCTGACGATACCCAAGTTTGCATCTGAGAATTTACTTGCTGAAGTTGCTTTAATGATCTTTCTATATTGGACTCGATATCATTCTCCGAACCATCTGATTTCATAGAAACCAATTTACGGTATGCAATCATTTGGTCATCTAATTGAGCTTCCAACCTCCTCGCCTGAAAGGGGAAATCGTAAACCATTTAAACAAGGTAAACCATACAAACAAACAAGTACTGGGACAGTACAGCAAAAAAAGTATTAATAATTAGCCTACTTAAAACAGCCTCATGAAACCATAGGTGGAAATATTAGCCTAGAAAAGGAAGGCTTCAGACATAGACTCAATATCATACAATATGAACATCGAAATCTTAACTATCCTTGACACTGGTGAACAGGAAGGAGGGCTCTGCTTAAACAAGCTGAATCCACAAATATTTTGTCAGTCTAAGCCCAGATGAATCCAATGTTCAGCACAGAGATAATAAAGAACATAAAAGTGAAAACAATAAGAAACATAAACAGGCCAAAACAGGTAAGATCCTAAAAATACACGATTCCATCAGGAAGATCACCCAATCAGTGCAACAACAGTCTGCAAAAGGGACCGTCTGGTAGGATCATAAATCTAGTCAATACGGCATTGGAATCAGTGCCACATTGCTCCAAGTTCACCGCATTAATAAAAAGATATGGTTCATGGAGGTGCCAACGAATACCTGGAGCGCAGTTTCGAACCTAACCAGTATGAAACTAATGCCTTGTTGTAACGAAAACAATAAAATTTCAAAAAAAATCACGCCCTTTGCTCCACGAACTAACAGGCTACGGATTCGACGAACAACGAAAGGCAATTGCTCTAATTTACAGGAGGCGCCTCTCATCAATTCAATGCGCAGGTAGAAGGATCAAGGAACGGTACGAGCATCGCCGCCCACACCCATCGCGTCGCGCCGCGGCGGCCAAAGCCAGATCTCGAGGAAGCAGATACGGGCGAGAGGTTACGGGGGAAGAGAGAGGGGGCGCCCGGGATTCAGCGAGTGGGTCAGTCACCTGCTTGCGAAGGGCGTCCCAGGACGACGCCTCCATGGCTCGCACCTCGTCGCCGGCGCCGTCCTAGCCGTCCGTGGGAGGGAGATCTCGGCGGAGGAGCTGTGGCGTCTGGATCTCGCGCGCGCGCGCGGCGAGCGAAACGGTGGGAGGGAGGAGAGGATGGGAAGGGGGTGGGATGGTTGTTGCCGATGGGTAAGTTGGAGAGGCATCAGGTCGGGTGGCGTAAACCACCGTGGTGGTCAACTACTTGGGTTCGGCCGGGTCGGCTCGGGGTGCAGCCACCAATCGGGGTCCTACTCCAAACTATTATTACTACTTTAGTCATCATCTACATAACTGATTTTCGGATCATGGCTATTGATCATCAACCGCCAAGCATATGATCATATTGGTCTTACCGTATTGGTTTACGACTACTTATTTGTCTTAGACCATACTAATTTTTTGACCACACACTGAACATCAATCACATCGATTTTCGATCATGCTGGTTTCGACCATGTTGATTTTTAATCATGATGATTTTTGACCACTCTCTGGTCGTTGATCACTTGAGTCGAATTTCGACCACATTGGTTTCGACATATTGGTTACGACCGCGTTAGTTCTAGACCACTATCTGGTTGTAGACCACCATAGTCGAAATCTAACTACGTTGATATCCGATCAGGTTGCACTGTCTTGTGGGACTTCCGACGATGTGTTGAATTTCGACCAAGTTGTTTTCTTACTGGTTTTGCTAAGCTCTAAGAGTCTCTGGTTTTCCCGTAGGATTGCTATCCTGATCTTCATAGCTTTATTTATTTTCAGTAAAAAAATTATAAATTACAACAAAAAAATCATCAGCAAAATAATACAAATGCATCCGGTCCAACAAAATCCATATCAAGAAAGTCCAATAGGGCCATGGACGGTCCAGGTCCACAGTCCCCTGACATGCCACCCGCACCTCCACCAAAACAGGGCCCGACGAGCCCCTGGCCCACCGGGCAGCGACCCAGGGAGACCACCTCCCCCCCGTCGACACGCCCGACCGGCAGGCAATCATCCCGCGGGCCCCGCCACGTGGCACCAATCCTGCCCCGGCGGCGCACGGCACGCCACCCACTTTCCCCATTCCTTTCCTCTTCTTCCCCCGAATCCCACCCCCGCTCCTCCCCTGGATCTCCTCCTCCCACCCCTATCCATGGGAGCTCCCACCCTGCGGCGCTGACTCGTGGGCCCCACCCCGCCGCCGCGTCCCGCTTGCCCCCACGATCTCGCGAACCCTAGCGCTAGCTCGGAGGATTCCAGCAAGGACGAGGAGAGGAAAGCTTGAATCTTGGATGCGCGGTAGCCGATGGAGACGCCGGCCGCAGAGAAGCCCGACGGGGTGGAGATCCGCGAGGTGTGGGCGGACAACCTCGAGGCGGAGTTCGCCGTGATCCGCGACATCGTCGACGACTACCCGTACGTCGCCATGGACACGGAGTTCCCCGGCGTCGTCTGCCGCCCGCTCGGGACCTTCAAGTCCGCTGCTGACTTCAACTACGCCACGCTCAAGGCCAACGTCGACATGCTCAAGCTCATCCAGCTCGGCCTCACCTTCTCGGACGAGCACGGCGGCCTCCCGGCCCTTGGCCAGGGGGGCCGCGCCTGCGTCTGGCAGTTCAACTTCCGGGGGTTCGACCCCCGGACCGACGTCGCCGCCGCGGACTCCATCGACCTGCTCCGACGCAGCGGGATCGACTTTGTACGCCACGCCACCGACGGCGCCGACGCGCGCCGCTTCGCCGAGCTCCTCATGTCCTCCGCCGTCGTCATGAACGCCGAGGTCCGCTGGGTTACCTTCCACAGCGGCTACGACTTCGGCTACTTGCTCAAGCTGCTCACTGGCACAAACCTGCCGGACACGATGTCTGGATTCTTCGACCTCATCAAGATATACTTCCCCGTGGTCTACGACATCAAGCACTTGATGAGGTTCTGCAATAGCCTCCACGGCGGGCTGAACAAGCTCGCCGAGCTGCTTGACGTCGAGCGGGTCGGAATCTGCCATCAGGCGGGGTCCGATTCACTGCTGACCGCACTCTCCTTCAAGAAGCTCAAGGAGGCATACTTCAATGGGTTAACTGAGAAATATGCCGGTGTGTTGTATGGTCTTGGCACAGAGGGTGGGGAGACCTCCTCTGCTGCTCACTGAGTAATGGATAGTTAAATAAAAGATGAACTATTTATGAAAAAAAAAGAGAGAAATTTGTCTGGTGAATGTGTGATCACTGATTGTTTCCTTCTGCTTGACACCGAAAAGGTACCACTTTTCCCATCATTTGTGGTTTCCTCAATGAGTTCGTTTAGATTATGTGACAAGAATCTGTGTTGTCTGATTTTGCTTGGTGAAGCTGACGGAACCATGGAATGCATTGTGGCTACTGGTTGAAGTATACAATGCTATGCTAATCCTTTACACCATCTGCAGACTCAAAACATTGAGTAGCAAAAAGAACACTTCTCTTGTCATTTGATACAAGAAGCTTAGCAAATATAGTGTTCCATAGTGAGAGCGACCCCTTTAGTTATGGGCATATAAAGGCACTACTGTCACAATGCCACTTATTATACCTTTTCCGTAAAGCAAGGATATTTAGTTACATTGTGTTGGTTATTCCTTTCTGAAGAATAATGTATATTTTTGGTCTCTTTGGTCACCAAGTTTACATCCATTTTTACAAAAACTTATATGTACAAGTAATGTTGTAGTTCCCACATAAGTTGTCACAATATGCACTTTGCAGACATTGTTCTACATCATTTTAGGAGTTCCACCGGTCAAGAAATTACAGATCAAATAATATTGAATTGTACTAAGCGGTGGCAGAACAGTAGATTTACCTATTATTTGTAAACATTACATATGGAGGATTTTAGAGTGCATATCAACTTGCCAAGTGAGAAGGGAACTATATGGCCTTTTGCCTCGTTGCATAACCTCTGAAATAGGTTAAAGAAAGTTCCTTTTCTAGTAATTTCTATGTGGATTGTCTTTGCATTTATGTTTTGTAATTCTAATGATCATTAATTTATCATGTTCCCTTTACTTCTCTTGGATTATTATTGTAGTGTCTTTGCCTACTGTAGATTGTGTACCTGAACAGTGCATCACTGTGAATCTTATTATGGGCTTGTACGTTCTTTCTACTCTACCTTGTTGTTCGCTGCCAATCTGCCATCATTTCCCCCCTTTTTGTTTTTAAAACATGGTTGACTGCATGTCGGCCTATGGGCCTTGCTAGATCATAGAGAGTTCATGCTTCATCAATATATAGCTGTGTAATTTTGTAGGTATTGCCATTTCTCGTAGGTGCTCTCCAGTCTCCATTTACTGAGGCAGCCCTCTTCTTTCTGTATCAGCAGTTACCACCACTGTTCTGTGCATCATCCATGAAAAAATCAAGACATTTTTGCTGTCTTGAGAGTGAATCTTCTATTGATGTGTGTCGTACTTTGTAATACGGTGGTTATCCTGATGTCGCTAGCTTTACTGCACCAAGCATCTCATGATGATGCACACTGTAGAGTGTCCTTCTGAACATTTCCTCTATTTAAATTTTGCAATTCAGATCTCTGTGTTTTCTATTGGATGATGTTGCTGTTTCCCCTAAAAAAATGGTTGTGGGCTTCCATATGTTTTCAGACATGTTCTTTGTGCAGAGCTACCGGAACTGGCTCCTCGCCTTGCCGCCATTTTCAGTGAAAACAGTCAGCGCCATGGAATTTTCAGTGTACCTTTCTCTTTTCTTCTCTTAAAAGAAACAGCTTCAAAATCAACCAGAATTCAATTGAATCAGCAATATTGCTTTAGAAGTCTGGTGATATTGATGTTAGTTAGCCAAATCCCGACTCTCTACTAGGATATCCAGGAGTTCCCTGTGGTTTTCTATTCAGTGACCCTGCAATCTTTGCTGCATCTGTGGCTTGATTTTGCATGTTGTAGAGAGTCATCGCTCCATATGCAGTATCAGTATATAGCTTCCGTATGATACTGTTGATTTCGGTATTCCTTTTAGGCTTTAGTAGCTGTTGCCTTCTGCTTGTGTATATTAGGTAAAAGTGCTTTGCAGCCTTTGCTTCACTGGCTGTTGTTCATGTTGAATTCTGTCTGATTCTCTGATCCAACGATCAAAAACCCGTATCGCCTAAATCCCGGTGAAGGGCGGTACCGGTTTTTAGTTGGTAACCAGAAAAATCTGAGAAAACCCAGTCAAATTTCAAGTTTCGAAATTTGAATTTGAAACCGGTAACTAAAAAAACTGGTCGGTTACTGCCCAAAAAAATGAAGAAACCACTAAAAACCAGAAAAACCGCTAAAAAGAGGAAAAACACAAAAAAAAATGAATTTGGAATGTTTTGAAATATATTTAGCTTATACAATATGTAATTTAGCATAAAAAAATGTCTAAACCAATTCAGGAGGTGCATTACGCAGACTTACAAATATAAATATATTTTAGAAAAATTCGATCGGCTTTTTATTTCCTTGATACCCATCAGAAAATTTGGTTACCGACGATTATCGGTTAGTACCCGTCGATTTTCCGAACCTGCTCTGATCTCTTGTTCCATAGGAATTTGCCTGTACATCTTATATCTGATACGTAGTTTATCTCTGTGTTATCTGTGACAGCTTTACTGTGAAAAATGCCACGTTGATGTCATTTCAGCAGCATGACTTACTTTCAGTTTTCACATCATTTCGATCTGAGAAGTTTTTCTGTACTTCATCACTGTTTCACATAGTGCAGCCAGCTGTGCTTGGATCAACTAACTGTTCCCGCTTCTACGCAGGCCCGGCATCGCCATGAGCTGCAGGAAGCTTGACTTGATCTGATTTACAGTCACTTCACCGTGGTGATTTTTAACCACACTTTCTGAATTCTGGCTCTAGTTTGTGGGGTGCATTCAGATGCTGGAAGGTTTGCATGGAAAAAAAGTCACCTTTAGCCGGTTTTAACGTGTTACTCATAAAAATAGCATTCTCTTTATGTCAATTGTAAAAGTAGCATTATCTGGCACCCGATTTCTCGCGGCGACACATCACACGTGGCACTTACCGTCTGGTTACCGGACGGCAAGTTTCTCAGACTGACATGTGGCACGCCTGCCGCCCGATGCCCGGACGGCAGGTGCCTTGGGCTAACAAGTGGCTGGGCTAATGCACATGGTGAGCCACCACGTGTCGGCCCGAAGCACCTACCGCTCGGTCACCGGGTGGTAGGTGTGCCATGTGTCACTCTGAGAAACTTGCCGCTCTGTGACTAGGCTGCAAGTGCCACATGTCGCCATGAGAAATATGTCGCTCGGTTACCGGGCAGGAGGTAATACCATTTTTACAATTAATATAAAAAATACTATTTTTTATAAATAATACGTCCAAACCGGCCATTTTCGCTAAAGATTCGGTTTACATGATCTGACCTCGTACCACCACTGCAGCTGTTCAGCCTTATGCTTTCTGGTCACCCGTCCGAAAGTCTGAACCTGGTTTGTCGGTTTTATTTCAGAGTGATATAGAACTACATGACTGTTTAATTGAGTAGCGTTTTCTTAACTTGGGCATAAGCATGCGTTTTCATAACTTGGGCATGAGCATGCCTTCCTCCTAATCCACAGGGTGCATTTCACGTTTGTCTCTGCGTGCGTCTCACTGCCTGCTGAAAGCTCTTCGCGATGGAAGGTGACGGTGGCGGTGGCAACCAGCGAAGCGCAAAAGGTCAACTCAGCCGTCTGATCTGAAGCAGGTGATCAGATGGACGAAGTCATAGCCAAACGTTGTCTGGTAAGCAAGCAGGTCTGACCATTCCGAGCAGTCCACGACCAATCCTCATACAGCTCGAAGCCTCGAGCAACCTTCGTAAAACGTACGGAGCTTCCAATTATCAAATTTGACCCGGTTGCGTTGGATCTGACGACTGAGCGCCGCCGCCGTCCGCCTCGCCTGGACGAGCCGAGCGAGCGGTGGCGGCGTTGTGCCGGTCCACCCGTCAATTTAAGGTCGCCATTACGGCGTCCTGGCCGAAGAATAAAGGCCTTCCTCTCGGCGACCGACGCCGCATTTACTCCCGCCCCATTGCCGGCCAGGTCGCTCCCCGCAGCGACGTGTGGCACCGATGCACCACACCCCCATCCCCTGCTGCGGCCACTTGGCGTTGCTCCCCGCGGCAGGCAGGGGCATCAGCCTGACACGGGAAAACGACGTAGGATGGGTCAAAAGTCCCCGGTCACACCGTAACATGGGGTTGTTGGCTCGGCTCCGTCGGCGGCGATCGCCTCTGTCACCGATGATTAATTCGGGCTCAAAATCCCAACGACTCAACGAGACAAATACTCCATTACTCCGCTCGCTACGTAGCTTTGTCGAGGGGATTAATGTGCATGTCGTGTCATTGTACCTTCAGTTTAATCCGGCACATGAGGAGCAGTAACTCCTGCTTAATTCGCTGGGATTGCCAGTGTCGGTGGTGCGGCCGTACGGTTTTCCTCGGTGAGGTTGCTGTTGGATTGTACCCGGAGCATCCACGACGTGTGGTCATAGTCTGCCTTTGTGAGACCCACGAAACAATAAAAGACATGAAAATTTCATAATTAACTCCACCCTCCCTTCACCTCATGATCTACCTCCCACCTCTCTTATCACCGTGCCTCACATCTCTCTCCGTGTTCCACCTCCCCATCCTTTCCCTACATTCTCCCCATACCTCGTCCTCTTCCTCACTATTTCTAGGAGCAGAGGTCAGGTGTCGACGGCAATGACGATGGAGCATTGGGAGAAGAAAATAAGGGTGGTGGCGACAGCGACGGTGACCATCGGATCTAGAGGTGGCGGCGGTGGAGCACTAGAGGGAGGAAACAAGAGCAATGACAGCGGCGGCTTTCATGGCGATGGCGACCATCGGATCTAGAGGTGGCAGTGGCGACTACCAGATCTGGAGGCGGCGACGCTCCAAGCAGCAGCCACTATGATGCCTCCACCCCTTGGCGTGATGATACGGCAGAGCGGGCAAAGGTCTTGCACCATCTAAATGTGGGGTCAAGCAATTTTTTCCTAGGCACCGGTACTTTATTTGGACATAGTTGCTTGCCTAGCTCTCATTCTAGAAAATCCTCCAATAAATGGTACCAGTCCTATACCCTTCTCTCTCCTCTAGTACCCCCCTATTCCAACATTGCGCATGGTCTTACTCCTACTTATTCCCACATTGCGCATGGTCTTACTCCTACTCCATTGCAGAGCAACAAATGTGATCCTAAAGTCAAAACACCCAAGCTACTACCATATGGTGGCGCTAAATGATATGGTAGGACTGACCATTGAGGTCATTCCCAATAGATAGTTTCTATAGCTATTTCTAGGAGGAAAGAGATTATCTTAAATGGGTACTTAGAAACTACTATTCCAATGTACAATGTCTATATGTTGTTATCTAAGTGCCCCCAAGGTCATTATTGTTGCATATATTGTGATCAACACTAACATTTTAATCTTGTGGCCTCCTTGTTTTGCTTTTTATCAGGTATTAGATGGTTAGAACTAGTAGGCGTTGCATCTCACTCCATTCAAACAACATATGTGTGTGTGTGTATGTGAGTGAGAAAAGGTGTGCTTATATAATCAATTAGGACCGAAATGGATGCACGTTCACATTGAGCTAGTTGGTGTTTACATGGCAGAATTGCATAAGACAGTACAATTCACATGTTCAATGACTTGAAAAATGGGCTTCATAAAACTCCCGGTTGGCATATCTTTTGTTGAATGTTTTGTTTTTATGCATAGCAAAAAATGTGGAGTTTAATATTATAAAAAAACATTGTTGACATCAACTACAATTGATCTTAGTTTGCTCGCTCATCCAAGAAAAGAGTTTTCATTAGTTTTAGCTGAAACTATGTGATGCTAACCAACAATATTTTTTAGAACCAAAGGGAAAACCCCGGTTCCATTTTTATAGAATGAAACCATAAGTAGTTTTGGCTCTAAGCCAAGTAGTTCACAACAGTCATTATTATTACATCACATTACCAACATTTTCTAATTAGAATCTTATAGACCATCAACAAGTAGGCCTCCAAAACATTACATTCTCAACTTGCACGCACAACTCTGCTCCTCAAAGCTTTTTCTTTTTTAGTTCTGAAACCTTCACATTAGGAGAGGTGCTCCACAGTTGCATTGCTTTCAGGCTCTCCTCTACATCCTACCAATGTCATCATCTCGTTTGACACTATCTTCGTCTTCCTCATCACCAACAAAATGTAGACAATAGTATCATCTTCCTCACTAAAATTGATTGATTCAGCAATATTAACAATTTCATACCAAAGTCCCATAATCTTGTCATCCACACACCTTCTAAAAGTGAACATGAGACTTTAACCATACTAAGCCTCAATAATGGTTTTTTGCTGCTCATTAACTAGGATATAAACATCCCAATATTGTATAGCTAAACTGGAGTAACCAAACCAAGTATCTCCCGACATTCCATTCGCACAGACGCCTGGACATGGACTAAGCAGCGGTGCTTGAGCTGGTGGAGGCAACCGACAGTGGGGCGGTAGAATCCCTAGAGGGCTAGAGGCAGCCGATGGTAGGTGCTATGGAATCCCTGGAGGCAACCAATGGTAAGGGCGATGGAAGGGAGGGGGTCGATGTAGGAAGGGGAGGGAGGCTGACGGTCAGAAGGGGGAGGAAGCCTGGTGGTGGAGGAAGGGGGAGGGAGCCCGACGGCAGAGGAAGTCGAGAGGGAGGGAGGCTACGAAGAGGTAGGGGAGTCACAGGCGATGGAGATTGGATAAGAAGTGAAGCAGTTGAGATGACATTGCTTGGTGCATTTTGATCCACTAGTCATAGATGATCCGCACAGGTTCCCACAAATCGTATGAAAATCCAACGCCATAGCGCCATGTCAACCGATGTCTAGGTGTCTTGAATATTGGATTAATTATCATATATGAGTAACTAATGTGGCTTGAATATTTATTTAAAAGTCTAATTATTAATAAAGGGGCATTAATGAAAGATGGCTTTGGATAAATGTTCACATTTGATAAAAATCCCAATTATATCCAAGTTAAAGTTAAGGGAAATAAATTGGGTATTATGTTTAACCATAAAAGCAAGGCTTTACATTAAAGATTACCCTTAATTATAATTAAAATATATGCCCTAACCTTTAACATGCCGCCATTATATAAATCTCAGTGGTAGATTTAATTAAATAACAATATTGAAATATGACCCTGTATAATAAGCTCGATCCCAGATAAATAAATTTAAACTAAAAATAAAGCTATGCCTAATAACAACTAAAGTGCGGATAGAATATTAATGATGCCAAGTCTGAAGGAAATCTTTAATTAAAGATCATGTCCGCACGTCTATTGAAATCACTGGGGTCAACGGTAATTAAAATAATCTCGCTAAATTGCATGGGTAAGGTAATATTAGGACCCCATAAAATACTACATTCCAAATTGCTAGAAATATAAACTCTAAGATTAATTTGATGCACCTTGCATGTAGAACTCATGCCCTAAATCTTAAATATTAACATCCAACAAATAGTGCTCAATACCCCAACCAAACTCTTATAATTGCCCGTAGGTCTAACCTGACTCATGGAATTTCCTTGATAAATATAAAATAATAGAAATTATTAAATTAAAGGATCAAATTATGGTATTCTACTGTCGGCTATACCTAGCCATCCTTGAACCTAAAGAGGAATATTTTCGTGAATATTCCTTTACCCTAAACCTTCATTGGCACCTATCTCGACGAATTTCCCTTAGCCATTTAACACTTTGCTCCAACCCTTTTTGACTCCATCAATACTCCGCGCCCCATCGACCTTGCCTCAAATCACCCATTAACTCATAATAAAGCTAAATTGATTTTATTTGGACCTTTTGAGTTATTTGCATTTATTTGGATTCAGTTGTTTAGCGCGTAATTAGAAATTGGAGTCCTGAAGAATCAATAGATCAAGCGAGGCCAAGATCCAGATGAAGGTAAAGACCAGAAACTCAAAACCAACGAATGAGAACGCTTTAAGTGAGCTCAAGACCACGGTAAACCATGCAAGGCGAGTCAATACTTTGATCATGTTGAACCTACATTTCCTGCAAATTACTTTTGTTTAAATTATCAAATTGCATGCTGTTATTTCATATGCAAATATATGTTTGCTTTAAGGTTCTAGCTATATGGGCATTACTTGACTCGTTAGTATTACACCTACTTTGGAACATTTGAGCTTTGTCATCTTAGAAAAATTATAATGGTAACCTTTCAAAAATAAGTCTATAGTTATTCACCATGATTAGTACTGCTTAGATACTCGGGGCACCAAAATACCCAAGCACCACTTTCAATCATGAGAAACTGATTTGGGAAGTCATGGGTGAAAATGGCTGGTATGTGGTAACATGGATATTTTATGCTCCCAAAAAAACTCAAATTGCTTAACTATCTGGGTGGATGGTTTGGGGGTGTGGTGCAGTGGAAGCACAAGGGGGATAGTGGTAGAACCACCAAGATAACGCTAAGGACCGAATCTTGTGATGACACCCCAGTGTATAATAGTACAACCACAAGCTGACAAATTGTAGGCAGGTCTAACTAATTTGCATCGACTCAATTTGGGTTGTGCCGGTGTGACCAATGCGGGCAAAGGATGGCCACATCCTCCAACGTGATGGTGCAATAGTGGACTCCTGGAAGGGTGGTCATACCCCCCAAAGGGAGTGAAACCTTAGAGGACGTGGCTCTGCTGGGGGAAATGCCTTGTAACAGTCTTGTGATGATCTACTCAACCACATGACTAAGGAATCGTGTGGAGCAATGAGTGGATTGTCTCTTGTGAGTAAAGTGTACAAACTCTGTAGAGTGAAAACTATTCGAATAGCCGTGCCCATGGTTAAGGCGGACGTAGGAATTTAACCGGATATAGTTCTATTTCAAAAACTTTGTGGGTGGAATTGGAAAAGTGGTGGGCATAGAAAGGCCCTGATTTGTGTTGCCCTGGGTGTTGCCCCAGTGATAAGCGGTTATAACGCTGAAAGATTAGTATATGGTGCAGAAATCATGAAACAGTGGATGGAATCTAGATTGCTATTATTATTATTGCATTCTTTCATACATTGATAAAATCTGTTTTAGTTAAAAGTGCTAAGTCTCAAGAAATTTTATGTATCATATTTTAAAATCAATTTATGGTAAATAAAATAACCCGAGTCTTCCCTTGATAAGCCATGCATACTATCTATTTGCATCTTATGTATTGGCTTGTGGAGCACAGTGGTTGTACGCACCCTCGCTCACTCAATTAATCCAGAATCAGCAGTCAGATTGCTACGCTACAACAATACATCAGGCCATGATGATAAAGAAGATGAAGAGGACAAGGACTAGGTCTTGAACCCCCAGTTGGTTGCTTTTGGGCACATCCTGAGGGTCCCACCTGTGTGCTTCATTTCTGCTGCTGCATTTTATTGATTTCGGCCTGATCGACCCACTAGTAAGTCTACTATTATATTTACGCTTTCGCATAATATGTATTTTGATGTTCAGTACTATATCTGTGAGCACTATCTACTGATCCAGGGAATAGTGCAGTGGAATTACAAAGGATTCTGGATTGTAAAATCCGGATCCGATAGTATAGAATAAGAACTTGCAGCATATATATAACCATTCAACTAAAGACAAATATTACTATTTTTTCATTAATATCTCCTCCATTTATTAAAGGGTATATAATACCTAATAGCACTATCACAAATCATTTCAACCATTGGTGACAGCATTGTTTGTCGATAGTACAAACTATCGCTGATGAAAACATTGAGAAGGCAGTCAGATTTGGGTCTCCATCACTAACGGAGCAACACCAATAGGGAATCTTGAATAGCCGGCTGTCAGAGAAACACATAGATGGTAGTTTTGGCACATTTGCTGACAATTTCAGACAGTCAGAGGTACAATGATTTGGTGTAGTGGGAAGAGGCGGGAGAGAGGGGAAAGGCGGTGGGGGTTGCAGAGGAGGGGCCAACGCAGCGGAGGGGGGTGGAGCGTGTGGAAGAGGTGGCGATGTCGGTGTAGAAGGGGGGTGACGAATGAGGAGGAGCAGACGAGAGAAAGGGGAAGGCGGCGGGGGTGGAAAAGGGGTGAGGTGGCAGAGTGGCAATGAAGGAGGAGGAGCAAGTGGGAGTGGGAAGGTAGGGGAGCGAGGCGACAGAGTGGCGAGGGGGTCGAAGGTGGAAGCAGGTATTTGGGAGGAAGGTGGTCGGGGCTACGTGTCAGTGCGGTGTTTTTTGTGAGGAGGGGGGGGGGAGGCAGGTGAATCACCACCACTAACCATTAGCTGTTAAGTAGTAGAAATACGCGTAACAGGTGAGGCCCACCCCACAATTATAACAATGAACAATATAGTGGTCCCCAAAATTTCCAAATTGCGTAGCTAATTTTTTTTATATGAGTCAACTTTCCAAAAGTTAAATTTACCAAAGTTTGAGCGTGGCAAAGTGCAACGAACCAAACAGCTCCATCATCCATCAAGTTGTATACCAAGTCTTAGCCAAAACAAAACTACACACAAAAATGTCATTTGCTGACCGGGTGCAGCTAAGTAGATGGCATTGCCCGCATTTTTAATCACCTTTCCAGTGGTCCTCCACTGCAAAATCCAAGTGTCTTGTTGTGTCTGTGTGACCATAACCATAAACAAGCCAATCCAGTGAAGCACGCATGACGGCATGAGGATCATCAGATGTCCTCAACTCAAATCCAGTATTAAGGCCCTTTTCAAAACAACTTTAATTTGTTAATGGTTTTTTATTGCAGTTGTTGTCTTTTAGTTGAAATGGATACTATAGCTACTGTTAGCTTTTGACGGTGGTATTTAATTAAAGAAAAATTAAGAAAAAGAGAAAAAAATAATAATATATTATATCTCATGAACGGTGCAAAGGAAAAAGGGAAAAAGAAAAGGAAAACCCCGCTTTAAAAAAGTTGACGTGTTCAAAATAGCTTCCGACTTCTGAAATCTAAAGGCCAGAAGCTTGATCCTATTTTTTTAGGCTGCGGCTGATGGCTTTTGACTATAGCTAATGCCTTTTTTCTGTGCTTTTTAAGACGACAACATATGACACACACGATTTTAAACTTAAGAAGCCATTTTGAGAAACGGTTTTGAAAAGTTGTTTAGAGAAATCGCTTCATTTATTTTGACTTCAAGAGAAGCTACAGCTAAAACCCATAAAAAACCCAAAAAGAACGAGCCTAAATAGCCTTTTGATTTTCTTAGGAAAAAACGAGTTATCCCACTGGCCACATGGCCCCACCCTCTCGGTAGCCTTCACACGCATAAACCCCTTCCTCTCACTGTACCGCGCCACGGCTTCCTGTCTATGCCATTAACAAGCGCCTCTCCTCGCCAAGTGTCCCTCCCTCTCCGGCCAATGTGACTTGCGGCCGAAGCAGCTGGGGCGCAATGGTGACCAGGTGCGCGCACACCGACGCCGGCGGCTTCCATCTCTGGCCGATCTTCTCGGTTGCCGCGCTCCGGAGGAAGCTTCTTGAGGTCCTGACGTGCGGCGGCGGCGGGGGTTCCTGCCGCAGTCGGACGGCTTTCCGGTCGCCGCAGCCGAGGCCGAGGCCGCGGTCCGACCGGCTCGCGGAGCTGCTCAGGGCGGAGCCGTCGGAGTGCGGCGACGACGAGGCCGAGGCTGACGCAGCCGTCAGGAAGGTGGAGGCGCTCGAGGAGCTGAAGGTTGTCGTCGGAGCCCTTCAGGCCGGCGGCGGTGACAATGCTGGTGGCGACATGTGCCACATCGAGGCAGCCACGCTTGTGCGGAGGAAGGCGAAGGACGACGCCGACGCGAGGGAGATGCTCGCGATGCTCGGCGCCATCCCGCCGCTCGTCGCGATGCTCGACGAGAGCCACGGCGGCGAGGAGCTCCTGGCCGCCGCGCTGTACGCGTTGCTCAACTTGGGGATCGGCAATGATACGTGAGTTGTTTCTGCCGCGTTTCCTGCCCTCCTCTGTTTCTTGAACAGATCTGGGTGTTTGGTTTCTGATTCGTGGGAGTTGCTTGGATTTGTAGGAACAAGAAGGCGATCGTGCAGGCCGGCGCCGTGCACAAGATGCTCCGCATTGCGGAGGGCGCGTCCGGCGCATTGACGGAGGCGCTCGTCGCCAACTTCCTCTGCCTTAGCGCGCTCGACGCGAACAAGCCCATCATCGGCGCGTCCGGCTCCGTCCCCTTCCTCGTGCGCGCGTTCGAGGCCGCGGGCACCGAGCAGGCGCGGCACGACGCGCTGCGCGCGCTCCTGAACCTCTCCATCGCGGCGGCCAACGCGCCGCACCTGCTGGCCGCGGGGCTCGCGCCGTCGCTCGTCGCCGCGGTGGGGGACATGCCTATGACGGACCGCGCCCTCGCGGCTCTCTGCAACCTCGTGGCCGCCTGCCCCGAGGGCCGCCGCGCGGTGAGCCGTGCCCCCGACGCGGTCCCGGTCCTCGTCGACGTGCTCAACTGGTCGGACGAGCCGGGGTGCCAGGAGAAGGCCGCGTACGTGCTGATGGTCCTGGCGCACCGGAGCTACGGCGACCGCGCAGCCATGGCCGAGGCCGGCGCCACGTTCGCGCTCCTCGAGCTCACGCTCGTGGGCACGGCGCTCGCGCAGAAGCGCGCGTCCAGGATCCTGGAGATCCTCCGGGGCGACAAGGGCAAGCAGGTCGCGGACGCCTTCGGCATCGTGGCCACGGTGTCGGCGCCGCAGGAGCGCGGCGCCGGAGGGTGCCGGGACGATGCCGAGGGGGAGCCCGACGCCGGCATGAGCGACGAGAAGCGCGCGGTGCAGCAGCTGGTGCAGCAGAGCCTGCAGAGCAACATGCGGCGCATCGTGCGCCGCGCGCGGCTCCCGCAGGACCTCGCGCCGGTGTCGTCGGAGAATCTCAAGGCGCTCACCGCCTCCTCCACCTCCAAGAGCCTGCCGTTCTAAGGCAGGCAAGCCCCCACAGAAACAGAGGCAGAGACGCAGGTAAAAACAATGCCCATATTCTCATTTTTCTTTCAGTTCTGCAGAACGCCAGCAACTTTGAGCAACACTACAGTTCACTGCATCAGTTATTAGTGGATCATTACTCCACTGTCATATCGATGTTCTAGCATTTTATCTGTCACTAGATCAGTCTCAGTGTATAACAAGTAACAACGGCTACTGAACAAGAAGTCTAATCACCTACCAAACCCAAATTTTGTTTATTTAATCCCTGACAGTGGTCGTGCTCTCACAATGGCAGCAAACAGCAGCAGCAGCAACAAGAAGTAGCCTAGCTTTGTACATCTCCTAAACCATAACGTTAGCCATTTTCCACCTTGGAAACCGAGCTCCGAGAACGGCGAGGAGGTCAAGAAGCCTATTCTTCTTCTTCTTCTCCTCTGCTTCGGTTGTCGTCGCGATCGCTTTACCTCGAGGGAGGCCACGGTCACCATTAACCAACCTCGCCTTTGTTGCTTTGTGGCAAAAGCGCAAGCTCCCCAACAGTTCGGGCCAAGCAAAGCCATATTGTCCCTACTCCAAAAGTCCGAGGTCATCATAACGCTCACTTTTGTACTACTACTACAACACTACTACAGTACTACCACAACAAGTCCACTACTACTCCGTATACGAACACTCGAATCTATGGAATAGATTATACCAGAGACTGTTCTATCTCTACTGCAGTACTGTACTGCTGCTTTTGATGATGGAGCGTGATTAAAAAACGATCTCTGAATCGGTTCTTGCAGCAGGGAAGAAGAGAGGAGACTGTTGCATCGCATTGCATGCGTTGGAGACCGGGAATCTTTTGCTGCCTGTGGACTGTGGAATGACGAGAAGATGGGCTGGTTAATTTGTTTATGAGCTGCTCCTAACCCTTTTCTCGTGCCTGCTGATGGAGCCCACGTGCTTGGATGCAGTCGACAGAAGCTGAGATGTTCTTTCTCCTAATTGCTTTCGTCTTGTTAATTGCTCGGTTTGTTCTTCCTTCCTTTGTGTATATGGGATAGTTCTAGTTTAGTCAATACTACACCTAGTGGTCAGTGTCAGTCATGGTTGCTCTCTAGGTGTGCACATGATCTTTCCTTGGAGAGTGTAACAGGGTAGAGAGAGAGAGAGAGAGAGAGAGAGAGAGAGAGAGAGACTAGATGTAGTAGTTCATATCTTTATGCTGGTTCATTCATCATTTCGTCTTTGCCGACCTGAAATGCTCCATATGCTTCAGCTTAATTTGCTGCATGTCCTGAACAAGTGCTTAGCTTCGAGAGTGAAACTGAACTAACTACTGGCAGATCGATCATTGTAATTACTGTCACATGGGGTACTACTATTGGTAGATTAATTTGGAGAGTACTGTACATCCAAATTTCGGAAACAAGCATCGCATTTCAGGTATAGTGCATTAGCACTGCATATATATTTCTGGTGAGAAAACTGCAGCACATGCAAACATTGTCAACACACTATTTGCAAACAGTTTGCTTAATGGGTTTCGTTATACCGGCTGAATTAAGACGGTCCATCCATGCACATATATATACACACTCCACATTTCAGCAGCTTAAGGCGGTGATCAGTTGGGTTTTTTGGTGATTTATGGCTGAAAGCACTGTAGCTGGCTGAAAAAATACTGTAGCTGATAGAGACTTATTTAGCATAATTAAATTTAAAAAATCAAAAAATATAAAAAAATATGTTAGCATATTACGTATAATACAAACAAATACGGGAAAAAAAGAACCGGCAAAAAAGTACAAAAAAGCCAAAAAATCAGAAAAAAATGAAATTTGTGAATAGTGAAAAATAAGCCAGAAGCTAGAAGTTTAAACCGAATTGATCAGGGCCTAATGATCGTCATGTGGGGGGCTTTGGATAATTGAAGGGGTAGGTGCTGGGATTACGTCAAGGTTGATGAGACTGAGCTAGACTAATGTGCTAGCTGAGCAAGAAGTCGCCGCCGCAACTGACAAATAATATACTGCCCAGCTGTGCTCGGAGTGGCAATTTTCTGTTCCAAACTGTCCTCGCATGGTCTCTTCTCCTTTTTTTACTTATAAAGAACTCACACTCTCCACCACAAGACTCATATCACGCGTACACTTGCATGTGTGTCAGCTGAAATATATGCTAGAATTAGAGCAAAGATCATAGTATAAATTCAGCGATTTATCTAGCATCTTACGGAGTATACACACACTTTCCTATTGAATGCTTCGAACTTGAGGTTCAAACGCTGGTAAGGTAGATGCTCGACGATAGTCATAGCCAACTGAGCTACGCCGCGTTCTCCATGGTCTCTTCTCTTGCAAGCACATCAATGCCCCCTTAGTTTTCTCTTGCTAAACATGTGTACAACCATAGCTTCAGACATGGTGCACACAACTGTATGTCTGTATTTCATCGTGTCCTTCTTAAAAGAAATTAAAACTACACCGCATTAAAGTATCACTAGTAGTCTTAACGCTCGTTCTAGTTTTTTAATTTGGTTTTTTTCTAACTTTAGCTTTTTTTGTTTTTCTTTTTTCCCGTATTCCTTTGCATTGTCTGTGTTGAGATAATATATTTTTTCTATTTTTAATTTTTAATTACGCTAAAAAAAGCTAGCAATAATTATAGTGTAAAAAATAACCATTGAAAAAGCTAAAAGCTATAAAAAAACACAGATGAGCACACCCTCATACACCAATAATTGTGCTTAACTAGCTACTGTGGTGCCGCCATTATTCTCAGCTTTTTAATTTTTTTAACCGATGGGACATTCCGGTTTGTACGTTGCATGGTACCCCGTTGAGGCCGAGAGCCAGCATGGGCTGCGGCACGTAGGCTTTCCCATCGGCCGGCCGCCCGGTTGGTGGGGGTGGAGCCATCGAACGCGCGAGAATCTTTGGTGCGAATCAAGAATCTTTTAGAACCTAGAAACTGGTACGAGTATGTTCACCTCTTAATTTTGAGTTTTTGGTTTTTTTAAATTCTTTTTTGCTATATCTTTTTTCTCTTTTCTTATTTACATTATATGTAGAGATATGATAATGTTTTTCCCTTTTTTATTTTTTAATTAAATGATTAAGAAAACACTAGTATACACTAGTGTAATTTTAACCAAATGTCCATAGTCAAAAACTAGAAGCAGCTAAAACCTACTGGAACAACGGGCCCTTCAGCCATGCATGCAGTGTGCGAGCGAGCATGGACCACGCACGCGAGTACGTCTACAGGGCTGAGCGTTCAGCGCCTGGATCTTGTCGGCCCGGCCGGTCGATGCATGGTTGGTGGCAGTAGCACCAGTAGGCTGCGTGCACGACTCAACAATTTCAACAAAGTACGTGTGACAAAATAATGCCTCTAGTGTTGGTCGTGATGCCAGCCTGTTATATATGTATCTGCCAAAGTGTGTAGCAAGAACAACGGGGCTGTTCTTGGCTTGTATCCGGAAAGGCTACCTGGGGCCCGGATGTCATAGAGACTAGAGTCAGAGAGGCTGTGGCCGTAACGCTCTGCAGCTTAGTGGTGCTCGGTTGGGCTGTGGCTTATGATTTATTTAACTGTAGCTGTTTAAAATTACACTGTAGCTGATGGTGACTTATTTGATATAATTAAATTTAAAAATTTTAAAAATAGAAAAAATGGGTTAGCCCAGCGCGTGTAATGCAAACGAATACGGGGAAAAAGAAACGGTAAGAAAGCTCAAAAATCCAAAAAAAATCAGAAAAAGATGAAATTTAGGAATAGTGAAAAATAAGCCGAAGCCGAAACGAGTGGGGTTTGGAATTGCAGATGCAAGAACTGCATGCCGCTGATTTGGGAATGGATTAATTTGATTTTCATGCAGGAACTAACCAAAACTATTAAGCTTGTCACTGTCTACTAGCTAAAATATGGTTGGAAAGAACGAGGCGACAAGATTAGGTTGACGGTGCCAAATCTTTCTGCTGTGTAAATTATGGCAGCGAACTAGCCACCTAGACAGCCGTCGATCTTTTTATGTGAACCGAGTATCCCCAATTTGTCTGTCTTATTCTAAAAAAATCGGAAGGGTACTTAGGGCACTTACAGTTACCTTAATATTAAAGGGGAGAGTGGTTGGGTGAGATTTTAAAAACAACCACTGTTGTAGTTTGATGGCCAGTTTGGTAAGGATCAGATTCTTATTTTTCAATTTTTGCTCTAGATTTTCTAAGAATCTACTTATCTGAGAATTTAGAGTTGCTTCTAAAAAGCGTTTAACTATAGAAATATAAGAGAGGGGATTAGAGGCAAATAGACCATGATACCCTTAGTTGTAACACTTCATCTGTATATGTATCTTACTTCTTTGTATTTGTACACAATTTATGAAATTTTTTGTCCAATATTTGTAAGACCATATATACACAAATTATGATTTTTTTTTGCAAATTTATATATACATCAGCCTTCTCAAACTTGCCACATCCTTTATACTCCTATCAATAATAGTGTTACAAATTAAACTTTGACGGACTATACACACTATAATACATGAATACACCATGAAGTCCTTCCAATGCACCATCTTGTCACTACTATATTTCGTTTCCAAAAAGGATTTGATACTTGCATGAGTATTAAGTTCATTCTCTCTCTTTTACCTCACCAAAAATCTGATGTGGCGTAGCTATAGTATCAAACACAAATGACTGTTGGGAGTGCCCTTACTGCACAGCACCAGCTGATCCACTTACCCACATAGGCCTGAAACGTTTAAACTTTCCAATGCAGCGGCAAAATGTAAGTGACCGAAATCTCTGCAGTAAGCGAGTTAGTTATTGATCCCATGCATAGCATCGTTGCCGGTAACTGTTAGTGTTGAAGTATAAGTGAATTACTCATCTTTCCTCATCAGTTTAAGCTTTTGGGTGAACTGGTTGGTGCATGAAACTTAATATGGTATCAAAACCAAGAGGTCTCGAGTTCAAGACCTGGCTGACGCAATTCAAAAAAATAATTGCAGTCCACTTCTATTCCACGTATTAGGCCTAAGAGAGTCTATACGTGAGGGGGAGTGTTGAAGTATAAGTGAATTGCCCCCTTTCCTCATCAGCTTAAGCTTTTGGGTGAACTGGTTGGTGCATGAAACTCAATATGGTGTCAGAGTCAAGAGGTCTCGAGTTCAAGACCTGGCTGACGCAATTAAAAAAAATAATTGCAATCCACTTCTATTCCACGTATTAGGCCTAAGGGAGCCTACACGTGAGGGGGAGTGTTGAAGTATAAGTGAATTACCCATCTTTTCTCATCAGCTTAAGATTTTGGGTAAACTGATTGGTGCATGAAACTCAATAGTTAGCTCACAGCCTCGGCACAACCCGAAAAAGTTCAGACTTTTCGTCTTCTAATTAGATGGCTTTGCACTTGGCTCAAATCTGATCAAATTTTACTCGAACCGCACTTTTGTCTTGCGCCTGTCCTGCGGAAAATTAGCTACACATGAGCATGATTGCAGTTGGGCAGCTAGCTCTTCACTGCTTGGATCGAGACAGAGAAAAGGGCCTTTCTGCCTGCCCATACTGACGGCATGAGGGATGGTCGGGAGTGCGCGACAGACACTCCGACCCATGTCTATGCACCCTTTCCATTGCATCTTTACACTCTTGCAATAGATATCGCGCGTCAGCTTTCTTCTTCCTTCGACACACCAACCGTGACCACATGTTAACTCCTGTTTGCTCGCGAAAAGAGGCAAGGCGACGATATATATGCTCATTGCTTCCGTTGAATGGGAGTGATGTATCTTCTGCCAAAACGGCAGGCTGTCCTTGAAGATTCCATCCATCCAACCATGCTCCTGTCAAACACATCATTTGCCGCATGCAGTCAAAAGGTTCAAACAAATCGATCTCACCCATCTTTTGAGTTGTTGATCGGAGTCAGGATGCTGAAAGCCCGAAGCCTCACCACTTGTCGTCCCCGACCACTGTTCTTTTCTACTTCCTCTTTGTGACACTGCAGATCAGCGGATGGCCTCCAGTATCGCTTCAGCATGTTGCAGCCTTACTTAGTTTTTTTTTTGACATGATTTTCCATGTATTTCCACTTCCTAGTATCTACACTACACTCCTAGTATCCATGCCTCCAACAGTGCATTGTTTGAAAGGCCATCTCCAGGGGGAAAAAATGAAACTGACTGATGATAAGGATACATTGCAACATCGTTAAGGATACATTGCAACAAATCAACAGGACCTGGTCTTTGCATAGTGCGTGGTAGTTCGCATGTCAAAGGCGCTTGAACAAGTTGTGACGATCTGAGCCTGGTCCCTTCATACTGATGTGACCTTTTTCACTTGGAAGTGAAAGGGCGGGGGGGGGGTAGCTGCTGCCTTCATTTCATCAAGGAGAAGTGGTTGTTATCCACGGATCATATTAGAGACAAATGGCATTCGTTTACTCTCGTCAACTGTCAAGGTCAATTTAGCAGGGGACTAATGAGCAATGATTGCTTACGCAAGATGCTCCCTCAATTCAGCTGAGTACGTGCAGATCCTTCATGTTTCAAGATCACAAATACCAGACTGGGCCGTGTAACCTCCAGGAACGCGCAGTAATAGGCTGGGCCACAAAATCTGCATAAGGGCCTGTTTGGAACAGAGGAATTTCACAGGAATTTTGCAGGAAACAGTTCAATTCCCGCAGGAATCGGGAAAAATTCCCGCATTCCAAACAGGGCCTAAGTAGTTTATGCAAGTGGCTCTGCAAACAATAGAGAGAGAAAAAAAGAGAGGAAATCTTAGGCTGGGCCACAAAATAGGCAACGGAAGTTCGTACGCACCGGAGACTGGACTAGACCGCTTTGCACCGTTTATTTCGGTTTAAGATTCTAATTTATTTTTCTTATCTTGTAGTTTTTATATTTTTGCTAATTCTTATTTCTCTACTCATTTGCATTGTTCATGATAGACTAACTTTTTATTATTTTTTAAATTTAGTTATATCAAATAAGTTACCATCAGTTATAATGTAATTTCAGTCAATTATAGTGTAGTTTCAGATGTAAGGCAGCTTATTTCAGCCTAACCGTAGGCACCCAAGTTGGACCTCGGCTTCGTAGAATCAAGGATGTTCACCAATCCAGTGGTCGACATCCATTTGCGTGGTGGACAGCGAGGCGAGCAGGAGATTTAGTGGCACTGACTTGCGACGACGCAGACGTCGATCTCGCCGAGGTGGCGGCCATGTGTTGGGCAGTCAACCGGTGGGTGTTGGCTACGCATGGCAGTGGTTGGACGATGGGGGCCCGCCAGGCACAGGGGCGCTGTGTCGTGTGTGTGAGCGGGGATGGTGCACAGTGACTTGGGGGTAAATTTTCTCGCGGTTTTGCCGGCCGATGGTTACTTCCTCCGTTGGAATTGGGTGGCGCACACGATCAAGTGACGGGGGCATGCATGTGCACGTACATACGTGTCCTGCGGCACATCGCCGCCTGCCTTTGGAACAGAGTGTTGAGAAACCGTCGCTGGCGAGTCCAGTCCAATCGATTCCTCTGCTATGCAAAAGAGATGATCAAACATAGATGATGCAAATAGTAGATTGAAAACACAAAGATAGGGGGGAAAACTCCTAGTCTTTCTTTATTACTTTTCTTTCATGTATATACAAAATAACCAATGTAACTCCCTATTTATAAGCTAGTGGTGAGTTGCCCACCGTGGGCCAAGACTTCAGGCTCAGGTTTCCCAACACTCCCCCTTGGGCACTCATCTGACACGTTCATGCCTCATCAAAACCCCATAAACATTAAGTGAAAAAAATTTGGAGAAAGAATACATGATACATGTTATGCTGTGTTGCATAAATTGCCTCATTAAAAATCTTGACCGAGAAACTTCAGGAAAACTCGTCAAGGAAAAAAGAGTACAATCCACCCAATTTTATTTAATCTTCAGAATTTATTCTTTGGGTACTCGATCTTCGTGTCCAGAGATGCCATGCAACAAGGGCCTCGGCAACAGTGAGGTATGATCAAATGTCCTATTCATCTTCTCCCTCTCTCTCTAGTACTTTGCACGATGTGTAGTATGGCCGATGAATGGTACTCCTTTAGGTTAGTATGGCCTCCCTTTGACGGTTTGTCATTCTAATTTGGTGAGCTTGTCAGTTGCGTGAACTCAAAATATGTCATCTTTTTTCATTATTTCACTCGATTCACAGTCACGGCTATTGTGTGTAGTTATGTTCATCGTGTTTGCCTCTTCGGCATCGGGGCTTGCAGAACATCGACTTTGGATGCGCGTCATGGAGCGATAAGGCAACACGTGTGTACTTGGAGATTTGTGCAGAGGAGATAGCGGCCCAAAACTGCCCTTATGGTTGTCTTAACTGGGCGGGGTATGCTAACGTTGGCCTTGAATTGACAGTTCAGACCGGCCGATCTTACACATGCAAGCAACTGAAGAACAAATGGGAGTCTCTCAAACGTAATGTCGTGGCGTGGAAGAGCTTGTTGCAGTGTGCCTCGAGCCTTGGCATCGACTCAGAGAAGGGCACGATTTCGGCACACGATGCATGGTGGGTAGAGGCTATTCAGGTAACTGATGATTACTCAGTTCAAACCTTCTTCATTGCAATGCCATAGGGTAACTAATGATTGCTCGCTTGTTTGCATGTGAAGGCTGGAGTGCCATCCAAGTTCAGAAAGGGGCCCTAAGTCACCAAGAGCTCATAGAGCTGCGCTTTAGCACCTGCACTAGTGCCTACGCTTTCATCCCAGGGTTGACACGCTCGGTTTGGACAGCGACAATGATGACGATGACCCCACCTTAACCCTGGAGGTAGTGAGCAATGGTGCAACATCGTGCAGTTCCCTTGGAAAGAGGCCACAGCCATCACCAACCCCGCCACCAAGCGCCCCTCCATTAAAGCGGAGTGACCGGGATGCGCAGTTCAAATGCCTTGTCGACATATACAAGAGGACCTACACAAGTGGCACTTCTGTGACTTCCTCCATGAAGGCCACGACTAAGGAGGACTTCATGCGGCTGATGAGTATGGTTGAGAACGCTGGGGCCGGCCCAGAGAGCGACGAGTACTACTACATGTCTTAGCTGTTCATTAAGTTGGAGTACCGTATAAGCTTTCTTGCCATGAAATTAGATGAGGGGCGACTTCGTTGGCTCTGGTTGACCTAGGATAGGATGAAGAACCATCCATGATCATCGCTTTCCTTGCCTTCGGTCGTTCAACTTGCATGCATTCACGTCTCGTAACATATTGTTGTTTATCACTTTCCCGTCACTTTATCAGCTCTCTGTTTCATGAATTGAGGTTGTTCGTTGTTACTTGTTTTATTGCTACTTGTTAGTTAATTAATGTCATCTATTAGTTGTTTCGTGCCATCTATTATGTGATACTGCTATGTTACCTGCTGTATTCTATTAAGGGCTTCATGCCATCCTGATGTCTCTGTTTTCTGGTCGTAGTGCTTGTGCGTGGATAGGTCTCTGTTTTTCATTCTCTGGTGTTCAGTGCTCACTTGAAACCCTACTACCCTGGCAATCTGGTTCTACTGGTAGCGAGTTCTGAGAGGTTGGTGCTTACTGGGATGTGTTATCTGGGGGTAGTGCTTGTGAGCCCATTGCTACTTTTCAGCTATCACATGTTTTGAGAGGTTCTTAGAACTCTACTCTCACTTGTCTGCTTGGGAGTGCATGTCACTATGATGCTCGTTGTGAATGATGTAGCTCTATGTTGTGCTTGTGTTTGTGCATCATGCAGCACTATAGTACTGAGTGTGGTGTTGTGCAGAGATGAGTCGAAGGGGACAATAGGGTGGACATAGGGCCAAGCCATCATTTAGCTCCATCGCCTTGACATCGTGTGAGTCAAGTGATGACAAAGTTAGTTTAGGGAGCAGGCCTCCTAGAGTTCAAGTAATGAGCAGGTTACAGTGGGTCGAGATGCAACTTGCAAATGACCAACAGTGCTACAACATATTTAGGATGTCCCGCCCGTGTTCGATAGACTGCATGACACTCTAGTGCAGAGCTATAGCCTAAAGTCTACCATGGAAGTCACCTTGAAAGAAGCACTTGTGATCTTTCTGTGGACATGTGGAGTACCTCAATTGTAGTGACAGGCGATGAACAGATTTAAGCACTCAGGTAGTACAATAACCAGAAAGTTCAATCATGTGCTTAAGTGCATGTACAAGTTTGCAGGTGATGTCATTAAGCTAGCAAATCCTACATACCAGACAATTCATCCTAGGCTGCTGAACAAAAGTTTCTATCCTTACTTTGTGAACTGCATAGGGGTAATTGATGGCACGCATATGAAAGCCACAGTTCCAAATGCTGAGTGTGCATAGCATTTCAACATATATGGATACACAAGTCAGAACGTGCTTGCGATAGGTGACTTTGATTGCCGGTTCACTTTTATGTGTGCGGGGTGGCCAGGATCAGTGCATGACACACATATCCTGCAAGAGACAATGGCGAATTATAGCAATCGGTTCCCGCATCCACCAGAAGGAAAATAATTCCCTCAGTTGTCGTTGGTACGAGGGGAAATCTATATTTAACTTTGAACCATGTTAACGATGCATGTAAGTACTACCTTCTCAACTCGGGGTATCTCAACATGCTAGGATACCTTGCTCCGTATCGATAGCATCAGTACCACCTTTCGGAGTTCCAGAATGGCTCATAGCCTACGGGGATGCAAGAGGTTTTCAACTTTTGTCACTCATCCTTGAGGAACAACGTCGAGTGTTCATTTGGCATGTACAAGATGAAATGGCACATTCTTGACAGCGTGCCTAGCTACGAGGTATCCAAGCAGAAGGCCATAAGTGTCTGTATGATGGCACTTCACAACTTTTTTTATTGCATGTGAGAGATATTGCAGAGCCATAGGGGTGCACACGGGCCCTTCGGGCATGGCCAGGGCCGCGGTACCGCCCCCGCTGCAGGGAGCGTCTTCAGTACTCATGGACCTCACACAGGATTGGACAGCGGCTTTGTTGGTGGAGAGCACGTAGGTATAGCATGGCGATAAGGGAATACCTGTGTATGTACAATGTATGTATACTTGTGCTTTCCGTGATGTTGTAACAAACTCATACCAACCTATGAATACATAGGAGCGAAAGCATGTACCACATCGCGAATGTTTCACAAACAGTTCTCCAAAAATCAGCTCACCATAACCCAATAAACCATAAACTGTTTAGAATACCTCAAAATAAGCGTCAACTTCTTTCAGTTACTGTAATGCGAATTTAGCCAAAAACCGTAAACCCGGCTTTAGTACGGCTGAGTACACGCAAATGCTTTCATGTTTAAATGTCACAAATACCAGGGGCGTACACCAGACTGCCAGGGTAGTGCCGTGTACGAGTTAGTTCATAACCGGCTGGGCCGCCCAGTAATGGGCTGGGCCACAACATCTGCACGAGTAGTTTATGCAAGTGGCTCCGAAAACAACAGTGAAAAGAAAAGGAAATCTTGGGCTGGGCCACAAAAATATGCAACGGTAGTTCGTGCGCACCGGAGACTGGACTGGACTCACGCCGTCGAGGACGTTCGCGAATCCAGCGGCCGGCGCGTCCATTTGCGTGGAGGACAGCAAGGCGGCGCTGACTCGTGAAGTGCAGACGTACCGTATGGCTCTCGTTTTGTTTCGGGGGGTCGCGCGGCGGCGGACGCACAGAGGCCGACCTGGTGCGCTTGGCGACGACGCAGACGTCGATCTCGCCGAGGACGCGGCCGTGAGTTGGGGGCGGTCAACCGGCGGGTGTTGGCCGCGCGTGGCGGTGGTTGGACGGTGGGGGCCGGCCGGGCACAGGGGCACTGCGTCGTGCGTGTGAGCGGGGACGGTGCAGGTTGACTTGGGGGTTAATTTTCTCGTGGTTTCGCCGGCCGGTGGTTACTTCCTCCGCTGGAATCGGGCGGCGCACGCGATCAAGTGACGGGGGCATGCGTGTGCAACGTACGCGGCACGCTGGTACGCGCGTGTTCTGCAGCACGTCGCCGCCTGCCTTTGTGACGGAGATCGACACCCACAGGTCAGTCGGCACGGACGCTTCACGCTTGTGTAAAATACAGGAGTAAATTATGTGGACCCGCTCGTGCTATTGGGAAAAAACATTGTTCTAGTCCTAGCACGTACAGGCTCCAACGCTACAGTGCATCCATTCGCCGAAAGCGCTGTACACTCGGTGGCGATTGACGTATATGTACGACATATTGCGGCCTGAGTAGACTTTGGTTAAGGAGCATAACCGACTAGCCGGACACTAGCGGGCCATTAGCAGCTTTCTTAGGTGTGTTTGGTTGCTGGGATGGAATGGGATGGTTCCTTTGATCAAACACATCCATGTGTTTGGTTTGAGGGATGGGGTGGGATGGAATGGTCCAAAGTGGGATGAACCTGTGCAAATTTAGAGAATATTCTTCTTAGATGCTGGACCATGTGGTTCCACTTTTTTTGTGGAACCATCCCATCCCATCCCATCCCACTCCATATCAGCAACCAAACACACCCAGGGCGGCTCTAACGAGTTGAAGTTTCCGATTTACGGTTTTAAAGGATTGAATATGATCGTAAAGAAGGTGAATGGTGTTTTTTAATTTTTTTTAAGTATTTAATACTCCCTCTCTTTGATAGAGACAAAGCTATGAATATTGGAATGAGAAACTAACACCAAACGAGTAAAATAAACCTCTAAAAATTTGAAAAAAATCAGAAAAATCGGAAGTATCTCAGTTATAACTACGGTACCTTCTTTCATCGATGAACAGTGAAATCAACCCAAATTTTAAAACAAAAATTGATAGAACATTTGATTCGTAGATCCAAATGACATGAAATTTTGTACTGATCTTCTCTAGGTTATCAAGAACCTATTTCAACAAATGATCATGAAAACATGGCCAAAGATGAGACCTTTTTCAGTTTGAATGAAAGGTGCTCTGAAATCGAGCCAAAACTACAATCGGTGAATACAACTTGCTCATAGGTGGACGATGGCTAAGATGGCTTTAGATTGTTCCCACATGTCCCAGCAAGCAAGATCACGAAAGAAATCACGTCAAAAACCCTTGAATCAAGAATTCACACTTTGAGGCCAAATCAAACAAAAATGGGTTTTCTCATAAATCTTGCTATCAAAATGTTTAGATGGGTGGAGATTTATTACCAATTATTATTTCCATCTCATACATATACTTGGCATAGCAAAATCACAAGAAGAAAAGAGGAGATATCAAAACCAACAAAAAGTCAAGCACATCGATAAAAAATAAGAGAAACTTAAGAGTTGCACAAAGATCGATGTATTACTTACTTGATAAGGTAGATTTATAGCCACTCCACTTGGGAGGACAAAGAGCACTTAAGATACTCACTCTCAAACCCTAACCCTAGATAAGAGAGCACAAGAGATGAATTGGATGGTTAACCATGTCTCCATGCTAACCCTCTTTTATAGGTGGGCAACCAACCACCTATTCATTTTAGTGGATACTATCCACCATTACAATGGAAAAACCTGTTAACCTCACACACACGAATATTACTCACACAAATTCACTTACGCACGTTTTCAAAAGCGTATAAGTATGCATCCGCTAAATCATTAGCCTTATCTGCCTTGATCAAACCAGCTTCACCTTGACCTAAACCGCTCTCCAACATATTGCCCATACATTGTGGTACCCTTACTCAACTTGGTCATCATCAACCACTGCAAGCAATTATCATGCTTGCCACATATATGTACACCACTAGCTTGCTACGCGCCACGAAGTATCTTCCATCCCGGTTCCATCGAGCCACAGCTCACTTGCCCGTGCAAGTCACATGGCGTCATCCCGCCGTTCGAACTCGCCTTTAACATTTCTCGTCTTTCTCATACCATGCTTGAGCTCATTGTCTCACCCCGCATCCTCGATCGTTCTGGGCCTCAACTCCTCTATGAGCCTACCCCCAAGCCTCGCCGTTGACCACAATTGATTCCAAACAATTCTGCACATCTAAAGACAAAGAAATCGTTATCAGGCATAAATTCTTCATAACTTGACCTACATTAGCCAAGACATGCCTCATGCAACCTTAATCCAACGACTCAGGTTATCCAAACTCAATCCATGACTCAATTCCCCAAACCCCTATTTTTCTAGGAAGATCAGAAGTACCGCGCCTAACACGCCAATACTTTCGTACTGCGATACTGCCGTCTTTCAAAACGGTACTTCCGCACGCTAAAAACCTCATCTAGAGCTCTCTGGAAAAACGTACCGCAACTCAACCTGGTACTTCCGCCAAACGGTACTACCGCACTTATGCTTACGGTACGTCCGCAAAGAAGAGCTACCGCACTAATACCTACGGTACTTCCGATTTTCCTGACATTTCCAGAAAACAGTCTAAATTAAATGTAATCTTTGAAAAACTAATTGATCACTCCACAAATATTGCAATGGTTCATCACAGCAGTTTCGTGGACCTTCTCACATGGTCCTTTAGGCTTTGACCATTGTTGTTTTTGCTAAAATTGCTGTAGCGTCTATTAGTTTTTTCTAGTCGTTTAATTAAAAAATTAAAAAACCATTACATCGTCATAGATAATATACAGAAATAAAGGAGAAAAGAAAAGGTAAAAAACTAAAAAAACTAAAAAGACAAAAATTAGAAGTTGATGTATTCTAAATTATTTCTGGATTAAATAGTCTAAAAACCAAAAAGCCAGAACCGTTCGGAGCGGATTAATTAGTTTGCACGTTTTAGCTAGCTAGGCTCACTTTAACAATATCCTTAGAATAATCAACTCCATTTAGTTAATCAAACCAGCGGCTAGCTAGTTGGCCAAAGTTGGACAGGACAAGACAAGTCAAAATTGACTTCAGCGATAATATCAGAGACGATGATGATCTTAGGATGATCTCATCTCTCACAGCCGAGAGAGGGAAAGATCAGAAGAGACACCAAGTGTGAAACCCCTGTCTTGCTCACCAACTGCTGCCGCTCGTGGTCCAAAGTGTTGGCATGCGGATGCTGCTGCAGATCTCACGGGAAGAAAGCAAGATTGACAAGAATGATTTTTTTTTTGTTTTTGAAAATAACCACACAGAGAGATTGAGGGCCCGCTCTGGCGGTAGTTTCTCGCTATTAGCTTCTGAATGAAATTTTATCCACGATTAGTATTTTATGAGTCATTCAATTAAAAAATTAAAAAATATCGTTATATCTTATCAAATAATATAAAGAAATAAAAAAACCAAAAAAGCTAAAATAAAAAATTGATATGTTTGTTCTAACTTCCAAAAAGGCAGAAGATAGAAAACAAAGCCACTTGGCACGGAGCCCTGAGCTGCCTCACCACGCATGGTCGTCGTCTTCGTTATCATTCCCCCAAAATTCGTCGTCATTCCCCCAAAAAGTTGACAGGGCGGCCTGCAGCTGCGAGCGACATCGTCCAAAGCTGTCAACGCGCCCTCCATTATTAGTCTATCACGAGTAAATCTTTTACTTTTCGAATTAATCCGTTAAACAAATGCGCATTACCGGTGATCGGTTGACTTTGGGAGCTCCCCGTGCAGGAGCTTCCAACCTTTTACACACATCATCTCCAAATCGCTCCAAAGGCAGGCAGCAGAGTGTACATTCTCCCGAATGTGTTTGTGATTAATAAGTTAATCCCGGCACTAATCAATCATTTTGTGGCGTTGTCACGATTAAGCTACCCTTTTGGTCTCGGTTTAGAGTTGCGGTTTATGGTTTTTAGACACTTCATGAGAGAAAGTACATAATAATATAAACTCACATATGGTTTTAATCGATATAAATAAAATTACTATAGTGTGTATTATAATACTTTTTTAAAAGATGATCCATTTAAAATCTAATTAATAAATAGAAAAATAAAAAATAGTTTTAAAAGCTAAAAAGAAGTGACGGAAAAACAGCTTTACAAGCCGAAAAAAAAGTAGAGGACTGGTATCTATCGACAGGGTGCGGAGTGCAGAGTACTGGTTACTCAACCCCCACTAGCTACCTAACTTTCTCCGCACTCCATAGTGTAATAATTAGAGTCTTTGACATGGCAGCACGATTTGGACGGTGATCTTCTGTGGCTACGCTGCCATGGTGCTGTGGTCAACGTACGACGATCGAACGTAAGTCATACCCCAAGTCCCGACAGGGAACTTCGGGAGAGAACTGCTTGTCAACGATCTGTGGATAGAGTGCAATGGGCAAAGGATCCGTAAAATGCACAAAACACAGCCATGATCGATTCGGCTTGAGATTCTGATTTATTTTTTACTATTCATAAATTTCATTTTTTTCTGAACTTTTGGCTTTTTATTAAACTTTTTTATCGGTTCTTTTTTTCCCGTATTCGTTTGTATTATACATATTGGGCTAACATATTTTTTATATTTTTAAATTTTTTTAAATTTAATTCTGTTAAATAAGTTTCTGTCAGCTACAGTGTTTTCAGCCATAAGCCATGAGCTTTTAAACCCAACTGATCATCATAACAATCACATTGTACATGTCACTCCAACGCTACACAAATGTTAGGCCTCATTTATAATATATGAATTTTGTATGAAACAATTTAATTCTCATGGGAATCATAAAAATTCCTGCACTCAAACTAGGACCTTATCTGGTCTTACTTATTTCGGCTTGAGTTTCTATTTTTTGATTTATTTTTTATTATTTCTAAATTTTATCTTTTTCAAGTTTTTTTATTTTTAAGTTTTTTTGTCGATTCTTTTTGTTTGTATTCGTTTGTATTATCTGTGATGGGTTAACCTGTTTTCTATTTTTAATTTTTTTAAATTTAGTTACGTTAAATAAGTCACCATCAATTGCAACATATTTTTAGCCAGTTACAATGCAATTTTAATCATAAGCCAGTTTATTTCAGCCCAATCGAGTGACACCTTACAAGATGGCGCATTACGTGTTAGATATTATGGGCATGCGTTTGTCATTTTTTGCACCATATTGATCGAAGTGGACGTGCAGACGTGTCATGCATGTAATTGACTTCTGAGCTGCCGATCGACCACACACACGTCTCGGTCGGTAGCTTTAGCTGCATGGCTGGTTTTGTTAGTGCTTCGTTCCGCAAAATTCAACGCAGAAAGCCGGAACACGTGAAGAAGCTGTGGTGCAAACATTGGCTCCAGGGTCAGCATGCAAGATATTTGTCAGAAAACGTCAACGGAATAAGTGTGCAATCTCGCGGTACAAACAATCATCCAATAATCAAAGAAGTTGGATCTGGTCTGAATTTGATCGGAGCAACATGGTGACGAACATTTGGATCCCACTTTCACATGCATGCATGTCTATCGGATCGATCGATGATTTTTATTAACATTTGTCCCACATGGTTTCACTGTTTCAGTTCCTCTTTGTGTGACTTTTACGTGCCTTTAGTAATGTGATGCTATAGTTAATAGGACAATATGAGCAGGAATCTACAATTGTGAGACGTGTAACAGCTACAATAATAGCCGCGAATGAAAGAAAACGGCATGCATTACATAACAAAATTTATACAGAAATGCAGTACTAACTAACGACGTCGTTATGGATCCTATGTCAAAAAGATAAGTCATTGTACGTAGCAGCTACACATTGCATATATAGCGCGCCGTGAATGAGACCTGCATCTTCTCTACTGCTAAAATATAGCGCACTCCGGGCTGACTTGTGTCTCACAAACAATTACTAGATTGCAATAGAATTAGATCATGAAAAGTACATGACAATCGATACCATACTTGAGCCTAATGCTAACGATATAGCAAAATGGACCCAAAAAATATCAATATGATGTATGGTAAGCTAGAGAAATAAATTGAACACCCAACTTTACCCTTGTTTCAAACAGCGATAGATTCTGACTTACAGAAACCAAAAGGAAACATATTGGCTTCTTAACATGACCTTTCCTTTTTCTCCCCTTTTTCTCTCTTTTTTCCCTTTGCATTATTGGTGGAGATATGCTGTGTTTTTTTATTTTTTTTCTTTAATTGAATACATCAGAAAAAGCTGACGGCTGCTATAATATTATTTTAGCTAAAAGCCACCGAATTTAGAACAGAACCAAAGAAACATTTGCTTCATCAAGCCATCGATATAGAATTGTGAACATTGTTAACTAGGAGTGCAAACGGGGCAGATAATTTTTATCCGACCGACCGACCGAAGGCTCACGGAACAAATACAGAAGAGGTAAATGGGTACCAAAGGCTCATAGAGCGAATACAGAAGAGGTAAATGGGTATTCGGCATTATCCGTGTTCGACTCTGATGAAAAAATAAAGAATATGATACGGGATGAGTGATATCTGTTCGTATATATCCGTCTGTCAAATGATTTGAGGAAGTCTTTTGTGGCTTCACTTAGGAATAAAATAACATATAGACTGATTATTACGTCTAAATGGGTAGGGAATACTAAGTGCTCTTCCTTCGACATCTCGATGATTAACATATCTGTGTTCGTTTTGATTGTACCCTACTATCTAATGTTTTGTGTAAAGAAATGGATAATTTTCGTCTGATCGATCGTCTGAAGACTTATGGAACGAATACAGAATAGAAAACAATACGCATTCGGTATTACCCGCATCCGACTCTGAGTCTAAGAAAAAATGAAATAGGATACAAAATAAACAATATCCATCTATATCCACTCGATTGCACCTATTTTGTTAACGCCTCCCAACATGGTCATTAAAAATTATCATATCTCATCCTTGAGTGGCAAATCCTCTCCGTCCCCTTCGCTCTTCCTGATACTTAAAACCTTTGTCTCTCCAAGTGGACGATGAAGCAGAGCACGCATGACTGGCCATACACGCGATTACCTGCAAATGATGCGTCACCGACGCTGACCGGTCACGTCTTTGAGTCCTCATATAGTCAGCCAACTTTCATCCTAAATTCTGTCTTCAAAGAGAAAACTTTCGTCCTAATTAAACAAAAGAAAAGCCAATTCGGTTCCCTTTCGAGTTGTCTAGCTAATTGCGTTTTTTCCCCACTCTACTAAGCTAGAATTAATAGACGAAGAATCAGCATGTATTAATCCATGACCACCACGCAGATAAACCCGTAACCTAAGATGCCAAACATCATCAATACTCAAAATATATAAATAAGAAGGAAACATAACAAAAAAAAAGGAATAACAAAAATTCAAAAGAGTAGGTTAGTAACTAAAGCAGGGAGATCAAATTCCCCATCCAACCGCAAAGGACAAACTTGTGTGTAAACTAAACGAAAAGTTGGGCCAAGCAAAGGCAGGGAAAAAGGAGGAAAAAGTTGATGCAGATGTAGAGAAAAAGAAAGGCTAAAGCTGGTACAAAACCAGAAGAGCGAGGCCTGGATTACTATATACTTAACCTAAACAACAAGCATAAAACAAATATAGAGCAGAAACGAAAGAAAAACAATGACAACATTAGAAAATAAAATAAAAGAAAAAAGGGTAGCCCGTGGGCTGCAGCCGCGGAAGTGGAGCAAGGGCCCACCAAGGAGGGAGCTCACGATTCCCTCGAGGAGTCTACGCGAATGCCGCCGTGGAGAGCGAGCGAGCGAGAGAGACGAGCAGCCTGCCACCGTGGACTCTGACGCCGTCGAGGGTTTCCCCGTTAGTGGAGACGGCGGCCGTCGCGATGGGCTCACGTCTTGGACACGGAGGCGGCGTCCTTGGGCTGCGACCCGTCGCCGTCGGCGCCGGCGCCGTTGGCCATGGCCGACTGCGCCGTGAGCACGGACATGCTCGGCGAGGCCGGTACCGCGCCGTCGGCAGCGTTCATGCCACCGGGCAGGCGCATGGCGGCGTTCAGGTGGTGCGCGGCTGCCCCGAGAGCGGCCGGGATGGGGCCGGCGGCGGCCGCGACCGGGGGGCGGAGGTGGCACGTGGCGGAGGAGATGGCGGAGGCGAGTGAGATGGGCATGAGGCAGATGCCCTTCCCCTGCAGGTACTGCATGGCGGAGCCCATGTCCTCCTCCATCAGCTTGGCCACCTGCTGCTCCGTCACCGTCAGGCTGTCGCTCCCCGCCGTCGACGCCGCGGGGCCGCCGCCGCTTCGGCCCTGCACTCGCAAACACACATGGCCCACAGTTCGGTCAGAGACGCAGGCACGCTGGTACCAGTAGCACGAGTACTATCGCTAGTACTACTACGGGGGTAGTTCCGTCATTTCGGGCCGCGGCACGCGAGCCACTGTGGCATGGCAGCCGCGGCACTGAAAAGTTCGTTCACATCCTCGTGATTCTTTCGAGTGCGGGAAAAGCTAGAGAGAAAGCGGGAGGAAGAAGAGAGTTGTCATATGGGAGAGTCCAAGCGGAGAGAGAGAGAGAGAGAGAGAGTTACCTCCGAGGACATGTCGGCCACGAGCGGCGCGACCGCAGCGGCGCCACCTAAACGGCTCATGCTCAGCACCTGTGTGGGTTGGTAAACACCTCAGTAACTTACAACAACATTGCATCACTCATACATAGGCTCGAAGACCCAACATTTCATGATGCACTTCCAAGAGCACAAGTAGATGGATGAGTTTGTAACATGCTTGCCTTGACTTGGAGCTGCAGGAACTTGACGTAGTCGATGATCTCGTCCAGCATCGACGCCTTGTCCGTCTGCGCGCACGCAGCCACCCCAAAATCAAACAGGGAAATGAGCAAGAATCAAACAGCAAAAAGGAAACGCGCAGCTGGAAAGGAGAGCGTTTGCTCTCTCGGAACATGTGCCGCGCGCGACAAGCGCAGGAATTCTAGGGGGGGGGGGGGGGGGACGAAAGCCATGGCCGAGCCGAGCATGGGGCAAGCAAAAGCACGCGCGGTCGCCGAGGGAGCACGGTGGCGGTCAAGTAGGCCAACGTGCGGGAAAATGTGCCGCGCACGGCCACCACTGGCCGTCGGCCGCTCCTTGTCACAGCAGCTCAATGCTCCTATTTTTAATCAACCGCCGGCATTGAACTCCCCCATTTCCTCGCCACTAACCTCGACTTCCCAACCAAAACCCTAGACGTTTCGATCTTCTCTTCCCAAAGCTAGCCTCTCCACAATCTTTACTACTCTCTGCAGTTCTTTACTCACCTTGTTGGCGTTAGGCACCAGTTCTTGCAGGGCCTTCATCCTCTCGGCGATCCTCTCCCTACGAAGCTGCGAAACACCAACAACATAATAAACATTTGGAGATCAAGAGGAACAGCTAAAGTTGCATAGTAGGAACAGAGGAGAAGAATAGTAGGAACCAAGAAACGGACAAAGGAATAATGGCAAGTTGGGGAGCCGGAACGATCCAAACCGAGGAAACAACAACAAACACGGGCGCTGATTAGTGGTAACTGCCCCCCGTGGTTTTATTCTCCCGACGAATTGCCGGACAAAGTGGCTAGTACCACTAGTCGTTACGTCGCTTGACTTACCCGCTCCGCGATGCTGTGGGGGTCGGTGGCTTGTCCTCGCCGCGCCCGCACCCGCTGCCTAGGCGGCGCCGGCGCGCCGCCACCTCCGCCTCCGCCGGTCGCCCCGGCCTGCTGTTGCGCCGCGCCGCCGGAGGCTCCTCCTCCTCCGAACGTCTGGCTCGGAATCGGCGCCGTTTGCTGCTGCGAGAAGAACGCCGTTCAGAGAGGCACAGGCGGCCGAATCTGTTTCGAGGAAGCCATGCGTGTTGCAAACCTGTGGATGCGGCTGGAAATGTTGCTGTTGCTGGAGCGATCCGGCGAAGCCGCCGTAGACGCTGGCTTCTCCTCCCTGAAGGAACCAACAGTGAATAAAAACGCGAACTTTTTGCGAAAAAAGAAGAAAGGTTCTTGATTCTTGAAGGGGAGGGGGGAAAGGCAGCAAGTGGATTAATTCGAGCGAAGGAGATAGATGGATCAGTACGGAGGAATTGGCGGCGGCTTTCAGCAGGGCCTGGACGTCGCCGCCCGATCCGCCGTTGCCTAGGGTGAGCGGGAGGAGCAGGCCGTCCCCGCCGCCGTTGCCGACGGCCGGCGAGCGGCCCATGCCCTGGAGCATCATGTGGTGGCCATGCCTCGCATCGGCGAGCTGCTGCAGCACCATCAGCTTCGCCGCGGCCGCACCGCCACCCGAGCCGCCGCCGCTGATCTGGTGCTGCCGGAGCCGCGACGCCAGCAGCACCGACTCGTCGTACGGCCCCCCAAACTGCTGCTGCTGCAACCCCTCCGCCTGCTCGCCGTCCTCTGTGGGCTTCCCGGCTGCGGCGGCGGCGAGGTCGGGCCACGCCGAGGGCGGCAGGTTGCTGAGCATATGGTCGAGGAAGTCGTCGTGCACGCCGCCGCCGCCGGCATTGGCGGCCCCCGCGTGCCCGTTGCGGAGGTCTTCGAGGGAGATCTGGGCGGCAGCGGCCATGGCTTGCATTTCCCGCGTCGTGGGCTGCATCCCGCGAGCGCGTGCTAGGGTTTACGAGACGAGGCGGGGCTAGGGTTAGGAGAAACCGAAGAGGGAGGAGACGAGAGTGACCTGGGAGGATGCGCGAGGGGAGAGAACTACACGGAGTTGGTGTCGTCGGCTATTTATAACGGGGGCGGCGTATTGGTTACTCACTCCACTACCAGTCTACCAGGATGGAATGGAATGGGTCAGCTTTCTGCAGAGTGAGAGACGGTTATCACTAATTAATCAAGCGTTTGCTTGATTCTGTGTGTCAGAGAGAGCTCATGTGCTGTGCAAAGACAGCTCTCGGTAGTCTCGAGTTTTTTTTTAATTAGCCCCGTTGTGCCAATGAAATTACAAGTGTAGCCCCTGTGCGTAAGAAATTATAGTTTTGGCCTCTTATCCCAGCGAAAGTATCGGAGGCCAACACTTGGCACATGCCGTGGCTAGAGACTTAGGATGTGTTTGGTTGGAGGGATGGGGTGAGATGGGATGGGATGGGGATGGGATAAGATAGTTCCGCAAAAAAAGTGGAACCACATGGTCCAGCATCTAAGAAGAATATTTTTTAAATTTGCACAGGCTCATCCCACTTTGGACCATTCCATCCCACCCCATCCCTCCAACCAAACACACAGATAGGTTTGGTCAAAAGAACCACCCCATCCCTCCAACCAAACACACAGATAGGTTTGGTCAAAAGAACCATCCCATCCCTCCAACCAAACACATCCTTAGAGAGCGTGGAATGTTTCGGCCACCGCGGGACCACAACGCAGCATGGAAACGGTCAACCGGGTGCAGAAGGTGGTGGGGCTCGCCTTACTCCTGCGCTCCCCGGTCGCAGCAGCAAGGTGTTGCCCCCCCCGCCAACTACAGTAGCAAGGTGCTGCGCTGCCCGACCGTGGCAGCTCGGTGACCCTACTAACCCTAACAGCGCATTGTTCATTGTACTCTGTTCATTCATTAAGAGTGATTAAACAGATATTGCTAGTTGATATTGCAATAGTAGCTATGAGTACTATTTTATTTTTCTATAAAATTGTTAGCAAAAGTCTATATAAAATTATTTTTGAGTAGTGCGTAACTTAATATATTCGTAATTAATGAATGATCCGATACTATGATCCGATCTGTTGATGGAAAAATGATCATACCTGATACCACGATCCTAATAATTAATCTTGGTTGTATTGTACACTCAGTAGTCTTTCCTGAGCGTATGTCCTTAATTTTGCATCATCACAAATTAAATTTGTTGTAGTGATCACTAGGTATATTGGCAAACACTTAGAAAGGATAATTGAAAGAAAAAAAATAAGGAAAACGAAAATTTGTAAACTCACAGTATAGATGGTTCGACGCCACTCCTACCCCTTGCAGGCAAGACGACACTGGTCGTGTAGGTGGATCTCTTGGCTGATCCATTTGCGGTATGCACATAGTGGATCCAGAGACGACACGTAGGTGGGAAAGGTTGTTAGTTCGTACTTTCAAAGAGAAATGCTAGGAAAATATATTATAACCGGTCCTTACTGGTGCCGATAGTGCCCCATGTCCCAACGCCAGTCAAGATAGTCCTAGGCGCATTTAGCACAACTCTAGTAACGCATGCCAGGCTCAACTGCTTTTTGGACTTGAAGAACTTGTATGTGTTACCGCACCAGCAGAGGGGTGGCGTTTCCCTCTCGGGTGGGTCTTGCGGTGAATATTCGGTGGGAATATTTAGGTAGGGGTTGGAGCTACGGAGGGCGTCGTTGCAGAGAGGTGGCCTCCTGGCACACTCCCTTTGTTCGCCCCGGTCTGTAGCAGCACTTACGAGTTGGCTGATCTCCTCCTATTGCTTCTTCAAACAACATGAGAACAAATATAAGAAGTGCATCCAAACGCATTACAACAATCAGACAACATCACGACATGCCCAATAAAACTTGGTCGCTAAAGTGCGTTGCTTGAATTAGGCTTGTTTGGGTAGTTGCTGATGGAGTGTCCAACCGTCTTGCAGATTCTGCATGTCAGGCGTCTAACCCGTTGCCCACGCTGACTATCATCCATGTTGTTACAGATGCAGTAGGAACATCGTCTTCCAAAGCCGTCCTACTTAAGTGTGTCGTTCGGCACCCACTTCATCTGTTTTGTCCAGAGGTCCTTGTAATGTATGTCCAGCCCATACGAATTGAACTCGACACTCCAAGTGTTGTGCAAGTGGTGAATGTCATAGTATTTTGAGATATAATGTGCCGAGGCCTGGCACCACACTACGCACGCCGTGTACATATAGGAGCATGACTTGTGAAGAAGATGTGGCTTGTTGCAGGTGTAAAACGCTGCATCCTCAATCGTGCAAACTTGTTTGCAATCCCCTCTAGCCTGACTCATAACATACTTCTTCTTGAGATGGATCTCGAACTTCTCCTTGATATCATCCATGGTACAAGCAATGTGCAAACGAACCTTGTTGATCTTCTTGTCCATGCACGCCTGCATTACTTCTGAGAATTATTTGCCTTCCTTCAGATGCTTTTTCACCATCATGACTCTATTAACGAAGTGTCCGACGGTACAGTTCCAGCTCTCCTCGATGATTGTAGTGATCGATAGGGATCAAACACCCTTGAAAACACAGTTGTACACTTCGAATATGTTAGTCGTCATGATTTCATACCTTGCACCACCGGTGTCATGGAGCAGAGAACATTTCTCTAAGTCGGGTGTGTGTGAGTTAACCAACTACGTGAACTCCCCAACTCTCACGGACCCTACCATCGCTGCCCCTTGTTTGGCATCATCTGAATGCCTCACATGCTTGCTAGTCTCCTCGTCGAGTTGTCTTCACATGACCTCAAACTTCCGCCTGTGGTTTTGCATGTATTGCTTCTTGAACATCTTCGTCAGGTCTTTGCTTCGAAACCTTGTGTCGAAGCTAACCATGAGATGCCTTAGCACCAACGGTTCCTCATGTCGTTCCACTAGAAGAGCGGCTACGTCCTGTTTTGCATCGTGCTCAACATGAATAGAAACCCAACATTGCGGTCTGAGATGGCACACACATTAGCTGCTCTTGAACCACAGCTTGCTTCATATTTGCTAGGAACAACAACCAGCTACCCGTGTGGTCATTCTCAACAATTACGAAGGCCACAGGGAGTAACTAGTCATTCGTATCGGCTGCAACCACGGTAAAGATGATACCCTTGTACTTACCAGATAGAAAAGTACCATCCATCATCAACACAGGACGACAATACTTGAACCATTCGATTGACTGACGAAAAGCCTAGAAGATTCTATCAAGAACAAAGAAATTTGGCCCCTCCATAGGAAGCACCCGCTCTAGCTTGTTAACATATGTGCCAGGATTTGATTCTACAATCTGCTGGAGCATTCTTAGGGCTAAGTTGTAAGCCTCTTCGTATGTGCCAAACATACACTCCACGACCTTCTGTTTCGCCTGTCATACCTTATTGTAGCTAACCGGGAACCCCACCATATTGGCAACATCTGCCAATAGAAGATTTGGTGAAATAGAAATATCTGCGATAACTAGGTGGCTTATCAGGCTCACAACATATGAGGATGTCACATAGTGGCGCCTATAAAGTAGCTCAGCAAGCTTATATGTGTGAACCTTCAGCATCGTTATTCAACACTCTGTGGCCGTGCGCCTTTACTATTGCGCACGGACCTTGTCAGGGCATGATTTGTCCATATACTTAACTATATAGGTCTCAAGGTTAGACCTGCGTATCCAATACATCCCGATGATGTTAATAGTTTATCTAGCAATGGCCTGCTGGGTAGCACTCTTGTTAGGAAAGCGCCGCCCTAAGAGCAGAGTGTCTTTATTGACCCCCATTGTGCCCCTCTAGTGTGGTAGAACCAGACATGTCGTTATGATGTCGTTCATTCTAGAGGAGATATAAGCAACGTCAGTGATCACAACACCACCTAGAAAACCTCCCGTAGCAGCTTCTCTATCTTTCTCGTCTCTAGAACTAGCTGTTTCCACATCCTCCTCCTCCTTGTTTTTCACTTCTTCCACCTAGTCGGCAAGGTACTCGTGGTAATCAATATGGGCTGCCTACCATCTCTCTACGCCTTTGTACAGCTTGAAATTCTCAGCATGCTTCCTCATGTCTCCGTCGACCATTTCCTCGCCCGCATCTACACCAACACCAGCATCTACATCACCACCAGAGACGAACACATGCACTTCATCACTAGTAGCTCCACTGGAACCACCCATGTCAGATGATTTCATCCTCTCTACAAGCTGAACATATACTGCAAGACTCGAATATGTAAATTTGGACTCTCTGTGTGTTCTTTACTAGTCCAGAATCACGCTAGTGCACACAGTAGAAACATGGATAAAATATCGAACATATCACAATTAACTAAGAAAATGCTCAAATATTATTAATTATCAGAGCTACGACCTTACGACCAAACTTACAAAATAATAGCCTGATGGCTTAAGAAACTAACAGCGAAAAACAACGATAAACGTAGTAGCCATTTAACATGCCCACAAGCAATCGACTGGAAAGTGAAGTACTAATTCAAGAAGTCATCAATGAAACCTCCTTCAATTACCTCTGGCGTATATGGCTCTTCTTTAGTAACTAAACAAATATGGATATAGCCGTGAGTATATAGAGTACTCAGCAAGTCGCTTGTAACAGGAGGCAATGCCATTATGCATGGCTTAACAAGTGATAGCTGAGAGGTTATTTTGCATAAAACAATGATTTGAAGTAAATACAATAATGAATAGATTGAAAGTGAACTTTAAAAAAATGATTATTAAATAAATAATTAAAAGTACGAGGCGCACATAAGAGCTATGTGTATTAGATACTTGTATGATTGACTCTAGTGCAAGTGAAAGATTGTTAGTGATATTCCCTATAGACAATCATGGAGATGATTATATCACTTCTATATTTATGATCATTTAAATAATATATTATTTTGTCTCTTAAATAAATATCTTTTGTATTGATCAATAAGTATGTGACTTGCTCGTGGAGCTCTTTATTCATGTTTTGATGTTATTCTAAATTATCCCTGATCTTATGTCATTATATGGGATAGTTATGATTTATGGATCAATACATGTATTGATTGATGATCATATTTCATGGATTATAGATATATAGATATCAAATCAATAATGTGGACGCATGTTAGAGAACATGGTGTTGAATTGACCTAACATGAGACACTGTTAGAATTGTGATATTCTGAAGTGTCATCAGTTGGTCTCATACATAGTGCATATATGATTCTTAGACCTAAGATTGTCATGATTTCTGACATATGTAATGTAACAGCCCAGGTTTTTATGAAAATAAAATTAATTAATTAATTAATTAAAAATCAATTAAAATAAAAACCTAAATTAAAATAAGTATATTTGTGCCTAAAGTTTAAATTTGGATTTGCCCTGATTTTCTGTTTTTGAAAAAGCTGGACTTAAGAAGTTTTTAAATGAAAACCTAAAATTAGTACTAAATAAAATGATATTTTGATTTTATATAAAAATTCTATGTGAAATTAATTATTTGGAGTTATTTGGCTTTTATTTGGTTTCCTGGATTTTTTGGAGTTCAAAAATGTATTTTTGAAATTAAAAGGTATTTTAAAGTATGAAAATTAAATACCAATATTAGTTGGAAGTATTTTTATTAAGTCCAAAATGTCTCCAGGAAATTCTCTGAATTTTTCTGGAGTTTTTTGATATTTTCCTGAGCTCATTTGAATTTTCTGGCAATTTCTGAAAATCTGAAATGAAAAATCAAAAATTAAAACATCATCCCTCTCCTCCGGCCGCCATGTGGACGGCCGGATTCCACCCACGCCGGCCCGGCCGATCCCGCCTCTCCCCTTCCCCTGCTCGCCACCTGGCCGGCCGAGATTGCGCCGCATCCTCCCCCTCGGCCCATCTGGCCCCTCCACCCCGCCTAACCCCCCTGGCCGCCCGATCCCCGCCCTCGGCCACGCGGCCACATCCCAGCCAGCCGAGCCCCGCTCCTCTCTCTCGCTGCCGCCCAGGCCCGCTTGTCAGCCCGCCCCTTCTTCCTCCCCGCCCCTTCTTCCCCCTCCCGCGCGGTCGCGCCTTCACCGCCGCCATTCCCGCCGCCTCCCCACTCGCCCGGATCTGGCCCTTCTCCCTCCCTCTTCTTTCCCCGACCAACCCCGCCATCCCCGCGCCCGAATCCCCCCATCCCCGCACCGCGTTCCCCCCTAATTCCCCTAATTCCCCGCCGCCCCGCGCCATCAACGGCGAGCAATTCGCCCGCCTCCGTCCTCCCCGACCCCTATAAATACCGCCTTCGGCCTCCCCTCTTCTCGCCCCACCTCCCTCCGCTCCTCCCTTCCCCTCCCAGCCGCTCCACCGCCGCCGCGCCGAAGCTTCCGAGCCACCGCCGCCAGCTCGCCACCGGTCGCCTCCGGTAAGCCGCACCCTTCCCCCGAGCACCCCATTCCTCCCTCTCCCTCCTCCGGCCGTCGCCGTCCGCCGCTGGCCACCGGTGCGCCGCCGACGCTGCCGCCCCCGTGCGCCTCCGGCCGACGCCACTTCGGGTGCACACGTGGCAGGCACGTGGCGCCACGCCAGCGCCACCTCGGGCCACCCCGTCCCCGTCAGCGCCACACGGGCGGCCGTGCCACCTCAGCACCCTCCTTTGCCCCGTGGGCTTGGTCCATGGACCAAGGCCCCACCAGTCAGTAGGTTCCCCTCGGGCTGACATCATGCTGGCGTCATTAACCCGAATTTCCCGTAGAAAAATAATTCGGCCGAAAATAAAAATCCCAGGCTGACGCAATGCTGACGCCATAAATCCCTTTTTCAGTAGAAAAATAATTCCAAAAATCCTGATTTTCCATTTTCTCTCTTTTCAAATTTCCCGGAGCCCGTTCTCCTTCGTCCTAACTCCGATTGAGCCCATTCAAATTTCTAAATTCATCAAAAATTCCCCTCTATCCATTTCTGGCCTCAATTCAAATATTTGAAGTCAATTTGAATTTATTTTGAATTTGGTGGGTTATTTTCACGTGTAGACTTTGACGATTCAGGAAATTTCTTCGACGAAGATTCAAGCCAAGTTGAAGAGCAAGACAAGTCACTCCTTGATCATGTTGATCCTAGTTTTTAAAATAAAATTATGTTGTTTTAAATTATATTGCATGCATATTTTTATTCAATGTATTTCAATTCAGTTTTAACTTTAGTTAATACCTGTTTGTTATTACCTCCTTTGATATTGCAAATCCTTATACCTTGTCACCCTAGATCAAACTCTAGTTAGTACACTAGTATTGGCTAGAGAGTTTTATATCAAATAATGCTTAGACCTGCTTAGATATAATCTTGGATTCGGGATACCTTTTCACATAAAATGATAAGCTTTTGAACTGTATTCTTGACTTCGGTGAGTCAAGAAGGATTATGAAATATTTTTGAAACAAAATATAAAATCTGGTTTAGACTCAGGCTAATGGTTAGGTGGTGGGTGCAGACATGCCCTGTTGTTCGGAGACACATGGTTGATTGTCGTGCACGGGGGTATGTGGTTGGGCCTAAGTCAGATTAAGGACCGGTCTGTGAGCTACTGTTGCAGAGCCCTAATCGTACTACCACATGGCTGGTATGGGACAGCCCTGACTGAATAATTTGTGAAGTCCCAACCTGAGTCAAGTCGTAGATTGAAAGTGAGCGTGGTTGGTGCCATGTGAAGTCTCACTTGGGCGAGCGTGGTTAAGCCATGAGAAGTCTCGTCTAGACTCAAGAGGGGGGCCGGGTCTGGTGGATTCCTTACTGGGGTGAAACCTTAGAGTTGGCTCGACCAGGTTGAAGGCTTTGCATTGTAAAGGCATTGTCACGACTCCTCGCCGCACACATAAGGAAGTGTGTAATCCGTGGCAAAAAGTGATGATCGTGTCTTATGGGTAAAGCTGTACAACCTCTGCAGAGTGTATAATCTATCCTGGATAGCCGTGCCCACGGTCACGGGCATGCTGAGTAAAAGTTTTTCATGGATTAGACTTTGTATTTCAAAAATGTTTTCGAAAACCTTGTGGATGGATGGAATCCACGAGCGATGAAAACCTTGCGGATGGATGGAATCCATGAGAGATTGAAACCTAGTGGATGGATGGAATCTATCAAAGTTGCGCAATGGAAGCGTGTGGACGGATGAAATCCATACGTGATCTTTTGGAAAAGATGGTCCGGGTGGGATGCCCGTGGATAGGTTGGTGTTTGGTCGGAGCCTACACTGACGGTATTATTTTCGATTACAAGTATTGTTTTTACTTACTATATTAAGTTCATCAATTTCAATCTATTTACTGTATTTCATTAAATGCTGTTTTATGCAAACTAACCCTATATGCCTTCCCTTGTGGCCTTAATCATTATATTGCATTTTTCCGTGTGACTTGCGGAGTACAAGTTTGTACTCACCTTGCTATCTCCACACAGAGGAAGACGTCTTCGACTACGGTGAAGACCAGAACGAGTAGGCCACGTCTTGCAGTTGTTTGCCTGTGGGCAGGCTTGGGCTTCGCCTTTTTCAGCTTCGCTTCCGCAGTTTCTTTTGCAGTTATATTTGCCAATGTGCGATGATGTAAACGCGGGCCATAAGGCCGTACTCTTTAAATTAAATAAATGTCATTATGGTTGATATTTATCTTTGTTGTTCACTGTGTGCACTAGCTGATCCTGGACTAGTGCGATTTACACAGAGGATCCAGGAGTTGTTGCTCCGGGTTCTGACATGTAATAGTTTATATTTAGGGGTTGCCAAACACTACTCCATAACTAGGTGGTCATAAATGTAACTTTCGGGTTTACTATAAAATATGCAGAGAAATGTGAGAGATCAAGATAGAATTTGCCCCTCTAATATAATGGCAGAGATATTTCTCAGCCCCTCGACATAGTTAGATTAAGAAAGTGTATTGCATGCCAAACGTGGTTGATGAGACAATTACAATTGAGTAATCCACTGCAGGCTCGAGTGAAGAATCGACTTATTATAGGATGGCACACTTCTCGCCTTGAATTCAATCTGGTATCATGAGGCAAAGGGATCGGTATATAAGCACTATATAAGTTCGTCCGATATGATCATTATGTATATTTGGGAGTCGATATGTTCTACTAGGGACCGCTACCGACTTATGGATTGTGACAAGGATAAAATAATCCTCAAATTATTACATCATTATATTTCTTGAATATACCCCTTATTAGTAGGGGAGAAGTCCCTCAAGATAGTTGTAAGTCTTACCAAGACTATTCTATGTGATCGTAAGTCCTTCTACGATCACGTAGTTGTAAGTCTTACTGCGACTACTTCCTTGGTCGTAAGTCCTTCTACGACCAAATAATCGAAAGTCTTACTGTGACTACCTCCTTGGTTGTAAGTCCTTCTACGACCACGTAGCCGTAAGTCTTACTACGACTACTCTCTGGTCATAAGTCCTTCTACGACCACATAGTCATAAATCTTTTTGCGACTACTGCCTGGTCGTAAGTCTTTCTACGACTACGTAATCGTAAGTTGACTTGTGACTACCTTATGGTCGCGGACCTTCCTGTAACCAACCTATCTCCAACCGACCTGTCTACGATGAACAATTGCATCGTGGGTTCGTCTGATAAGGTAGTTAGAATGTGCGTTTATCCAATAACCGCACACGATCTCTCTCCGACAACAACCGCTACACGGAGAATGGCCTTATACGTCTCTTTGACAGTAACTTATGTCAGGCGGTTATCATCCAAAGCGTTGAGGCGTCTTCTGGCGTGGGACAATTGCTATTGCTTCGCTGGCTATATAAAGGTTAACGTCAATGAGAGAGGAGAGGCATTCGGATCGAAGGAGGAGATAGTGCCAACAATTCGCATAACTCTCAATTATAATCCCTTTCTGGTGATTAGTGATCACACATGACATAGGATTGTTATTCTCTTAGGAGAAGATCTGAACCTGTATAAAAATTCTCGTGTCTCTACTCTGTATGTGCATATACCGACTCTTCTAAGAGTTTCATTGAATCCAAATAAATCATACGTAAGATTGATATTAAAACATTAACAGATTGGAAAATGAGTTTTTGGCCCATGGCCAAAATATATATATGAACTTACAGGATCACACACTTAACGAGTCAGAACGATAAGAGTCTGGATGATAGACTCTAAGTGGGATACAATCTCTACTCGTATTGGATAAAGATCTTGGCTGAGATTTTTTGAGTTGGATACAATATCTGATCGTATCGGATAAGGATCCGATTTGAGGCTATACAAAGAGAGGTGCGGGGGCTAAGGATGGTATTTGAGACACACCCATCGAAACCCCAACCGCCACCTCTCTTAACCCCTGCCGTGCACGTTAATGTTAGCACACCGACACACAACGTTTTATCCCTATATGTGTGGATTTCGGTTGAGACGCTGCTACGACTGCGACGCTGATCGTGACAATTACGATGAGTAAACGGTTGGCCAAAAGATGATCGACTACTTTTACTACATCGACGCGCTCTTCGTTGACCCGATCGTTTCAATTCTACTTTTACTGTATTGTATGTCTAGTGGTCGTGATTTCCTACTCATATGTTGCGGCATTGGCGGGTGAGGAGAGGAGGTGGGCTGTTGACGTGGTGCTGGGATTGGTCGATGACAGCGTGATCGTGCCAAGCGGCTCAGACAACGGAGTCTGCGAGGAAGGTAGCTAGGCCACAGGTAAGGATGGGCGTCGAGGAGTACCACAGCCGGCAGGGGTGGGCATAGGGTTACTGTACCCTGGGGAAGGTGACCTCGAGTTATGCGCCCTTCTCTATTTGTTTATTTCCAAGAAAAAAAAAGAACTTTTTCTAAATTCATGGCTAACCTAGGAACGACTTTACTATGTCAGCCTCCACTAGGCGGCACGACGTCTGTAAGAATCTGGAATAAATGAAGGCTTGCACGCGCGTCCGAGCCAGGACTGAAGGTGTAGTAACCTAGTAGCCTTCCCGAGAGTAGTAACTTCGCTCATAGTACTTCATTTTAGCGCTTAGCTGCACACTCCTTCAAGTAGTACTGTAGACTGTACTAGACGTGTTCTTGTGGTCAGGTTTGTTCTTCGGAATGAGAAAGGAGAGTACAAAAGGACAAGGATGCGGAAACATTAGAGGTTGATGTGTTCTGACTTCTGTGTGCTTCTGTTCATATGATCTCTTTATGGTCAACTTCGAAGACCCGGTCGACGTCCCTGATATTCGCTATTGTGGGCTGTAGTTTCAGCAAAGTTGCCAAGTCTCAGCAGACAATCTGACACTACAAACACTTTCTTAAGTATACTTAGGCCCAATGACCCAACCGTGTTTCTGTTTTTCAGCTTTGTCTGTGAAGGCGTGAAGGGCAATTTGACTTTGACATCGATTCTAAGAGCAACCAGAACTTCTAAGGAAGTTTGCCTACTCCAGTAATAGTTCCTAAATGATCATCCTCCTAACACCATACTTAACATCTTCTCCTCCAAAAAAAAAGCATTCTTTTTTATTGGAAAAACTTCTTTTGACTAGCAACGCAGGAATTTCATAGGATTTCTGCAGGATTATACGGTTTTCTACAAAATTCCTCTAGCTTACTTTAGCTGATCGTACACCCTTTAGATTTGCATAGTTTGACTGAAACTGTTACACTACTAGTTAGTTAGGCTGAGTACTCATTGTCCTTATCCTTGTATGCGCGAGTCGTCCAAATTAAGCGATCTTTGCTTAGTAGCATCTTCTCTTTTTTTTGAGGAACATAGTCAACATCTTTCCATAGCAACGTGGAATAAACATACGGCCGCGGGCTGATATTATATACCACTGCACTGCGTCTGCGCCTGCCATACATACATGGATGCATGATTGGTCGAAATCCTACAGGTCGATGCATAAGTCAACTGTGTTGTTTCACAGGAAAAGGGCTAGGCTGGTTCCACCAAGCATATGAACGCGAGGAAAGGAACGAGCGATGAAAGCTTGCAAAGGGCTCGACCCAAACACGTGCTCCCTCTCACTAGCTTGCCGGCACATTCACATCCAAATGAAGCTGGTTGATTTAGTTCCTGATTAGAGCATCTTGATTTGGTCCGTTACCAAAATCTCAGTTTCTGACAGAACTCGATCGGGCTATAGATTCTTCAGTCTGTGACTGGAGTTAGGCGTGTAAAAGAAACTACACCAATTTGCTGCATCTTGTGAGCTGTGAGCCATAGAAACTCAGAGGCATGGGGTGGGCAAACTGCAGCGAACTTGGTTCGGTCTTACAGGATTATTGTATTCAGAGAGAAATTGCAGTGTCCAGAATATCAGAATGCTTGTTCTATTTCGACTTTCAGGCAGGCCCGGGCAAGACGCGACAGAAAGTTATTCGTGTTCTCGGATAAGGTATCTCTACTTGTTATCCACCCCACTTGAGTTCATCCATCGATGTGAAACATGCATGTACTTCTAGTTCAACTAGTCCTATAGTATTATTTTTGGTCAGTTCTAACGCATCTAGATTGTACTCTGCAACACTGTCCTCCCGTTGGAACAACGTGCTACCATGCCCGGTCGATTTTTCACTTGGGCCCTCGCTTAAAACACTAGAATTTTTTGAATCCTGCAAGAATTAAAATTTTTCTGTAAGACTCGTGTGAAATTTCTGCGTTTCAAACTAGGTTAGTCTTTTTTCTTCATATCATAACTGTCACTTAGTTCAACAGTAGAAGAGACAACAGAGGCGGCGAATAATCCTAGTCGATCATGAGCCAGTGAATTATGTCTTGTCGTGATTGTTGTAGAAATGGGCCGTTCAAAAGGGTCAAGTAGAAATAAATGACTGGTTCTCTGTGTAACAGACATAACAGGCCGGAAGCCCACTATTGATGGACCGGGCTTCATTTGGGCCTAACAGACTAAAGATAATAACTGAGCCCATAACCCCCAAATTTACACTTTTCTGCAATTGGTTCGTTTCTTTTCTTCTGTTTTATTTAGGGGAGCGACTACCCGTTAATGGTATACCAATAAGTTTTATATATTTTTAGCAAGTTTCAAGAGAACGTTTGAAAATTTTCATGCTTCAGTGAGTTCACGTATTTCTAGAAGATTCTAAGCCAAAGTTTCAATGAGTTTTAAATTTTAGAACTCAAGTTTCAATAGATGAGTTTTAATAAGTTTTAAAGAGAATGCTTAAAAAGTTTCATGTTTCAGTGAGTTTCATGTATTTCTAGAAGTTTCTAGAAGATTCCAAACAAAGTTTCAATGGGTTTCAGATTTTAGACAAGTTTCAAACAAAAGTTTGAAGAAGTTTCAATCAAAAGTTTTAAGAAGTTTTAGTAAATTTCAACAAGTTTCAACCAAAAGTTCCAAAAAAGTTTCAACATATTTCAATAGGTTTCATATAAGTTTTAAGATGTTTCGGCTAGTTTCAATGAGCTCATCTAGCTACGATAATACTACTACGCCGCCAAAGGCTGCCTAACATCGCCCGTTGCCGACGCACCCTCTTCTTCAACTTCGACTCCGACTATCGTCGCTGACATAGAGCTGACCAATGTTGCCCGCTGTCGAATATGTGCTCGAGCTCCGCATCGATCCTCCATATCTCTCCTCCCCAACTCAGGCCTAAGCTCCACACCAAGCCGCTGCCAGATCTGTGTCCCGAGCTGCTCCACTGCCTCCTGTTGCTAGATCTAGAGTTGGAGGTGAAGTACGTGTCATTGTTTATGCCAGATCTAGAGCCAGAGTGAAGGAGGAGGGGGAGGGTGGCGCCGGAGTTGAATAAGGTGGAGGGGCCGTTGTGCTTGCGTGAACCCGTGGTCGCCTTGCCGCGTGAGCCTATGGTTATTCTGCTGCGTTGCTCTTGTCGGAGTAGGAGGAGGTGGTGGGGCCTGATGCTCGCCCATGCTTCCTCTCCCTGGCCACTACCACCCTTGATAGTTTCTGACGAGGTATGCTGCCCGCGTGTACCTACTAGCACCACTCGTCGTCGTGCTTGACGGTTGTTGCTCGCAAGGTGCTGTAGTTACACACCCATCTGTATCCGCTTGTTGCGCGGTATGGTAGCCACCGTCCAACCAGCTACTCATCGATGAGAGAGATGGAGGGGATGGGATGCTAACCAGCTACTCACGGCTGTGTGCGAGAGAGATAGAGGAGATGAGGTGACGTTGTGCAAGGATAAAATAGATGAATTGGTGGATAGGAATGGTTTGGTTTTGATAAGAGTGATGATTCTATAGAGGAATCATATAGTATGAGACATGGTATACAAAACATGGTATACTGCCGGTTAGTTTTTCTTCTCTTTTTTTAGTACATAATCCCCAAGAAGACCATTTCACTACAAGTCTACAACCAAATGGTCTTTCAGCAACTCAGCAAAGTCCTTATTCTTAATTCGTAATGAAATTGTGGAGTTCGAAATGTATAACATTATTGTGCTATAGTACAGTTCAGATCCTAAAAACAGCCAAAAAAAAAAAGCAAAACATGACGTAAAAATTCGGAAGATCAAGCCCTAATCTCAGTTGAAATGTGCTACTTTCTCTGGAGAACAGTTGCACTAGAGCAAGCATGGATGGATGCTTCTGAAATTTACGAGGCTTCATAACTGAGGCTCTGCAGCTTCTGAATTCTAGTAATCCGGAAGCTTCTGCAGGATCGCCGCGGCGAGCGCGCCGGTGAACTTGGGGTCGCTGGTCAGCGCGCTGGCCATCTGCTCTACCAGCGACCTCTGGAACCCCGGCGATGCGACCTCCCGGCACACCTTCTTCAGGTCCGGCGCGGCCTCGACGACCTGCGCGCCTCCCCCGTTCTTGGTGAGGTCCAGCGTGATGGTCGGGCCGGAGGAGTTGATGGAGATAGAGCACGGCACCGAGCCGCTCCGCGTCGTCGCGCACCCCGCGGGCAGCTCGCCGGCCAGCGTGGGGCGGGGGTGGTTGTGCTCGCCCTCGTACGTCGCCACCACCACCGAGCTGTCCTCCGCGCTTCTCTGCACCTGCTCGCCATGGATCACACACCAAAAAGCGTAAAATTAGCGACAAATTAGAAGTTTTTGAGCAATAATTGTATCTGTACAAGCACAATGCTCATCGGACTGAGCAGAATCGCACGATACCTTCTTCTTGACCGGGCAGGAGGACGCGAAGGCGCACCGGAAGTAGGCTCTGGGGGACGGGTTGTTGCGTGTCACCTTCTGCCCGTACTTCCGCCATTGATACCCATCTTTCACAACCTATATGAATGCCAATTTAATTTGGGATCAGTACGATTACTAGAGTTCACCATAGCTTTGATCAATGGAGGAGTAATTCAGATTAAGGTTTGATTGTGTTTGGGCTTACGAGGTTCGTGTCCGACGGGTCGATCCGGGTGCAGACCCTCCGGACCTTGATCCTCCTGCAAGAGCCGTCGCTCAGCGGGCTCTCGACGTGGTCGGCATCGACCGTGCCGCCATTCTTGTTGCTGTTGGCGTCACAAGAATTCGACGTCTCCATGCTCTCCCTGCCCCTCTTCTTCCCTGCCGGCGGCGTCGGCGACGCGGCCGGTGCAGCGGGCGGTGAAGGCGAGCCCTCGCCCTCGAGGCTCTGCCGCGCGAGCTGGCTGCCGTACAGGTAGGCGATCATCTCTGTCAGCCTCCGGTTCTCCTCTCTCACCTGGGTGAACTTGGCCTCCAGGATCTTGGCCTGGAATTTCCCGCATTTCCATGATCAATTCGGCGCCTTCATTTCAGACAAGGCGAAGCAAGAAGCGTAGTGACGAGGAGGGAGTGATCGATCGGTTACCTCCTCGTTGCTCATGGAAGCTGCTCTGCCGCTGGCAGGGCGATCAAGCTCAGGTCCCGTTCCCACTCCCGTGCCCCTCGCCGGAGACGGCTCGCGTGCAGCGGGCAGCCCGACGGTAAGGTCGAGGCAGACCGGCGAGCAGCCGCCGCGCCGCGCCGAGTCCATCGATCAGCTGCAACGCACGAGGCACGACGAGCCTGCAGCTGGTCAGCCACAAGTACAGGAGCGTACAGGACACTGGGACGCCTCGGACGCCATGGGCGCGGTAAATATGGTGGGATTGGGAGACGGCTCGTCGGATCGATCGATCTGCCACGGTGTGCGCGTGGAAATCGTGACGCAACTCTGTGCGAGAGTGGGCTGAGATCATCAAGATTACCTCAGCTGCGCGTCGTCACTCACAACCTTCCTGTTCTGGTGGTCGTGGTGGTTCTGTACGTCACCGGTGGAGGATGAAGATGACACCGTTGGAACTTGGAAGATTGACCATGGCCGAATCTCGTGCACGGGACGCAGAGTAGGCATCCAATCCATCGGAATGCGACCGCTCTGTGGCCACACTCACTGCTTGCTTACCTAGGTAACTTGGCTACACGGTCGCACCGACGAAATGTCAGTTCCGATCACATTTAGGGGTGGGCATTCGGGTTACCCGATTTTTTCGGGTCGGGTAGTTCGGGTAATTCGAAATTCGGGTAATGAAAACTGCTACCCGATATTATCCCCAAAAAAACACTACCCGCAATTTCGGGTACCCGATAATTCGGGTTCGGGTTCGGGTATACCCGATATACCCGAATTCACAAAAAACTAGCAAACTGCACAGAATTTGCATAGAATTTCAGCAGCAATTTCGGGGTTCGGGTTCGGGTAATTCGGGTACGGGTAATAAAGTGATAAGTTCAAGTGTATTTCGGGGTAGTTCGGGTAATTCGGGTAGTTCGGGTACCGGGGGATATTACCCGAACTACCCAAACTAATTTCGGGTAATCAGAATCGCTATCCGAATTTGGGATCGGGTACCTCGGGTTCGGGTATTTCGGGTTCGGGTCCGGGTAATTCGGGTACGGGTAACGGGTAGCGGGTATTTTGCCCACCCCTAATCACATTTGGGGAGGGGTGATTGCTGAAAAGAAAATCAAATAAAAAAATCGGTTAAAAAACCGAAAAAAATGGAACATATGTTATTTACAGGGTGGGTGCAAACCGTGTAGAGTTGGAGAAGCACGTCTAAAGACTTCGTCTTTCTTTCCAATTTGTTACTTTACTAGCCGTATAAGCGCGGCGCACGCCGCGCTAGCTACCGTGTGGACCAAAGTAAAAGAGACGATAATTCGCAGTGGCTTCATAAAAAATCGAGGACACATACGTAATTTCGGAAAAACCAAAGGTCTTTTTTGTAAAAAACCGAGGACCTGTACGTAAGTAAATAAGGACCTATACGTGATTCTGGAAACCCGCGGGGTGCAATCAAAAAATTTTTTTGTAAAAAAAAACTTGCAAGGACTTTTTTGCGAGAAAAAAGAACCTTTACGTAATTTTCGAAAAGGTCAAGGAAAATGCCTCCCCCGGCCGTACGCAAAACGCGCTGACACGCGCCGGCCGAGGGAGCATTTGGAGCGACGTGGACGCGCTGGGGGGCCGGAATCCCCCCAGCTTTGTTTAGCGGATGATGCCCTATGAGTTCTTTGATGTTGTGTACGTGTGTACATGTTCCGTTCCGGTGTTTTCCGCGGTTAACTAGAGGTGTTTACTTATTTCAAAAATCTCTTGAGAAAGAAAGCCCTTAGAAAGTCCACCGTAAAATCGTTAACTTCGGATGGATTCTTCTAAGCAGTGGTTTATTATTTTTGGTATAAATTTTAAATTTTGGTTATTTTTAAGAGAAAGTACAGATAGATATTTATATGCTATTCTAGTTAAAAATCTTTTCTTTTTACCCTAGTGTACCAGCTACATACGACTCTTTTCTTTCTTTCTTTCTTTCTTTTGCCCTGTCATGTACGGCGTGACCCCGTGCACGAATGCGCGGAGAACGCGAGGGGATCTATCACCCGTGGGCCCGGCGGTGGATAGATGCATCGCGATTTGTGAACCGTGATTGGATTTTTGTAGAAAGGACGCTAGATAGATGCATTGCCCGTCAGTTTCTGCACGGAAGTCTTTGTGAATGCAGTTGACTTGGCATTCATTGAACTCGTCATTTTCTAGAGGCGTGCTGGAGCGTGCTTCGTTCTTTTTTTAGAGACCAAGCGTGTTTGGTTCCCCAGCCTTTTCGCCTAAACCATCGATCAACTGCTAAATACTAGTAACGTGTTTAGTGCTCCCCAAAGGCCCTTACTTTGCCGAGCAAGCTCCACGACGAAGAGAGCCACGTCTAAGTACTGTGCATCGCTTTGTCATTTTGCAGTATTGCTGTATGATTCTCAACGGCCGCGATGAAAACTGAAGTTCAGGCAATGAATTCTCGCAGAATCTGATACGGAACTTGAAGTTTTGGCAATGGATTCTCGCAGAATCTGATATGAGGGTTTGCTTGACGTTTACCATGTAGGATTGGAGGTAACTTGGTCCATTCAATCTAATAAATGACACCATCAACCATCGTTTCGATTATAGCAACCTACAATACTTAATTCATCCAACCACATGTTTCGATCCTTTTGTCCACTCACTCACGTACAATAAACATGTTCTTGCAATCACGGACGCAAACGCAAGAACGACGAAGACAAGAATCTCAGATATTTTTCAATTCTAAGGGGGTGAAAATGCTTCACTCAAAACCTAGAACAAAGAAGTGTTTATTTTTAAAATTTTAAGCTACCATTGTGTACGTCTTTATGCCCTATTTTTGTAGCTTATATGCTACAAAAGACTCCTCTAGAACCTCTCATGACTTGTAGAAACCTTTTTACACCTCATAGTAGGTTATTTACAACTAGATTATAACTCAATTTAAGTTGTAAAGTTTAACTTTACAATTCAATTCAAGTTGTCAAGTTTAACTTTACAACTCATCACTTGATGTTCAAGAAAGATGATGACCTAAGCGCTGACATCATTTTTGACAATGACATGTGTGGTGACCTCAATTATATATACGATGACGTTATATACTTCACAGTTTAGTATTCCGATAATCTTATCATGATGATGATACATGTGATGACATCATATATTTGCGAGCAGGCCCCACTGGTTGTTCTCTTGTGCCAGTGCTACATATGGATCCCACTACTCGTCTCTTTGCATCAATAGGTAGCATGTATTTTTGAGTGTTGGTTTTTGGTCTTCATTTCCTCTCTCTCGGTTCCTTCCTTTTGGATCAAACTCTTCTTACCCTCCAATACTTCTTCCTTTTCAAACACAATAATACATAGAGCATGTGCATTAAGTAGTAGTCAATTCATATATAAATCGATGCTTAACTTAACTCAGTTAGGAGAAGATTTATCTGCTGATTAAGTATTTTTAGTTCTGGCTCTTGTGATTGATCTAATGGGTGTTTATATGCTAGGAATAATTTGTGCTTGTAGGTTTAAAGTAGTACTTGATGAAAGGAAAAATAAGTAATTACTAGAGATGTCCTCAGAACGTACGAAATCACCGTGTCCAAAATGGGTGTTAGATAATAACACACCCTTGGTGATATTTAATCCTACAACCGCTATCTAACATGCATAAATATGTTTTGAATAGACTAATCTCTTTTACCTGTCTTTTCTCTGAAAAAATGGACACAAAATGCTTTCTCGAAGACTTGAAACTAAACAAAGAACTCCACATACATCGTGCGTGAAGATGAAGCAATTGAAGACTAATAAGTGGCATTATATGGAAAACCACCTTGGACAACACCTAGGGGCGTAATGCGTCCACAGCATCAACCAAGTCAAGAAATGAAGTCATTTTGTACTCATGTGTGAGAAATGCATAATTAATCTCATGTGTGGCAAAATTTTAACTGTGCATGAGTCGGATGTGACACGCGGAAGCCTCCAGTCTTTAACAGATCCCGTACGTTGTGACTCGCGACTTCTCTTCGCCTTTTCGTTCACGTCCGACTGCTTTTTTTCACTTAAGAAGCTTTGCGTGTTCAACATGACGTGTTGTGTGTGGCGTCATGCACACACGCGGTTTCCCACGTTGCTTGAAACTCAGAAATGACGTCATCGTTGCATGGTTAACATTTGAGCACTACTGTTGTAGGCCAGTATGACAACAGCGGTGTGAATGATGTTAGGTTTTCTCTAAACCTGATTTTATAAAAGCTTTTCGGTCTACTATCTATTTCGCTGTTTTTTATGGTACCGCTAACAATTGTATTACAAGGCTAGAGCGTAGGAACATATTTAACATTTGAGCACTACTGTTGTATGCCGGTGTGACAGCAGAGGTGTGAATGGTGTTAGGTTTTTTCTAAACCTTAGATTGATTTTATAAAAACTTTTTGGTCTACTCTCTGTTTCGCTGTTTTTTATGGTACCGCTTACAATTGTATTACAAGACTAAAGCGTAGGAACATATTTATAGACTTTATTTCCAATTGTTATAAAGTAATTTTACCTGTTTTCGGTATGCCGTGAGACTTTTGAACCATATCACCAACCACGATTAGAAAGGACAGTTTTATTAATCTAAAATATATTAGTCCCTATTACACATGTGAATCATGCGTCATGATCAGGTTGTTTACAAGATCAATTCCAATATTATCATATAAGTCAACTGCATGAGAGTCGATCCTGTAAAACAAACCCAGCTATTCCACCCTATGTTGTACCCGGGTTAAACATACACATGCATATTAAATTTCAGCAGGCTCGATATCAATAAATATGTCTACTATATTTCAATGCAGTCGTCCTTGGCACATCAAGTATAATTTCTAGAGTTAAATTTCACATCAAATTATTCCCATCACTTGCATTAATAATATGAATAATTCTAAATTGAGCTAAACAGAGAATAACCACAATAAATGTTGAAATCCACATAAAAATTTCAACATCTCCCACTTAGCTAAAACATTTCAATCAATAAACTGAAGTCACATGTCTTTAACATGCTTAGAAAATAATTCCTCATTAACTAAGCATACCATACTAATGCTTGGCAAATAAACTAAGCAAACAGACTTGAGTCTATTTATTACATTATGAATATAGTAATACTTTTCTTCAATGTGTTTACTTTTACTATAAAATTTAGAATCATTCGAGACCTTGATCGCTGCCTGATTATCACAAAAAATAGTGAGGGGTTGTGATATACTTTCCACGACCTAAGTAATGCAAGGAATTCCTCTAGCCATACACCTTCCTTGGCTGCTTCAGATGCAGCAATGTATTCAGCTTCAATGGAGAAAAGAGCAACTGAATCCTGTTTCCTGCCGCACTAAGATATAGCACCTCCTGCCAAAGTAAATAGATAACTAGAACTTAATTTTGGTCATCCGGATACCCTTACCAATCAGTATCAGTATAACCCTGCAACTCAAGGTTATGACCATTAAAATATAATGAGTAATTCATAGTCCTTTGACATAACACATCATATATTTGATTTATTTCCAATGCTTTTCTCCATAATTCTTTTAATATCTGCTAAGATTTCCAATAGCATGGGTAAGGTTACATCGTGTGAATAACATAGCATACATAATTCATTCTAGTTTTTTCCTCAGGAGTATTTAGACATAATTCCTCACTGAGTTTTGTTCCCTTAACAATAGGTACACTAACAGATTTGCCATTTTTCATATAAAATCATTTTAAAACGCTTCGAAGGTATACCTTTTAGGACAACCCAAAAATCCTTTTATTCCGATCTGTATGTATTTTAACGCCTAAAACAAAGGAAGCTTCTCCCATATTTTTCATATAAAATTTATAAAACAACTAAGCTTTCACTTCCATTAATATATTTTTATCATTAGAAGCAATGAGAATAGCATCAACATATACATATAATAAGACAAAACATTCACATTTACATATGTGTGTGTGTGATGACCATCTTCCGTCATTGAAAAACTATATGATGTGATAGCATTATCAAAAGAATATACTATTGATGTGAAGCTTGTTTAAGACCATAAATTGATCTATTCAACTTGTAAACATTATTTTTATTTTCTTTTTCTCCAAAACCTTTTGATTGTTTCATATATATTTCCTCCTCCAAAAGATCATTAACAAAAATTAGTGTTAACATCCATTTGGTGGATTTTAAGATCATAATAACCCGTCAAAGCAGTAATAATATGATTTGAAGTAAATTTTGTAACATGAGAAAAAAGTTTCAATAAAGTCAATACATTCTCTTTATATAAAGCCTTTAGCAACAAACCTAGCCTTATATCTTTCTTCTAAATCTGCTGCATTCAATTTCCTTTTAAAAATCCACTTACAATCTATGGGCTTACGGTTGTTTAGTAGATCAATAGTTCAGCATGAACCGTTCTGGTTGGAATAATTATTGGTCGAAATCTCTCGAGTAAACCCTCTATTCGAGTACACGACTTGGTTTATGAAGTTTACCATGGATGCGAGCATACCTTGGTCCATATTCTATCTTGGACTAACATAATACTAGTCAGAGAGACTCGTTAGTCTATCATGAGTCCATTCTCCAATTACTTTGGTCTACTATGAATCTAGACGTGCAGGGGATTCAAAATAACTAACACATTTGGGTTGCTGACAGAAACATACTTGTAACCACACCTAGATGATGATTCACTAATAATAACTGTCGGCAACGTGAGCCAATTCTGGAACCGATGAGGCGTGTCTCCATCGGCTATAACTGCCACCCCTTCGATGTTATATAAGGCCTACTCACATAGCAGTGTAGGATACAAGACATTATAATATAGGACCGAACAGGCAACAGGGGGGTGAATGGTGCCTTCAAATCTCCCCAAGTTTTCTCACAAACCTTCTTCTCCAATAGCTACAAAGTTATAAAGACAAAGATTCAATGCTCACTGGAAATTGGAAACCAAACCGACAACAGAAAGCAAATAGAGAGTAAAACAGACTCGGCTGACAACAGATGAAGTGGAGGACTCACGAAAATCACCAACTGAATTAAGTATTATTCAGTTGGTGGGAGGTGTCGGTGTGCACTTTCACCACCAAAGAGCTGCATTTTTACATCTTACTCAAAAATTCAAAAGAATACCTAGTTCCTCCTAAGTACTCTCTCGATAACCATCAAACTTCATTGCATGCATGCTCATCCATTTACGTGTTCAAATTAGGAATTTCGCCAGCCAGCCTTGGCCAATTGAAAAAGAAAGCAAAATATAAAAGAAGCAATCATGTAACCATGGGACCTAGTGAGGAAAATGAAACCATTATGGTGAAAACCTTCTACTTCGATCAAAGTGAATGGTGCCAGCCGGCATGTATGTAGTCAAGTCAAGAGGTTAACATTATCTCCGAACCAACTCCCCAACAGGTCAATAACGATCGAAGTTGATTACCCATCCAATTTGTAACGCCCCCGTTTCCAGGGGCGCGTACGGACACGGCATTCCGCAACTATTCACGCATGAACAGTTATAGAGTGTCGCGCAAAAGTATACCATTGCATGCTTACAACAAAAGTCCAGCATATATTTCACATAAGGATTAACATCCAAGTTTTGACAGCGGGGCGTGCAAGCCCAAAGCATAATTACATTACAAAAGACTTCCAGAATCCGCTTCGAGCGCGGCGAAGACCTAAAGCCACGGGTCCTCGTCGACGAAGAAATCCTCAGGGACGTCCTCGACGGGGAGACCTTCACCAGAGTCTTGATCCTCTAAAGAGTGGATTAAGCAAGCCGTGAGCCAAACAACCGGCTCAGCAAGTCCAAAGGGACTCTATCTTACTACATGCACGGAACATCAAAGGAAGGGAGTATACTTGGTTTATTAACTTTGAGTGGATGCAGTTTTATTTGCAATCATTTTGATAAGACGGACCCAAAACTACTTCTTAAGATCTCAGGGGTTTTCATAAAAAGTTAATTATCCAACCAACTCAAGTTAAGCATTTACAAAACTACTTAAGCTTCGCTGCTGGAATCACCCAAGTGACACAGCTCCATTAACCGGGAGCACGGCGTATTCGAATACCATTTATTTGACTCTGCAGAGTTTGCTCAGCTTTACCCACACGATCCCTTAACTCCCGCTAAAGAGTTAAGAAAGCCAGGTCGTTTCACTGCTCAATTCTTTATATAGGCTCTACCCGGTAAAATCCACTCGGGTCTGGCTCACACACACACCCACAAGACGAGAAAACAACGTCCGCTTCGAGTGAACTCTACCGTTGTTTAGGCATCCGCAGCACGGACTACCTAACCTCACTGCTTAACCTCCTCCACCGCCACACCTGTAGAGTTTCAATCGAGTTGAGCAGCTACTAGACCAGTGTTGACAAGTCAACTCCTGTGGTTGAGCGATCACTGTGACATTTGCTCAGCGTAAGGGTTTTAGTCCTTATATTTTCACATGGTCCGCAACCTCGCCAGGCCCGCGACCCAACCTAAGGTAAGCGGTGGGCGTAGACCGTCTCGCGGTTTCCCACTCACCCTTACCCTACTCCAAACCTAGGGTAACAAGATGGGAAAAGACCGTCTCGCGGCTCTTCCCCAATCCCTTACCCTACCTTGTGCACGCCGGCACTCTCCGCTCTAAGGTACGGTGTCCCATACCACCCTACCTTAGAGTCGGGTTTTCCAAATTCTATTGGCCCGCAGCCACAGCCTTATTAGTGTACAAACTTTTGCATGATAATAATAACCTACAATTATCCAGATTAGCAAGTAATTATTTCTAGGGTTTCAATGGCATGGCTACAAATTAAACATGGCATTTAGGGGTGGTAGGTCTAGCTATATCACATGTCATTCTAAATATTTTATTTTACTTTAAACTAACATTTCACAACTAGCATAATGCAAATAGCATATTAACATAATTAAATCACATGGGTTGCAATATGATCAAAGGATTTGGGACTTGCCATCAATCCGGACGATTTTAGCTAGCTCGAACGATGAAACGACTGGATCCGGAGCCTGCTCTTGAACTTCCTGAATCTCCGACACTAGCGCAAAACACATAAAATAAGTAAATCCAGCTTGTAACTAATCAAGCGAGGAAAAATTAAACTAATTAAAAAGGAGTAAAATGCATAAATCCTTCAAATGGATTTTTAGGAATTTATCTGGGATGATTCTGTGGAAGTGGAGGCCAAAAATGGGTCCAGGATATTATTTGGAGCAAAGTGGTGAAATTTGGGAATTTATGGGATTTTCTGTGATTTTCTATGATTTATTTGGATTTTTCTGGATTTTAGAAATTGAAAAAGTCTCTGAAAATCGGTGAACAGTGCTCGGGCCGGCCCAGTGCTACAGCGCGGCCTGGCACTGTGCGGCCCGCGCGGCCGAAGGCCAGCGCGGCCCACGGCGGCGACGCGCGGCCCGCCAGCACGCGCACGCGCTCGGGCGACGGGGCAGGCCGGCTCGGCCCACGCCCGCGCGTGCTCACGCGGCTCGGATGAGCGACGCGTGGCTTGGGTGGACGGTCGGATGGGGAAGGAGCGAAGGGGTACGGTGGGAGGATCCGACGGTCGGGAAGTGGTGCGGCTACGAAGATCGGACGGTGGCGAGGGAGGCGACATCCGACGACTGGCGTTAGAAGGCACGGGAGAGGTGGAAGGCAGAGAAGCGGCCACGCCATCGTCTTCTTCCTCCAGCCGGGCACGCGCAGCAGAGGGACGGAGACGGCGGCGCCTTCGCTCTCCGGCCACGGCGAAGGCTCCCGATGGCAAAGGAGGGTACCACCGGGTAGGTCTGAGTGAGGGGAGTCCATTTTGGGCAGCTGGGAGGCGAGGGGACCAGCGGTGAGGGCGGGGAACAGAAGGGGGAGGTTCGGGTGTTTGGCGGCGAGGGAGGTCACCGGCGGCGGGAGAGCTCAATCGGCCGCGGCTACACGGTCAGCGGGGCTGGGAGCTCACATTGGCGGCGGTGGTGAGTACTGGGAAGCTTCGGAGGAGTCTGGCCACTGGAGAGGTGCGACGGCCGGAGAAGAGCTTCGGCGCCGGCACGGCCCAGTGCTTCACCTGGCCAGAGGCAAGTACCAACATGATCAGTGAGGGGAGGAGATGCTTTCGGCGAATACAATCGAAGAATGAGGGAGAGGAGAGGGAGTTTGGCTCCCGGGGGTCGCCGGCTCACAAGGCGGCAATGGCGGGGCTCCGGGCGGCGGGACTTCGATCGGCCGCTCGGGGAGCTTCTCTGGAGTGGTAGGAGGGAAGTAGAGGTGTTTGGGGGCTCGGGAAGCAAAGGAAAAGGAGGGAGCCGGGGAAGGGATTTTATACCCGAGCGGGGGGGGGGAGCGAGGCGTGGAGGAGAAGGCAAGGGCGGGTCTCCGGGGCCGACAGGAGGGAACGGGAGCAGGTAAGGGCGTCTCCTCCGCAGGACGGGGCGGTGACCGGATGACGCACGGCGCTGTAGCGGCTTAAAGGCGAGGCGACAGGGGCAGGTGAGCTCAGGCACGGGCGGAGGCGCGTCCGCGCGCGGGAGGGGGAAGCGCGGCGACTGCCAGGTTGGGCCGGGGCTGAGGCGGGGCGACGTGGCGCGAGGGCGTCCACCCCTTTCGGACAGCGGCTGTCGGGACGGCGGAGGCCGTCGGAGTTCGGGGCACGGCCGCGTGCGCAGAGCAGGGCGGCGCGGCGCAACACGCAGCGCTAGCGCGCTTGCGCGGGGAGAAGGCGGGGAGCGGGCGCGGCGCCAGCGGGAGAGAGGGAGGTGTCTGCGGGAGAGGGAGCCGGGTAGCGGGGGAAAGCGGGAAGGAGCGGGGCGCCGGAGGGAGAAGAAGGCGCCCGGCCCAGAAAGGAAAGCGGCGCGAGGGGAGACTTTCCCGAAAGGGAAAGTTTCCAGATTTCACTCAAAAATGCAGCAAAAATTCAGAAAAATTTTGGTTTGAATTTTTAGGGGCTTTTCAACCTACCCCCCTTAAAAGAATCTCGACCCCGAGATTAACTTGGTCCAGGGAGTAAGTTGGGGAAATTCCGCTGCAAGTCTGATTCCCGTTCCCAGGTGGACTCATCCGCTGTATGATTCTTCCACTACACTCTGCAAAATCTGATATTCTTGTTTATGAGCTGCCTCTCTGATGTTTCAAGTATTTGTAGTGGTTCTTCAGCATACGTGCAGTCATCCTGCAATTCAATATCTGACAATGGCACTTCATCTGTTGGCTGTCGCAGACACTTTCGAAGCTGAGATACGTGGAACACATTGTGTATTCTTGACAAGTTGGGCGGAAGCTGCACTTGATAAGCAACTTCCCCAACTCTTCCAATAATTTGGAACGGTCCCACATATCTTGGTGCCAATTTACTCTTGACTTGAAACCTCTTAACTATTTTGAATGAGGTAACCTTGATGTAGACGAAGTCTCCAACTTCAAAGCTCAAATCCTTCCTGCGGTTATCTGCGTAGCTCTTCTGTCGGTCTTGTGCCATTTTGAGTCTGTCTCTGACAAGTCTAACAAGTGCTTCTGCGTCTTGAACAATCTGGGGACCAATAAGTTGTCGCTCTCCTGTTTCTGTCCAATTAAGAGGGGTCCTGCATTTTCTACCATAAAGTGCTTCAAACGGGGCCATTTGGATGCTGGCTTGATAACTGTTGTTGTATGAGAATTGAGCGAATGGTAGGCAAGTATTCCAGGCTGCACCATACACAATTGCACAAGCTCTCAGCATATCTTCCAAAATCTGATTTGTTCTCTCTGTCTGTCCATCTGTCTGTGGGTGATACGCTGAACTGAAGTTCAAGTCAGTGCCCATAGCCTCATGTAATTTTTCCCAGAACTTGGATGTAAACTGTGCTCCTCTATCTGAGACAATTTTCTTCGGAACTCCATGTAGTGTCACTTTTCTGGTCAAATACAACTCAGTAAGCTTGTCCTTCCCATATGTTTGCTTGATCGGGAGGAAATGAGCCACCTTGGTCAATCTATCGACAATGACCCAGATAGCATCATATCCCTCACGAGTCTTGGGTAGTCCAGTAATGAAATCCATGCCGATACTATCCCATTTCCATTCGGGTATTGGCAAAGGCTGCAATAGTCCCGATGGTTTCTGGTGGTCTATCTTGATCTGCTAGCAGACATCACATTTGGCTACATACTCTGCCACTTCCTTCTTCATCTGGTTCCACCAGTACTTTTTCTTCAAGTCTTGGTACATCTTGGTACCTCCTGGGTGAATTGAGAACTGAGACGAATGGGCTTCAGATAATATCAACTCTCTTAATTCCTTCTTGTCGGGTATGCAATAGCGACCACGGAAGGTAAGGATTCCCTGTTCGTCTATCGCATACTCTGATGAATTTTCTTCTTGAATATCCTTTTTCAGTTTTTGAATCTCTTCATTTTCATCTTGTGCTGCTTTGATCTGATCGATCAATAGCAGTTGGATCTCTAAGGCTGCTCCTTCACCCTGTTCTGTGATCATTAGATTCAGTCGTAGTATATCTCTTTTCAACACTGGTGGGAACTCTGTGGTGCTGACTTTGCTTGTACGAGCTTTTCGACTAAGGGCATCGGCAACTACATTGGCTTTGCCCGGGTGATACTGGAGATCCACATCATAGTCCTTGATCAATTCCAGCCATCTTCGTTGTCGCATATTCAATTCTGGCTGCGTGAACAAGTACTTCAAACTCTTATGATCCGAGAATATTTCACAACGATTACCTAACAGGTAGTGCCGCCAGATTTTAAGGACATGCACCACAGCTGCTAGCTCCAAATCGTGTGTGGGGTAATTCTCTTCATGCGGCTTCAACTGTCTGGACGCATAGGCAACAACCTTTCCATCCTGCATGAGCACACATCCCAAACCTTGCTTTGAAGCATCACAATAGATTTGGAATTCCTTTTCTGGGTTGGGCAAAACCAAGACTGGTGTTGTTGTCAACTTGGTCTTCAGCATCTGAAAACTTTCCTCACAAGCATCTGTCCAGGTGAATGGTCTGTCTTTCTTCAGAAGTTGAGTGAGCGGACGAGATATTCGTGAGAATGCTTCTATGAACCGGCGATAATGGCCCGCCAATCCAAGAAAACTTCTCACCTCAGTCACGGTCTTTGGCTGTTTCCATTCCATAACTGCTGATATCTTTTCTGGATTAACTTTGACTCCATCTTCAGATATAATGTGACCCAAGAAAGCAACTTTCCTCAGCCAAAAGCTGCATTTGTCGAACTTGGCATATAATTGGTGCTCTCTTAATCTTGTCAATACCATGTGCAGATGCTCCTTGTGTTCTTCTTCACTCTTGGAATATATCAGAATATCATCGATGAAGACTATCACGAATCGGTCCAATTGGTCCATATGTACCAGATTCATAAGATTCATGAAATAAGCTGGCGCATTGGTTAAACCAAAGGGAACGACTGTGAACTCGAATAATCCATATCGAGTGATGAAGGTTGTCTTCTCTCGATCTTGCTCTCGGATTTTAAGCTGATGATAACCCGAGCGCAAGTCGATCTTGGAAAACACTTTGGCACCCTTGAGTTGGTCAAACAAATCATCAATTCTTGGGAGGGGATACTTGTTTTTAATTGTGACTGCATTCAAACCTCTGTAATCAACACACATCCTCAGCTCTCCATTCTTCTTCTTTACAAACAGAACTGGGGCTGACCAAGGTGAAACACTTGGTCTAATAAATTCTTTTTCTAGTAGCTCATCTAACTGCTTCTTCAACTCTTTCAACTCACTGGCTGACATTCTATACTGGTGTTTGGCAATTGGCTTTGTACCTGGAACCAACTCTATGGTGAGCTCTACTTGTCTGTCAGGGGGTCTTCCTGGTAATTCTTCCGGAAATACATCTGGATACTCTTGTACCACTGGTACTTGATTAGGTGTGGCTGCTATCATGTTGATCATACGCTTTCTGGCATCCTTTAGCACTTTTCGATCTGTCTCTACCACCACTCTCTGACCTTCAGGATTAACCAATGATACTGTTTTGACTTCACAGTCTACTTTGCCTTTGTTCTTGGCTAACCAGTTCATGCCCAAGATGGCATCTAATCCGGACATATCTAATTGCAATAAGTCTGCTCTAAAGTCTACCCCTTAGATTTTTATATTAAGTCCGGCACACCCACGGTGGGACTCCATTCTAACCCCAGGGGTTTCAACCACATAAGATCTCGGCAGTGAAACAAAAAGCAACTGATTTCTTGAGGCAAAACTCTTTGAAATAAATGAATGTGTTGCACCAGGGTCAAATAAAATCAATGAAGGTATGGAGTTGATGGGAAACATACCAGCAATGATATCACTTGCTCCAGCTGCATCTTCCGCTGATATATGATTTACCCTTGCATAAAAGGTTGGTCTGGTGCGACCTCTACCTCTGCCTACTGACGTGAAGTTGGCTGTGCCTGCTGGAGATTGGGGTTCGGCTGCCTTAATCTGCAGATAGCCTCCCTTGGGAGTACTAGGGCTAGCTTGTGTCTTTGTTTCTTGCTGTTGCTGGTTTTGGACTTGCAATTTCGCAGCATCTGATGGCATGCTCTTCCTGGGGCAGTGATCTCTGACGTGCCCAATTTCTCCACAATGGAAGCAAGCATTGGACCTTCGCGGACAGGCGCTGGCAAGATGGTTTCCACCACAAGTAGGGCATTTGATCGCCAAGGGTGTAGGAGAGTTGTACTGTTGAGATTGTCCCGACTGGTTCTTTGGCAGCATTACATACTGTCGGGAGGATTGGGATCGGAATGAGGAGGATCCCGAAGTCTTGCTTCGTTGAGCGTTGTATGAAGATGATTGTGACCTATGTGCGGCCTTGCGCTTTCTGAAATCTTCCATCTCACCTCGAGCCTCTTCTGAGATGATCAAACTATCCACCATCTCATGTAGGTCCTTGAATTTTATGGCGGAAATATGAAATTTTAAGGATTGTTGCAATCCTGCGCGGAACTTGCTCATTTTCTTATCTTCGCTGTCGACATCCTCGGGTGCATATCGAGAAAGGTGGTTGAACTGATGTAAGTATTCCATAACAGTGTGTCCGCCTTGCTTAAGCGCTAGGAATTCTCGGCGCTTAGCCTCCATAATGCCATCTGGTATGTGTGCCTTGCGAAAGGCCTTTGAGAACTCATCCCAAGTCACTTCTCTGTTTTGAAGTGTGCGCTGATAGTTGATCCACCATGTTGCTGCAGCGCCCTGCAACTGGTGGGATGCGTATAGCACCTTCTCTTTGTCATCACACTGTGCTGTCTGAAGCTTCCTTTCCACGTCCACTAGCCAATCCTCAGCTATCATAGGGTCAGCTGTGGTGGAGAAGACTGGTGGACGTGTCTTCAAAAAGTCTGCCCATCGGGTGGAAATTGGTGAACCATCCCGAGGAGCATTACCTCCACCTTGGATACCCGGAGATCTGGTTGCAATCTGCTCAAGTAGACGGGCCTGCTGATCTAACACTCGTAAGATGTTCTGCTCTCCCTGGTAACGATTTTGCTCCAACATTGCTATCACACTGGCGAGCGTGGTTTGATTTGTGGCAGGTGCACCCTGCCCGCTGGTCTGACCACTCTGCTGGTTTGGGTCCATTTGCCAATTGGGAACTTGAGATTAGCTTTGCAGCGCCTTTGACAAGCGAGATTAGATAAGTAAGACATCGAGTTACAAGGTAAGTACAGGGCGAACAAGATAAGTACGAGAGCGAAAGGGGATCAGGTCAAAGGGTGAGCCTGCGAGCTCCTGGTCGTAGTAGTCCCTCAGGTAAAGTGCAGCCTTCTGGGCTGCATCCTGGACTGCATCATCTCTGCTGATCCTCCTGCCAATGAATCTGTGCTCGAGGTCCGGGCGGACAGGCAAGGGTGTGAGGGTCACCCACGCCTTCCACTCGTACCGCTGTCCTCCACGGAAGCGGCCCACATCGTGGAACACCGGGCTGTGGTACTCCGTGGCTCCGAGGTGACGCTGCATCTCCCACAGCTTGTGGGGCCATCCATCCATGCGGTCCGGGCGCGAGAGCACGTAGTGCACCATCTGCCGAAACGAAAATTTGAAGTTAGACAAGGAGAACAGTAAACATTTGCAAAAATAAAGCTTAAGCAGAAATAAATTTAAGACAGGTAAGGTAGCAACAAGAGAGGAACAAGACAGCAATAATCCTTATATTTTTCGTAAACCCTTTTTATGGCTTAAATTAAGTTTTGCGATAAAATCGCTTCCTAGTTTGCCTTAGGTCTCAACCTACGGTCAAAGAGCCTGCTCTGATACCACTTCTTGTAACGCCCCCGTTTCCAGGGGCGCGTACGGACACGGCATTCCGCAACTATTCACGCATGAACAGTTACGGAGTGTCGCGCAAGAGTATACCATTGCATGCTTACAACAAAAGTCTAGCATATATTTCACATAAGGATTAACATCCAGGTTTTGACAGCGGGGCATGCAAGCCCAAAGCATAATTACATTACAAAAGACTTCCAGAATCCGCTTCGAGCGCGGCGAAGACCTAAAGCCACGGGTCCTCGTCGACGAAGAAATCCTCAGGGTCGTCCTCGACGGGGAGACCTTCACCAGAGTCTTGATCCTCTAAAGAGTGGATTAAGCAAGCCGTGAGCCAAACAACCGGCTTAGCAAGTCCCAAAGGGACTCTATCTTACTACATGCACGGAACATCAAAGGAAGGGAGTATACTTAGTTTATTAACTTTGAGTGGATGCAGTTTTATTTGCAATCATTTTGATAAGACGGACCCAAAACTACTTCTTAAGATCTCAGGGGTTTTCATAAAGAGTTAATTATCCAACCAACTCAAGTTAAGCATTTACAAAACTACTTAAGCTTCGCTGCTGGAATCACCCAAGTGACACAGCTCCATTAACCGGGAGCACGACGTATTCGAATACCATTTATTTGACTCTGCAGAGTTTGCTCAGCTTTACCCACACGATCCCTTAACTCCCGCTAAAGAGTTAAGAAAGCCAGGTCGTTTCACTGCTCAATTCTTTATATAGGCTCTACCCGGTAGAATCCACTCGGGTCTGGCTCACACACACACACCCACAAGATGAGAAAACAACGTCCACTTCGAGTGAACTCTACCGTTGTTTAGGCATCCGCAGCATGGACTACCTAACCTCACTGCTTAACCTCCTCCACCGCCACACCTGTAGAGTTTCAATCGAGTTGAGCAGCTACTAGACCAGTGTTGACAAGTCAACTCCTGTGGTTGAGCGATCACTGTGACATTTGCTCAGCGTAAGGGTTTTAGTCCTTATATTTTCACATGGTCCGCAACCTCGCCAGACCCGCGACCCAACCTAAGGTAAGCGGTGGGCGTAGACCGTCTCGCGGTTTCCCACTCACCCTTACCCTACTCCAAACCTAGGGTAACAAGATGGGCAAAGACCGTCTCGCGGCTCTTCCCCAATCCCTTACCCTACCTTGTGCACGCCGGCACTCTCCGCTCTAAGGTACGGTGTCCCATACCACCCTACCTTAGAGTCGGGTTTTCCAAATTCTATTGGCCCGCAGCCACAGCCTTATTAGTGTACAAACTTTTGCATGATAATAATAACCTACAATTATCCAGATTAGCAAGTAATTATTTCTAGGGTTTCAATGGCATGGCTACAAATTAAACATGGCATTTAGCGGTGGTAGGTCTAGCTATATCACATGTCATTCTAAACATTTTATTTTACTTTAAACTAACATTTCACAACTAGCATAATGCAAATAGCATATTAACATAATTAAATCACATGGGTTGCAATATGATCAAAGGATTTGGGACTTGCCGTCAATCCGGACGATTTTAGCTAGCTCGAACGATGAAACGACTGGATCCGGAGCCTGCTCTTGAACTTCCTGAATCTCCGACACTAGCGCAAAACACATCAATTAAGTAAATCCAGCTTGTAACTAATCAAGCGAGGAAAAATTAAACTAATTAAAAAGGAGTAAAATGCATAAATCCTTCAAATGGATTTTTAGGAATTTATCTGGGGATGATTCTGTGGAAGTGGAGGCCAAAAATGGGTCCAGGATATTATTTGGAGCAAAGTGGTGAAATTTGAGAATTTTTGGGATTTTCTGTGATTTTCTATGATTTATTTGGATTTTTCTGGATTTTAGAAATTGAAAAAGTCTCTGAAAATCGGTGAACAGTGCTCGGGCCGGCCCAGTGCTACAGCGCGGCCCACGGCGGCGACGCGCGGCCCGCCAGCACGCGCGCGTGCTCGGGCGACGGGGCAGGCCGGCTCGGCCCACGCGCGCTCACGTTGCTCGGATGTGCGACGCGTGGCTCGGGTGGACGGTCGGATGGGGAAGGAGCGAAGGGGTACGGTGGGAGGATCCGACGGTCGGGAAGTGGTGCGGCTACGAAGATCGGACGGTGGCGAGGGAGGCGACATCCGACGACTGGCGTTAGAAGGCAAGGGAGAGGTGGACGGCAGAGAAGCGGCCACGCCATCGTCTTCTTCCTCCAGCCGGGCACGCGCAGCAGAGGGACGGAGACGGCGGCGCCTTCGCTCTCCGGCCACGGCGAAGGCTCCCGATGGCAAAGGAGGGTACCACCGGGTAGGTCTGAGTGAGGGGAGTCCATTTTGGGCAGCTGGGAGGCGAGGGGACCAGCGGTGAGGGCGGGGAACAGAAGGGGGAGGTTCGGGTGTTTGGCGGCGAGGGAGGTCACCGGCGGCGGGAGAGCTCAATCGGCCGCGGCTACACGGTCAGCGGGGCTGGGAGCTCACATTGGCGGCGGTGGTGAGTACTGGGAAGCTTCGGAGGAGTCTGGCCACGGGAGAGGTGCGACGGCCGGAGAAGAGTTTCGGCGCCGGCACGGCCCAGTGCTTCACCTGGCCAGAGGCAAGTACCAACATGATCAGTGAGGGGAGGAGATGCTTTCGGCGAATACAATCGAAGAATGAGGGAGAGGAGAGGGAGTTTGGCTCCCGGGGGTCGCCGTCTCACAAGGCGGCAATGGCGGGGCTCCGGGCGGCGGGACTTCAATCGGCCGCTCGGGGAGCTTCTCTGGAGTGGTAGGAGGGAAGTAGAGGTGTTTGGGGGCTCGGGAAGCAAATGAAAAGGAGGGAGCCGGGGAAGGGATTTTATACCCGAGCGGGGGGGGGGGGAGCGAGGCGTGGAGGAGAAGGCAAGGGCGGGTCTCCGGGGCCGACAGGAGGGAACGAGAGCAGGTAAGGGCGTCTCCTCCGCAGGACGGGGCGGTGACCGGATGACGCACGGCGCTGTAGCGGCTTAAAGGTGAGGCGACAGGGGCAGGTGAGCTCAGGCACGGGCGGAGGCGCGTCCGCGCGCGGGAGGGGGAAGCGCGGCGACTGCCAGGTTGGGCCGGGGCTGAGGCGGGGCGACGTGGCGCGAGGGCGTCCACCCCTTTCGGACAGCGGCTGTCGGGACGGCGGAGGCGGTCGGAGTTCGGGGCATGGCCGCGGGCGCAGAGCAGGGTGGCGTGGCGCAACGCGCAGCGCTAGCGCGCTTGCGCGGGGAGAAGGCGGGGAGCGGGCGCGGCGCCAGCGGGAGAGAGGGAGGCGTCTGCGGGAGAGGGAGCCGGGTAGCGGGGGAAAGCGGGAAGGAGCGGGGCGCCGGAGGGAGAAGAAGGCGCCCGGCCCAGAAAGGAAAGCGGCGCGAGGGGAGACTTTCCCGAAAGGGAAAGTTTCCAGATTTCACTCAAAAATGCAGCAAAAATTCAGAAAAATTTTAGTTTGAATTTTTAGGGGCTTTTCAGAATTCTCTTATTTTAAATGCACGTTTACGTCTATCTCTATCTTTGGGCGCGCACAGCATTATTTCAAGTGATAATATCTGCGAATCTTCGCTTCTTTTACTTTCTTACCTTTATGCACACAACGTTGCACATACATGCTTGTCAATGGTAGAACGAAATCAAATGAATCAATGGTGCTCGCATGATTTTCGACTCACTTTTTCAAATTATGTATTTATATGACTAGATTTATTACATATTGTTCATATATTTAATATCAGTATTTGTCGATATCGGTTGTTTAATTGTCTCCCTAATTATAAGTCGTTTTACTAATCAATTCATTTTTTTTGCTTCAGCTTCTAACAACAAGACCAATTTTTGATTGATCTCTTTTAGTTGCTACCCCTTTCAATGCAATACTCTACAAAATAATTATCTTCTACTTCTTTACAATTATTACTTAATGCTAACCGTTGTGACATGTGTACGCATACATGTGCAATCGTTGCTGGTCCCTACAGATGACACCCGTCACGTTCTCTTTAGTGGCCTCGAGTCTATTCTCTATAGCTGCACTATCTCTACTCCAAACACTTTGCTCTACTACTTCAATACGTTCATCTTCCTATTAGTACGTATGCATACATATATAATATTACTAGTTACGTACCCGTGCGTTGCAACGGAACTCATTGAATATATAGAAAATCGTGCTATAGAAGAGAGTTGTTCTAATCGGTTGGAAAGTGAAGAATGACGAGAAATTGAGGGAATAGAGCGGTTAGAGAAAAATAAACGTACAACCACCAACTTATTCTTTTATAATAGTAATGATACATATTTAATGTCCTCTTTCTACGTCGATAGCTTCTCTTCTTGAAACCGAGAAATGATGTCACCGTTGCATAATCCCCAGCATTATTAGGGGGGGGGGGGTTCCGGCCCGCGCGTTCGGCCACGTCGCCCCCCATGCTCCTCCGGCCGGCGCGTGTCGGCGGGTTTCGCGTACGGCCGGGGGAGGCTCTTTCCTCCGGTTTTTCGGAAATTACGTATAGGTCCTTTTTTCTCGCGGAAAGGTCCCTGCAAGTTTTGTTTTTTAAAAAAATTTTGGATTGCGCCCCGCGGGTTTCTGAAATTACGTATAGGTCCTTATTTACTTACGTACAAGTCCTTACAGGTCCTCAGTTTTTTTCAAAAAAACCCTTTAATTTTTCCGAAATTACGCATGTGTCCTCGTTTTTTTTAATGAAACTCCCTGCGAATTTTCGCCTCTTTTAATTTGGTCCACACGATAGCTAGCGCGGCGTGCGCCGCGCTTATGTGGCTAGTGGTTTACATTTGAGTACTAGTGTACTACTGCATATTACGCTTCTACACCGTAAGGTCTTACCAAGGTACGTTCTGGTTGGACCACTCCGATCCTAATTCTGCGTAGAATGATGGTTTGTTGCTTGTTGGTATCGTACTAGTCTGGACCTTATATAATCTCTAAAATCACGATTTTTGAAGTACAGTCCTATCATAATGGTATGATCCAGGCTTTTGAAGCATCTCTCGGCATGTTTAAGCATTTTTTTCAAGTGGTAATATCTGCGAATCTTCGCTGATCTTACTTTCTTACCTTCGTACACATAACATTGCACATTCTTAGAATGTTTTAAAAAATAATCTATTTTTTATTTTGAATTACAGTAATATAACTGTATTTTTTATTTTACATTAATGACCTCCTGTCGCTCAACCGTTGAACGATTTGGACTAGTCGCCCAACGGTTGAACGATAAGTGTCTAAGTCGCTCAAGGTCGCTCAAACTCAACCGGTAGACGACTTAGGGTGTGTTTGGTTTGGAGTCAGGTAAGGATGGAATGAATCCATCCCTGTTTTTAAGGATGGAACCGTCCCCATCCCCTATTGTCTCTGAAACCAAACACACTATTGGAGGCAGGTAGCGAGGAAGAGGGACGAGCTCATCCCCTCATTTTTTAGGGATGGGGGCATCCTCAATTTAGGGGAATATTCCCGGGATATTCCCCAAAGGGGATGGACTCTGTCCCTGCTGACTCCAATCCAAACAGGTCCAAATCTAGGACGCCCCGTCCCATCCCCTATTGTCCCTGGAACCAAACACACCCTTAGACACTTGGCGTACTTGTATGCTTTTCTCTGAAATATTTGAGTAATACGATGTATGTGGGTTGAACGACTAGGGGCTAGTCGCCTAACGGTTGGGCGACAAGTGTCCAAATCACTCAACAGTTGGACGACAAGTGTCCAAGTCGCTCAACAGTTGAGCGACTTAGACATTTGTCGCGCAACCGTTAGACGACTAATCTAATTCGCTCAACGGTGGATCGATAGAGGGTTATTAGTGTAAAATAAAAAAATAGAGGTATATTATTGTAATTCGGAATAAAAAAATAGATTATTAAAAAAGCTCCACATTCTTGCATTTGCATGTCAATGGTCTCTTCTTTTTGACCTCTAAAAATTACTTTTTAGTTTTCCTACGGTAACCAGCTTTCAAACGTAATGCCTTTTCAAGGCGGTTTCTATAATTTAATTGTAGTAAATACTATAACGACTTCATTTATATCGATTAAAATTATACGTGAGTTTTTATTACTCAGTATTCTTTCATAAGTAAACTAAAAATCATAAATTACAATCATAATCCAGGAACATACACTACATAGTAGAAATGAATAATGACCCTCGTAAGGATATTTTTTATCGCCCTTTCACCTTCTCATAAAAATATGCGTGTACGTACGGTACACTAAGCAATGCTTGGCTACATGTGCTTTGTGTACGAAAAGAACATGAACGAGCTAGCTGTGTAATAACGAACGGTACGACTAATAGTAGTCTAGTACAGCGGAAGCAAACAGGCAATATAAACAGAAAAAGAAAGAGAAAAATACATAGAACTAGAACTACATATATACATATTATTCCTCATGAGATTTCCAATTCAATTCAATTATCAATGTCTCTGTTCTTTTGAGTTACGGTTGATGATTTTTTGCTATGCTTTTCGAGCTGTGCAGCGAACAGTGAAAACATGAACACAAATAGCACACAATGTTTTAGGATCGAAAAACTGTTTGAAGAAACAACTTCCAAAATCTGTCCCATTTATTTAATTCAAAAGTTATAAAAAAACATGATCAATCCTTCTCTGCCCTCGGAGGACCGGGTTTTTAACGACTCACATTTTCGTCCCGACTCCCAAATATAATGAAGTAAAGTACAATTATCGATCGAAGGTCTCCATCGAAAACCGCACCTTGTTTTGACTTGTCTCCATCAAAAACCGCCCCATGTTTTGACTTGTGAACTTAAGCATTCAAATTTGTAGCTTGGTCTTCCTACGAATCTCCCATATATTCCACTCCCTCGTGTGATATGAAGATTCTTAATCAATGGATAATTTAATTGGTCTTCTCCCGGATGATGGGATTGAAATGTGGGAGATTAACAAAGAAGACCGGCTGATTCTAGCAAGACTCAACACCAACCTATCTTGATGGCACAAACCACTTAGATCATATCGAAGCATTAAGCTTCTTCTTGGCAAGTTCCCCGTTGCCATCCAATCTGGTCAATACGTCGTTCACCTCTTGTGACATATTGCTAATGAAAGATACGGTAGTATTTATTTGGGCTAAAACTTATGACTTTTGAGTTTTTTTTTGTATTGTTTAATTTTTTACTGTACCTACTATAAATTTTTTATCATAATTAAATTTAAAATTAAAAAAATGAAAAAATTAGGTTCTCTCATTATAGACAATGCAAAGGAACATGAGGAAAAAAAGAAGAGACAAAAAAGCCTAAAAATACTAAAAAGTTAGAAAAAGATGAAATTAAAAAGTAGAAGCTAAAAGGCAAAAGCTTAAGGCCAAATGAGCAAAGCCGAATCGATCTTTTTTGTATGACTACATAGTAAAAATGAATCAATGACCCTCGTAAGGATATTTTTTTCTCGCCCTTTCACCTTCTCATAAAAAATATGCGTGTACGTACGGTACACTAACCATGCTTGGCTCATACCCTACCACAATATGACATACATGTGCTTTGTGTACGAAAAGAACATGAACGAGCTAGCTGTGTAATAACGGACGGTACGACTAATAGTAGTCTAGTACAGCGGAAGCAAACAGGCAATATAAACAGAAAAAGAAAGAGAAAAATACATAGAACTAGAGCTACATACATACATATTATTCCTCATGAGATTTCCAATTCAATTCAATTATCAATTCCCTATTCTTTTGGGTTACAGTTGATGATTTTTTGCTATGCTTTTCAAGCTAGGCAGCGAACGGTTAAAACGTGGACACAAATAGCACACAATATTTTAGGATTGAGCAACTGTTTGAAAAAATGACTTCCAAAATCTGTCTCATTTATTTAATTCAAAAGTCATAAAAAACATGATCGATATTTCTCTGCCCTCCGAGGATAGAGTTTTTAACGACTCATGTTTTCGTCCCGAATATAATGAAGTACAATTACCGATCGAAGGTCTCCATCGAAAACCGCACTTTGTTTTGACTTGTCTCCATCGAAAACCACCCCATGTTTTGACATGTGAACTTAGGCATTCAAATTTGTAGCTTGGTCTTCCTATGAATCTTCCATATGGGTGTGATCATTTGGGCTTCAGTTTCTGGCTTCCGGCTTATTTTTTATTATTCATAAATTTCGTCTTTTTCTGAATTTTTGGCTTATTGTTGAGGTTTTTTGCCGGTTCTTTTTTTCCGTATGTGTTTGTATTATACGTAATGGGCTAACATATTTTTTATATTTTTAATTTTTTTAAATTTAATTATGCTAAATAAGCCTCTGTCAGATACAGTGTTTTTTCTGTCAGCTACAGTGTTTTTCAGCCATAAGCCACCAAAAAAAGCCCAAATGATCACCACTCCCTCGTGTGATATGAAGATTCTTAATCAATGGATAATTTAATTGGTCTTCTCCCGGATGATGGGATTGAAACGTGGGAGATTAACAAAGAAGACCGGCTGATTCTAGCAAGACTCAACACCAACCTATCTTGATGGCACAAACCACTCAGATCATATCGAAGCATTAAGCTTCTTCTTGGCAGGTTCCCCTTTGCCATCCCTACTCTGGTCAATACGTCGTTCCCTAACTGCTCCACCTCTTGTGACATATTGCTAATGAAAGACACGGTATTGTTTATCTGGACTTAAACTTATAACTTTTGGGATTTTTGGTATTGTTTAAGATTTTTTATTGTACTTGATGTAAATTTTTTATCATAATTTAATTTAAAATTTGTAAAAATGAAAAATTAGATCCTCTTATTACGGACAATGCAAAGGAACACGAAAAAAGAAAAGGCAAAAAGGCCTAAAAACACCAAAAAATCAGAAAAAAAACGAAATTAAGAAGTGAGAAGGTAGAAGCTAAAAGGCAAAAGCTTGAGGCCAAATGAGCAAAGCCGAATCGGTCTTTTTACACCATCCCCATGTCTTTTTCTTCGTATTGTTCCCACAGGAAATTCATCCGTAATTGCGAATACCAGTTAGTCTTGCATGTGCAGAACAGTTGCTAGAAAAAGCATGTATGATGTATCCGATGTTATGCTAGGTTTCGTTGCCTAATTCAGGAAGACAGCCAGCTAGGACGATGGCAATTCCCGGACCGCTTGTGAATTAGACCGTGATCAAGACTAGCCAACTGGCAATGAAGTCATTAGCAAATTAAGAACAAACATGTCTCCACTTGGAAGATGTTTATCATCCGCTCGTTCCAAAACGGTCTTTCTCATCCGAGCTGTGCTTCATGATCGCTTGCCACGATGCATGCATGATGTCAAAACAGGGATGCAATTTGTGATGTAATCAACATGATGTCGTCGAGACAAACTGTCTAATGGGGTTGATGCGACATGATCTTGTGATCTTGTCCATGTCCATGAACACACAAATAAATCTTATTGCCGTAAAAGATAATATAGTGATGCCCATATGCAAATTTTAGGGCAATTAATCATCCATGCAGTATATTTTAGAAATTGGTCATTCGTTTTTTTTTTTTGTTCGAAGGACCGGTCATTAGATTTGTAAATTTTGGTCAAGCTACCGTGTGTTGCGACAATAGATATGGTTATAAGGTCGCAAAACCAAAATTCAGAAGAACCAGTAAGGCCTTATTTGGGGGCCGAGAGTGTGAAAAATAAATAACAAGCGTCAGTATGCAATTGGTGTGTTCTGTGATGTGTGCTGCAATGTAGAATCTCACCTAACGAAAATGTTCCACACGCTTAATTAATGTCTTAAAAATGGTACTGCTGCCTTTTTTTGGGTTGTTTTCACGTCTTTTTCGTCCATTTTATTGATATTTCAAACATGGATAGAAGAATAGAACGGTTCAAAGCTTCAAAATAAGGCCAGCTAGCCCTGTACTTCTGCATTATCTGATCATTATCAACACGTACCCCTCAGTACTAGTCTACTAGATTTTAGTGCTGGCTCTAGATCTTTAGTTAATAGAGGATCCAGTCAGTTAAGTCTTGAAAATAATAGATGTCCTGGTTATTATTTACTTAGCGCTAATTATGGCTATTATGTCATGCGGCAGAGGGGGTGCTCAGCAGGTCACCTGTTGAGATATCATAGCTCGGTTAATACCATTGAGCTTGATAAGTCTATAAAAAAGTTAAATTTATAAAAATAGATACTTAAATGTTAAATTTAAAAAAATGACCACAGCCACTGCATGAATTGTTGGAGGGTCCCAACAGGTCCTAACCTCCTGTGGCTGGCCTCTGCATACAAGTCAAGCACATGTCAACTCCTTCAAGTCATATTCTCTATGGCTACTTTTCCTCTAGAATTCTGACACCTCGTACGAGAAAGGGAAAACGTCTCGTGGTGTGCCTGGTTGCTGAGTCACGCTCCTCTACCTACGTCACCTCGCTGACGTTTTTATGTTAGTTCTAATGCAATTGTAGCTAGCATCGCAAATCGTACGATGCTGCTGGCTCTTGCCGGTTGATCTAGCTTCCATCCGATGTCCTTTCTTTTTTTAGAGATATTCTTCGAATATGCCCTCCACCAGCCTCTTTTTTCTCCTTTCAACTCCAACACAACTTTCAACTGAAAAGAAATTCCACCGAAATTTGAAAGATTCCAATTTGGACACTTTCAAACCGAGATTCAAATTTTCACCATTGAAGCTTTTCAACCGAATTAGAAAAAAATTCAACTAAACAATCGAAGCTTTCAACTCTCAGAACTTTCAACCGAAATTTGAAAACTTTGAAACTAAGATTTCAGAAACTTTCACCTCAAAACTTCAGAAAACTTTCAATGTGAGATTAAAAAAACTTTTACACCGGGTACACTTCTACAAAACAAGCTATACTGAACGTCTCATCACAGACGGTTCATGTGGAGCCGTCTGTGCTTTGATTATTACAGGCAGTTTATGGATAAAACCGTATCTGAAACTATCATAAATGGTTAAGTTTAAAAGTAGTCTAAGATATACGCATTATCACAGACGGTTTTAATTAGAACCATCTATGAAACTATCACAGACAGTTCATATAAAAACTCATCTCTGATATGTGCATTATCACAGACGGTTCGTATAACAAACCGTCTCTGATAATGACACGTCACTAATCTGTGACGTATCCCTCAGAATTTCGATCTCACCCATCCATTCTCTCCACATCGAATGGTAGGCACCGGTTCTTACCTTCCACTGGCATTCACGCGTGAGTTTATATAGCTTCCTGCATCCTCCCTCGACGACGCCATCTACCTTCCACCGTGAGCTAGTGCCTCCGTTGTAACACCACGGTAGACTGCACAATACACTCTTGTCGCAAGTGTTGTAAGAGTGTCTTCTGTCACCATCCGCTGTATCCAGCATGTTCCTCGACGACACCGACTACATCCGTGAGCTAGTGCCTCTGTTATGACACTACGGTTGACTACACAACACACTCTTGTCGTAAGTATCGTAAGAGTATCTTGTGTAGTCTCACTGTTGTGTCACAAAGGTGGCGCTACCGCCGCCTCTCTATTGCCGGTGATATCCGATCGCCATCCGATGCATCGCAGCTTGTTCCTCGACGATGCCGACTACCGCCGTGAGTTAGCACCTCTGTTGTGATACCACTGTCGACTGTATAGTACACTCTTATCGTAAGTGTCGTAAGAGTGTCTTATTCAGCTCATCGTCGTGCCACAAAGGTGGCGTTGCCGCCACCTTTCCATTGCCGGTGATATCCAGCAGTCATCCAATGCATCCAGCTTCTACTATCTACTAGGATCTCTGCTTCTTATATATTCTTGCCGTGTTAAAGAGTTAGGTTCGTTATCTTGTTATATTGTAATGGAATGTGTTGTTACGTTTGCCACTGTATTTGCTTGTTTTTAAAGGGTATAGGTAATATCATTTCTTGAGGCTAGCAAAAAAAAAATAGAAAAAATTTAGGTATACAATGAACTATCATAGACGGCTTTGTCGTATAAACCGTTTATGAAGAACTATCACAGACCGTTCTATATACCAATCATCTTTGATACTCGTCAATGACAGATGGTTGGTAACTGGAATCGTCTATGATGTGTAGTATCACGGACGGTTTTTGGTTCAAACTATCTATAATAGTTTTCTTCACAGACGGTTCTAGTTACAACCGTCTGTATTGTCTTTATCACAGACGGCTCACAAACCGTCTGTGATAACATTCGATTATCATTGACATATAAACACAGGTGGTTTAGAAAACCATCTGTAATGACTATTCTGAACTGTTTGTGATGACCTATTTTGTAGTAGCGTCGCCGTCACCGGAGGCAGTCGTGAGCTCCGCTGAAGCAAAAGAAGATGACCTCGCCGGCTAGGGTCTTCGCGACGCCAAAGTTATAGGAGGCGGCGTCGGGTGTAGACGACAGGGGCAGACGAAATCATGTACGTTCGTCGGAAGACGCAGGAGAACACAAGAAAATATCCCTCCTAAAATCGAAAAGGTAGCATATTTTTTTATTTACTTCGGTCTCTTTGGGACATTGAGCTTGATTTCATGGTGGTATTGGGCAAAGCCAAGTTTGCGTTGTCCATTAACAAATGCCACACAATCAGGGTGTTCTACAGCCATATTTGCCTTCAAAATATGGCGTCTTGGCCGCAAGTTGTAACAATATTTGTAGCCTCAACTAGAGTCGGGTGAATGTTTGTACAAAAGACTGCGTCCTGGGAATTTGCTGGTAGCCATATTTTTTTACAGAGAACTAACTTTCTAATAGCCATTTGCGCGCATGAATACACAAGCACGATCCCAAATGTAACCTTGAATGTATTCCTGTATTGACATTTGCTGCCCTGAATATACAACATGTAGTATACTCGTACATTAAAATAACCGGTCTGGAATTATTTCCACTATTCTCGCGGCCACCGCGCTCGTGAGGGACTCCACAAACTCCGCATCGTTCTTGAGCAAGTTCACCATTTCCTCCGTTAAAAGCTTCTGAAACTCAGGTGTAGCCACCTCCCTCGAGATGGCCTCCACACTCAATCCTGACCCTTGGTTCGTTAGATCAAAGGTGATCGTCTGGCCTGACGAGTTGATGGAGATCGAGCACGGCAGCGACTCGGCCCGGCTCGTGGACCCGTTGCTGACAAACCCACTGCGCGTAGGTTGAGCATGGTTGTGCTCGCCCTCGTAGGTCGCCACTAGCATTGACATATCCTCTGCGCTTCTCTGCACCTACGGGACAGGATCCGAATCAAAGCTCAGCAAATCAGCACGAATCGATTGTGAAGTACTAAGTGTAAATCTGAGAGATGTTTCTTTTCATAATATGTTCTTAGTTACCTTCTTCTTCACGGGACAAGGAGGAGCAAATGCGCAGCGGAAGTAGGCTCTAGGGTACGGGTTGTCGCGCGTCACCTTCTGCCCGTACTTCCTCCATTGGTAGCCGTCCTTCACAGTCTGCATGCGCTCGCCCGCGGCGAAATATTTTTACACACGCGCAATGAAGAAGAAGTACACATGCATGGCATGCAACTGGCAGTGCGTTGTGTAAGTGTTCGACTCACGAGGTTGGTGTCCGAGGCCGAGGGATCCGCGCGCACGCAGACCGTCCTGACCTTGGGCCGCGGCTCCGCCGTTGGCTCTCTGGCGGCCTCCTCCCCAGCCGCATTGGCAGGGCCGCTCGGCGCCCTCGCGGTGGCGACGACCGACGCCAGCGGCGTCGCGAGAGCGCGCAGGTGGGGGTGATCGGCGAGTATGGCGTCGAGCGCGCCGGCCAGCCTCCGGTTCTCTTCGCGCACCTGCCTCAGCTTCTCCCTAAGGTCCTCTTCCTGCTCAACGTACATGCATTCAGGACACTCTCGCAATTAAATGAGTCGGATCAGCAATAGGTGAGAAGATCGATCGTCGACCGACCGGGGAACGCCGGCCGAAGAGCGGCAGGAGACCGGCGCTGTCGGTCGGAGATGGGCCGTCGCCGTCGTCCATAGCCGAAACAGCAGTGTACGGAGAGTAGATATAGCCTATAGGCACATTGCAAACAGTGGTTCTCCGAACGTGAGGAAACGTGAACATTGTGCGAGGATGGCGTGGGTCATGCTATATAGAAAAAGGCCATGGGCTCGCGAGCTCTCTCGTGTTTGCCTCCTCCGTTGACTGACCGATCCATCGATACCGAGTGTGCTCATCACCATGACATCACCCATGACGTCCTGTACGTCGGTTGTTCACCGAAAAAGTCTTGAGTCGTGCTTGTATGCATCGTCCTCTAAATACAAGCTGTATAAATTTTAAAGCGAGTAAATAGATAAATAATCATTATTTATCTTTTATTTATGTTTTAATATTTATGTGATTTTGAAATAGTGATGCATAGGGGCACTTTATAAAAATGTTTTCTGAGATAAGAGGCATGACACATCAATCTGGGTTGTCATCTTAGAAAGTATGGCCTTCAAGCTAGCTTAGCTGAAGGGCAACCAAGCTGACGAATTAGTAGCTATTCGGTTGGGCTGAAACAAACTGGTTTATGACTGAAATTGTATATAGTTAACTGAAATTACACTGTAGCTGATGGTGATTTATTTGACGTAACTAATTTTTTAAAAAATAAAAATAGAAAAAAAGTTAGCCCATTATAAATAATACAAATGAAAACGAAAAAAGAACCAGTAAAAAGATAAAAAACAAAATCTAGAAAATGACAATTAAAAAATATTGAAAATAATTCAAAAGTTAAAAACTCATACGAAATAAACGGAAACTTAGCCGGGTTGGTTTGCACACGTAGTGGCGACCACTTCATCGCGCAGCATAGTCGCACGGGTGGATAGGACAGCTTGACCAGACGTTATACGGGATTTTGCTCCGGAGGAAAAGAGACCCTTTTTACCAATGCGATGTGGTCAGCTTTCTACATTCCCTCGTGTTGAGATACTAGCTCACCCTGGGCACAAAAAACCGAAAACCGAGTACCAAACCGAATTTACCGAGAACCGAACCGAAAGTACCGAAACCGAAAATTTCGGTTCCAGGTTCTCAGGAAATTCGGTTCGGTGCCTCGGTTTACCGAAATACCGAACTACCGAAATATTATGTATTTGTGGCTTTTTCTCTGTATGATTTGGCACTTATTCTATATGAAATCATGTTACATTTATGTCAAAATTGGCTATTGAACTTGATGTTACATGCTGTTGTACCCTGTTCGGTAATTTCGGTAAATACCGGAACCGAACCGAAAGAACCGATACCGAATTTCTTCGGTACCGAGTTTTTTCAGGAACCGAACGGTACCGAGATTCGTAGGAACCGAATTTGTATGGGTACCGAGGAACCGAACCGATCGGTTCGGTAGTACCGAACGCCCAGGGCTAATACTAGCCTCATAGGCGCGGCGGCACGCCGCGTCAGCCATCGTGTGTACCGAAGTAAAAGAGGCGATAATTCGTGAGTAGTTTTTTTTAAAAAATCGAGGGCACATGTGTATTTCCAAAAAAGTCAAATGTCTTTTTCGTAAAAAAGCGAGGACCTATACGTAACTAAACGAGGACCCGTACGTAATTTAGAAAACCGCGGGGCGCTATCCTGCAAAGCATAAAAAATTTCGGTGAAGTGGATCGGTGTTTTCAAAAAAACGGGGCTTAAAAAAACTGGCAGGGACCTTTTCGCGAGGAAAAAGGATCTCTACGTAATTTCTGGGAAATATAGGGAAATCGCCTCCCCCGGCCGTACGAAGATTCCCCGCCACGCGCCGGCCGGAGCGCGCGGGCGGGGCGACGTGGGCGAGCCCCCGCGCGGGCATTCCGCGGGGCATATAGGTTTTTTATTCATATTTGTTAAGTATTTTTGCTTGACTGTTGAGAAACTTCTCAGTTAATGCCAACTTTTTTTTGGCTGTTCATGTCAACTTTAGGGTCTGCTTGAAACGATTTTAGCTTCTAACTCTTTCTGATTTTTAGAGGTTAAAAGTCATTGGAACATATCAGGTTCCAATTTTAGCTTTTTGATTTTTTTTTCTTTTTTTATTTGTAGATATATAATTGTGTTTTTATCTTTTTTTCTTATTTTTAAAAATTTTAAATTATATAATTTAAAAAATTAACAGCTATTATAGCACAATTCCAAGTAATCAACTGTGAACTTCTAATTGGCCCAGGCGATTCTGGCGGCTGCAGCGTACACGTACTTGAAAACGCGAAGATAGTCAAGGATGGAACAAAGCGAACAACCATTAGTAAGGTAAGATAACAAACTTGGCTTCATTCATTTGAAATACAGAAAATTATCCTTACCTTTCCTCGCCGTTAGCGCCCATTTGTATACTACTCCCTCTGTTATATTTTATTGTTTTTAGATATCATTTTAAATACGTGCAGTCGGTCTTTTGAAACTTTAATAACTAATATACATGAAATTATTTGAATTTGTCATATAAAAATAATATTACTAGATTTGTCAAAAATACTTTTATAACAATATATTTTAAATAATTTTTAGTATCATATAATTAGAAAAAACAATAACAGTCAAATATATGTGTTAGAGATCGTATTGATGTCCTAAGCAATAAGTAAAAAAGAATAAGGCAATATATCTTTTGGAACTAATATGGAAGCAAAGATGAGGAGAAAAATTGGGTCAACGTCGTGTTATAGTTGACGAACGTACTTATTCTCTGGAATAACTATACATAACCGCTCATTACTCCCGATGATAACCGTCAGACGACGAGTGAGATACCACGTCTCTGATAATAACTCCCTTTGGATGGTTATCATTTGAAACATTAAGATGTCACTTGGTAAGGAGCAACCGCCAAATGCTTTGCATGCTATATAAAGGCTGACATCAGGGAGGACAGGTGGAGGGAGAACGAAAGAAGCACAAGTTATTTTGCATTACTTTCTTTCCCAATTGTAATCAGTTCACTGAGTAATAGCCACACAGAAAGTAGGGTTATTATTCTCCCAAGAAAAGGCCAGAACCTGTATAAATTCCTGTGTTTTTCTCTGTGTGATCGTAGCCAGGTAGTTGAGAGATCCCCAGAATCCAAGTAATCATATGTAAGATCGGTATTAGAACACTGATAAGATCAGTATTAGAACACTGCCACGTCCCAAACACAAGTGATATGCACTTGACTCTCATCAATATAATCGATGTAAACATGCACTACTTAACACCCATGTAAATATTTCCACATAGCATGGACTTCTGCCATGACTGACACCTTGCATGGACTAATGCTATGACTAACACTTTTATAGCCTCCCACCAAGATTAACACAACCGAAACCAACTCAACTCACTCATCTCAGCACTGGCTGGTCTGACTGCCAAGTGAACCTCGGTCAAACCCCAATAATAGGGGACCGGTCTGACTGCGGCACCCATGCTAGTTAGACCACCCCAGGACCTCCGGTGGGACCGCCATCCACGGCTGGTCACATCGGACCCAAAAACTCCTAGTAACTTGACGAGCACCTCTCTGAAATAAACACATCGCAAACTAGAAATCTGTCACATGACATTTTCGGTTGGACTGCTACCCACAACTGGCCACACCGGACGCGGCTCATCAAACCTTTCTGTTTTGGTTACAGCTCAAGCGCCAGTCAGACCGATGTTATACGACTGGTTAGACCACACATGCACAATGGTCAGACTGCCTCTATAGGCTGGTCAGAACGATCCCAAGCTGACATTAAAAACTAGAGAGTAAATGACACAAAATTCCTTATTTCTGCAAGAGGTATCGAAGTAAATCCTAAAAAGATAAAGGCCATTGAGCAAATGCGCCCTCCAACCTCTACTAAAGAAGTCCAAAATCTCATAGTGTGCATGGTGGCTTTAAGTCATTTCATCGCATGGCTGGGAGAAAAAGGACTCTCTTTCTTTAAAATTCTAAAGAAGCACAAGGGTTTCGAATGGCCGTAGAAGACCAATGATGCCTTCGAGGATGTCAAGAGGCATCTTACAGTGCTCCTGTTCTGATTTCTTTGAAACCAGGAGAGATACTCTTAATATATCTAGCTGCCATGCCACAGGCAATAAGCGTAGTACTGGTCGTAGAACATGAAAGCATCCAACGACCAGTTTATTACGTAAGCGAAGTTTTATACGGGCTTAAGGAGTGATACCCTTAGGTTTAAGAACTTTTATATGCCCTCCTCATGTCTTCAAGGAAACTGAGGCATTATTTTCAGGCACATAAAATTATTGTGTCATCTGAGTTTCTCTTAGGAGAGGTCCATCGAAACAGGGAAACAGCGGGGCTTATGGCAAAATGGTCGGTCGAACTTATGGAGTTCGACCTCCATTTTCTATCTCGAACGGCTATTAAATCCCAGATCTTGTCAGACTTTGTTGCTAAATGGACAAATCCTGAACCTGTTCAGGATCCCAGTACAATTCCCACGACCAGTGGATGATGTACTTTGATGGGTCACTTACACTTAGTGGCTAGGGTGGTCCTAAAATCTCCTACGGGAGAGACCTTAAAATATGCTATTCAATTAAAATTTCCAACCACTAATAACATGGCTGAATACAAAGGTTTGTTAGCTGGCATACGAGTAGTGAAAGTGCTCAGGATTCAATGACTACTCGTGAGAGGAGAACCTCAACTAGTCGTGAATCAGGTTGAAAAAGAGTTCTAGTACTCTAATTCAACCATGTCTCAGTACTAATTGGAAGTTAGAAAGCTTAAGAAGCATTTCTTCGGTTTCATGATGCAATATATCCTTTGAAAAGATAATTTTCTTGCTGACTAATTAGCTCGAAAGGAGTCTTCTTAGAATAGGTCTAGAAGCTGTATCTGGTTGAAACACCAGAAACATCTCCTAATGAAACAACCTCTCTAGAATAAGAGGATATCTAAATGGGACCCATCTATGAGTATCTTTAGAAGGCTACAATACCCGATGATAATCTTGAGGCAGATCGTTTATCCTAAAAGACCAAAATGTATACTTTGGTCGATGAAGTACTCTACAAATGATGTACTATGCAAAAAGAAGGATTACTACTCCTTCACGACATACATGGGGGCATCTGTGGAGCGTATGCTTCTTACAGAACGCTGATTGGAAAAGTCTTTCAACAAGGTTTTTACTGACCGATAACCCTTCATGATGCTAGAGAGTTGGTTAAAATGTGTATACAATGCTAGTTTGATAGCAGACAAATACACCAACTGGCTCAAGCTTTACAGACTATACCTTTTTCTTGGTCTTTTGTGCCATATACTAGAACCGCTCCTAAAAGTACCAAGGGGCTTCGAATTTCTTTTTGTAACTATTGATACGTTCACGAAATAGATTGAAGTTGAACTATAACTGGGATAGCAACGGAAGCTGCTAAAAGGTTTATGATGAGAAGCATAATTACTCGATTTGCGGTGCCAAGTCGAATAATTACAGACAATGTTAAGTAATTCTTGAGTGCAAAATTTCAAAATTTTTGTGAAGAATTGGGTACCAAGTTGTGTTGTACTTCTGTCGCTCATCCCCAAAGCAATGAGGCAGTCAAAAGAGCGAATGGCCAAATAATGCAAGTGATTAAAACTCATATCTTCGACCAGCTTGTAAAGTGCTCAGTGGCTTGGGTACAAGAATTACCTTCAGTGTTATGAGCAATTCACATGACTCATAGTCAAGCAACAGGTGAAACTCCCTTTCTCTAGTTTTCGGGACTGAAGTCATACTTCCTCGAGAACTAAAGATTAGGTCGACAAGAGTCAAAACTTTTAACGACTCCAACCAAGAACAACTTCGAGCAGATGACATAAACCTACTCAAAGAGAAGATGAATCAAGCCTTGATCTATTCGGTAGTTTACCAACAACCCTGCGCAAATACTGCAATCATAAGGTCCAAACTCGCAGCCTTACTATAGGTGGCATGGTGTTGAAGAAAATTCAATCACAGTCTAATCAGAACAAATTTTCCCTAAGTGGGAAGGTTCTTACACAGTGGTCGAAATTATACGACCAGGTTCGATACGACTTGCCATGGAAGATGGCCGAGTCCTCTCAAATTCTTGAAATATCGATAAACTACACAAATTCTATGTGTAACATTTTACTCTCTTAATAATGTTTTAAGTATTTTCAATCTTTATTGTCATACATGCTTTCTTTATAGTTTGTTCGACCACCTTTGGTAAATTCAATTAGTTTAAACAGATCGGAGAAGGATACATTGCCAAGTCGAAGTCTTTCCTATCTGCATGTGGTCTAGCGTCGTACTATTTTCAAGTTTTGCTATCAGTACACAACAATTAGTTCACTAAGAAAAGTCAAATGAATTTAAATTGGATCACTGAGTATTTATCCTGTTCTTATTTACACTCTTGATTTGATTAACTTAGTCGAAGAAAGTTAACGTCACCTAGTCGAAGTGTTTTCTCTCTACACGTAGTCCTGCCCACTAGAAAGAACTTCCTAGTATCGACTTGTTCCTAACTTTTGCTACTAGAATATGATAATCTAAGTCGGTAATGATAATAAGATAAACTGCTCTGCTTTCCACAGACCCTATTTTACACTATTTGCTTAGTTTATTCGTATAAACTAAGTAAATAGTCGGGGGGCTAGGATAAGGTTATTAATATAACTTCCATTCTTAGTCTATTTTTTTCTTTCATTTCGTTATTGACTACTCAACCAGATAATTTGCAGGAAAAGAAAAATTAAAATTTTATTAACTTGTATTAACATGTTTTCTATTACAAACTACTCTGATGAAGGAGATCCAATTGCATCTCCTTCACAACCTTTTGACTAACCAACTCCACTTTTTTGATAGATGAGTTGCTTCTGCTGCAGACTAGTTGAAGTCATATTTGATTGGTTGTAAATTGAGGTTTTGGTCATATGCCTTGAGTTAAGCCAAGGCATAGCTCACTGCACCTTTGATTGCCTCTCTTAGTGAGTCAATCTGGTTGGTCTTCAAAGTAGTTACTAGCTTCTCTAAGGCTTCAATTTATTGCCCAATTGCACCAAGCCCACCGAGTAAATTTTTAGGAGTGAAGTGTTATCTTGAAGATTGATCTTCATCGACTTCGTGTCCTCCTGACTACGAGTCGAAGCTTCTTGGAGTTGCTTTATTTTGACTACTTGCTCTGCAAATAGAGTAAAGCTAGTAAAAAATAGTTCCTAAAATATTACTTCATGGAACTAGTCATAGGTAAAGATTTCCTTAACTGCTAGTTAAGACTCAAGTTTCTTGACTTCATTGTCATGAGAGGCAACAGTATTTTTTGCACTGCTCTTCTCACAACTTAATCTGCTAGTCTTTTTCTTTGCCAAGATAGGAGAGCTCACCAATCACTAAAGCCTTTTGTTCGACCTCAATGCGGAGGTTACCCGTTTCGATCTCTTTTTCTATAAAAAAAGAGTTAGAGAAAGAAAAGAAAGTCATTCATATAAATAGTCTCAAGTTCAAAACTTACTGTTTATTTCATCTCGCAACTTACTAGTTGTAGAGCTTTCTCTCAGAAGCTTTATCCACAAATCTTCATTTTCCTTAGCTTCTGCATCTCGACCTTTGCGATGTCGAGTGCATCAACCAAGGACTTTTCGTCACACTTAGACCTACAAAGGTTAAAGATAGACATGAAGAGCTGGACAAATAGTCGAAACATGAAACATTGCATGTCATGATGACTTACCATTTCTCCACCTTCTTGTAGAGTTCAGCATTTTGCTGTCGTAACAGCATAAGTTGTCTGTGGTATTCACCCACAGTAACAATATTTTTCAGTGCACTCTGAATAAAGAAGGATAGTGAGGTCGGAAAAACCAATTATGAGAATGGCTGAGTATTAGATACTTACCTTAATGCTCGTTCGAGCAAACCTGGCAAATACCCATTGGGGATCTTTAAGTTCATCAAGCTCTTCAGCCTTGTAGACCACACCTTTTCAAGGCACTCACCATCAAACACATTCCCCTGTTGGGAATATCCTTGGGGATGAGAACCTCAGTTACGAGATCGATACGAAGAAGATCCCACCACAGAAGCAGGGCCAAAAAAACTCAAAGAAGAAATTAAGGTACTCTTCTTCTTCTTCTTCGCTAGTATTTGCAGTCTCGGCTCCTCCTTGCAGATTGGGAGGAACGTCCTCGTTGATTTCCTTCTTGGCACAATGGTCGAAGGCAACTCCAACTTCTGGGTCAGATGCTTTTTCCCTGTCTTTGCTGCCTTCGCTTCTACTTCCTCAACCATTTCAATGGTCGTAGTCGTTTCAGCTCCAACGGCTGCTCCCACTACCGGGGTGGCGGTCGATTCTTCAACCATTTTCTCTGTAGTCTCTATGGCTGTGGGAAGAATGGTAGAGGGCTTCTCGATAGAAGCATTCTCAAAAGTTGGAGGAGCTGGGCTATGATCACAAGAAGAAGCACATCGACATTATACAAGACAAAAAGGTAAAATGCTATTCTTATGCTTTCGATTACATACCTTGCTTTCTTAGTTTCGATCGCGAATACAGAAGAAACCTTTCCTAGGGAAGATTTCTTTGACATTTTGTCTATGACCACGTCTGGTCATTGAGGAATGGGTCTCCTATGACCACGTCTAGTCGTAAGCCTCGAGCAAGTGCTACTGCTCCAAGTGCTTTTTGCCCCTCCTAATGATCGAAGCCAGTTTCGACCATCTAAGGAACAACATCCCTTTCGATCGTAGGTGTTGTTGGAGCAACAATATCTTTCACAAAAGATACAAAGCTTTTCCAATTCTCCTTTTTGAGTTCCTTAATAAAGCCATGAGAAGCGCCGACTAAAAAAGTTTTGTCATCATAATAGTAAGGTAGCTTGATCTTGGGGGCTTTTTGCTCCAATACGACTGGCCCCTCTTTCCTCTACAGCAATCACGTCTACATAGAACTTCTTAATGGGGCTAGACGATGAAGGAGCAGCACTTGAGCTTTCGCCTTGCTTGTTGGCAGCCTCCACTAGCTGACGCCTTTTAGCCAAAGGTGCTTTAACTTCCTCTGCCCTTTTACCAATAACCATCAGTTCCTCTTGGTCGTCCTGACGGTTTGCCATGCCTGCTTTCTGCATGAAGAAAGAACATTACTTAATCATTCCCTACGACTATGGCATCCTAAAATATGAAATTGATTTTCGATTACCTTTAGGCGTTCTTTCCTTTCTTTGGTAGATACGTCCACCAGGATACGAGGGGGCACTCCATCAAGTGGTGAACTTTTCTCACAGAGGAGCTTGACTCGAGTGTCAATCTCCCCTAGTGGAAGATCTACTTAGACAGATAAAATCATCAACAATCAAAACTCAAAAATTAACTAAAAGAGGGTTTGATTATTACTTACCTTCCTCGTAGTCCCTAGTTGCATCCTTAGCCTCGAGTACCTCCACTTAGCCTCGAGTACCTCCACATAGGATGTGCTCGTTTCTTCAGGGGGTAATGTGGCATATGATGAAATCCTTCACTACATGCCAGTCGGTAAGCTCCTTATCTCTTAAGTCTTTTATGGTTTCAATGTAGGGGCCTAGCCGATTGAGATCCTTGAGAACCGAATCCCAGGAAGGATTCTTCTTTATAGCCTTCTCCACGAAAGAAAGGCTATCTTCACTAGTCATTTTCCAGTAGAACCACTTCTTCTTCCATCCCGGCCATGATGACGGAGCAAACAATTGGATGTATTCATTTGTTTTGCCATTATGGAGCTTCAGACCACAGCTCCCTACAATCCCAGTCTGTCTACTCATTCCATAATAATATTGGAAGAGTTCCAGATTTGAAGGAATCCCCATATAGGCCTCACATAGGTATACAAACACACTTAACATGGTGATGGAATTGGAAGCTAGATTCATCAACTCCATCCCAAAGTGTTCGAGTACCAATGAGGGAAAGGGATGAGCGAGTAATTGAAGGCCACATTCACTATAAGCTTGAAATAATAGAATTTGTCTGATTTCCCCTGATAGCCAAAGTTGTACAGTGGCTTCAATCTACTTCACAAATTTTTTGAAGGGATCTTCTCAGAAGTGACCAAGGCCTTCATCTTGTCAACATCCATCATTAACACTACCCAAACAGAAGAGGTTCCAGCTATTTTCTCTCGGAGGTTGGTTTGGATTTGGAAGAAATTGGAGGAAGGAGATGACTTGGTTAGTGTCGAAAAACTCAAAGAACAATGGAACTGAAGGGGAAAGTAAGAACTCCTAAGGTTTCCCCGCGGTAAGTTTTTATAGCCACATGATTTACTTAAAGATCTCGAGAAACTCAATAGTTACCACCTCTTCGGGAGCTACTCTAACGAACAAATTGCTAAGTCAATTAGAATTCTAAAATCTATCTGTTTGAAACCATCATTGTCGTTACAACTCCAGTAAAATTACCTTCTTGACTAAGTCTACTTCTGGCCAAATGAAATCAAAAAGGCTTTACTTTCAATCTTCACCGATCTACGATCTCTTTTTCTTAAGTAAGTTATTTTCACTTAAAGTTGGAGGGCTAGATGACGAGGATATAATAGTCCTCATTTTACTATTTATCTATAAATAGTATTATTACATCATTTTGTTCCTAAGGTATACCCTTTATATTTATAAGGAAGAGACCACTCCATGTGGGCATAAGACTTTCTACGACCACTCTATGGTCGAGAGCCTTTTCACGACCGCTTCATGATCATAAGTCTTTCTACGAACATAATATAGTTGTAAGTCATTATACGACCACCCTGTGTTGTGAACTCTTCTACGACTAGCCTCGCTACGACCAACTTGTCTACGAAGACCTACTACATCATGGGTCTGTCTGACAAGGTAGTTAACATGTGCAGTTGTTATCTGTAATAACTGCTCATAACTCCATCCTCATTTTAGCAATAACCAACTTGTGATGAAGAACTATCACGTCTCTGATAATAACTTCCGTCAGACAATTATTCGTCTGATACATTAAGACGCCTCTTGGCATGGAGTAACTGCCACCTTTTTGTATGCTAATTAAAGACGCAAGTAGTGGGAGAGTGAGAAGGGGACACAAGGAACAGGTGCAAGTCATTCAGCATTGTTCTTTCTTTCTAGTGTAATCAGTACACTTAATAATAGCCACACAGGAGTAGGGTTATTATTCTCTCCGGAGAAGATCCGAATCTGTATAAATTTCCTGTGTCTTTCTCTATGTAGTCAGCTGTTTGAGAGATCCCCGAACCAAATAATCATATTGGTATTGGAACACTGACATCTGCATTAAAAAGATACGCTATTTAAAAACTAGTTATTATAGATAAGTCAAAAGCCAAAAAGGATAAGCTAAAAGAAGAAAGCATTTGTGTCCTCTCAACAATTTGTACGTGGGTGTTTTCGTGCAATTGGAAAGCTAATTGTTGCTACTGATTTTGCAAGTAGACGAAGACTTCGACCGTGCGGCAGCGGAGACGGTCGCCGGAGAAGACGACGGCCAAGAATCGGAAAGTGTTACCCTGCGGAGAGCTCGTACTTTACCCCGTGATGAGGTAACCGGAGCACCCATCCATCTCGCCCGCCCATCCTCGATCGAACGGACGAGACCCAGCGTTTCGAGATAGAGCGGATCGCGCACGGGTTTCGCCCGCGCGCAAGGCCAGAACCACAGGCCCATCGGCCTTGTCGGCATCCTAGGCCAGTTCTCCAGCTTTGCACACCATCGTCCCAGTGCAAAGCTTGATCTGGTGCACGGACTAGGTCGGTTGCTTGATCTGGTGCCGTACCGTGCTGTTTTAACTGGGCCGGATTATGGGCCCAATCTCCAGCTTTCCACACCATCGCCGCTGCTGCAAGCCTTTTTTTCCCGCCTATTCAGGAGCGTTTTCCATGACGGTTACCCCGGATTCCATTAATGCATAACGGAATGAAAGTCTTACCCATATTCAGGAGCTTGACTCCATTAGACATGAATAGGAGTATAGTCGTCGAATAGACAAGTCTAAAGCTCCGTTCTTTTGGGCTGTGATTGATAATTTTTGGCTGTAGCCAATAGATCTATAAATAATGACAGCCGATAGAAATCGACGCCAAAAATTCAGCTGAAAAGCCAAAAAAAAAGCTGTGTTTATTCACTTAAAAGCTTGTTTAGGCCGTTGCTGCAAAGCTGAAGGTGTGCCTCTCTAGGATGCCCCGATACGCGATACGGGAACGGCGATACGGGTACGGCGATACGACGATACGAAATTTTTCAAAAACAAGGATACGTCGATACGGCAATATATATATATATAATATATATGAAAATCGAAAAGTTTAAGTGACATACCACTTGCAGTTGGCACATACAGTAAAGATCTCACATTAAAATTTATATGATAGTATTATCATATAGTCATGGTACAAACAACTAAACGAGCAAATGGTACAAACAATAATTAAAATTTCAGCATCTGCCATTTGCCACTCAAAACAAATGAACCGAAGCGACGGGCTCAACAAAGAAATCTCGGTACAAACCTTACCTGAGCTGAAGCGACGGGCGAGTCGGGCGACGGCGCGAGCGACGAGCGACGGGCGAATCGGGCGACGGCCGACGGCACAAGCGACGGCGCGAGCGACGAGCGACGGCGCGAGCGGGGAGGACTTCCACGAGCTACCGACGGCGCGAGCGACGGGCGACTTCCACGAGCTGGCGACGGTGCGAGCGACGGTACGAGCGACGGGCAACGGCCGACGGCGCGAGCGCGGAGGCTTCCCCGAGCTGGCGACGGCGACGGGGCGGAAGATCTCCCCGAGCTGGCGGCGGCGGCGGCTCTGCTCTGCTGCTCTGCAGATCTGGGGGCTGGGGTTCAGCTGGGGCTGGTTCAGTCTTCCAGATGTAGGTCACGGTGGGGTATTGGGTTGCCTCTATTGGGCTTTGGGCTGACTTTTTTTATGGGCCAACGTATCACTGCAGTATCGCAAAGTATCGGCGCCGTATCGGGGCATTTTTTCTTTTTTTTTGGGCTGAAATTCGCCGATACTCCGTCGATACCGTATCGCCGCGTATCGGAACGTATCGCCGTATCGGATACGTATCGGACACGGGTACGGCAGATCAACGGAGTATCGGTGCTTCTTAGGTGCCTCTTCTCCACACAAAAAAATAATCAAGAGCAGGCCACACTCAACATCGTCGGCGTGGCAGCTCTACGCGGTTCTCAGGAAGTCCCCGTGGGGCACGCACCGATGGAGGGACACCAACCACAGTAGATGAGGCAGCACGGCAACCGCTTCACGAAGCCACACCACCGATCCATGAGGAAGCAAAGCAAGCAGTGTCTTTTCAGTAACAGGCAGCCAGGCATCCGGCCGGTTATCAGCATTCACTCATTCAGCGCTTTCTTTCTGAAGTGATCGCTGTTATGTAGCTCTAGTAGTTGCTTTGCTTGCACTCCATTGTGTGGCTCACCCGTACCAGGTGTCTGCACGGGTATGGCGAGCTCAATCTGCGCCGTGTGTCGACAATTGTGCCTTACTCGCTCACTGTTTGCTTCTGCGCCACATGAGCCATGACCATGCTGTGGTAAAATGCGTTTGAAGTGTACGGAGAGCCTGGTTTTCATACATGGCCACAGGGTAGTTGGGGATATATACAGGATGAGTTCCGATGCTGAGAGCGTGAGACGGCGAGAATGCGCAGATCCTGAGTCAGGTTTGGATCTTGACAGAAGAGGGTGAAAGAAACATCCTCTCGATCGAGTGGTTTTGGTTTTCTGCTGGCGCGGGAGAGCAGCGGTGAAGCCACCACCTCGCCACCCTGGGCTGCTGTCCGGCTCGCCGAAGAACATCCGTTAAGGAGCAGTGGAGCTTCACTGCCGTCAGAGGAGTTGAAGATCGTGCTCTTGGGCAAACGCTCACCATAGTTTGGCTTATCTAGGCTCTCAAAATTTTCTGGCTCCATCACTTGAGAGCAACGTTCAGACGGAAAGAAAATCCTATAAACCTGGGCCAGACGCCCACGTATTATCATACGCAGCAAGCCGAATGGAATCCGACTGCAGAAGGAAAATAATGAAAACGAGTGCCTAACCATTTCCACTAGTCAATAATCATCCATTCCCTCGCCCAGTTCCTGCTCACGTCACCGCTTATATAACTTCGTTAACAGTTCAGGATCCAGATATCTTTCGCAGCATCTGTGCATCTTATTCTGGATGGAAGCATCAGCAATTGCATGCCACTTGTGTAACAGAAGTGTCGACCTCTTGCAGTGGGAAGCTGAGTGCTGGTTGGCTTATTTTAAACATAAGTTAACTTCCAAATTCAATTGAAAGCTACAGACCTCGAGATAATAATGTGAATGAAATGTTTCTAAAAGGAAATATAAGCCAATAACTGAACCATATAGTTCATCACGTAATTTGATATGGCGAAGCCAAACAAATTTAGCTACGGCTCTTGATGTACTAATTTACACACTCCGCAATACGGTGCATAAACCTCTTGTGTAAGACAGGATAGAAAGAAAACCTCTTGTATAAGACAGAATAGAAAGATGTTCTCAGCTTATACCAAATACCGGCAATATTCTAATTACACAAAGTAGCTAAACTACTAATTGTGCAATAGATAATCACACACTGCATAAAGTTTAGCCCACAGGACAGCAGCTAGCGTATACCTTCTAACAAGAAAACAATCCACAAAGGTACTGTTTAACTAGAAAATCAATTGCAACAATTGGGTGAGAAGCTACATGCGTAATCAAATTTAATTGCCGGTACTAAACATCACATGACAGCAAATTAATCACTAGAAATTAACAAACCACAATTAGTATACCTTCACAAATAAAGAGAGGGATCATAATTTCTCACAAATCAATGGTACTCGAAACCGTCGAGAAGCGCGGTGAAACGAGACAAATCGCTGTCCCGGAGAAGCGTGCTTAATTTTTTTAGCTCTTTTACGCTACTTTAAAATAAAGATAGGACATCCAATCTTTACGATCCAATAGTTCAGATTATTTAGGATTTAATCATATTACCACATATACTACTAACAGTAGAATCTATTAAAAGGTAAAATTGTAAACGCACAGTATCCTACAAGACCAAGACCTCAAGAAGCTGACTACTGTAGGAGACAAGGAAGTCAACACAGTAACGAAGCCATCAAACAACGAAGCCGGCAGCGGCGGCAGGCAGGCAACATCCGAGAATTAAGATGTTGGAACAATAGGGCAAACTAGTTCTAGGAAGCTGGATGTTGGCGTAAGAGCAGTTTGACGGAGCACCATGCATGGTACGCCGTTGGTCGGATGTTTCCACGCAAGCCGCGTCTTTGGTGGAGCGGCTGGCAACTTACCAACGAGCAATTTGACAAGAGCGCAAGCAGATTTGCGCTTGATTGTCCCGTGCATGGCCTAACTCTCATGCCCTGTAGGTGCAGGTGGCTGTGGCCTGGTGGGCACGCCGCAGCAGCAGCGCGGCACGCGGCCGTCGACGAGAAAACTGCATGAACATGCATTGTTTGGCCGCGCGCTAGTGCGTGAATATGTATATGTATGTGTATATATATTGGAGCTCTTTTATAGTACTTTAAAATGAAAAATAATAGTCTATAATACTCTCATAAATCAATGATCAAATTTTATTTTTACTATTACCTTTCTACTACCAATATAATATACCGTAAAAAACCCTAATTTTTTTCCATACTGTACCATCCTGCAACAGGCTCTTGGTATATCTCGAATCCGTGCCCTGTAATTGTAAATACTCTCTTAAGGCCAGAAATGTATATAAAATTAGGATACGGATTTGGGACGTGTAGCAACGCTCATTTGGAGATAGCAGTTGGCACTTGGCACCACAGCCGGCTGATCTTATCTCCAGGAGCGATGGCATTACATGTGCTCGATCCTATAAATTTTTTTCCTGCCCTGTACTTTTGCTGAATATAGAAGCAGATGTCAGCTTAGCCGCCGCACTAACGCACTGAAGTCTACGACAATTCCAATATCTCCGGCCCTATGGGCAGAGGATATCAGGATAACCGGATAAGCACGCCCTGACGAGACCTTCGTTTCTTTCCCTAAAACAACCATGCCGATCGAATCCACGAAAGCGAGCCTTCCTGCCGTGTCTGATGATTATTCAGCAACAGTACAGCAAAGGGCCAAAGGCAGAAGCCACCACCTGATCTCGAGTTGATTATCGATTGCTGCAATCTCGCCAAAGATTTGCATCTCTTTTTTGCGACCTTGCGAAATTCAGCGGTTCTGCTTTTTTTTTTTACTGACGAGTGATTTAGCAGTGTTTCAGGGGAATCTCACACATGAAAGCTTGGCGTCCCGGCTTATTCGGGGATGCGCTAACGGCCATACACACATGAACGTTAACTGTTAACCGCATTCGGGTTGATTTAGGCATCTCTCTCCATCTGAAAAGGAGATACAGTCTCTAGATACACAGTTTCTCTCCTGCAAGAAAGGCCAACCTATTGTCAAAAAAAAAAAAGGGCCAACCTCCACGGCTCCTGCTGATGCTGCTCTTCGGTAGGGCAGAACTCAGAAGCTCTCAAGAGTTGTGCACAGTTTTTGTTCGGATTGTTCTCCCGTTATCATCTGTCGATAGCTGCAGCAGGCAGCAGCGCGCCATTAATTTGCTCCTACACGATGCGATACTGCAATTCATTAGGAAGACGTACAAATCGACAGTGCGTTTGGCCAATCTTGGGTGCAAATTAAAGTTAGCACTTATCCGAACGATAGGAATGGAAGACTTGAGTGACTAACGACACGAGTCTGAAGTATTTGGTGGAAGTTCTGTGCAGATTCATCACTATCCCAATCACATGCATGAAAATGACAGAACAGAGTGGAAACTTTAAGTGAGAAGGCACTTTACCTATTGGCTCCAACCGTTTTCTATAGTAAATAAATTTTCTATAGCATCTAATTTTTAAACAAAGTATCTTTTTAAGATAAGCTCTACTAGTCGATTATAGTACGTACTCTAGTGACTTTATTAATATCGGTCAAAATCGCATATGAGTCTCTCTCCGTACAACTTCTCTAAAATTGTTATTATTTATAAGACAAAATCAAAAACCATATAAAAGCTAATATAAACGCTCTCAATTAGGCTGAATTTGTTCTCCAATTGTTTCTCCCCTCGTCCTCTTTCAGCAAGGAAACCCCTCGGAATGTCTCTGCTCTCCTGTCTCCATCCTGCGCGTGGGGGTGTTTCATGACGGCTCTAGTCTAGTGGTCACACGCTGACTCGACGAACTGTTCTTGCCACGGGAGCTGAACAAGTTAGTATTATGAGGTGCCAATCAAATCTATCGTTAATTTGCAGAGGTTACGGGATAATTAATGTCTGATATAACACGTATGCGTACTTCGATGTTTTTTTGGATAAAGATGCGTACTCTGACGTGGTTTTTCAATTTCCTTTTCACTTGTCATGATGCTTAAATCAGTATGATAAAAGATGTCAAAAGCCTTAGGGTCTGTTTATTTCAACTTTGGTTTTTGGTCTTTTGTTTTTAATTTTTGTTTGAAATGGCACTATAACGGCTGCAAAAAACCATAGCTAAAATTTGAGATATTTAATTCGGTTATTGGCTTTTGGCTTTTTTGTTAAGCTGATTTTTAAAAGATTGTATTAGACACTTCAAGAGGTTGTACATAATGAAATTATTGATGAACACCGGAGCCATGTTCATATATAGAGGGACTTACAAAAAAAAATGCATGTGGTACATGAACATTTATATATACATAGAAGCATAATCAATCGTACGTCAAACCACCAATGACAATGCTATCGCCTCACGTACCACGGACATTCAGTGGCCGGTGAAATGAATATCTGAAACATAACAGTAGCCGAGTAACTGAAACAAGTAACACCAACTGGAGACTCAACGATAGCATACGAGATAATTCCGAGCAAACTTTTAATAGTCCAAAACAATAGTGCATAACATTACAGTGCATGACACAAGAATGAAATGTGTGGTTTAAGTAGTACGAGAAACAACTCAAATTAATGTCAAAAATCAAATGTGAAATATGGAATGGCAGAGGAAATATTTACCATGCAAATATGGATGGCATTTCTCAAGGCATGTTCTTCAGACGGTCCTATGTCCTCCTGATCCACTAGAGCCGTCCCTCATCTGTTTTCGTGGTGAGGAAGCTATCATGACATTTTTTCTTCATGAAGAGTTGGCTGATACAGTAATGCTCATCGGTGTCCTCTCCAGCCTTGGCCTCCTTGACCATTGCCATCAGTCGAGACATCTCCTCTCTCGTCGGGTCACGCATAGAGGAAGTCGTGTGCACACCAAACGCATGAGTTGCTGTTGTGTGCATCTTCTTGTACAGGTCGACAAGGCGCTTTAGCTTGGTGTCGCAGTCAATAGCCATCACCTTCTTGCTGTCGCTGCATGGAGACGACAATAGCCACGACCGCTTGCCTCGGGACTAGCCTACACTGCCACTGTGCAAGCCGGTCCCAAGGACGTCATCCTCGTTCTCCGACAATAATGTGTTTGCTCCAGGCATGAACGCGTACTTGCTCGTGCATGTCGCGGTGCCGAACACAACTTCCATGAACTTTTCATTTTCGAGGTGAACTTCTGGCAAAGATTGTCATAACCCTTCGTGTTGAGACACCCAAAAAGGCCGATTGTATGCGGCGATCTCATCCACACATATCTCCAAGAAAACGCGCATGTAGTCCGCACCTCACATAGCTAGACCTTGTCCATCTGCGCCGATGTAGAAGAAGCAATTCTGACCAAGAAATCAAGACCACATGCCATGTTCAACAAATCCGAGCAACAAAAAAGATTCTCAACAAATTAGACTGAGAAATAGCATTGTTGACAGTAGCAAGCAACAAATCGGAAGCAATAATCCATGCCAATAGTAACAAGCAACAAATCAGAGAACATAAACAATATGTACATCAAATCAAAATCAAGAATTCGCAAGCACCATCGACGCACCTTAGTGTAGCAACCGAAGGTGGGGACAACGGGAGCGACAGAGCTTGAGGCCTTGTAAGAGGAGCAACGGCCGAAACAACAACGGAGGTGGAGACAATGGGACCTATGGCTTGAGCGACGGGGGAGTCGAAGGCAGGGACAATGTGAGTGACGGCAGAGTGTGCCATGCAAGCCGTGGACGAGAGCTACCTCACCGGATCCATGCAAAGATGGCCAGGCCAGAGAGGGGACAGCGAGACTGACGGCGGAACGAGTTGGGGCCGGGAGCAATAGTCAATGCAGGCAAGCGTGAGAGACAGGAGTAGGGAAAGGCGACGAGAGAAAACATGAGCAAGTGAAGTGTTTATGCTCCCCTCAGCCTTATCCATTTGCTCGGGGGCTGCTAGCTTCGATCACACAATAGCGGCTTCTTAGCAGCTATGGCACAAGCCGATGCATTCTAACCTACAACTAGCTTCGCAAAGCCAAAAGCTGACATGAGTTGGAAAGAGGACTTAACATTACAGAGCTATCCGATTTGCATGGATGGCAGTGGCACTTACCAGTGGGCCCAAGTCTACCTGGAGGAGTGGCCTCAACTGTTCTGAACTTGTTTGGGCAAAATATTTTTCTTTAATATGTAATTTGCATTGTCTAATATAAACGACAAAATCAGACACTCAAATCAAACTATGTTATATTTCACACTCTATAAGCAGTCTTCCTTTTTTGGACACATTTTCCCCCATGAGCGTACAAGACTACATTGTTTTTTCGACAATAACACAAAAGTACACTGTACACCTTGTTGCATTGTATGGCACAATCAGAGGGGGTGAATGATTGTCTCCACTTTTTGCCACCTAAAATCACAACACACGCAGAGAAACAAAAACAATGCAATCAGAATTACCGAATGTCAATAACGACCGTAGTTGCCAGTTTGTACGTGGTCGAAGAAGCTATGCTGAAACAATGACTGCAGCTGCTTGCTTGAACGTGGTCATAACCCTCTGTCGCCCGACTGTTCGGTACGACCACTCAATAAGACCACTTGCCCCAAACATCGCTTTGATCGCTCATTACGACAGCTCGCGTACAATTGCTCGCTTACGATTGCTTGTCCCGAACACTTGCTTATGACCGCTTGCTCACAAGTGCTCGGATCGATCACCCACTCATTCTGATCGCTCGGTACAATCTCAGATTGACCACCTGATTGTTCCAATCGCTCGGTACGACAATGGATCGACAGTCTGATTGTTCCGATCGCTCGACACGACCACGACATAAGTAGTCGTGACCTCCTTTCGCCTGACGTCCCCAGCCGTTCGACCACTGCCTGGACGAGATGCGTTGAAGACAAAAACAGAGAACAGAAAACAGAGAGGAAGGAGTGAAGCTCCGGAAGTGGTCAGAGATGAAGGAAACTGATTTATTATTTCATCATCAAGATCTTAGCTACAAAGCGTCTCACGGCACCTCTAAAAACCTTCTCATGAAAGCCCTAAAACCTCGTCCTCTAGCATACAGCCACCTCTGCTTTTATAGGCTAGTGCACAAGACGTGTTCAACCTGAACATCTCAAAACCGTGTCCTTAACCACCTAGACACGAGGTCTTATCTCTTTCTCAAATCAAAGGATCCAAAACCCTTACTAATATGGGTTTTAACCAACTCGCACAGATCATGGACTCTATCCACAACTCCATACGACACACACGACAAAGCCTCCAGGATATCCCCTCTTGTATCTTCATCGTGCACCATCACCGCATGCTCTCACGTGAGCCTAATCACCTCGCGTGACCACCTGACCGTCTGGACCTCAGATTACCCCCTCCTAGTCCCAGCCTTCCTCGTCACCGACCGTAATCATCTTCACGCCTCCACGCAGTATCCACATTTGACCTCCATGTGCTTCAGCATAAGGTCAACCACCTCGTGTGACATCCTGACTGCCTGGACCTCAGATTACCCCCTCCTAGTCCTGGTCCTCCTTGTCACCGACCATGGCTGCCTCCATGCCCACCTGCACATGCAAAGACCAAAGAAACCATCTCCTTACAACACACATTAGCAAAACACATCCTTGTCTATCCCCAGACAAGAACCACACCCTATACGACCATCACCTAGCATGTTTACGACCAAACAGAGTCTATCGCTACCTGGAACAGACCCTCAGACCACTCGCACTGCTATTGATGACTATTGAGTACCTACTACCGAGTATCGCCTGCCACAGCACGTACTCGAAACCTACAAGTACAGACAACATTCCAATACCTGACCACTTGCCGTGGTCGTGAAACCACTTCTACCGAGTACCGAGTCCTTCGATTACGAGTACCTTATGCAACGACCATCCATCAACGACCACAAACCACTGGCCCAACCTGAATACTTGACGTACTCGAAAGTCACATGAACGAAGCACTCGTATTGACCATGAAAGTCTACGAGTATCGACCAAGAAACCTACGGCAACCGATCGCTAAGCCTCCGATTACCGAAGACAGAACAACAGACTGGGAAGTCTACAGGTATCGACAAGACTGCCAAAGCTATGACCATCGAGTACTGTAGCTACGACCATGAAGACAGTCTGCAAATCCTACGACCATGAAAATAGTCTGCAAAACTTACGACCATCGACCGCAAAGCTCTCGACTAACGACTAGTAAAGTTTACGACTATCGAGTACTGTAACTACGACCATGAAAGAGTATTGTAGCTACAATTACCTGCCGTGGTCGTAAAACCAAAGTCGTACTGCCGTGGTCGAAAGGTCGAAGTCGTGCTGTCGTGGTCGAAGCCAGACATGGTCGTAGCATGCCGTGATCGTAAGCTGAACGTGGTCGTAACATGCCGTGGTCGTAAGCTGAACGTGGTCGTAGCATGCCGTGGTTGTAAGCTGAACGTGGTCGTAGCCATGTTCAAGCCGTGGTCATAAGATTGTCTGCGTTCTGATGCCGTGGTCGTAGGAGTGTCTGAAGACTGTAATCACTCGTAACTGAGCAAAAACACTCGAAAGCAAAATCTAAGGCAAAGACATTAACAGTAAACGACCAAATATTTCACAAAAGCAAAATCTAAGATAAACCAAATGTCAATTATTTATCATATATTAATCTAAGAGTAACTCCAGCAGGGCCCCTACTTGAGTCCTCATCCTACTTTTGAGGGCCGAGGGGTAAAAAACTCACTCCAGTAGGGCCCAAGGTTCCAAAAACCGGAACCGGAAAAAATCCCGGTCGGAGGCCGGTAACGGTAACCGGGCGGTTACCGGAAAACCCGATAAAAAACCGCTCACAATTTAAAAATCAAAATTTGAATTTTGAGATATTTTGAAACCGGTAACCGGAAAAACCGGCCGGTAACCGGAAAACCGGAAAAAAACCGGCCAAAATTCGAAAAATCAAAAAATTCATACCGGCCGGTTTTTCAGTTACCGGTCTCCACCGGTAAAACCGGTAACCGGCGGTTACCGGCCGGTAACCGCCGGGATTTTGAACCATGGTAGGGCCCCTACTTGAGCACTCAAAAGTAGGGGCCCTCAAATCTCCCCCTCGAGCCCTCATTCCTGGGGGGTCTGGAGGGGGCTCAAGTAGGGGCCCTGCTGGAGTGAGTTTTTTGCCCCTCGGCCCTCAAAAGTAGGATGAGGATGAGGGTGGGTCCTATGTGTCATCCCCTCTAAGAATGAATTTGAGGGTCCTGTTTTGAGGGCTCCTGCTGGAGGAGAAAATTGATATTATGCCACTCCAAAGGAGTGGCTTTGATAAAATGTCACCCTCTAGATGGCAATTGTTAAAATGCCACTTAATACATGAATTACTCTATGATTTGCCCTTTTAGGGATTTTATCCATTTCTTTTTCGTTTTTTATTTTGTTTTCACCAAAATTCTGTGTAAAATGACCATAATAGCCTTCTTTTGAATTCCACCTAAACCATTCCATTCTCCACAGTCTCTTCGTTCTTCACAGAAGACCGAACAGGCGACGCGAAGGGAGAAAGGCGCCGCCGCTCCCGGTCGTGGGCCGCCGCCGGCAAGGCCCGCCTCCGCCGCCGACCGCACGCCCGGGCCGCCGCCGCCCGCACACACGGGCTTCTTCGCCGCCGCCGCCGCCTGGAGGGCTTCGCTGCCTCCGCCCCCGCCAGTACGGGCCGCCGCCGCCGCAGGCATGGGCCGCCATCGCCGCCGCGCCCGCGCGCACGGACGGGCCGCCGCCGCCGCCAGCAAGCACGCACAGGCCCGCCGCCTGCGGTGGAGAATCCCTCCAGGCGGCGGCGGAGGCGTCCCGTGCCGACGGTACCCTTTCTTTCTCCGTTCGCCCCTTCGCCTCCCTCTCGTTCGGTTAACGGGTTCCATTTTGAGAGAGAGGGGTATTATGGTCATTTTACACAGAATTTTGGTGAAAACAAAATAAAAAACGAAAAAGAAATGGATAAAACCCCTAAAAGGGCAAATCATAGAGTAATTCATGTATTAAGTGGCATTTTAACAATTGCCATCTAGAGGGTGGTATTTTATCGAAGCCACTCCTTTGGAGTGGCATAATATCAATTTTCTCCCTGCTGGAGTGTAGCCCAAAAAACAGAGCCCTTAAAAGTAGGGAGAGCCCTCAAATAAAAAGTAGGAGTCCTATTTTGAGGGCTACTGCTGGAGTTGCTCTAAGACCATCTACATGGTCTAACACACCTATTAGGTTCCCTTTTTTAAAAAGTGCAAGAATCACGGATCTTTTTTAAGACTCAATTATTAGGAATGAAAATGCCGATTAATTATGAAGTCACATCGTGTGTTAATCAAATCGAAAACAAGGCAGGGCAATGAACTCAATTTGAACAGGCCCACCATACCGAAAGCAGTCTTATGAGTCCAAAAGATTACTAGGAGGGAAGGGAGTAGCATGATTCAATTTTGTATCAAGTACGAATACATGGTCGTACCATATCATATCGTGTGGAACAAAAACTAAATTGATCATAAACAAAACTTTGTATTTACACATCTCCACACATCTAGGGGCAAAATTTTGCAAGTCCTAAACAAAATCACTAGCTTTTATGTCACATGCACAGAGAAAGCGAACGCGAGAACGGCTCTGGTCACGCGCACCCGACGACGGCGCCCGGCGCGGCGGGCCCGTCGCCCTGCCACGCCCAGACAATGTCCGCGAGGTCGGGGCGCACGTCCTCGGCGCAGAACTTGTTGAACTCGAGCGCGTCGCCGGCGTCGTGCGCGAACTCGACCACGGTCACGTCCGCGGCCACCTCGAGCACCTCGGCGGTGACCGTGAGCCCCCCGTTTGTTCCATCGGCCTTCGCCTCCATCCTGATCCTCCATCCCTTGCCTTTGGTGATCTTGTACCCGAGCGCCCGACCTACGGCTTCCAGCTTCTGGACCACGGTGGCCGCCGGCGCGTGGGATGTGAACACCGTCGCGGCCTTCTGCTCGCTCTCGAACAGCCCCGACAGGTCGAACCCGGAGGACATGGACGATATGAGCTGGAACGCGTTGCACGTCCGCGGCGAGATGGCGCGCGAGTTGTCCTCGCAGCCGCCGATGAGGACACCGCCGTCATCGTCCTCCCATTTCTTGGGCGAGACAGGGAAGGGGACGGGCGGCACGAAGCCCTTCCTGAACCACGGCGTGCGCATGATCTCCGCGATGGAGATGCGCTTGGTGGGGTCGACGACGAGAAGGCGGGCGATGAGGCGGCGTGCGTCGCCGGAGACCCACGGAGGCACCTGATACTCGGCCTTGAAGATCTTCTGGTACATCTTGACGTAGTTCTCGTGCTGGAACGGGAGGAAGCCGCAGAGGAGCACGTAGAGCACGACGCCGCACGACCACAGGTCGGCCCGGGCGCCGTCGTAGCCGCGCTTCCTCAGCACCTCCGGCGCGACGTACGCGGGGGTGCCGCACTGCGTGTGGAGCAGGCCGTCGTGCCGCAGCTGCTCGGGCAGCGCGGCGAGGCCGAAGTCGGTGACCTTGAGGCGCCCCTCCTCGTCGAGCAGGAGGTTCTCGGGCTTGAGGTCCCGGTGCGCGACGCCGCGGCTGTGGCAGAACCCGACGGCGGCGACCAGCTGCTGGAAGTACCTCCGCGCCTGGTCCTCGGTGAGCCTCCCGCGGGCCACCTTGGCGAAGAGCTCCCCGCCGCGCGCGTACTCCATGACGACGAAGGCCCGCGCGCGGCTGGCGAGCACCTCCCTGATCCCGACGACGTTGGGGTGGCGCACCATCCCCATGATGGAGATCTCCCGGCGCAGCTGCTCCACCATCCCCTCCGTGCGCTGCATCTGCGCCTTGTCGATCACCTTGATCGCCACGCTCTCCCCGGCGCGCAGGTCGCGGCCGTAGTACACCTTGGCGAACGTGCCCTGCCCCAGCACCCGCCCCAGCTCGTACTTGCCCAGCACCAGCTTCCTCGCCTCCTCCCCTTCCCGCCCTCTCGCCATTGCCGGTAGAATCGCCACAACGTTTAGTCTTCCGGTGTTTGCTACCTCTGCTACTGGTTTGCCAGCTTAACTATGTGGGTGTCAGGCTCGCGGTGGCTTCTGGTTACGAGTAGTTTAAGTGGCGCCCGGCACGTAGGAACGTGGCGCGGTGATGGGGCGGGCACATGGTTTTGACGGGGGAACGCACGTTGGTTTGAGGCGGCCGCGGCACACGGAATCGTCACCCGCTTCGCCGGGGTTTTTTGGGCTTACGATTTCGCGCGGGCCAGCGGGCGGTGGGGCAGGCCGCGTGGGGCAAGAGGGGACGAAGGTTGGGTGTTGAGCTGGGAGTTGGGGAGTGGCGGGGGGAGAGCGCGGAGGGCCCATGAGGATCGAGGCGGCATCGTCCGCCACTCGTGGCTTGTTGGCTTGTTGCCGTCGTGGTTGGAGCGTGGAAGGAAGGGGCTAGATTCGGGTGTACCAGGTCTGTTTGGTAACAGCTATGGTTTATATTTTTTTGCTAATTTTTTTTGAATTTTGGCTGTTTACGGTACAGATTACGGAGAGATATTCATTTGCGATTTTAGATGGTATATATATTAGGCTTTTGATATGTACATCGTTTAACTTGTAGACATTATCTTGAGAAAAATCCTCTATTTAAAAGTTAGGTACTATAGCAAAAGTCGAAAGTCGCTAGTTTCGGTGGAAAAGAACATGCCCTTTAACGGGTAATTTGGCCGTGTTGCTCTGCCCGTTCCGCGTTCAACGCGCGGCCATGCATGACAAACTTGGACCGTTCCGTTCTCTTTGCCGTCGTGTCACCCTACTCCCAAATCCACGGATGCGGCTTCCTCTGTTCTCCTGCTCCCTTCCCTGTCTCTGCTATGTGGCGTCTCTCGATTGGCTCTTGCTTTTTGGTTGCCCTCTCTTTCCCCTCACTGAACGGCATTGCTTTCATGTTGCTTTTCCTTCCTAGATTGTTCCTTCGGACAAACGCATAGGTCACATGGCATCCAGTCCCCCCAATCTTGACCTCGGAGTGGCAGCATAGCTCGTCATGCTCGCACCGGTGGTGAAGCTGACGGCGGTGCTCGCTCTCCGGACCTCAGCAACTTCTCGCAGCAACAACTAGCTTGGTGGTTGGACCGCAGCAACTGCTCTTACGTTTCCTTTGTCTGGTTTCTTCCTTCCCCTTTGCATTTGTTTAACTTCTAGGTGGCCGGGACAAAACCTTTACGGGAAACAAATTAGTTTTGAGAGCCTTGCTAATAGCAGTTGAATAGAACAAAATCAGTAGAGGGAGTTTACATAAGAACTAATTAGTCAATGTAGATCCGATCACTAATGTGCAGCATGCTTTAGTACGTACAAATCTATCTACATGATAGTTTGAGAAGCTTGTTTTTTTAGAAGCCTCAATTTTTTCATGATTCTGATTTGTTCGTGGTAGTATTTCCCATGAAAAAAGGGGGGAAATGATAAACATATTCTAATCAGACTAAACTAAAATTGCAAAAACAAAAAAGATCTGACAATGTGTTTTACGTTTGCTAGTTGTACGTGATGTTGTTCCCATGTTACCAGGAGAACTCTTGCAGGAGTCAGCTAACTTTGTGGATGATGCTATTGCAGCAGATGTATCCTTCATGAACATGCTATCGGTTCCTTCATTCAATTGTGCTTCCATTGCAATGTAACAAGAGCGTGGCGAATCAACGAGATTTGGCAAAGATGCCAGGGGGGTGTTTATATTGGCTACGGCGTATGGATTTTGGCTATGACTGATGTTTTTGGTTGAAAGTAAATAATAGTAGCTGAAAGAAGTGATTTTAGAAAGAGACAAGCGGTGGAGAAAATGAGAGAAATATGCATGCGCGAGATAGGAGTGGGATGCGTGATATGTATATGATCCTTTACCTTATCTCTAGAGCAAGAGGAGGGATACATTGTGTGGAAATAAATAATAAAATCATGTGTTATGTGTATTTTAGCGCGTCAGAATTGCTTCCTCCATTTGTTTGGCTCGCTTGAAATAACGTTGTTTCCTTCGGCAAAGAAGTATGGGAATGTGATTCCGTTTCACACAGGAGGGACAGCTCAACTAGCAGGGCTAAAAAAATCAAAGCCAATTAGAAGGCGCCAAGTAGCAGAGAACATAAAGGTGAGGAAAACAGGAACAGGAAGCCACATTCCAAGCCCACATATGTCGTGGAAATAGGTTACGTTCTTTTTTAGCTTTTGATTTCTATTTTTAATTTTTCTATAGTAATTAACTTTTAAATGAAGTGTTTTTTAAATATAGGGTCTATTAATTAATTATAGTACATACTGTACCGACTTCAGTTATATCGGCAAAAGCCGTATGTGAGTTTCTGTTACCCTGTAATCTCTTGCACGAACAGCCCAAAAGCTACAAGCCGTAGCCAACAGTCATAAACCTTAGTAAAAAAGAACATGCCACTAGTCTTACCAAACAAAGGCTCCGTTCGCGACCACCTATGATTACGCTTATATTTATGTTGCTATAGGATCTAGCTTTTAATCTTGCGTCTTTTCAAAGTAAGGTCTACAAGTAGATTGTATTATAAATTGTATCGAATTCAGCTATACTGGTCAAAATCGTATGAAACTATTTTTCTCTGTGTACTGCCTCTCGCGAACAGTCTATAATTAAAAAATTTCAGTCAAAAGTCATAAGCTAAAGAACCCACAAAAAAAGGAGTCTCCTTAATTTCCTGTTTACAATGTTTGGATATAAAAATAAAATGTGGATATATACACACTAGAATAGATACTCCTGACAATCTCGTGAGGCAGAAAGATGTGTTCCCAATCCCCATTTGACAATTTTGGATTCAAAATGTTGATCCATACGCTAAAATAGTTCTCTGGAAAAATGCCTCCAAGCTAAGTCACCCTGAAGCTATGTGCTGTTAGGCAGCCATCAAGCATGCATGTGACTATGCTGTTCTTTTTGGATTTTGTCTTCTACTTTTGGTTTCTCCAAAAGTTGAAAAAACCAAACATAAAAACAAGGCGGCCTTTTGAAGTGGATTTTTCAAACAGCTTCATGAGCCTAAAACCGTATGTGTCATTCGCGTTGGCGTCTCCGCCGTCCGCTGCCTTGTCAAAAAGCATAGGCAAAAATTATCAGTCACAGCAAAAAACAATTAGCGGCAATTCAAAAGAACACCCCATTTGTATGCTACTGAGATATCCTAAAAAATGAATAATTTGAACCTTGTTCCTTGTGTAACAAGGAGGGCTAGAGAGGATTGAAGCACTTTCAAACAACCAAAGGATCTTCACAATTGATGTACTTCTTGACAATCCCATTCTCATCACTAAAATATACATTACCCACACTACCATCCTCACCTCGATGAACTGTTCATACATATGACCCTATAGCGATGTTTTGTTTTTAATTTTGACCCTTACCACTTTTTTGCAAAAGTATATCCCTCTGCAAGCTCAAAAGGTGCAACAGGAGACACATGTCACTGCCTCATCACCCTAGCTTGGCAGGAGACTAGGCGCGTGGCATGGCACACTAGCACGAGAGGCATGGTGTAGGCGTAGTTATCGGTGTCCTGCTGAGCAAGAAAAACTCATTACCTTGTTGTTGAGCAAAGGAGGCTTGGCACCTTGCTGCCGAGCAAGGCAGGCTTGGCAGGAGCCTGTCGAGCTCCACCAGCTCGGCAGCAAGGCTGGCTGTAGCACATAAGGCATTTTGCATGGATAGCGTAGGGTACTATATATGAGATATTTCTTCATTTGTTTATGTAATGATGATGATCCAAAGCTTCAAGTAGTAGTAGAATATATTTATGCCCTATGCAAGACATGTAGCAGCACAAGCATGCATGCACATAGCACTGGAGTGGATTCTCCAGTGCTGGCATCATCTCCAGTGCATGCATAGGGTACTATATATTTATGATCATGCATCTACTCCAACAATACAAGCATGTTAATACCACCAGCAAGCTCATAACTAATGTTTTGCAGCATAAACCCTATAGGGTAATTCCAATTTGACACAACATAGCATAATTAGAACATGTGAGTAAGAGATCACATCCTCCATTTTTTAATTCTCACGTATGAACAAAGTCATTCAAATGCATGACAACGTGTAGCCTGATATAGCACCTATGGCGAAAATGTGGAACCATATGGCACCCACATGGAGTAGTAATCATCAGGCTGGCATGGCCGTGGCCGATTGTCATGGTAGTGGTAGGCGCAATTACAACTTGGGTTGGCTCAGCAGTAATACAGGTGGTAGTCTCTACCGAGGTGCATGACGTTGTTGCTCTCTCTGATTCTCTGCCTGCGGAGCTCATCGTTGTGGGCCCTCTTGGTTTGGAGCTCGCCATGCAACTCTTCTAGGTGGATGTGTAGTTTTTGGATGTAAACTTAAGCAGGTATTAGATACGATAGATCTATCCACTCGATGAACTTGCAATCCACTGTCTGCAAGCAAGATGAGGTTACTACAAATGTTCCATGCGTGCAAGTATATGTGGGTAATGAAGCACTTACCATGAACAAAGGGCAGTGAAAGAATTGATGTCTTGGGTGTACATGATCATCATAAACCCGCACCACCATATCAAGGTTATGCTTGCATTGCGGCCAATACTCAGGGATGTGTGGGTAGCCACAGAGGGGATTTCTAGGGATGTACGACTCCCTGGTTTCGAGCGGTTGATCAGGGCTTGTGGGATTAGGATCCAAGGGACCATAGATACTCGTGTCTTCAAGGTAAGGGTCATGGCCTTGAAACCCAGTCTGTGCCCACCGTCCCCTCTCACGCCTTGAGGTTCCTAGCATGTCTGCCCTGCTTCTGTTCACGTAGTATGATTCCCTATAAGCCATAAAAGAATGTTTGAGTGTCTGTGCTCTTAGTGTCCATGCGAAATTTGCATTAAAACTTACGGAGAAGAACCTGCCAACATTGCAGGAAATGTCGGTGTTATAGAGAATGAACGAGTACATAGGTGCTAGAGATCGACAAGTCTATGGGGTAGCCAATGAACTGGGCCTATTTGGGTAGTTTGTCATGGAGTGGCTTTGTGTCTTACATAGCCTGCACTTGTGTGGTCTTTGCCACTGGCCATATTGACTATCATCCATGTCATTGCGGATACAGTGCGACTGACGCCTGCCACGTTGGGCCTGCTTTAATGCATCATTCGGCACCTACTTCATTTTTCCCCTGTCAAAGGTCCCCGTAATGTATGTCCACCCGTAGGAGTTGAACACAGTGCTCCAGGTCTCACACAAATGGTGGATATTGTAGTACTCTAAAATATACTGTGCAGAGGATTGCCGCTAGGGGTGGCAAAGAAGCTCGTTAGTGTAGCTTCTTAGCTCGGTTCAAAATTACTTCAATTATACTCGTTAATTGGTTGAACATTGAAATGAGTTGATTTCAAATGAATTTGGATTTTGGTCTAGCTCTGATTGGCTCATTAGCTCACTTCTAAAAATACTTCCAAACTATACATAAAATAATATTAAATCAAACCGTGCCAATTTCAAAAAAGCTCGACAAGACAAGAACTTGGCTTGATATCCACCCTAACTGTTGCCATGCAGCACACAAGGTGTATACGTGGGAGCAAGATTTGTGAAAGAGCATCAGCTTGTTGCATGGACAGGTCACGACATCGCCGATGGTGCATGCATGCTTACGATCGCCTCTTGTGTGGCCCATGACATAGTTCTCCCTCAAATGGACCTCGAACCTCTTCCTGACGCCATCCATGGTACGAGTGACATGTGAACAAGTCTTCTCCATCTTTTGCTCCATGTAAGCCCACATGACTTCTAAGAGTTGCCTCCTTTCATCTAAGTGCTTCTTCACATTCATGTTCCTGTTAACGAAATAGCCGACGGTGTGGTTCCAACTCTCATCGATGATTGCGATGATCGGGAGGGAGCGCACACCCTTCAACACACCATTATAGACCTCAGACATATTGGTCATCATAATTATGTACCTCCACCAACTGTGTTGTAAAGCAGGGACCATTTTCTCCATGTCCGGAGCATGCAAGTTGATTTATTGTGTGAACTCGCCCATTGCTATTGCCGATTCCACTCTCTGCGACCCCTTGACATACTTGGAGCTCTCCTCATCAAGCTCATGCCATATTGCATTAAACCATGCCTCTAATTCTACATGCACAGTTTCTTGAATTTCTTCATCAACTCCTTGTTGCGAAAATAGGTGTGAAAGTTCGCTGTCAGATGCCTCATGCACCAGCGTGACCACGTTGTTCAACTGAAAGGGTAGTTCAGCCCCTTGCTGCATGGTAATCAGTGTCGATAGCAGCCCGGCATTATGGTCTATGATAAGGCAAACGTTGGCTGGTCTTGGAAAACTACTTGCTTCACATTGGCTAGAAACCATAACCAGCTCGAGGTGTTCTTGTTCTCCACAATTACATATACCATGGGAGTACCTGATTGTTTGTGTCAGCAGCCACCGCTGTTATGACTGTGCCCTTGTACCGGCTAAAGAGGGACAAGCCATCCATCGTGAGCATTGGACGACAGTACATGAACCCCTTGATCGCTTGTCAAAGTGCCCAGAACACCCAATTAAGGATGAAATAATTGGGGGCCCTTCGTAGGGTGCACCCTCTCCATCTTGTTTACATATATCCCAAGATTGGCTTGGGCAATCTGATGCAGCATTCATGGCACGAAGTCATCTGCCTCCTCATATGTATCGTACATTCCATGTATGACATTCCTCCTTGCCTGCCACACTTTACTGTAGCTCATCGGGAAACCAACCAGGTTCACAGCATCGGCCATCAACAGCTTCGGCAAAACTGTGACGTTCGTAACTACAAGGTGACTTAGGCTGGCAATGAGTGATGAGGTCACATTGCCATGCTCATGCAGTGGCTCCGCAAGCTCATAAGTGTGGTCCTTGACCACCATTATTTGGAAGTCTGTTGCTTCGCCTTTGAATCTCTGCGCTCGAACCTTCCCAGGGTAAGTGCCATCTAGACACTTCACCACATATGTATCGGGGTTTGACTTATGCACCTAATATATGTGGCTTATGCGGACGGCATAATTTGCAATGACTTGCTGCACAACACCCTTGTTGGGGAAGCGTTGCCCTTCGACGAGAGTGTCTTCATCAAATGATAATTCAAATCCACCTTCAGACGACACAACTAGGGAGGACAAGGCAACAGAATCCAATCTTGAGGAGACGTACTCAACATCGGTGCACACAATGCTGCCAAGTGCACTGCCTCCACCTCCGTCTACACTAGCCTAGTCTCCATTGTTGGTTGTATCGGTATCGTCTTCCTCGCTGGAATGGCTCCCATCTGACACCCCTTTCAAATATTCATGGCAGTCAATACATGCTGCCCACCATTCCTCTGCACCTTCTATTGGCTGAAAGTTATTAGCCAATCTGGACAACTGTCCATCATCCCGGTTGATACCATGTTCTGCCTCACAATCAGCACCAGTAGATCCCATTTCACCGCCGCCATCCCCACCAATACGATGGTTGACATCGCCACTCTCATGCCCTGGCCCCTGCTCGATGCCTCGGTCATCTCCACAAATTGCACATACACCATTGTCTTTTGATATATTGCTGTAGCCAAATTGCTAGTGTCCATGTATTGCCACCAGGCGGTGTTGCCAACCACCTTCTTCAACTCCCACAAAAAGTTCCATGAATCTCCAACCGCCGTGGCTGTCACCACCTCGATAACGGGTTTCTTACTGGTAACCTCCCGATCAAATACACTCCGTACGCACCTCCTAATCTTAGGGAGACCCATCTTCTTAAGCCCTGGAGTCTGGATTATGGTCCTTTCATAATTTTGAAAGTCCACCCTATATGGCTCATCTCATATGACCCCCTCCCATAAAACATGAACAAGTGTTCTATATCCGACATTAGATACCTACCACCAATACAAACAATTGCACTTATTTCAGATAATGCTACATACCAATGAACTTTAGCTACCTTTATTACTAACAGTGCACAAATAATAATAGTACGGAAATAACAATATCATACAAATGATAACAGTGCACAAATAATAACACTACGTAAATAATAACATGACATAAATTATAACAGCGTACGAATGATATCAGTGGAGAAATAATAATAGTGCACATACAAGAACATTCGGGTATTAACATATAATTGTTAACACCACCACTAATCCATCACTAACATGGGTATCCATCACTAATATGGGTAATTAAAAATAAGGTCCGCACGAACTACATAGATACGCCATCTACACATTGTTATAGAGCACATTCTGCACAATCAAACTGCTATTAAAGCTAACAAGATCTTAATGAAATATACATCTTCATGAAGGTCTTTATCGGAACTACACTAATTTCACATGCGAAATCCCCTAGATCGCAGCAAAACCACCTCCAAAAACTAATTAAAACTCTCTTCTACTCAACTGCTCGCTTCAAATGCACTAACACAGAGGGAGATGAGGCTTTTTGTATGTACGGGAAGGCATTGCCGATCGATAGACCAACGCGAGCATGTGGGGCAATAGTCACGTCCAGCTAAGAGCCAGGAAAATTACCGCCGAGTGCGTCGTGTCACATTGCAGCATCGAAGGAATGCACACTTTCTCGCTCGGCAGCGTAATTAACACATGAATAAACTAAATCTAACATCGCATTGTGTCATTAATACCATTCCCTTGCATAATTTGCCGCTGCCCGTGAGGAATCGGATTCCCTCTAACGCACGATTGTCCACTGTCTTCCATGATGCCGATAGCCCGCAGCCACACATACCGAGCCTGGGTGGCTTGGTAGCAACCTGTTGCGCAAGGGCACCTCGGTAGGTGTTGCCGAGCTACCTAGGCTCGACAGCACCTGCTAGTCGTGCCTGTGCCATGCCTCCCACGCCAGCATGTCGTGTCGCACGCCTGGCCTTCTACCAAGCTAGGGCGACTCAGCAAGTGACATATATCACCTATCACACCTTCTGAGCTCATGGAGGGGTCTATTTTTTTTTTGTGAAAAGGTGGTAAGGGACCAAATTTAAAAAAAATCATTACAGGGTCACATACACACACACACACATATATTACTATTATAAAAGGAGTTAGTGGTTGTAGGTCTATTCTCCTCCAACCACTCTATTCACTCAACTTCTCATCATTCTCCACTTTTTAACCGATCAAAACAACTCTATTCTATAGCATGATTCTCTATATATTCAATGAGTTCCGTTGCAACGCACGAGTACATAACTTGTGTGTGTGTGTGTGTATGACACTGAAATGGGGCACCATGGTGTCTGGGCACCAAGCCTCTCTGCCTTTGGATTGCTTTTAGATGCGTGTAAGTGTAATGATATATAATATATCAGGCAAACTCGATAACATTCATTAATTCAAAAAGGCATCAATTTGGAAAGAAAGTTATCGATTTATTATGCTGAATTAATCATAGATGGAAAGTCTTAATTATGAATGAAAAGTCTCAATCAAAAAGCCTATACATATCTAAACAATTCCACATCTACTATTTGTACTTGTTCTGTTGTTCACTGCAAGTAACACATCTTTAACTATCACTATTTCACTATTACGTTCTATTGTTATGCTATCTGTTACAGTAGACTTTAGAAAGAGACTATCTAAATCACATGATTACGATTATGGTGCAAAATATTTACTTAAATCATATACGTGTTGGCAACACATGTCATAACATGGTTGTATAACCCCAAGGAAACAAAGACGTAGCTTTCGGCCGGCCCAAATAATTGAGCAAGTACACAGCGACCTCTCCTCCGCCCGACGACGCAACGTTCCGCCGTGACATCGCCGTTGGAAAAGACGAGCATTATTGCAGCGAGAGGACACGCATTATTTTTGTGTCCCTGACGGGGACGTAGGTTTCTCTGACGGCGACGGTTGTTACGGCCGGGGCCATGCACCGTGTTAGCACTGGTTAGAAAATAGATAAAATAAAATATAAAAAATAATCAAGAATACAAGAAAAAGATTTTAATGTAAAAAACCTTTCGAATGAAAAACCATAGATGTACAATTGGCAAAATCATTATACAGGAAGAAATTACAAACACAAAAAAATTCAACATATGTCAACCATACGTCTATAAGGGTATATATATTAGGTAGTGACCAGAGTCCTAACGAAGAAAAGAACAAAATACTAGTCGGCAACGAAATAAAGACCTATCGAAAACTGGAACAGTAATCTTCTCGAAGACAAGAACAACACCTCGCTCGGAGAGTCACAAAAATAAGAGATGTAGTGGAAGCGTTTTGAGTAGTCATGTCACTCCAGTTCATTCACACATATTAGAGTACCACATCTAATACAGATCGGTGTTGAATCTATTATGGACTCGAAGATGATCATAATCATAACCTCCGTTCAGTTGGCATTACTTCCTAATCGAATTCTTCAAACCCAGAGCGGTCAGATCTGGTTAGATTCGGATCTTAAAATACAATAGTTACTGTGCTGACCAGATGACCGGGCTCCATCCTAGTGTCTCCTTGGTGCCACTTGGTGAGGCCTGGTTCTTTCACGAATCCTAGCCGTTTGATTGGTGTAACCAATACCACAGCTTACTCCGTGATCCTCCGAGCTCGCTCGCGCTCTCTCTCTCTCTCTCTCTCTCTCTCTCTCTCTCTTAAGGAATAGCAGAAGCTCTGCTGTTAATTCATTAAAGAGGAGGTATCCTCTGAGCTCTGACTTTTGGATTTTGGGTGGTGTGGTGTGAGCTTTAGGAAAGCAACTGATGGTTGCATTATTGCAATTTTCCTGTGCTTTGTCCTTTGGAGTTTGGCCCACAGAAACTGAATCTCGAACTAGCCAGCTCAATACCACTGGTTAGAAAATAGATAAGATAAAATATACAAAATAATCAAAAATACGAAACAGAGATGTTAATGTGAAAACCTTTCGGATGAAAATCACGGATACACAATCGACGAAATTATTATATAAAGAGAAATTAAAAGCACGAAAAATTTCAGCATATATCAACGATGCATCTACAAGATACATATATTAGCTAGGGATCGGAACCCCTAACGAAGAAAACAATAGAGTACTAATCGGCAACAAAATATAGACCTATCAGAAACTGAAACAATAATCTTCGTGAAGACAAGAACAACACTTCGCTCGGAAAGTCTCAGAAATAACAGTGAAGGGTTATAGTGGAAGTGACTTGAGTAGTCACGTCTGACTTCAGTTGGTGTACTCACCTTAGAGTATCACATTTGATACAGATCGGTACAGAATCTATTACGGCCTCGAAGATAATCATAATCATAACATCCGTTCAGTTCATATTGTTTTCTACTCGAACTCTTATCAGAAAGATCAGAATGGTCAGATCCGATCAGATTCGGACCACAAAATACAATAGTTACTATGCTGACCAGATGACCGGGCTGCACCCTAGTGTCTCCTAGGTGCCACTTGGTGAGGCCTGGTTCTTTCACGAATCCTAGCCGTTTGATTGGTGTAACCAATACCACAGCTTACTCCGTGATCCTCCAAGCGCGCGCACACTGCATTTTCTAAGGAATAGCAGAAGCTCTGCTGTTAATCCATTAAAGAGGAGGAATCCTCTGAGCTCGGACTTTCGGATTTGGGTTGTGTGGTGTGAGCTTTCGGAAAGCAACTGATGGCTGCATTATTGCAACTTTCCTGTGCGTTGTCCTTTGGGGTTTGGCCCACACAAACTGAATCTCGAACTAGCCAGCTCAAAAGCTGTCGCTCCAATAGAATTCTAACCAGTTGATTGTACCGTTGCTCGAGGCTCTAACTTCAGATTGAAATGGAGGCAATCCTCTCTAGCTTGAGCTGTTGTGCTGAATCTTGACAATCTTCTGCGTGGCTGCCTAAAGCAACAGCCAACTTCTGCGTTCGAGCCGTACGTTACATTCACATGCTTTTGTTATAAAGCGAGAACTAAGGGGGTAATCGGTTCGGCTGAAAAGCTCGTGGCTTATGGCTGAAAACACTGTAACTGGCTGAAAAAAGCACTGTAGCTGACAGAGGCTTATTTAGCATAATTAAATTTAAAAAAATTTAAAAATATAAAAAATATGTTAGCCCATTACGTATAATACAAACACATACGGGAAAAAAAAAGAACAGGCAAAAAAACTCAACAAAAAGCCAAAATTTCAGAAAAAGACGAAACTTATAAATAGTGCCAAATAAGCCTGCAACACTGTAGCGCAGCCATATTGATCGCGCCCTAACTTATGTCTGACCTGTGGAAGATTTGGCAATCTTTTTTAGATTGCACTGCAACATAAGAGTTAGCACACAAACTTCAATGGCACATGCCCACCAGCTCCAAAGAGTTTAAGCTTCTAAGTTTGGATATTGGCTTTTGTCAAAAATTACACTATAACAACTGTTAACTTTTCTGAGTCATCTAATTTAAAAAATGAAAAAATAAAAAAAACCATTGTATTGTCATAAATAATATAAAGAAATAAGGAAAAAAAGAAAAGCAAAAAAAAATCAAAATAAGCCGAAATTAGAATCCAACGCATTTCAAATGACTTCTAATTTAAATAAGCCAAAAACGAAAAAAGTCATAAGCTGAAGCCGTTTGAAACAGAGGTGCAGCTAAGGTTTAGCTTAAATCTATATGCAGTTAGACATGAAAAGCCAAAAAAAATAACAGAGATGATCGGGAACGCGAGACGGATTGTAACGTGAAAAGCCTTATGAGAAAAAAAATCACAGATACACAATCAACTATGATCACTATACAAGAAGAGTTATAAAGCAGTAGATTTTATAATAAGTAATCAACTTAGTCCAATGTATCTATAAGAGTATATATAAGGGAAACAAAAATGACTTGGAGTCGAAGATTGACACAAACAAATTCGAAAAGATGGCTAACCGATAGCAAGGGGGGCTCCGCCAGTCGCACCCCTCGGACCTGTTGGTAGGGCGGCCTATGGGACAGTTTTTGTCCTGCTCCGGGCCGATATCATCGTCAAATAGAATTTAGATCACATAATCATGTAATACAGATCTATGCAATATTTTATTTGCAGTGAGATCATACGACAGTTCTTTTCAGATGTAACTTTATCATCATGCACAATCTCATTTTTCTAAGTGGAAAAGAAACCTTCATCGTCATGCTTTCTTGTGACACGACATGATTACCAAACTAGAGTCTTCCAAAAATTCAAAAGCAAATCAACACATCTGCTGAGTTTTTTTAACCCCACATCTGCTAAGGTTGCTTCAATCCTACAAAATTACAAACCAATCCCAGATAAAGAAGCAACAGGGACAGCAGCTCTGCCATGGCCTAAACCATATGTCAACTACAAATTCCATGGAACGAAGCAAAGGTCATAACAGAATGTCTAGGCATATGATTTTAACCGTGACTAATTAATTGACTATTCTGATCAATTCGGCTTAAGCTTCTGGCTTATTTTTCACTATTCACAAATTTCGTCTTTTTCTGAATTTTTGGCTTTTTTGGTGCTTTTTTGCCGGTTCTTTTTTTCCCATATTTGTTTTTATTATACGTAATAGGCTAACATATTTTTTATATTTTTTGATTTTTTAAATTTAATTATGCTAGATAAGCCTCTGTCAACTACAATATTTTTTTCAGCCAGCTACAGTGCTTTCAGCCATAACCCACAAAAGAAAACCCAACTAATCACCACCTATGTCAGACGCACAATTGTTAAAAAGGATAGAGGTATTACAATTTACACATTCTCCTCTCGATTTATCAACATCTAAAGCTACAAATTTCGTCGTAACACGACAAATAGGATGGCAACTGCACATGCCCCCGTCGCGGTCAGTCGTGAGGTGCTGGAATTAGGTAGGACCAATGGCAACAGAGGAAAAGGATGAATATTGCCTCATAATATTTTTCTCTAAGAATTATCAAATTATTCATTCTAGTAGCTATAAAATTATGAAGATCAAAATTAAAACCAAATCCAAAACAACAATTTCAAAATCCAAAGAGAGGAGAACTTCAGGACTGGAGCGGTATAACCAGATGCAAAGTGCGGTATGACTGGCAGCTACACAGTGATCAGACCAACGGTGCCCTAATGGTCTAACCGGCATGATTGGACTGGTGGCAAGAGAGCGGTCTGACCGGGCCTAGGAGCAGTATGACCGCTCTCTTGTTTTCATAATAGAAAATCAGCACGAATCCAAACCACTTGTGGTGCAACTTTAAAAATCCATAGTTAAATAAGATGAAACTTTGCACAAACCTTGCTAAGAGTCTCAGAAACATATTACATCCAAGAATTGATTAAATTCTTATCAAAGTTTAGATCTTTGTTGATAATACACAAAGTTGCACCAAAATCGAGTAAAAACCAAAAACTTAGAATACGACTTGCTCGTAGGTAGATGATCACTTTAGATGTATTTCCATATAATACGGCAAGTAAGAACTCCCAAAGATTCAAAGCAAAAAAAAAAAAACAGATAAAGAAACTTTAAGATCAGGCCAAAATCAGGCAACATCGAAATCCTTCAAAACCTAATGCTTAGATGGATGTCATTTAATCTCCATGAGTCATCGCCATCACTAACATATTGTTGGCACATAGTAAGATAAAGAAGGGGAGAGAAGTAATTGAAATTAACAAGAATAAGAGCGAATCAATCAAAACAAGGAGACACCATGAGAGATGAACAAAATTGATGTATTGCTACTTAAAGATGAAGGTTTTACAGTCACTCCACCTGTAGAACAAGAGAACACATCACGCCACTCACTCTTCTAACCCTAACCCTAGAACACAAGGTTGCAATGAGATATGGAATATGGTTGGATGGATCACTTATAAGTCTCTATTCCAACCTATTAAATAGATGAAACAACCAGCCCACTCTAACTTTAATGGATACTATCCACTAGCACATTTAGGAAAAATCTATTAATCTCACATAACACAGATTTTATTCACACACTTAACTTATGTACATTTTTCAAAGCACATGATCTAGCTTGAATCTGCTAAATCCTTAGTTTTTGATCTACTTGATCTTCTCAGCGTCTTTTTAACCTAAATCACTTTCGCAAACACCGCTCAAGCTTTGCGATTTTGATCCAACTCAGTTTTTGGTATTTAGCAAATTACAAAATACCCTCACATTCACTTGGTCTTCATCTTCCATTGCAAGCAATCACCATACTCTCCACATATGGATGCAGTAATGGCTTGTTATACATCGACAAGTCTTCACAACTTGATCCACATTAGTTAAAACATGCACCATGCAATATTAATGCACTGACTAAATATAATTCAAATTATCTCATGACCAAATTCCTAAAATCACAAAATCAAATTTCTAGGACTAGTCTCACTGCCAACCAGATGCTGATCGGACCAGTCACACTCAGCGCAAAACAAGCCACATTGAAAAATTGCGATTGCTAACTAAACATCGGTACTACTAGTCGGCAGTCTGACCGCCACGGTCGTACCACCCAACGCGGTCTAACTGGCAATACACCGATGATCTGATCGACAATAAGCTAGTGGTCAGACAAGTTAATTTGAGAAAGACCTAATAAAATGTAAAATTTACAAAATTTAAATTTTCTCTCCATAAGTTTAACAATAATTCATCGTAATATTACCATGGGCCTTGAGCCTTCGTCCTAAGATAGCGAATTTTTGCAACACCTGTCCACGGCCATTGATTCGCGGGGCTGCGGTTACAAGGAAGCAAATGGTCACCATACACTTTGCCACATAAGGCCAAGCAAGGCCATATGCTAGTTAATTAACCAAGATGCAGTGAGCTTGCACACATTCTCACTGAGATGATGTAGACTGCCTTGCTTTGGGCTGTTAAAGTGCAAGTGCTCTTAGCTCTTAAGTTTAAACTAAAGCTATCTCCGGTGGAATGTAGCCCATAGTGTAACCAGGAATTGGAAGAAGGTAGTGCAAACTTGTATTCTCTATATGCATAGACCTTTTGAGTTGGGACGAAACAATAGAATATTATAGTAGTCGGCACAAGCTTCTTTTCTAGTTCATTGTTCATCATCCGCCTCTGAATGCGCCATGAGTTCCTTTAGAAGCTTAAGTAACCTCTTTATACCAACAAGCTGAACCTTCTATTTTTTTTAATACAAGCTGAACCTTCTATCTAGCTTCGCAGATGAACCCAATTCATAAGGACTTGTTTGGATGTGGAAGATTAAAGCTATTTTTTACCTTTAAAAAAAACTAAATTCCACCCCGATCCCTGCATTGGAATATGGCCCAAGACCTTTTACTATATAAACTAAGCTCCTCTGAACAGGAGTGCTAATGTAGCTGATCATCTTTGTGCAAAGCAACTCTCCTAGTAGGCAACGGTGTAGATGGCTGAATCTAACACCGGAGTTTCTTGTATGATTGCCTTCTCGGATATTGTAATCCTGCTACTGATTAATAAAGCTTTTGCTCCTGTTTCTAAAAACAAAAACTGGACCAATGACTAGATTAATCTCAGTACATGAATGCCCTTCAAGAGGAGCTCTGAAGAGTGAAGCATTAGGACACTGCTAACGACCAAGCGACCAACTGCGTCAGGATAACCGGGCCCGTTAAAGGTTGCCATCTCATCAGCTGCTGCATCGTCAGCTTGTCACCTGCGGTTGTCTACACGCAATTTGCAAGTTAGTCGTATAGAATCATTTTCCTATTAAAAGCTTTTTCTCTACTCTCGAAAGCATATATTTTTATCTTCTAATATACTATTTAAACAAATATGTTATACCTTTTTATCACTTGGATATACTTAAATACTAATTATAAGATATTTCAATATGACATGGTTGAAAAGATTTCATCAGAGCCCTTTATTACTTTTGATATATACCATTTCCATATGTAAAAGGATTATGTACATAAATTATGCTATAAGAGTGGATTTCGATGAAATTTTTTACAGAACTCATTTTAGAGTATCTTATAATTTTTTATTAGAGTATGCTCAAAAAGATAAAGATGTATAACTTATTCATTTAAACAATATATGACTCCTAATTCTGTTCGCTAGGGAGTATGGAATGATTGTCGGGTGCACATGGTGTGCCTGTCACCATGGTGGGTTGCCCCTCGGTTTACCCTCTTATTTCTACTTCCTATTGCTCTATGTTTTCGCAGTTTGGATTGTGATACCTTTGTGACTTGGACACTTGGTGGGTGATTGTGATATGGGGTTCACTGGTGGATGCTAAAATGGTGCTATGAGATGCTAGGTTAGTGAGACGACTTAGTGAATATGTGTGCTATCTATGTGATCCTGGAAAGCAGCAAAATTGTCGAGTAGGGTTGGTGTGGCCTACCTCAGTCAGATGGCCGTCGGGTTGATTTTGGGGGATGGTTGAGGATCGACCATGGTGGTCGCTTTCCCTTGTCGGCTGTGTAGGTTCTTGCTTGGGGAGCTTTGGCCTTTTTCCTCCTAGGGTTTCATGTCCTACTGCCTAGCTCCTTGCTCCTGGTCGGCTTGCCTTGATCTTTGCCTTGTGGTGGCTGATGAAATGTGGCTGTGTGGGGGTGGATTTAGAGGGAGAAAGGAAAGAGAAGAACTGGGGGTTTCGCTGGTGTCGTGCTCAATGTTCTTCTCTCTTCTAGGCTAGTTCGGCATGGCCTTATCTCTTTGTTATGCTGTGTGGTTCAGAAACGCCTTATTGTCCTTACTGTGCCGTGTGGGCTGCATAGGGATATTTGGGGTAGTTGACTGGTTCCATAATCTTCTGAACACATTCCAAGTTTGTTTAACGCCAAGTGACAACTCTATGGTAGTAAGAGGTGCCGACTAGCCCCCTGGATGGCCTGGGATCCTCGGTAAGCAGAATTCCTAGCTCGAAGTTAAATCCTTGGGTTCTGACGGCAATTCATATTTTATTTTCTTCTTTTGTTTGGTCTTTTTCAGTATTTCAATATTTATTTACTCGCTATTAATACTGCAGTTTGAGTCTGGCAAAATTAGTGCATCGCAATAAATATATGAGATATGCTCGGTGTAAATTAAATCCTATACATCCTGATTGATTGCTATTGTGCTATAATTATTTATGTTTTGAGATGGTCATTTTATCAAGATCTAGAATTGTAATTCACCGTAATTTGTATTGTCGTTGTTAATGTAAAGAGAGTTGTAATACTTTTATTTAATTTGAGGCCAATTTTAATTGTCACTCAATGGATGTAATTTATTCGCTATGCATGGACTTAATTAATTACCTATTGTACTATGAACTGGTATATACATCTTTTAATTGAGTCGAATGCTTTTACTTGCCACTCAATTAAATTTTATTTCACTCTGGTCTATAAAAATTGTTTTCATCCTCGTCGATGAAATTGTGAAAGTAACATATTTGTTTATCGCTCGCCGATTTCAATTTAGATGGATACATAGAAAAGTTTATATTCCCTCGTATTTTAGATCATTAGTTACGTAATTAACCCACTTAGCTTTGTAACTCGCGGCTTAAAAGTTAATCAAAAATGTGGTGCGTTACAGTATATAGCAAAAACAAATGGCTGCAATAAAATTTTTTCAACCAAGTCGTATTGAAGTATCTTAGAATTAGTATTTTAGTATACAAAAGTGATAAAAATGTATAGCATATTTGTTTAAGTGGTATACAGAAAGTGGGAGTATGTGCTCCCTAGATACACACATATACATATGTATATATTTGTATGTATATACGTATATATACATTGGTATACATACGTACGTACACACACACACACACATATATATATGCAGAGGAAATTGAAGAAGATGAAAGATTTCCTCTGAAAATTGTGAAGCCAACAAGCAGCACGCCGATTTTTATAAGGGTTTTTTCAACTACAAAAACAATAGTTGCTAGATTTGAAGCCCAATGAATAGAAAACATTTCAGTTTTTCTCAGTTGGTTTTCTCAACCTTAACTGAATAAAGACATCCTCTTTACTCTTGTTAAAAGAATATTCTCTGACTTGAATTCCAATCGGAGAAAATTCAAGTTATAAATTCACTTAAAGTTCGGGAGCTAGCTGACGAGGATTAAATTATCCACTAAATACGACTTTAATACTCAATTAAGGCCTCAAGACCCATGTGATCGTAACCTTCCAAATAAAATCACCCGAGTAACCCTAGTCAAAGATTTGCTATACGTTTTACCCGATCAGCAGACTACTCGAAGATTCTATGAAGTGGTATAAGGGTCCATCGTAAGGGAATTCCTCCCGTACGGCGAATGAAGCACGTGCATTATTTGCTCCAAATAGCCCAACAATTCGGCCTACATCTCTGACAACAACCACCATATAGTAGTCTCCATGATTATCTTTCACTGACAATAACCGAAGATCGGTTTATATCATATCTCTCTATCTGACAACAACCACCCCCTTGGCCAGACGAGACGATTCAACAAGGCATCTTCTCATGTAGATAACTGACACCCCTCCAGCACTATTGAAGGGTTGAGGAGAGAAGACGCAAACAACGCTAACAATTGGAATCACAGCCAGAACTAGAAGAACACTGGACAAGACAATCAAGATCTCCCAATCAGTGGGAGATTGTAGAGATTAGGGATAGTTATGTCCCTCTGTAATCTCTTAGCAAGAGCTGTTGTAACCAGTTTAGAGCATCTCCAACAATCCCCCTAAATCTCCCCCTAAATCAAATTATTGGGAAATTGTGTAAAAAGTCTTCTCCAACAACTCCCCTAAATACCCCCCTATTTCTATTCCCCCCCAAAACTCTCCCAAAACCCAGGTAGAAACCGGGAACTTTCAGGGGTCCCCTATTCTCGCTCCCGCCGTCACGCGCGCTGGGAAAAAAAAATTCGCGCCACATTTTTCCTTTCCCGTGACACCGAGTATTCCAGTGCGCCGCCGTCCTTTTTCTCCCCTCTGCAGATCCACCTCCCTACTCCACCGGCGCCACCACTCACCATCTCCGGCCGCCGCGACTTCTCTCCTCTCCTCTTCTCCCTTGGTCTCCCCCTTCATCCTCTGCCCTTGCGCCGCCAGTCCCCTTCTCTGCCTTCTCACCCACACCACCGGCCAACGCCGCCGCTCCCTACAGCCTCCCTCCAGTGCGCCACCTGCATCTATTTCTTCATTTGCCCCATCTTGCTTTTCTCCCCATCTCTTACTTCGGCACCACCGCATCCACCGCCGATCTCATCGCCACCGACACCGACCCCGGCGACCGGGACCCCGTCTCCATCCACATCGCCGACCCAGCTCCTCCGCCGCCGCAATGAGTCAATGACCCAAGGCAAACCCTAGGTCAGTTCTCCTTTCCTCCTCCCCAACAGTGCCGCGCGGCCTCCCCTTCACTCCGGCGTGCGGGCGTCGCCGGCGCCGGCCCGTGGATCACCGTCGGAGCATCCCCTGTCCCGGAGCTCCTCAGCTTGCGCCATCGAAGCCCCTCGGCCGCGCCGCCAGATCCCCTCCGTAGCGTCGCCCCCTCCACCTCCTCCTGCCGGCGCCGCCCTCCGCCTCCTCCGGCCGACTTGGCCTCCCTTCGTCCTCACCTCCGACCGATCCCCGCCCGCTCTCGCCGCCTCCCTCCGCCGAGGTAAGCCTCGATCTCCTCTCCTCAGTTCAGATGTGATCAACATTTCATCTTTTGCATGTCCATGTCCATGTGTTCGTTGTAGTCTACAGGGATAATTGGATCAGGAGTAGAAATGCATAGGTCGATCAAGAGTCGTATCATGCTACCCATCAGCTAGTATGTGACATGGTTCATTTTCCTTTTCTGTTTTTTCCTGATTTAGGTCCATCCGCTGCCCATGCGTATTCAGTAAAAAAATCCCAACCCAGACCAGTGAGCATCCGTTGTTCATGTTTGAATCCCATTTTGGCACACATCAGTATGGATCAAAAATCAAAACTCACGGCTCCATGGATCTTCATGCAGCTTGTGTTGATGTTAATAGCTATCACTATTTCATTTTCCTATTTTTCTAATTCGGTAAAAGAATGATGAAACAGATATATATGGAGCTAGCTATTTTCAACCGGCTATAGACGTTGAGCGGTCTTAATTGCTAAGACATCGTACAAATTATCCATTTTCCTTGGAACAAAGGATCGATATGCTATTTCCTCTATTGTGCAAGTGAATATCAGAATATCAAAGCAGTACAAGATAGACTAGGGATTATCTCGATGGCATCATCCCAGGAAAGAGAGAGGTTTCCTTTTCTACTCTCTTCAAAGGGATAATGCAATTCATGGACCAGACACTGTCAAATCTGAAAAAGATCTGTTGTACCTTGACACCAAAGTATGTGCATGTTGCAGTATTTTAATACTAGAATTTGTGTTTATTTGTTATCTACTATGGTGTCGTGATCTTGTGTTAGTCATTTAATTGTATCTGTGATCATTGTTAGTACCTGTGAAGGTTTGTGAGCACGATTTAGCTAGCACGATTTAGTGTTTTCTTTTCTTGAAATGCTAACTGTTCTGTACTATTTTAATAGGCATTTTCTGCAATGGAGGGACAGGGCTATTTCATGGGTTTGATGAACCAGAGTCCAGGAAATGCCGGAATGGGATGGGATGGCATAGGAAGCCCTCCGGAAGAGCAACCTGAACCTACTCCCACAACAAAAGGGAGCACAAAAAGTAGGAACAAGAACTTCAGCGAAAATGAAGATATACTACTCGTGAAAGCTTGGTTGAACACCAGTACAGATCCAATTCCAGGAACATACCGTGCCATGCTGTAGGACAATTCTTCCATTTCCAATGCATACAATCTATGGATCCTAACATTCCTGGAAACCTTCTTTCTTCTCCTATTGCCAGTAAGCGGGCCGTATCCTTCTGATTTGGCGCTCTCAAATACTCATCTTCAAATATTTGAACAACTGCAATGACAAGCCGTCTCATACTCTCAATAGCGGTACTCTCTCCAATACAAATGTACTCATCTGTGGAATCAGCTGATACCCCATAAGTTAGCATACGAAGTGCTGCTGTTACCTTCTGTAAACAACTTAATCCAAGTACATTAGCTGCATTTCTTTTTTGCACAAAATACTCATCATGATCCTGTACCGCATTCATTATACGCAAGAAAAGAGGTCGGCTCATTCTAAACCTGCAAATAAATACAAAATTATTACAATCAATAATAACTAAAATATTTAAATTAAACAGTAAACATGACACAATACAAACCTACGTCTGAAGAATTCTGGTCCATATGTAGGATCATCGGAGAAATAATCTTCATATAATTTTTGGTGTCCTTCTTGTCTCTTACGACGAACAATTTTATGCCCAGGAACAGAACCACCCTGTTTAGGTGCACTCATGGATGTATAATACGTATGAATTAAAGATGCGGACTGGATAAAGAAATCATCATCATCATCCGATGAGGACGAGTCCAGTACTTGTTGCAACAAAGACTTGCGCCCGCTCATAGTTCCACGTATCTACAAGGACGCACCAACCTGAAGCAGCATCGGGAGATCGAAATCGGGCGCGGGCGCCGGGCGACGTACTTGCGATGGCTGATGGCGATGCGATGGAAATCAAAACCTCAAAGACATGTACAAAGTAAGAATTCCCATCTCAATTATCTAGTCTCACGTCACGTACTGCATGTGGTTTCTTCATTTTCTAGTCGGTCCTGATTTCTAATCACCGTTTCGTATTTATACGCCGGCCGTCGTCCGCGTACGCACACGCACGGGATTGGTTCAATCTCCCTATTCTATTCGGTTGGATGGACCGAATTGATCACTATTAGGATTGTTATATGGGCCGGTTGTTAATGTTGGGCCAGATTCAAAATACTATTAGGATATATTTATGGGAGCTGTTGGAGGAGGGGACTAAAATAGGTTAACAAATTTTTTGGGCTACCCCTAAAAGGTGTCTTTTGGGGTGGGTTTTTAGGGGGATTGTTGGAGATGCTCTTATGTAATAAAGATTATCCCCATTCTTTTACTGAATCATTCCGAGAAATCCAACATTCTTTCTCACATTTTTTAAAAATCGGCGACTCGATCATCGATAGAAATCAATCACATAATTAGACAATGCAAAAGTAGATAAACAAATATGCACAAGATATAAAAGAGTAATCCAGCGATAATCTTTATTATAATAATTTTTCTGACATCATAGACCAATCTCTCTTCTTACACTAGCTGAGTGCTCGTGCGTTGCTACGGAATAAAAAAACATATTCCGTGGCGAGATGGGGGAGAAGGTGGGAGGAAGATTCGGTGGGAGGAGGCAACGCATGGTTTCGTGAGACCGGGTGGGAGGGGCCACACGTCAGTCAGCAAATCTTTTTTGTGAGAAGGGGTGGAAGAGAACGGATCAACCATCAACTTTTTCTTTTTAAGAAGTAAAGATTTACAGTGTAAAGCTATACGCCCACGTCTCTTTTTTTTTGGAAGAGAAAAAGAAACCGACGAGATCCACCTAGAGCGGACCGCACCCCCGAGGGAGTCGGTTTCACAGCACGGACATCCAATTACTTCGACCCGCGAACAACGCCGTGCACTCTCGTGATCTCAGCCAGAATTCGAGACCCCACACGCACCTACGCTGATGCGTAACGACCATTTCATTTGAAAACGGAAAAACGAAAAGGACGACTTGGATCCGCTAATAATGGACCTGGAATTGGCCCAGCAATAACTCCGGCCCGCGCCCACCTGACCAGTGGGCCCGGCGCGTCACCCAGTGTCAGTGTACGTGTACCAGCATACCGCCCGCCAAATCCGTCGCCCCGTTTCCCTTTCACCGCACACGGTCTCCGCACCCCCATCACGCTCGTGCCATGGCCTTCCGGGCCCCGCACGCCAGCACGTCTGGATCCGGGCCGTCCGGTCGCGATCGACGGTCGAACGCGCCCCGGATCCTGAGGCGCCGCGATATCACCCCGCGCCCGCCTCGTGGGAGCGAGCTCCGGGAAAGCTTTTTTGCTCGGAACCACGTCCTCTGCGTGAGGCTTTCGTCTCTCTTCTCCTCTACTCCTAGCTGCTTTGCTGGTGCCTTGGGAATGCGGAGCAATGTGGAGGGGCACGCCCACTGACCTCGCCGGCAACCGCACCCTGCGCGGCGGCCGCAATTGCCACCGCAAGCACGTCGAGGACGGGTAGATACATCGTTTCGTCGACTCTCGCGGGCCGGTTCAGTTCAGGTTTCCAAGAAAGGAAGGAGCAAGGTAGTAAGGAGGCGGCAAGCCGGCAATGGAGGATGCGGTGGAGGGGAAGAACGTGCTGCAGGGGAGGTACGAGCTGGGGCGGGTGCTGGGGCACGGCAACTTCGGGCGGGTGCACGCGGCGCGGGACCTGCGCACGGGGCGGGGCGTGGCGGTGAAGGTTGTGGCCAAGGACAAGGTGGAGCGCGCGGGCATGGTGGAGCAGATCAAGCGGGAGATCGCGGTGATGAAGATGGTGTCCCACCCCAACATCGTCGAGCTGCACGAGGTGATGGCCACGAGGTCCAAGATCTACCTGGCCCTCGAGCTCGTCCGCGGCGGCGAGCTCTTCGCCCGGATCGCGCGCGCTGGGCGCGTCCGGGAGGACGTCGCGCGGCGGTACTTCCGCCAGCTCGTCTCCGCGGTTGACTTCTGCCACGGCCGAGGGGTGTACCACAGGGACCTCAAGCCCGAGAACCTGCTCCTCGACGAGGCCGGCAACCTCAAGGTCGCCGACTTCGGGCTCAGCGCGCTTGCCGGCCACGCGCGCCCCGACGGGCTCCTCCACACCGCGTGCGGCACGCCGGCCTACGTGGCCCCCGAGGTGCTCGGCGGCAAAGGCTACGACGGCGCCAAGGCCGACCTCTGGTCCTGCGGCGTCATCCTCTACGTGCTCCTCGTCGGAGCACTGCCGTTCCAGGACGACAACCTCATGTCCATGTACCGCAAGATGCAGCGCGGTGAATTCCGCTGTCCGCAGTGGATCTCGACGGACGCTCGTAAGCTGATCGGCAGGCTGCTCGACCCCGATCCGAGCACCCGCATCACCGTCGCCAGCCTCGTCGAGAAGCCATGGTTCCAGAAAACGTCTCCCGTTCCGAGCCCCATCGCGGAGCCCACGCCATTAGTGGACGCGCGCGGCAACGGCGACGATAAGGACGAGGCCCCCGAGGCGCTGAACGCCTTCCACCTGATCTCCCTGTCGGAGGGCTTCGACCTGTCGCCGCTGTTCGAGCAGGAGCCGTCGTCGGGGCACGGGAGGCGCGCCGGCGACATGCGGTTTGCGACGCGTGAGCCGGCGAGCGGCGTGATCTCTCGGCTGGAGGGTCTGGCGACCGGCGGGGCCATGCGCGTGACGAAGAGCGGCGCGCGCGGGGTGCGGCTGGAAGGCGCGGAGCGCGGGCGCAAGGGGCGGCTAGCTGTGGCGGCGGAGATCTTCAGCGTGGCGCCGTCGGTGCTGGTGGTCGACGTGAAGATGTACGGCGGCGACACGACGGAGTATCGGTCCTTCTGCAGCGAGGAGCTCCGGCCGGCGCTCAAGGACATCGTCTGGGCCGCCTCCGGCGACCCCCCTGCCGCCACCTGATGTCTGTCGCTGTCGCTGGCGCCACCATTATTGTCCGTCCGCCGTCGCTGTTGCTATCTGTATGTAGGAGGTGCATTATTGTTTGGTGTCGAGGTGATGTTTGCTGCTTGTTTGTTTGCAACTCGAAGTTGGTCGTTGCTGCTGGTGTGGTCGTGGTAGTAGGTCCGCGCGAAGTGGCGTCTGCGTTTTGGAATTTTTGCATTTGTTTGCAAGCCTGCGTTTAGGGGTGAAAAACGGTAACGGATAATTCATTTTATCCGATATCCGTATCCAGTAAAATCCGTATTCGAAAATATTTGAATTCATAATCAAGAATATTCGTATCCGTATTTGAGAATATTCATATCCGTATTTGTATTCGAGACTATTCGATTTGTGTTCGATCCGTTTGTAGAACCCATGAAAAATCCATATGAATTTTATGATTCAAAATTTGAATTTAGGCAGTTTAAAACCAGTAACCTGTCAAAAACCGGTGAAAAATCGGCAAAACCGCTAGGAATCTGTTTTATCCGATATTCGTATCCGAGAAAATCTGTATTAGAGAATATTTGTATATATGTTTAAGAATATTTAAATTCATATTCGTATTCATATTCATTTTAAAAATATGAATTTATATTCGTATTCAAGACTATTCGATCGTATCCGATCCGTTTTCACCCCTGCCTGCGCTGCAGCTAGCTGAGCTCCGGCTGCTGATGGTGAGACAGAGACCACTCGTAGTAGCTGCTACCCATAATTCCATACACTGGATACTGGATAGTATTATATATTCAGATTGCTCAAAGAAACTTAGGCACCAGTATTTCTCCAAATGTTGCGATATTCCTGCCATGTGGCAGATTAGACTACAGGCTTCAACTAGTGTTCTTCAAGATCCTACATCCCAGCTATATAACATTCTGAATGTGTAGGATGATCAGATTGTCTGATCGACCATGTGAGTAGATCCAGATTAAGATTATGATGAACTATTACAAAGTTTATGGAGTGGTCAATTGGCTTTACAAAGATTATTCTCTATCAGGATTGGTTGGGCAGAAATTGAGGTTTTGGAATTTGAGTCATGGATTTATATAGATTGACCTGAGTCATTGAGTTAAGGTTGCATGATGCATGTCTTAGCTAATGTAGGTCAAATTGTGAAGAACTTGTGCCTAGAAACGAATTCTTTGTCTTGGATATGCAGGATCGCTTGAAATCAACTGTGATCAACGGTGGTGATCGAGGCTAGGCTCATGGAGGAGTTGAGGCCTAGAACGATCAAGGATGTTGGGTGAGACAGTGAACTCAAGCATGGCAAGTGAATGGCGGGAATGTTGAAGGCGAGTTCGAACAGTGGGATGACACCAGGTGGCTTACACGGGCCAAGTGAGCCGTCGTTCGGTGGAACCGGGACGGAAGAGACTTGGCGGCACGTGGCAAGCTAATGGTGTACTTACATGTGGCAAGCATGGCGATTGCCTGCAAAGGAAGGTGATGACCGAGTCAACAAGGGGTATTTCAGCATTTCGACCAAAATACTAAAAACCATCTTGGATCAAAACCGCGACGAATGGGCGATGTATTGGAGAGTGGTTTAGGTCAAGACGGAGCTAATGGATCAAGGTTAAGGATTTAGCGGATGCACACTTATGCGCTTTGAAAAGCGTACATAAGTTGACTTAAGAGAGTAAAACCCTGTGTGCGCGGTTAATGGGTTCCCCATTGTAATAGTGCATAGGATCCAATTTAGAGAGTAGGTGGCTGGTTGCTCACCTATAAAAGGGGTGGGGATGGAGACATGTAGGGTTAACCAACCCACCCCTCTCATGTGCTTTCTTGTTTAGGGTTAAGGTTTTGAGAGTGGAGCACATGGTGTGCTCCTTGTCCTCCAATGTGGAGTGGTTGTAAACTCAACCCTCTCAAGTGAGCAATACATCAATCTTTACATACTTTCATGGATCCATCTTGATTTGACTGTTTTGTTCTTGATTTGCTCTTGGTTTGGTCTAAAAGTTTGATATCTTGATCCAAAGGTTTTTGAGTCAATTTCTTTGCTGTTTTAACTTGTTGTGACATGTGGGAATATATCTAAACTCATCTTAGTCATCAATCATCCATGAGCTAGTTTTATTCACCAATTTTGATTTTGACTCGGTTTTAATGTAACTTTCCAATAAACTAAAAAAGTTTCATCTTTGGCCATGATTTTAATGATCGTTTGTTGGAATATGTTCACAATACCCAAGAGATGATCTCTTTAAAGTTTCACATCATTTGAGTCTATGGATTGAAAGATCCATGCTTTTTCGCTTTTGTTTCTGAACTGAAATAGTTAGCGTTGGCGTTGTTCACTGTCTAGAACGACGATCGGCTCGCGCTAGCATTGTTAGCTGTCTACAACCACGTTGGTTTCAACCACGGTCAAATTCCAGACAGCATCACATCATTGTCGACTATGTTCAATCTTCCAAGCGCTTTGCGTTTTTCCATTTTTGTTTTGATTCTGAACTGAAACAGTCGGTGTAGACAGTCTGGAACATCGATCGATTTTACGACTATGTTGGTTTCGGCCACGGTCAAATTCTAGATCTAATCGCATTGCTTTTGACCATGTTCAGTCTTTTGATCGCTTCGTGTTTTTCCGATGACGTAGGACCTTTGACCGCAACTGAAACAATCGGCGCTACTCTGTGTCTAGAACATTGACCAGTTTTACGACCACATTGGTTTCGACCATGGTCAAGTTCTAGATCGCATCACACTATTCTCAACCACTTACGACCACGCTGGTAGATCGACCACTTGTTGGCTTGTGACCACCTTGGTTACAACCACGTTGGTTGTTCCGACTGGTTCTGACTACGTTGGTTGTTCGACCACTTGTTAGCTATGACCATGTTGGTTATGACCACATTGATCATTTTGGTTACCGGCTGATTCCGACCACATTGGTTGTTTGACCACTCGTTGGCTTACGACTACGTTGGCTGTTCGAACACTGGTTGGCGTCCGACCACATTGATCACTTTAGTTGCTAACTGGTTATGAACACATTGGTTGTTTGACCACTGGTTGGCGTCTGACCACATTGTGTACAACCATGTTAGTTTTGACTGCATCCATTTTCGGTCTCGTTGGTTTTGGTCTCAGTGGTTATCAACTACGGTGATTCTCATTTAGTAGTCATTTTCCAATCGCGTTGTACTTCTGTCTGGTAGTGGAGTTTACAACCATGTTGTCAGCTCGACAACGTTGTTGAATTCACGACCACGTTGTCAGCTTTCGACCACATTGTCAGTTTTTGACCACTGTATTTTTCCTATTGTGTTCACTCTGTTTCTTAGTTTTCGAGTGGGATTTCAACCCTTATCTTCATAGCTCTGTAGCTATCGGGAAAAGGTGAAGTGAATACTTGGGGGAGAATTTGAAAAGCACCACTCACCCCCCCTTTATTGCCTGTCTGGCCCTACATTATCAATGCTCTTTAGTCCATCACCTTATGGAAATATCTGAAACTGATGGAACACTGCATAGTTTTACCCTAATCATGCAGAGTTTAGGCATCAAAGAGATGATATCTTAGGTCGAATTAAACTAGCCTGTTTAAACACTTCATAGGTTCATGTCACTGAGAGTAAATCCAACACAGCTGCAGTAGGTGCGGACCCACTCATCGAGCGAGGTTAGGTGGCCTCTCGAGCTCTGTCGCCAGCCTGAGTGCCCCTCCCCCCTTCAGAGCTGGCACGGCGGCACCACTACACACCATGGCATGTTTCGTTTCTCAGGATGAACCGAGTCAACCGATGAAGTCACAATGCGTTGCGCTACATTACTACAAAAAAAAAGATTATACTAGATGCCTCATCACAGACGATTTTACAAGCATGACCCGTATACTGACTGTGATACCCTACTATCATAGGCTGTTATTGTTAATAACTATCTATGATATTGTGATATTTCATAGATAGTTATTAATATGAACCGTTTGTGATAATTATAGACATCACAGACAGTTTTTAATTATGGACGGCATGTGGTTGGAACCGTCTGTGACATGCTTCCTCTCCCCGATGCGCCCCTTTGATCATTTTGGTTCCCAGATGTGTCTCTTCGTCTCGCAAGCCGGATTTATTCCTTATTGTATAAAAATGATCGTCCACCACTGGAGATTAATCCTGTATGAGCACCTCACAGGTTGGCTATCTTCCTTGTCTTTTTTTGTCTCTCAAGCACAAATACATGGCTCCCTATTCTTCCTTATCACCGACATTAATGGCTAACCTGGCTATCCCGGACAAGCACCTCGCTGGCCATATGCTGACAGATGCTACGAAAGGACACTGTGCCAACAGTGTCCTCCCTCCAATATCTAAGGATTTGCCAAAGTAGTTGAAGGTCACCTTCCGCCGTTTCGACATCCTTCTCAGCCACGTCTTTCAATTGGTCTCCCTCTTACGGCGGACTAACGTCGCCATCGACATAGTCCTCCACAACAATGTTGCATGTCTCCAAGAGACTTGCCGTCGCTTGGAGAGCTTAGTCGAGGCGGCGAGTGACCGAGTCAACCTTCTGAGACCCCTCAAGAAAGGGAAGAGAGGCTATAGGCTCAATTCGACTTCATTGTTCAATCGGAGGCTGTTCGGGAGACACTCGAACGAGCGTGTCAGTAAGTGGACACATTTCAGACTTCATTTGCTGATGATCCCGAACCGTCCGATGCCAACCATGTCGCCTATAAAGTATTGAAGACAGAGATTGCATGCTACCTCTGACACTAGACAAAACATCGAACCAATTAGGTTTCAACTTTTTTGTTATATTTTATAAGAAATGATTGGCCACACTGTTTGGGCGTCGTATATATGTAAAATCAACTAGTTGAATTTGTATTTACTCTCTTTTATATATATATGTAAACGGTCTTGGTATAACGACATGAGGGTATTATTGACCGGTAAAAAGCAACTAAGTAAAATATATTTACTCCTAGGTCAATACTGAATTTACATTTATGTATATGAGAATGAATTTAGATTTTAGAACTGTATTTATTACAGACGGTTCTAAAGTAGAACCGTCTGTGATATTTATTCACAGATAGTTATTAATAGAATCGTCTGTAATAAGTAATTGTCACAGACGATTCGTAATAATAACCATCTGTGAAATCTCCCATCATGACAAAAGGTTCTTGTTAAGAATCATCTATGAATTATCACAGACGGCTATTAATGAGAACCGTCTGTGATAGTGTAAGACCGCAGGCAGTTCGTGGTCGGACTTGTCTGGGATACACCACGTTATTAAATGCCTAGCTAGCGGGGTCCCGACAGATCTGTCTTCATTGCGCTACATTGAAGGAGGCGGCTAGCTTTGGGGAGTTTGGTGAAATCATACCGCTTATAGATCTAGCTCTTGTAGATCTATTTGTTCTTGGTGATTAGAGATTAGTACGTATTTGCTTCTAATTATATGCCTTGGAATAAAGAGATCAAGGTGATAGCTAGATATAGATCTAGCTTAATTGGTAGTTTGCTCTAATTTAAAAATGAATCACTACTCCTAATTTATTTTAATATATTCTTGCTTTATATATACATTGCTTCATTAATAGTACATAACTAACTACTTAATTTAGATATGGATAATTTATTATAAGGTGAATTCCAATTATGTGTAAGTATTAAGTTGGCTAGCTATAGTAGCATTAATAATCTAATTTGACACTAATTTGTTACATGCGTACCATAGATGGACCGAAGCTGGATATATATTGAGAACCGTGTGAGTGAAGAATACATTAATGGTGCGTCTGCTTTTAAAAGAGCAGCCGAGCAGGATATGTTGAAGAAGAGGTTTCAAAAGGTATTTACCAACTCATCACAGATCGAAACTCACCTGATTCGAAGGGGTTTCAAAAAGGGGTATACATGTTGGACCAGTCATGGTGAAGAGAACAATATTATACGGGAAGGTAATTATAACATCGTCAAGGGTGCCAACGATATGCTGGTTGTGGACTATGTTTTCAATGAAGATAGATCGTATGATGACAATCTACATCAAATACTACATGATATAGAAGTGAACTATAGTGAGAGAGAGTTTGGTAAATTCAAAGACTTGATGGAGGACTCAGAGAAACATTTGTTCTCAGGTTGCAAACCGCAATACACAAGCTTGTCATCTGTTCTTGAACTACTAAAATTAAAGGCAAGCAATGGTTTGTCCAACAAGAGTTTCACGGCGTTGTTAGGTCTCTTAGCGAGCATCCTTCCAAAGGGAAATGTATTACTGAGAACCACCTACCAAGCTAAGAAGGTTCTTTGTCTATTGTGAATGGAAGTAGAAGGAATACATGCATGTTCGAATGATTGTATCCTCTACCGTAAAGAGTATGCAAAATTATATATTTGTCCAGTGTGCAAAGTATCCCGGTACAAGCGTAAGAATGACTCCAATGATGGCAAGAGCATCGAGGTGAAGTAAGGACCTCCTGCTAAGATGTTATAGTATTTGCCTATAATTCCCTATTTGAAGCATTTATTTGCGAACTGAAAGATGCAAGATTGTTGCGTTGGCACTCGGAGGAGCGTAAAAAAGATAAAATGATAGGACACATTGTTGATTCTGCCTAGTGGAGGAACATGGATACGATGTTTACAGACTTCAGTGCGGAAACGAGGAATATAAGGTTTGGGTTGAGTACAGATGGAATGAATCTTTTCGGTAATATGAGCAGCCGACATAGCACCTGACCCGTGAATGTATGCATGTACAAGCTTCTTCCTTGGCTGTGTATGAAGCAAAAGTATATTTTGATGTTACTACTTTTTCAAGGGCCAAAACAACCTAGGAACGATATTGATGTGTACCTAGCACCATTGGTGGAAAATCTTGTCACACTGTGGAACGAATGGGTACAGATATTGGATGTGGACAAACGCGAGAACTTCATTCTACGCGCCATGTTGTTCTGCACCATCAATGATTTTTCTACCCTTGGTAACCTGTCAGGGTTGAGTACGAAAGGAGCCAAAGCATGTCCGTACTGCTTAGATTATGCCGAGTGTGTGTGATTGAACAACTTGCACAAAACTGTATACATACGTCACTGTAGGTTCCTTCAAAGGTATCATCTATACCGCAAAATGAAGAAACAATTTGACAGAAATAAAGAGGATGACTTAGCACTGAGGCCTTTTAGCGGGAAAGAGGTGTATGGTCAAAGATATCGATGTTGTGCTTGGACAAAGATATCGATGTTGTGCTTGGAAAGGGACGTAAATTGAGAACCCGTCAGAAGAACATGTGGAAGAAGATGTCAGTATTTTAGGACTTGTCTTATTGGAAGCACTTAGAAGTTCACAATTGCATTGATATCATACATGTAGAGAAGAATTCATGACAAAACAAAGGATGGTGTCAATGCATGACATGACTTCATCACTATGAACATTAGGACCGAGTTAACACCGATAGAGACCAATAAAGACCGCATGTACCTTCCCCCAGCTTGCTACACTCTATCTAAGTCTGAGAGAACTAAATTGTGTCAGTGCTTGCATGGAGTGAAAGTTCCATCCGGTTACTCTACCAGCATGAAGAAACTTGTTTCCATGGAAGATTTGAAATTAATTACCATGAACTCTCATGACTGTCAGATGCTAATGACACAATTGCTTCCTATTGCAATGTCGGATCCAGATTTTACAATCCGGAATCCTCTGTGATTCCACCGCACTATTCCTTAGATCAGTAGATAGTGCTCACAGATACAGAAATGAACATCAAATACATATCATGCAGAAGCATAAATATAATAGTAAACTTACTCACGGGCCGATTAGGCCGAAATCATTAAATTGCAGCAGCGGAAGATTGAAGCACACAGGTGGGACCCTTAGGACGTGCTCACAGGCAGCCAACTGGGAGTTCACGACCTAGCCCTTGACGTCTTCATCTTCTTTGCCATCATGACCAAAAGTATTGCTGAAGCATAGTGATCTAATTCCTGATTCTGGTTTTGTTGTGAGAGCGAATGTGAGCACACCATGCTCTACGAGCCAATACATAGAATGCAAATAAATAGTACACATGGCTTATCAAAGGAGAGGCTCGGGTTATTTTATTTGCCATAAATTGCTTTTAGTAGCATTATTATTATTATTTAATCACAGTGTTATTGTTGCTGCCTAAAACTCCACACAGTGATTGCCATAATTGACTTAATCCACCTAGGATACACTTTCTTTATTGATTGATGTCTAAGACTCCAAACAGCGAGTGTCATCCTTTACTTAATCCACCGAACACACACTTTCTATATTGAGTGCTGTCCAAAACTCCAAACAGCAAGTGTCATCATTTATTTAATCCACCGAACATACACTTTCTATATTGAATGTTGTCTAAAACTTTAACAACGAGTGTCATTATTTACTGAATCCACCGAACATACACTTACTATATTGAATGCTGTCTAAAACTTCAAATAGCTAGTGTCATCATTTATTTAATCCACCGAACATACACTTTCTATATTGATTGCTGTCTAAAACTCCAAACAGTGAATGCCATCATTTATTTTGAATCCACCAATATCTTTTGTGTTCTGAATTCCTAATAATCTAATCTTGTAATTGCTATTCATCAACTCTTCACTTATGAATTCCAATGATTCTCTAACATAATTACTTTCAAATCCACCGATATCATTTGTATCAGGACTTTCTAACAATTCAATCCTTTCGGTTATTGATCCAAAACCATAATTTGCTCATCTAGTAATCAACCCTATTTTCCATTACCCATCTCTAACTAATTCATCAGTATACATCCACCAGGAACATTATTGATCAAGTTTATACTCCAATTATCATATCACTAAATTCCCAAAAATTCTATTCATCCATCTAGTATTTGATCAAATCCTATTATCGCCAACATCTTCCAAGAATTTATGTTAGTTATCAGTATCGTAATTCAGCAATTACCTTTGCACTCCTTAAATTCTCCAGAAATTATTTAAATCATCTATCTAGCCTATCTATTCATTTAGGCTCCACCAATTTATCTTACCAGCATGCACACTATCGTTTCCTTTTTATGACCGACATGAATCCACCAACATCTTTATGTGTTTACCACAAACAACCATCTTCTTTTCTTACGACTCTATTTATTCTTCCTAATGTTTTATTTTGTGAGAAGTATTATCATTATTTAAAAATATAATACATAGAAATTTTCTGAGACCTAGCAGTTTTGAACAAAAACATAATGTGTAAGAGAATACAATGATAATAGCGATCCAGATTCCATCCACTGTTACATGGCCTCTGCACCATGTTATAGCCGCTTACATTATCACTGGGACGACACTCAGGGCAACTCAAAACAGAGCTTTTCACTGCCCTCCACTTTTCCATTCCCACCCACAAAGTTTTTGAAATAGAACTGTATCTAATTAAGTTCCCATGTCCACCCTTGACTGTGGGCACGGCTATTCGAATAGTTTTGACTCTGCAGAGTTGGTACACTTTCACCACAAAAGACAATCCACTCGTTGCCCCACATGATTCCTTAGTCACGTGGTTGAGTAGACCATCACAGTGACTTTTCAAAATATCTAGCCCCTTTTGTCATCTCACCCTATGGGCTGCTCCCACTTGCGGTGGGTCCCATATGTTGCACGGGATGTTCGCCACGTATACTAGCGCATTTGGGCTCCACTCCCCGCAACGCTAGCACGACTGGAAAACTTCACCCTCCTCTCGGTGTCCCTTTAGGCCTCCCCTTGCCCTTGCATATCCACTCCTATCCACTACCAGTGAGATGAGTCCGGGGGTTTCGATAAATTTACTTAGCCAAGTTGTAATTTACAGACGTATGGTTGCACTGTTTTACATAGGAGGTCATGACAAGATTCAGTCCTTAGGGTTATCTGGACGGTTCTACCACAAACCACACTCTCGTGTACCACTGCACCATACCCCCGAACCATCCGCCCAAATAGATAAGCAATTTGAGGTTTTGGGAGTATAAAATAGTCATATCCAACATATACCAGTCATTATTACCATGACTACCCAACCAAATTTTCTCATGATTAAAAGTGATGATTGTGGCATTTCAGCGCCCCTGAGTATCTAAGCAGTACTAAGCATGGCGTATAATTACGGACTTATTTTTTTGAAAAGTTACCATTATAATTTTGCTAGGATGACAAGGTTCACATAATCAAATATTCCAAAGGAGGTGTAATATTAATCAAGTTAAACAATGGGCATATAACTAGAATCTTAAATTAAATGTATATTTGCATATAAAATAACAGCATGCAATTTGATAATTTAAACCAAAGTAATTTGCACAAAATGTAGGTTCAACATGATCAAAGTATTGACTCGCCTTACGCAGTTTACCGCGGTCTTGAGCTCACTCAAGGCTGTCTCATGCGATGGTTTTGAGCTTCTGGTCCTTATCTTCACCTTGCTCTTGGTCACGCTTGATCCCTTGGTTCTTCAGGATTCCCATTTCTAATTACGCGCTAAACAACTGAATCCAAATAAATGTAAATAACTCAAAAATCCATATAAAATCCAAATAACTCAATTTAGCTTTATTATGGGTTAATGGATGATTTAGACGATTTGAGGCAAGGTCGATGGGGCGCGGAGTATTGATGGAGTCAAAAGGGTTGGAACGAGGTGATATATGGCTAATGGAGATTCATCGAGATAGACGCTAAGGAATGTTTATAATGAAAGAATATTCATGGGAATATTCTACTTCGGTTTTGGAGAACGGCTAAGTATAGCCGATGGTAGGTTATCATAACTCAGACTTTGGTTTAATAATTTCTTTTATTATTTCCATTTTATATTTAGTGTCTTAGTCAATCAGATGCAATACAACCTCTAATTTAATTTGGGTACTATAGTCTATAAGGAATTCTCATCATTGCTAGGGCATAGGATTAATATTTATGTTTTTAAACCCTATGGTGGCTAGTCCTACAATCTATACTTACATGCAAAAGGTTATGATTTATTGTTTAGTAAATTTTATTTACTAAGTTATCATTTCATGAGAGCACATCTCTAAGCAACATTCCTACTAAGCCTTTAGTTAATAAAGATTTAAAATAAATATTCAAGGCATATTATGTACTAACATATCATAATTAATCCATGATTAAGTATTTATGGAGTTCTTTTATATCCTAACAAATTTTAGTATCTTTTGGAGGATTATTTCGGAGTTTTATTGATGTTTTCCTAGCAGCATTCGGCTTACACAGCAAAATAAAAACTAAAATGCCTAAACACCCTAACGCTGTGTGGGGCGGAATCGAACTTGGGTCGGCTCAGTGAACACGAGCGCTGCTAACCGGTCGGTCTCTCGTTGTTACCTGACTTACTAAGGACAGAGGACGTAGATGAGCCGAGGCCACAGGTGTCCAAAACAGGGGAGCTCAGGGCAGCGCTTGGCCGACGGCGTCGCCGGCGAGGGACCACCGGGGACACCGGAGATGGCCAAAACGGATCCCTGGAGCGAAGTAGAGTCCGAGGGAGGAGCTGGTATGGGCCTAGGAGCTCTGAGGCGGGCCGACGGCGCGGTTATGCGCACGGCGCCTGCAACGTACCGACGGCGAGGGCTTCGGCCAGCGGTCGAGGAAGCTTCGGGGAGACGTGGAGGTGCTCTCCCACGAAGGAATCGGGCCGAGGAGTTGTGGAGGAGAAACGGCGCTGGCGGTGGCGGAGCTCGGCCTGGGCTTTTCCAATTGGGCTGGAGGGGAAGTAGAGGGAGAGCGGGATTACGCCATGTCATGGTTACTTTCTGGGTTGAGCGGCCGGAGCAGCGGGACGGCGTGGAGGCCCGGCGGCGACGGCACCGGTGTTTGCGTGAGCCACTCGGAGGAGGAAGGGAGAAATGGGGAGATGGCCGGTGGAAGCGGTAGCTTGGAGCTATTTATAGCGCGAAGGAGGGGCTCGGTTGCAGCGTTGTTGCTGGTGACTTGGGAACAGGGCTAGGTATGGCGCCGGCGTGGTCGGCGACACGCGTGCGCAGGGTATGGCGACGGACGCGAGCGACGCGACGGTGATGGGGGCAGCTGCGTGGTGATGAATGAATAGGGAGGAGCGGGACCCACTGACGACAGCAAGGCGGGTGCTGTCGGGAGAAGGAAGAGGGAAGAATGAGCAGAGGAGGATGAGCCAACGCGTGCCTGCGATGGGAAGAGGAGGAAGAGAAGAAAAAGGGAGAGGCGGGGGCAGGCCGGGGCTCGCTGGGCAGTGATGAGAGAGGAGGACGGACAAAAAAGAAAAAGGGGAGGGGGCCACTAGCAGAGAAAGATGGGAGAGGAGAAAAAGAAAAGGGGGGAAACAAATGCCCAGCAACAAAAGTTTGAATTTTTGCCAGAATTCAATATTTAAATTTTTAAATCTTGATTTGAAATCTAGGGCTCAACTCAAATCATTTGGAAGATAAATTTAAATATTTTTTTTGATTTTAGTTTCCAATTATTTTGATCCTCGGTCTGAGTTTAAAATTACAATTTTAGTTTGGATTAAAGTGTAATTTGAAACTGGTTTTTGAATTCATAAGTTATTGTCTTATATTATTCCCATATCTTTTATTAACACTATTATTATTACTTGGATATTATTTCTCAATATATTCATTTGCATGTCACAAAATTCAAAAGATTTCAAATAACTATTCAAAAGAGATTTTGAGCATCAGCAAAATGCAAGAAAAGTTTTAAAAAAACTCCATATTTTTGAATACTTGAATTTTGGGATGTTACAAACCTACCCCCTTAAATGAATCTCAACCCCGAGATTCCGATAGAGTGGAAAGAAGTGGGGTTAAACTAGCTAGCAATAGGTTCCCGAGTTTTGTTCCACATATTGATCTTTTCCTTGGCGTAGACGGAAGGCAGACAATCTGTACTTAGAGAAGGCTAACAGAAAGGGAGAGATCTTTATTCTTCTAGACTTCCAGAGGCCTGCTTGTTGACTTCGTCGTCTCCTCACCTTCGTAGAGTGGAGTGGTCGCATTGTCTATTGGGCATACGATGGCCTTTTGTCCAAAAATAATTATTCTTCATGGCAGTTTTCCAGCATTCTTGGGTATCACTAGTCGTTATTCGTTTCTCCTAGTTCCAGGCATGATGGGTCCTGTGGCGATTTGATGACTCATCAGTTGTACTTCAGCTGCCTTGGTCAGCAATAGGTTCAAGGGCAATCTTTGGGGTGATAGCCTTGTCCTTCACCAAGAAAACATGTGACATCGCCCATTGGAAGGAAAGCAATAACTCCTGATCTGGATACATACACTCAAGCCCATTTCATGGTATTGCAACACGTGACTCAAGTGTCTCCGTATATTGAACAGCACAAGGGCATGCTATGCCATGAGAATCCAGGCCGATCGGAGTATTGGATCAAGAGACAGCACAACCGTCGGTTCAACGAATGGTTAAGTGTGCAATTCACTGGGAGGTCATCAAATGAAACGCTTCAATGGTTGGCAAGAGGGCCAAAATTTATAATTGTAACATGGCAAGGATACAACATTAATGGGTACACATTTTATACAACAGATCTGGATAGAAAGAGTACAGTGCAGAACTCAAGTATCCGCATAGATGCATTTCATGAGCGATTTAGTACCGTTGCCCCAAGCTCCTACTACAGGCTTGTAGAGGAGATTTGGGAGCTTGACTATGTAATTTTCATGATCCCTCTTGTTGTGGTTACAGACCAAACAGAGAGAGAGTGTGGTAGTGGAGAGTTGAGTAAAATGAATGGCTTCGGGCTTTCCCCATGGCCTATGTCCTACATATATACATCCGCCTGGGGAGTGCTTTTACAATTACACCCTTACATATGAGTACTCCCCTCAGGGGTACTTTTGTCACTATACATGTCCCATTCTGGGCCTTACATTCTCTTAACAGGCCTGCTGGGCTTAGGTGGGGGCCACCCCTACAACACCTCTCTTTCGGTGCCATTGGGTTCAATTCCCACAGGGTGTAAAGGTCGATAAGTACGGTGTAACCACTGTGGACCTCGAATGTGTAGGATACAAAGATGAACCATTATACTCATGAGACAAGTTGTCCAAGTTTTTTATATAACTGACCCGCAAATAAGAAGGCCACGTAGTTCTTCATAGAAAAAGAAGGATTGTCGTAGTTGAGAATGTCGTGGATAAGGAAGAGTACAATCAATTTAACGAGTTGCCTCTATTTGGAGATGGCATCAGGCTCAAGGAAGAACCTAGAGATAAAGTAAGCTATATATATGTGTCAATCATTATAAAGGGCTTTATCTTAAATAAAAATAGTCCAGTGGAATGATCCCACACGACGAACACCTATTTGGAAATTATTCCAATGTAATTAATAAACTCGGCATGTAAGTAAGGAATTATTCCATTGTAATGAATTAATGATTTAGAAATAATCACATCTGCGATTGTATCTACTTGCTTATTTTCAGAGGGCATGGCTAGCATTTCGTAAGGTTAGTTGAAAATTTTGATATGTTGTGTACAGAAGGAACTATCATAGGCGGTTTGATGACACAAACTATCTGTGATATGTAAAACATCACAGATAGTTCCATAATAGAACCGTCTATGACAATGTATAATATCACAGACGGTTCCATTAATAGAACCGTTTATGATAAGTATAACATCACGGATGGTTCCATAATATAACCGTCTGTGATAATGTATAACACCACAGATGGTTCTATTATAGAACTGTCTGTGATATGCTACACATCACATATGGTTACATTATAGAACCGTCTATGATATTAATATCGCAAATGGTTCTTTAGTAGAACCGTCTACGGCAGTTCTTCTATAAGTAAGTCCCTTACTAGGTTTTGTGCTCTTACTCCTCACTTGTGCACCCCTCTATCTCCTCATCCCCCAACCTTCACCGCTGCCACTAGAGAACCCAACGCCTCTCCTCCTGATGTCGCCTCTCCTCCTGGCACCGTCTCTCCTTCCCATCGCCTCTCGTCCCAACGCCGCCTCTCCTCCCAACGCCGCCTCTCCTCCCAAAGGTATGGATCCCAAATTCCACTTTTTTTTACCTCATGTGCATAGATCCGTTCATATCTATTAATGTGTGTTCATGAGTTCTCTCCTCCCCGTCGCCTCTCCTCCTGAAGGTGTGGATCCCAAATTCTACTTTTCACCTCATGTGTGATAGATCCATCCATATCTATTAATGTGTGTTCATGAGTTCTCTCCTCCATGTAGCCTCTTCTCCTGAAGGTATGGATCCCAAATCTCACTTTTTAGCTCATGTGTTTTACATCCGTCCACATATGCTAGTGTCTTTTTCTTATGTGGAACCCAAAAAGGAATGGGGAAATGGATGTAGGAGGGAAGGTGGGCCTACTTGTATTAGGCTAAAAGTGGTAAAGTTATTGGGGGTAGTCCCGGTGTGATCCTCACATGGATGAAGACATGGATGGTGGTCCTTTATCATCGTCGAAAATGTTGCCTTCATGTCGTCCTCATGGTCGGCCTTTTGGGTGTCCAGTGGTCCACGCTTTCCTTCAGTTTTCACTATATTCTTGTCTCCCCTCCTCTGACTCTTCTTACTCCTATGGGTGGGCTGCTAGTTCAAGTAAAAAATGGCATAAAACACTATGAGTCGGAGTAGTAGTTGTAATTTGCTTCCTGCCATTTGAAGCACATGTGTACGGTGCTTTAATATTTGTCTTATAGTTGTTGGAAAATATATGTACCCTCACAGCTGAGACACTAGACTATGTGATTTGGGATATTAGTATTGCAAAGAGATCTTGTAGCAATAATATATGTCGCCAAATGTTCTAATTTCTTGTAAGATTAACCATGTGCCAATATTTACGCTCATAACTCACTGTAATTAGCTCTTTCTTGTAAAAGAGATGACATCAGCATTGTCATCATCGATGTCGTTAAATGGGATTGATGCTCCGTAGACCGAGGTAATTAGGCATGGCAGAGGAGTATCGAAAAGGCCAGAGGGCCAAATGATCATTACAGCGGTCTCTCCCGATGGGTCCCTCTATAATCGAAGAAAGCAGTGGCAGCATTTCGGACTACCTATGGGATACTTGGAAGGCAACGGGTCCTCATCACCATAGCAAACTAGAAAGGTATGACAAAAGACGAGAAAAGTGCACTGTGGACGAAAATTCCAAACATGTTCGAGATACCAGTAGAAGTCCAGGGACTCATGTGATGGCAGACGCTCCTCACGATGGAAAAAGCGTGGAAGACCTTCAAGAGCATGCTTGTCACGAAGTACGTGACCAATGATTGCACGCCCTTCATGACGTATCCTTTCGTGTCACCAAAAATATGGCAGGCTTTTGTGTGGATGAAGACGATGACCGAATTTTAACAGGAAAATGTGGTGTACAAGGCTCTCTAGACACAAAACACTCACCCCCATGGACTCGGCACCACTGAGTTCATGGTAAAATCCTGCAATGGAGGATGGAGGACGAGGTCACAATCTGATTGGAGGCCTCCCCACCTTTGCCGAGATCACAAACGAGCGCGCCCAAAACTGGTTAAGAGCGAGGTCATCAACCACCTCTTTGGGCGTTGCCTCTTTCAAAAGCCCCACAGACAAGGAAGTATCCCAACGCCTGGTAAGATATATTAAACTATCTAGTTGTTAATATGTTGAGTCCCTAATATGCAAATCCAGACTCTCCTGTGTATTCTACACTAGTTTAGGATCATACTAGTGTACACAGTGTAAACATAGATAAAGTATCGACCATCTCATGGTTTCTTAAGGAAAGATTCAAATATTATTAATTATTAGAGTTATGATCTTATGGCTAAACTTACAAATAATAGCCTGAAGGGCTTAAGAAACTAGAAGCGTAAAATAGGAATAAGCGTAATAGCCACTCGACATGCTCATAGGCAATTGACTGGGGATCGAAGTCCTAATCCGTGAAGTCATCGAAACATCCTCCTTCACTCACCTTTGCTTAGTATGGTTCTTCTTCAGCAACTAAGCAAATATAGATATAGTCGTAAGTACATAGATTACTCAGCAAGTCATTTGTAACAAAGATGCAATATAGTATGCAAGGCTTACCAAAGGATGGCTGAATAGTTATTTTGTAGAAATTAATATTTTAGAGTAAATACAATAAATAGATTGAAAATGCAATTTTGGAAAGGATGTATACAAATAATTAATGAATCAAAGGAATGAATAAACCCCAAGTGAATTAACCATTCACTTCCCATCAAGCTGCTCTCAACCCAACCAAGATTTTTATGAAAAACATATCCCTCGTGTGAAATCACTGAGCATTGTCCATGACCAGGGACACGGCCATTTGAATAGTTTTACACTCTGCAGATGTTACACAACTTTACCCGCAAGAGATAAAGCACTTATCATGTCGGTCATTAAACGCTTCCTTGGGTGTATGACTAAGTGATTATCACAAAACCTTTACAATGCTTAATCTCAATCTAGTTCTGCCCACTAAGGTTTCACGGCCGAGTAGGTTAAAATGCCTAGTCGGAGAGTCCCCCTGCGCCTCATGGAAATCAGCAACCATGTCCATCTCAATGACAGAACAGAAATTGAAACATCACAAATTAATCAGCCAGCTCCATCCTATATTGGATATATGGTTGTATGATAAGGCTCAAATTAAAGATGCACAATGTTAAGTCTTTAGACATTACCCAAGCGAAACATCCACATCCCAATGTGCAAACTTCACCCCCTTTACTACACGATCATTCGCCAAAGTGAAAACCATTTTATATAACTAACACCAATGGCACAACCCATGTCATGGTACACAAATTTTATAATTGTGGTTAACCACTATGATTTAATATCTCATTAAGGTAAAATTTATTTAATTAATAATATGTGATGATGAACCCAACGTAACTATAAGTATGGCTAAGCAATTTAAACATACAACCCATGTGACAACTAGTATTGTATCACTAGATAATTACCCATCCTATGGTGATAATAGAATCATAGCATTCAAATTATCAATGAGGGATTAATTAAATAGGTCATTAACTACCAATACAAAAGGTTTTATAATAAAATAGTGATGCATGATAATTTAAAACAAAATTATACATAATAGATTTAAAAACTAGGTTCAACATGCTCAAAGGACATAACTTGTCTTAGCCTTGCTTAGTTACCAATTCTTGGTCTTCTGGTCCTTCTGCTCCTTCGAAGACGTTATGTAACAAGAGAGAAAGCGAATGAGGTACAAATAAAATCAAATAAAAACCTAAACAAACTCTAAAAACTATAAAACTAGAACAAAAATATATAGCTCAAGTTTAGATAAATTTAGAAAAAAGAATCAGGTCAATCAGAGCTAGGACGGAGAAGAACGGGCTCTTGAAAAATCTAATCTAAAGAAAATACTAGAGCTTTGGAAATCCTACTGTGCTGTGAACTCGGTGCACGGAAAAAGATAGGTCTATGGTGGACTCCAGCTCGTAGAATAGTGTACAGAGCATGGGCTTGGATGACGTTGCAGCAGATTGGGCATCCAAGGCTGACATGGCATGCTTGCGTGGCAGCTGAGGTGGACGGTTGACATGGTTCTGCTCACGGGCGCACGGAACAATGGATCTAACATGCGGGACCCACATGTCAGTGGCTCGGTGCACGGTGGATAGGGTTCATCAAGGAGGCGAAGCGATGCGCGGCGCAGGTGTGCGGTGACATTGGCGGGGCGCGTGAACCAAGGCAGTGGCTACGGCTGAGTGCGACGGGGATCACCGGTGAGGGTGGCGGCGTGCTCACTGTCGACGAGGCAGATTGGCGGAGTGGGGTAGAAGAGGAGGACGGCTTGGTAGTGGGCTCACTGGTGGTAAGGATGACTCAGCGACCGGTAGCAGAGGTGCAACGACGATAGCGCACGAGCGATCTCGGCAGAAGTGAGCGGCTGCAAAGATGCAGAACGCGAGGCACGGGCTCGACTTTTATACACAAACACCGAGAAGACCACGGGCAGCACGGACGATGAGTACGAGACGGGCACGACTCAAACACAGAGGGAATCCTGGTTAAAGACGGTGGCAGTGAGAGTCTATGAGGACGACGACGCACACATCGACAGGTGGGCGGCCAGGATACAAGGGCGTGGGCCAGAAGACGCGGTCGATGGTCGACACGTGTCAACCATCCAACAGAGAGAATGACGGCTCAAGGTGAGGCAGGCCAGGAGGAAAATATGGGTTACGGCCCAAAGGCCTTTTTGGGGATTTTTAGGGCTGTTCTATTTGGAAAATTCCCATAAAATCATTTGAGCTCTAGAAAATAGCAAAAAAATCCAAATAAAATATAGAAAAAAAATCCATAAAACACAAGGAACCCAAATATAATACTTTTACCAAATGATAATGTTTAATTTAGTCATATTAAATCATTTTATTTAATAAAAATTCATTTTAAGCTTGTATTAATTCTAGAAAAATCCAGATGGTGAATTTTATTTTAAAGCCTCAAAAAGACTCTGAAAATCAAGATATTACATAATAGATCCATAACTTCATGGGTCTAAAATAATATGATTGCCTCTTGCAGTAAACATTAACTACCGAATCTTCCGAAGACTCCTTCTGAGTAGTCAGGGAGAGGGATATACTGTCCACAGCCCTGCGAAACAAGGAGCACTCAGGTCGCATGTGAGGCATAGGGGTTTATGTATCTTAGAGGCACGGATTCTCAAATGACCCTGATATGTATAGGTGTTGGAAGAGATCCAAGGCCGAACACGAGAAATGCATGAAATGAGATTTTGATGCAAAACTTGAAAAAATAACTGCCTCACTTCGAGGAGAGATAGATACATTGAGGGAAGAACTAAGTAAAGTCCGCAACTAGTCACAATCCACCCCCGTTATTGCGGTACCCAGTCCCCCTCAACATCGGAGTAGCTGCGCGTCCACACCACTTTTTGAACATAGCGACGCCCACTTACCTATCAACAACATCTAGGTAATGTACATCTCTAGAATGATTCATAGATAGACATGGTAAACACCTTAACTCATCGTGTATCGTTATGTAGGAGGCCACACCGTGCATTCTCAGAATCAGGGTTGTTGGCTCTATTCCCGTTGATGCTGGGCGAGAATTGGCGTATCCATACCTGCCAGGAACATTAGTGCATGGTGCCTAGCTAGGGATTGATTTCACGAAGGTCTAGATGGATAGGATTAATGATGTTTTTAGGGCAGTCCTATTGGAGAGGCCCTCAAACAAAGAAATCATAATGCTAGGAGATGTCCAGACATTCATCCAATGGCCCAAGAGGGACGTCATCTTGGACCCTTCCATGCCACAATCTCCACACGACCATGCCTGTCAAACAGAACACTCTATGACTCCACCTCATGCTCCGCTTTACAAGTCCATCGCATCGGCTCCCGTAGAGACGACGCCGAAGATGTATCGCAAGCGAGGCGCTAAGACCCAACCAAAGAAGACTAAGCTACCTCCCGAATCCTGGAAGTACCAACTCGGGCTATCGTTGGTCCTCGAGTCATAATTACCTAGCCTTGGACTGACTTGCAGGTCTTTGCATACTTGGTACATGCAGATGTCCAACAGAAAGCCAAACCAGCAAAGTGGATTCACTATGAGATACACGGAGGTGCATTTTCTCCACGACTTAGGCTACATCATCGTGACCTTTGAAGACTTATTTTTACTATTCAACCTCAATAAACTCGATGCCTCACTTCTATGATGTTGGACACTGTAAGTGTACTATACAACAAAGTTCTACATTCACGTAATACTGATAAATGTCATAACTCATTGCTTATGCATAGATCCAAGATGCAACAAGTCCGACGACAGTGACAACCGGTGTGTTTTCTCGATCCACACTTGGTCTCTAAGCAATCCATCAACATAAACGCATTCTTCATTGAAGAATACATAACAATGGGATTGCTTACTCACACTGACAAGGAGTACATCTTGGTACCCTTTAACCAGAGGTAAGTGCTTCACTAGTTGTCATATAAGTTTCATCTGTACTTTATATACAACATAAACATAGAATTAATCACTATGGTGACACACATGACTAGGTCTCAATGGATTCTGATTGTGATTATACCAAAGTGGAGCAAAACAATATACCTTGATTCCCTACTAGGAGCAACCATGACTTTACTAGTGTGCAACAACCAATTGACAGGTAAACTCATTTCCTCGATACATAACTCTATTGTAGTTTTCCCTTCATTTGCAATGGCTAAGGCTAATCTTTTGGAATCATGTAGGTCGCTCAGCACTTACATTGCCCAAGGAGGGAGACACAAGGAATCCAGCGCCACACTATGACATAGGACATGATTTTAATACCCACTACAACACAACAATTCTGCTATATCACACTTCGTAATAATACCTCTAGAAGTAACAATACCTATGTATGTAATTCTATTTTTGGAGTGCCACCAGCAGCTACAGGGCAACAATGTGGATTCTATGTTTGCCGCCACATGCAGGAAATCATGAACGCTAAGACGAATGATCCATAGGTTTGTCAACCTACCAATAAATATTTCGTGATTATCACTTTATATATATACGCTAATGACTTTAACATTACTAGCAACAGCGTGTGGAATTCAACGAAAGTACATTCGATCGGGACAAACTCGCCAAAATTCGAGGCCAGCTCTTCGAATTCTTGACGGGGGTGGTCATACACAAGAATGGAGAGTTCCACGTCAGCGATGATGATTAGATGTTAAAACATTTGATACAATCGTAATCACTCAATTGTGTTTAATCAAACAATTCATTCAGTTATACTTCTTCAATTGTTTAATTCATTTGTGAGATATGTGTAATGATTATCGTGTGCTATATGTGTGATCTGTTTGCTTATTTTTAGAGGGCATGGCTAACATTTCTTGAAGCTAGACGAAAAATAGGAAATAATTTAGCTATTAAAATAGCTATCACAGATGATTTGTAATAACAAACCGCATGTAATATATCATATATCACAGATGGTTTTTAGTATTAGCCGTCTGTGATATTTCAGATATCACAAACGGCTATATTGAAGAACTGTCTGTGATATCTATTATATCACAGACGGTTTTTAGTATTAGTCGTCTATGATATGTGAAATATCACAGATGGCTATATTTAAGAATCGTATGTGATATCCATAATATCACAGACGATTTTTAGTATTAGCCGTCTATGATATCTGACATATCATAGACGACTATATTTAAAAACCATCTCTGATATCTGATATATCATAGATAGTTTTATTGAAAAACCATATGTGTTATAGCTTATCATAGATGGTTTGAAAACCGTCTGTGATAATTGGTTGTTATCATAGACACATAAATTCAGACAGCTTGGAAACCGTCTATGATAACGGTTTTGAATCGTCTGTGATGACTATTTCTGTAGTAGTGCTAGTTGGACTTGACGCAGCCCATTCATTTGGCGGTTTGGCCCAAGAGGCGAGCATCCGGCCCAGCCCCAGAAAGCGAGTAGAAGTGTAAGCAAATGCCCAAGTGACTGAGCCCCTAAGAGGCAAGAGCAATCGCTCGCAAGCGCAGCCGATTCCCAAGTGGAGGCGTGGAGCAAATCAGCAAAGGAAGCAACCCTAACCCTAGAGCGGGCAAGGCTACCCATGGGCGTGGTGTGGTAGCCATTGGCTAGGGGAGCGCCGAGTGAGGCTAGGAGTGTGGCAGCGATCGACGGCCAGCCAACCAAGGGGCTGCAGCCTACAGCGGCCGCTTTGTCAAGCCGATATCTAGGTATACTTTTTTGCAATGCAATTTGGGAATTGGGATCAAATTAGAGAAGTGATTCAAGTGAATGACTATGAATCTGTGATTAATTTGGGAATCCAGTCCTCTTGATTTTCCTTCAGGTGAATGTAGCAACTGAAGTGATATATCATATTGTTGATCCTACTGCAAATCTAATTTTTGGCTCCGTTATAGACCCATCATACACTGGTCAAGTAAGTAAACAAAGCATTCTTTTTTCTTTTTTTGCTTCTTTTTTTGTTAGAAAAACGAGTCGCACTGCACAACCTTGGTGCAAACATGATGACAAAGGAATAAGACTGCTATGATTTTGATCATTCAGCTATGTTATAGAGTATTCAGATTCACATTGTAAATTTGCAGTGATGGCTATGACACATGCCAATAACACAAATATATTCATTCAGGTGAGCATAACCATGATAGCAACTGGATTTAAGCACCAAGAAGAGAATGAGGGTAAATCAGTTCAGGTACAACCTTTTCATTGTTTCTCATTTGTTCATAATCTAATTAACTATCTTTGTGGATGCATATGTGCGAAACCGTTTTATCATGAATAATTGCATTAAGTGCCGTTGTTTGGTTTGCTTATCTGCATGTGTTGAATGATTACACATAAGCATCATCTCATTAAGAGATCTAAACAGCCATTTAGTTTATCTATATTATATCCATTTATCTTTGATGTGAACTTGAAGGGATCTTAGTTCAGTGAGGATAACCATCGGAGTCAGGCACATCGTTTTTCTTCATCTTCACGCTTGCGAATCTATCGCAACTACATTTTAATCCAGGATCGGATACTGTCTACAGCGCTTCCTCTGCAAACAAAAGGGACAGCGCATCTGACGCAATCTCAGAAACAAATGAACAACAGTTTAACTTCACTCGAATCATGCAGCGATCGCCGATTAGAACGCAATACGGGTGCAACCTTCTCCAATAATTTCTGCCGCATTTTTGGCAGCTGTCGTCAATCAGCTAGCTAGTGAGAGACAGATAAAGAAAAAAAACCTCAATTATTGTACCCTGGGTCCGTGAATGAATGCTTTCAGAGTTGGGCTTCTCGAACCGTCGATCGACAAGCTAATTGCACTCGTCACCTGCCATTTGAAGGGGTGCTCCGAATCGACTGACGTCTGTAAAGGACCATGTGAAAAGTTTTAGATTAGTATTAGGATAAGTCATTACAATATTTATGTAGCAGTTAAGTGAGTTTATAAATATCACTCTTTATCTAGCTTTGTTTTGGGCAGAATTTGAGGATTTTAGGTTTTGGGTCATTGGTTGAGGTAGGATGACTTAAGTCATTAGATTAAGATTGCATTATGCATATCTTGACTAATATGGGTCAAGTTGTGAAAAACTTATGTCTGCAAACGATTTCTTCGTCTTGGATATGCAGGGTCGCTTGAAGTCCACTGTGGTCAACAGTGATGATTGGGGCTAGGCTCAAAAAGGAGCTGAGGCTCAGAACGAATAAGGATATGGGGTGAGACGGTGAGCTCAAGTATGACACGAGAGAGGTGGGAAGTGTTGAAGGCAAGTTCGAACGGCGGGATGGCACTATGTGGCTTGCACGGGTCAAGTGAGTCGTGGTCCTAAGACCAACACGAAGTCTAGAGTTGACCGCGTTGGTTTTCGACCGCTCTCTGGTCGTCGACCACTAGAGTCGAATTTCAACCACGTTGATTTTCGACTGGTGGTCGAAATCCGACCACGTTAATTTCTGACTGATAGTCAAATTCCGACCATGGTGTTTTTTCTGATCAGGTTGCGCGTGGTTTTGTGGGACTTCCGACCATGTAGTCGAAATTCGACCACATTGTTTTTCTGACTGTTTTTGCTCAGCTATGAGAATCTATGGTTTTTCGGTGGAATTGTTATCCTAATTATTGTAGTTTGTAACTATTAAAGTAAAAGATAAATAAACACTTAGAAAAATTTTAAGATAGTATTCACCGCCCAGTTATCTATCTGATCCTACAGTCTGACACGTCCTATCCATCGCCCCTTTTGGGGGAACAGTAGGTAGCAGGTAGGTACTCTGCCGATTGGCCAGGTACTCGGAGGGATTCGAGCTGAAAGAATCGAATTGTGGCGACGGCGAAGATGCAAGAATTTTTTGTACGGATAATCTATTTTTTATTTGAAATTACAGAAATATACTGCGAGAAATTTTTTACAAAAATAGGCTCAAGTCGTCCAATGGTTGGGCGACTGGAGCCTTTCGCCCAACCCAGCAGCGACAACTGGAAAATCGCCCAACCGTTGGGTGATTAATTGCAGTCGCCCAATGGTTGGGCGACTTTCATGCAGTCCCCAATGGTTGGGCGACTGCACGCAGGTCCCCCGTGAATGTTTTAAACTTTTACAATTTTGTAATTTTAAACTGGTTAAAAATCTGCTGGAGTTGTAATAAAAGTTTATATTCATTGTATGTTGGAGGTGTGTAAAACATTTTGGGAAAATTACAGAGGAAAAAAAGAGATAGAAAAAATAGAGGAAAGAGTCCATTTTTGCCGAAATTTGAAAAATGCATCAAACCTTCGCCAAAAATAGTGAAAATTGGTGGAGCTGTTCTTCATACATCCAAAAGCTTCTAGAAAAATATTTGAGCAATTTCGGCCATGGGATCAAAAGTTATAGCAGTTTCAATTGAGGTCCGACACACCTTCAGTAAAACGGGCATAACTTTTGCATACGGTGTCCGTTTTCGACGTTGTTGTACTCGTTGGAAAGCTAACGACGAGCCTGATCCAAAAAAAATGACCAGCGTGTGCTAGTCACCCTCCAAGACCCTGAAAATCTGTCATCTTTAGACCTAAATCCGCGTCGCTAGTTTTTGATTTCTGTTTTTGCCTTTTCTCTTAGTCTTCCCTTTGGAATTTGGATTTTGCTTCAACTGAAAAGTTGTAGATCTCATCGAAAGCTTTCAAATGAGTATATATAAGCCATATAAAACTTTGCTATGTTATCTTTTGAGACTAGTTGTTTATATTGTATCGGTATATAAAACTTGTGATAGAGAGTATTACAGACGGTTTGTATGTACCGATCGTTCTACCGATTGTCTGACCGCTGGGCCCGTCGATCCTCCTCAACCCAATCCTAGCCAAAGACATGAATTTTCAGTAACATCAAAATATCACTTACCATCGTATGTACCGATCGTTCTACGGTCAATCGTTCCTAAAAAATTTTCAAAATTTTTTACACACCTACAACATACAATGAACATAAACTTTTATTACAACTCCGGCAAATTTTTTACCAGTTTAAAACTACAAAATTGAAAAAATTTAAAACATTCACGGGGGACCTGAATGCAGTCGCCCAACCATTGGGCGACTGCATGAAAGTCGCCCAACCATTGGGCGACTGCAATTAATCGCCCAACGGTTGGGAGATTTTTCTGTTGTCGCTGCTGGGTTGGGCGAAAGGCTCCAGTCGCCCAATCATTAGGCGACTTGAGCCTTTTTTGTAAAAAAAATTTTTCCTGCGGGTATATTTCTGTAATTTCGAATAAAAAATGGATTATCCGTACAAAAAAATTCGAAGATGCAATGCATGCATGCAACAGTGTGGCATCCGTATCTGATTTGGGCCCATGGCCATGAGTGACAAGCGCCACCCGGAAGCAATGGCAGGCGTTGTTCCATGTCAACTCGGCTTCAACTTCGCTAACTGATGCCAGTGGTTCGTGTTGGATAAAATTGGGACGATAGAGAGAAGACTAGTAGTATCTGCTGCAAGGTCGACGCGAGCAGATGCAGGGGTGTAGATTTGAGGCGAGGCGTCATCTCGGAGACGTTTGAATGGTAGAAGCAGCGGATGGCGCAGGTTGGGCCCATGTTGTTTTCCACTGACAAAGGCCGAATGGGTGGCCTGGATCCACCCTTTTCTCGGTCCTCATTTGCTAACTCCGGACCAGCTCTGAACATTGGAATGGACCGCGCATGCAAGACCTAGTTCGGTTGCGTAAGGACCAGGCTGCTGGTACTGACTGCGACGACTATGACGGATGCCCGTTCCAAACAGCTAATTTCAGAAGCGAAGCCGTTTAAAATAAGTTAGTTTTCTAATATAATTTTTTATTAGTTATGAAGATATAACGATATTTTTTATTTTTTTAATAAATACCTTAAAAAACTAATAGCTTCTACTTTAGAAGAGAGCTGAATCTTTCCTCAATCGTTGAAATGAAATGACAGTTCAGTATGGTGTAGACGGAGTGGTGCACAGCAGCACGATCGAGTTCTTTCATGCTGTTCTTCTTGCAGGAAGTTGTGTGACTGGCACAATCTAGGGCGTCCGGCCCAACTAGACCCACAACGGTGTTGAAACCTGGATTCGGGCTTGGCAGGGCTCATGCTCGTCGAGGTCCAAAATGCATGGCAGCTGAGCTAAGTACGAAGTAGAAACAGAAATACGTGGGACCACCAGATAATTTGCAAATCCGCGCGCATCAGGACCGATGCTCCGTTGTGTACGATGCGCGCTCATCTCTCTCTCTCTCTCTCTCTCTCTCTCTCTCTCTCTCGGGGGCACAGGAGATTGGTCAGGATGCGAGGCGATCCATCCTTATCAACACCACCCCCACTAGGCCTCTCTCCCTCCCTCCCTCCCTCCCTCTCGAATTTGACTTAAAGCTAGTGAGCTACTTGTGCCAGTAGTAGCCATGAAAGAAGTAGACCTAGAGAATTTCTACGTTATTTTGCAGCACAAGTGCTAGCGCATTAGGATGGTCCATGTAAAGGTCGAGTAGCAGGCACGTACGCCTCGTTGGTTAAGCATCTCGTCTCTCATCATGGGGAAGAGATTCTCGCGTGATAGCAGCTGAAGATTAAACAAAACCGACGGACGTGCATGCGGCATCGATCGCCTCCAGATTTATATATGTTCCATTGTATTCTCCGTCGGTCGCCGGTCGATGGAATCTTATGCTCTTTGCATTGGTCCACGGTTAGGCAAGAGGCCGGCCGGGAGAGGGAGAACTAGTGACGAGTGAGCTAGCTAGTAGTATTTGTATGCTTTTGATCGATCGATCCCTCCTAGCGCTGTAGCTCATCATCCATTGATCGATCGATCGATCGATGCGTCGACGGCCACAAACGTCTCTCCGAATCTTGTGGGGCCCCGGCCCGTTGCTTCACAGAAAGGTAAGGTTCTTCGCAATTGCCATTTGCATGCAGGAACATCGGAATCCCTGAAATTGCAACTATCTTATGTTCCTCGATTGGCTAATTATCACATAGTACTATACTACTATGTATGCACACGATGTGGTCAGTTAGTTACACCAAGGACCATCGATCGAGGTTTAAGGCTCCGTTTGGCATTACATTAATCACTGCACATTATTTCTTCGGTTTTAGATATACCAAAAAGTTGAGTGCAACTTTTTTAGCTATAAAAGTAAAATTCTACCAAAATTGGTTACGTAGGACCGACAATAGCAATAGAGCAAGTTAAATGGTGCCTTCTGTCAATTTTCCTCTAACTACCAGAAAATCTTTCCCTTCTGAGCAAAAGAGCTAAGAAGATCACATTACACATCCTACAACCAAGCAACAACGGCAAACACAAAAAATGCACAACATTGTACCAAACCGTCTGACCGGCCTTAAGCTAGCGGTCTGACCAATCACAACCTGGCAGTCTGATCGACGGCAAGCTAATGGTCTGACCGGGCCTAGAAGTGGTTTGATCACTTTCTTGTTCTCAGAACAGAAAATCAGCCTAAATCCAAACCACTTTTGGTGCAAACATGAAAATCCATGATCACACGAGATTAAACTTTGTACACACCTTGCTAAGGGTCTTAGGAAAATATTCCATCCAAGGAACAGGATGATCCTGGCCAAAGTCATAACATTTCCTCAAAATATGCAAGGTTGCACCAAAATCAGTCAAATTTCAAAATCTTAGATACAACTTGCTCGTGGATTAAGATCAGCGAAGATAGCTCTAAATATGTTCTCACATGTCACAGCAAACAAAATCAATTGACGAATCAAAACCAAAACCCTCATATTAAGGAATCACAAGAATGACTCCAAAATAAGCAAGAATCAGGCAACTTCAAGCACTTGCAAACCACAGTAACTAGATAGATGGAATTTCATGAGTTATCTCCATTACTTACATATACTTGACATCAGCAAGATTAAAAAGAGAAGAGAAGAAGCAAAGAACCAATAAACAAGCTTAAAACAACGAAGGCAAGAAGGATTCATAAGAGATAAACAAATCTGATTATATTGCTACTTGAGAATGAAGATTTTACAGTCACTCTATAAGTAGGATAGAGAGCACACTACATTATTCACTCTTCTCTTACAAACCCAAACCCTAACTCAAGATGGTTGGAATGGAATGGTTAGCAACAAGCCTCCATCCCCATCCACTAAATAGATGGGGCAACCAACCCATATCTAACTCTAAAGGATATTATCCACTAGAACAAATAGGGAAAACCCATTAATCGCACACAACATGGGTTTTACACTTATACTTAACTCATACATGCTTTTCAAAGCACATGAACCCAAACCCACAAAGTCATTAGCTTTTGATCGACTTGATCTTCTCAGCATCTCCTTGACCTAAACCGATTTCGCAAACACTGCTCAAGTACTATGATTTTGATCCAACAAAGTTTTCAGTATTTGGCAAACTACTAAAATATCCTCGCCTTAATCCGGTCTTCATCTTTTCTTGGAAGCAATTGCCATACTCGTCACATGTATGTGCACCAATGGCTTGTTATATGTCGGCAAGTCTCTCCTTTCTGGTTTCACTAGACCACACCTTACTTGGATCGACTAAGCTAGTTCTACAATCCGTCGCTTGAACCTCCTCTTTACTATTTAGTGCCTTCCCTATGTCATTCTTGAGCTCAGCTATCTCACTCGGCATTCTTGACCGTTCTGGACCTCGGCTCCTCCATGAGCGTAGTCCTGATCCTCGTCGTTGAACATAGTTGATTCGAAGCCTCTCTACACGTCCAAAACAAAGAATACACAAGTTCTTTATAATTTGACCCACGTTAGTTCAAACATAATTCATGCAACATGAATGCACTGATCTAGATCCAAAATACCTAATCCATGACCAAATTCCTAAATTTTAGACCTCACTACCAAAATGAACAGACGGTTGATCTGACCAATTTCCTAGTCGGTCTGACCAATTCTGTTGGTTGGTCTGGTCGTCAGAAACCAAGACCTTATAGAAATTTTAAATCCTTCGCAAATTTGAACTTCCACTCTTTAAATATTGACAATAATTCATCACAAAATATTCTGAATCTTCTCATATGATCTATCAAGTTAAGTTTTCTATAACTAACTAGATTCTACGGCGTAGCACAACAAGGTCATAACTCTAATCAAATAGGTAAAATCCCACTGGCCCATCCTCTTATGAAAAATTGTCGTCGTTTGCAAGAACTAGGATACTCACTTGTTGCGCTACGGGACTCATCAGTTATCACACCTAGCTAGGGCTTACTCTTTTTTTTTTGGGTTTCGTGTGTGTCATTGTGTCAAGCCATCTGCGGCAAAGTGTATTACTATACAATGTATGTTCAATTAAATCCGTATAAGTTATGGTAAAGCTGCGAGTTTTCAAACAATAATTGACCAAGTAGACATATATTAACCACGGATTACTCCGCAAACAAGACAACCAGCTCGGATTTCGCAAACCTCATTCACAAATGTTCGTGAACTCCATGGTAGCTCCAAGCCTCAAACATCAAAAAACACTTAGGACAGGGGCTCTTCAGCCTCTGCATTACAGGTTTAATTTCATGGTTGAAAAAGAAGAATGCATACACGAAAGATATCTCAGAAGCCGGGTGGTTTATCTGCAGAATTACCGGGGGGAAAGAGCTGCATCGTATCGGGCCGATCGATGATTATCGGGCAGGAAACGACACGGCGACACAAGAATAAAGCTGGAGATACGCTCTTTACTCTTTAGGTAGGCATCAAACAAAACTCATGCGGCGTGGTCGTGCCCGGTTCATGTCGGGGAGAAAAATATCGTCACTAGTTGCTGTAGGCAAAGAAAAATATTATAAGAGCACGTACAACCTGATCCGATTAGACAATAATAGATTGAGCTGCACGACGGCCAGTGGCTGCTTTTGCCTCGTGTACTCGAATGCTCGGTGGGCCCGGGGCTCGTACGTGTTCGTTCCCCATTGGAGCGTGACGTCAGGATGGCCGTCCCCGTGCCTCTCGATCTTCTGTGGACAACACACCGGTAGCTCGATCGATGGGCGTCCCACGGTCCCGCATCAGCCTATTCTTTTGAGCTCTCATTGATGTCTTTTGCACGTGCCTTTAAAATAGTAATGAATGGTAGAAATATTAATATAGATAATATATATATTGATGGACACAAAAGTAGTTTGAAAAATAATTTCTCGAAACTTCTTAAAGAAGCCGCTTCAGTTGCTTAGTATCGAAAAAGTCAAAACCAAAATGATAAAAAAGATCAGGAACAGCTGGAGTTGCTTCAACTTGCAAGCACTGGAAATGAACACCGCGTATGGTGCAACCGGCATGGTAGATGTACGTCGTGGAAATGATGTGGGCTTGTGATTGGATTGATCCCTTCTCACCGTCCAATCCCCATTGGGAACAAATCCAAACCAGAAACATAAAATTAAGCAGCAAGTTAGCGGGGAAAACTCTGATCAATTCGACAACACGGTGGCGCCACTGGTGCTTGAGGCAGCCGCAGGCTGCGCTCGCTGCCTGCCTCCCTTGCACGGCCGAAGCAAACGGTGTCGTCGAGGTGGTGGATTCGCAGCAACGTCATCTACCTCGTCGTCGGCATATAACGATTCACTGCCCACCACCGCTACCCGCTGGCTAGCGAGCGGGGCGACGGTCGACGGCACCGCCACCGCAAGATTTGGGGAGCTGTCCTCGGTGGAGCCAGGGGGAGACCACGGGGGTGCACTCCCCGGTGAGGCTCGCCGCCGCCTCTCTGCTCATCGCCATCGTCGGCTCACTGCCTCCTCTTGCTCCTCGGCGTCGTTGGCTCGCCGCCCGGGCTGTGTTGCCACCTTCCACCCTCGCGCGGCCCGCGTCCTAGAAGCTATTGAAAGAAATCGTGTCTACATATCTGCATTGTATAAACCGAGTCTGTGCTATAAACCAAAGTCTGTATTGTATACATATACGTATCTTTAGTTACCATACAGATATCTAGAGATAAGGACATATCTCGGAAGAAATCCGGATTGTAATTGGCTTTCTTGTAGTCTTGTAGAGTTTCTGTTTTTGTTCTTGATTTGCCGTTACATATCTGGCAAAGTTCACGGAACGTCAAAAACCTGCGCGGCGCCTCAGTTCAGAGTGCGCAAGCCTAAACCAATCTTCCTAGTGTGCTTCTTTTCATGGTATCAGAGCCACCTCTTCTTCCACAAATATGTCTCTCCAATCCTCCAGCGCCTCTGCCAGCTCCAGCTCCATGAGCTCTTCTGCCGGAATTCTCCCGACGCCCTCTGTTAGCTACCTGATCAACGTCAAGTTGACTCGGGATAACTATCTTCTCTGGAAGGCGTAGATCATGCCCTATCTCCGAGGGCAGCAGCTCCTTCGTTTTGCTGATGGCTTGGTGACCGCTCCAGCGAAGACAATCACGCAAACTACTGATGTAGGAGCATCACAAGTTGAAAACCCCGACTATGCTGTTTGGCTTCAGAAGGATCAAATCGTCCTCAGTACCATCCTATCATCCCTGTCTCCGGAGGTGCTAAGCCAAGTCCTGCTCATCACAAGGGCTACTAAAGTTTGGATTGCATTAGAACGAATGTTCTCCTCGCAATCCCGAGCAAGAATTATGCAAGTGCGTATGCAACTTGCGAACACACACAAGAAAGATTTGTCTGCTGCTGAATACTTCAAAAAGATGAAGGTGCTGGCAGACAGCATGGCGTTGGCCGGTCATCCTCTACAAGATGAACAACTCATCTCCTATATCCTTGCAGGATTGGATTCAAATTACAACCCTTTGGTCACCTCCATGACCACGAGGGTTGATCCGATCAGTTTGAATGATTTGTATGCTCATTTGTTAACTAAAGATGAGGTTGGATATGAAGAATCCCATGATGAACTTCTCCAACTCATCCATCAACTCGATGCACTTCTCTAATCCTTCGGTTAACTCAGGGCACTCCTCTGTGAACTTGGCATACCGTGGCAGAGGGTGCAACCGCGGCCGTGTTGGAGGGGGATGGCATAGTGATGCATCCAGAAGGCCGAACAGGGACATAGGAGACCGGCCAACCTATCAGGTTTGCGGCAAGTTTGGTCATGTTGCATTAAAGTGCTATCATTGCTTTGATCATTCATATCAAGCCGATGACAAACACAACAAGATAGCAGCAGTAGCAGCATCATATGGCATCAATACAAATTGGTATGCTGACTCAGGCTCTACTCATCACATTACAAGTGAGCTTGATAAGTTGACCACGCACAAGAGGTACAATGGCCATGATCAGGTACAAGCAACAAACGGCACAGGAATGAGCATTAGTCATATTGATCATTCTACTATTCATACCCCCAATCAAAATTTACATCTTAACAATGTCCTTCATATTCCAAAAGCCACTAAGAATCTCCTCTCAGATCATCGTCCTGTGTCTGATAATAATGCCCTTGTTGAATTTCACCCTGATTATTTTTTGATAAAGGATCAGACAACGAGGAAAGTTCTTCTTCAAGGTAGAAGCAAGGATGGTCTGTACCCTCTTGTCTCAGATCGTTCTCCTTCCAGAAAGGACATGCTCGTGGTGTCTAAACCTACTCCTAAGACATGGCATAGTTGCTTGGGGGCATACATCCTTCTCCACATTCCAAAAAATTCTTAGTTCGAATAGTCTTCCTTGCTCTAGTTTGTCAAATAATGTGTCGATCTGTGATGTATGTCAACAGGCCAAAAGTCATCAGCTTCCTTATTGCCACTCAAATAGTATTTCTTCTACTCCTTTGGAGCTTGTATTTTCTAATGTATGCGGGCCTGCTCCCACCTCAGTTGGAGGATACAAATATTATTTGAGCTTTATCAATGATTTTAGTAAATTTACATGGATTTATCTTTTCAAAACTAGAGCAAAAGTCTTTGAAGCCTTTATACACTTTCAACAACATGTTGAACGACTTCTTAATAAAAAAATTGTTCACATGCAAATAGACTGGGGAGGTGAATATCAAAATTTAAATACCTTTTTCAGATAATTGGTACTGCTCACCAGTCTCTTGTCCACACATGCATCAATAGAATGGGTTAGCCGAGTGAAAACATCACTATATTGTTGAGGTTGGCTTGGCTCTTCTTGCTCATTCTTTCATGCCTCTAAAATTTTGGGATAAAGTGTTTATTACAGCCAGTTTTCTTATTAATCATCTGCCTAGCAAAATCATTCAATCCTTTACTAAAATAGAACAGCTGTTAGGGAAGAAACCAGATTATTCCTTCTTAAAAGTTTTTGGCTGTGCGTGTTGGCCAAATTTGAGACCATACAACAATCATAAACTCCAGTTTCGCTCAAAACAATGTGCTTTCCTTGGTTATAGCTCTCTTCACAAAGGGTATAAATGCCTCTATATTCCTAGTAGCCGTGTCTACATTTCTAGGGATGCGGTCACTACTACAAAAGAAGCTATACTGGACGCTACATCACAGACGGTTCCTATGAACCGTCTGTGCTACAACTATCACAGACGGTTCATACTAACAACCATCTGTGATATTTTTATAGGCTGTTATTTATACGAACCATCTGTGATAAAGTAAGACATCACATACGGTTCTTATTAATAATCGTTTGTGAAAATATCACATATGGTTGTTAGTATAAACCGTCTGTGATAATGCAATACATCACAGATGGTTCGTATTATTAACCATCTGTGATAATTCATAGATGTTTATTTATAAGAACTGTTTGTGATATGTGCATTACCACAGACGGTTCGTATAACAACCTTCTTTGATAATGCCACGACACCGATCCATGGCATCTCCCCCAGAATTCTAATCTCACTCGTCTATTCTCTCCACATCGAACAGCAGGCATTGGTTCCTCCAACCTCTCACCCCTTATTAATTACTCTCTCTCTCCCTTTCACTCTAAGATGCATGAGTTCTACCGACTACTCCTAGCTAGTTCATCCACTCCTAACTTGTTCCTCGACGACGTCGACTATCGCCGTGAGCTAGTGCCTCCTTTGAGACATCACGGTCGACTACACAACACACTCTTATCATAAATGTTGTAAGAGTGTATTGTGCAGTCTCACCATCGTGACACAAAGGTGATGCTACCACCGCCTCTCCTTTGTTGTAAGGCACCGTAGAAGCAGTTAGTTACCAAGACGGTACTCAAGTCAACGTCAAGAACATCTAGCTCGCGCACTGCTAAGATCTCTCCTTCTTCTATGTTTTTGCCATGGGTTTGTAGGATTAGGAGATGTGTGTTGCCATGTTTAAGAGTTGGGTTCGTAGGATTAGAAGATGTGTTCTTGCCATATTCTTGATGTGTTAGATGGGTAACCTGCTCATTATCTTGTGATGTTATAATGGTGGATTCTAATAGAACGTGCTGCTGTGTTTACTACTGTATTTGCTTGTTTTCAAATGGTATAGCTAATATTTTTTTAGGCTAGCTAAAAATAGAAAAATTTAGGTATAGTATGAACTATCATAGACGATTGTGAGCTATAATTTGTCTATGAAGGACTATCACAGACGATTCTATATTACAACCATCTGTGATACTCGTCCATCATAGATGGTTGGTAGCTAGAACCATTTGTGATGTTAGCATATCACAGATAATTTTTACTTCGAGCCATCTGTGATGTTAGAGTATCACAGATGATTTTTATTTCGAGTCGTATGTGATGTTAGAGTATCATAGACGGTTCTAGTTATAAACCGTCTATATTGTATTTATCATAGACTGCTCATAAACCGTCTGTGATAACTTCCGATTATCACTGACCCATAAATTCAGACGGTTCAGAAAACCGTCTGTGATGGCAGTTTTGAACCATCTGTGATGACCCTTTTTGTAGTAGTGGGTGTTCGATGAGGACATTTTTCCCTTTGTTAGTCTTAGTCTTCTGCTGGACGACAGCTTCCTGTTGAGAAACTTCTACTTCCTCCATTGTCTCCTACTGCTCAGCTGAATTTTGATCAAAGGGATGATACTAATGATCTTTTGTCTAATGCTTATCCTAATGCTACTAATGCTAGTGGTGTTCAGGATTTTTTTGGCAGCTTCTATTCCAGATCACGGGGGTGCTGCTGCTGTTGCTGTTGAGCAGACTGTTCCAGATAATATTGCTATTCTAGTTGTCGGCAACAACGGTGCTCTTGCTCTTCCCGATAATAGTGACAACTCACCTATTCATGATCATATTATTGCTGAAAACAACAGCCAGTTGGTGATAGAAGAGCTGGAGGTAGGTGATGATGGGGTTGTTGGTACAGGACTGAGACGTGTGAGGCAGGTGATGATGGGGTTGCTGGTATAGGAACTGAAACATCTGCTAGTGCTATTCAGAACATGTCTCGGCCAAGAATAAGACTCCAAAATAATATTGTGAAGCCTAAGAAGTTTAGCGATGGAACAGTCCGATATGCCTATATGAGTTCAATTTAAGAAGAACCTACATCAGTCCAGGCAGCCTTAAATAATCCAAATTGGAGGAATGCAATGGATGAGGAGTATTCTGCTCTACTGAATAATAGAACATGTCACTTGGTTCCATTGCAACAAGGGCAGAATATAATTGGTTCCAAGTGGGTGTATAAAATCAAAAGGAAAGCAGATGGCAGCATTGATAGGTATAAAGCTCGACTGGTAGCAAAAGGCTTCAAACAGAGGTAGGGGATTGATTACAAGGACACATTTAGTCCCGTAGTCAAACCATTTACCATTTGTCTTGTATTGTCAATTGTTGTGTCAAGAGGATGGAATCTACGACAACTTAATGTGCAGAACACATTCCTTCATGATGTTTTTGAAGAGGAAGTGTTCCTAAGGCAACCACCAGGCTATGAAGATAAACACAATCCACATTATGTGTGTAAACTAGATAAAACATTGTATGGGCTGAAATAAACACCAAGGGTGTGGTACTCACGACGCAGTGCACAACTCCAGGAGCTCGGATTCTCTCTGTCTCAAGCCAACACATCACTATTCATCTATAATATAGGAGATATAATTTTTTTATCCTCATTTATGTTGATGATATAACAGTTATTGGTTCATCAAGTATCGTTATCTCAGATCTTCTTCGAGATCTACAGAAAGATTTTGCTTTGCAAGATTTGGGAGATTTGCACTACTTCTTGGGAATTGAGGTAAACCGGATTGAAGATGGGATTGTCCTTTCACAGTCCAAGTATGTGACAGATGTGCTAGGTCAAGTAGGAATGCAGAATTGTAGGCCAACCACAACCCCAATGAGTACTTCGGAAAAACTATCCTTAACTAATGGAGAAGCGCTGAGTATAGAGGATGCTGCAAGGTATCGTAGTGTGTTGGAGCCTTATAGTATCTCACATTAACTCGCCTAGATATTTCATATTTAGTGAACAAGGTATGCCAGTACATACATGCTTTGATGACACAACATTGGTTAGCTATAAAAAGAATACTGAGATATATGAAAGATCAGTTTGAAAATAAATAAATCAATGTCAACACTTGTAAGTGCTTTCTTCGATGAAGATTGTCCAGATGATCGAAAGTCAACAGGAGGATTTGCAGAGTTTCTTGGTTCGAACCTTATTTCACGGAGTGCACGAAAGCAAGCTACGGTTTCAAGATCAAGCACTGAAGCAGAATACAAGGCCTTGCTAATGCAATTTCAGAAATTATCTGGATGTAGTCACTATTAGGTGAGCTTGGAATTTACCAAGCAAGAACTACATGTTTATGGTGTGACAATCTTGGCCCCACATATTTGTCTACTAATCATGTTTTCATGCTAGAACCAACCACATAGAGGTGGATTATCACTTTGTTCAAGAAAGAGTTGCGCGAAAGGTACTAGACATTTGGTTTATACCATCTGGTGATCAGGTTGTGGATGGATTCACAAAAGTTCTCCCGGTGCATCGACTTGACACTACTAGAAAAGAGGCTATACTGAATGACTACATCACAGCCGGTTCATAGGGAACCATCTGTGCTTAAACTATCACAGATAGTTTATACTAACAACTATCTTGCGATATTTTTACAGAAGGTTATTAACATGAACCATTTTTGATAATTGAGACATTACAAACGGTTCGTGTTAATAACTGTCTGTGAAAGTTCCGGACATCACAGACAGTTCATATAAAAAACCATCTGTGATATTGCGAACATCACAGACGGTTCTTATAACAAACCGTCTGTGATATTGCGGACATCACAGACGGTTTGTATGAATAACCATCTATGAATTATCATAGACGGTTATTAATACAAACTGTCTGTGATAGTGCAGTATCACAGACGGTTTGTGGTTGGAACCATCTGGGATAATTTGTGCTATTAAATAGCAGGCGTACGTGGTCTCGATAGAGATCTATCTTAATTGCGCTGCATCGATGGATCAAGGCGGGCGGCTTTAGGGAGTTGGTGAAAACATATCGCTTGTAGATCTATATACGTCTTCTTGGTGATCAAAGGTTAGTACTCAATTGCTTCTAATAACTTATATGCCTTGTAATAGAAAGAGATCATAGCTAGGTTTTTGTTCAGATCTAGCTAGCTAGGTTTAGAAAGATAATGGTACTCTGCTCAATTTCAGAATGAGTAAGTACTCGATCCTAATTTAATTCAACATATTCTTGCTTAATATTATTGTTTCAAGCTAGCTACCTAATATAGATGTATGTAATTAAGTAGCTAGTCTGATTTACTATAGTAGTGCTAATAATCCAATTTGACACCCATTTGTTACATGTGTAGCATAGATAGACCGAATCTGGATGTACGTTGAGAACCGTGTGGGTGAACAGTACATTAATGGTGTGTTTACTTTTCGAAGAGTGACCGAGCTGGATATGTTGAAGAAGGGGATAGAATATATGTATTATCCATGCATTGATTGTCATAATCTAAAGATGTTTAGCAACTCAGCGTAGATCAAAACTCGCTTGATTCGAAGGGTTTTAGAAAAGGGTACAAATGATGGACCAGTCACAGTGAAGAAAAGATTACACAAGAAGGTAGTTATGACATCGTCGAGAGAGACAACGATATGCTAGTTGTGGACTGTGCTTTGAATGAGAATAGGTCGCAGGATGATAATCTAGATCAGATGCTACGTGATGCAGAAGGGAACTATAGTGAGAGAGAGTTTGGTAAATTTGAGGGCTTGATAGAGGACTCGGAGAAACCTTTGTTCCTGAGCTGCAAGCCACAATACACAAGGCTGTCATCCGTTCTAGAACTGCTAAAATTGAAGGCAAGTAATGGTTAGTCCGACAAGAGTTTCATGGCATTGTTAGGTCTCCTAGCGGACATGCTTCCAAAGGAAAATATGTCACTGAGAACCACCTACCAAACCAAGAAGATCGGAGTACCTGCGCATCCATGCCAATTAATCAACATAGCGATGCCCACTTACCTATCGACAACATCTAGGTATGTATCTCTTTAGAATGTTACATAGATAGATCTACCTGGCGGACGCCTTAGCTCATCATGTATCGTTATTGAGGAGCCCACGCCTTGCATCCTCAGAGTCAGGCTTGTTGGCTTCATTCCCATTGACGTTGGCGGGGGATGGCATATCCATGGCTGTCAGGGACGCTGGTGCATGGTGCCCAATTAGAGAATGGTTTCGTGAAGGTTCAGGTGGATATGATTAATGATGTTTTTAGGGATGTCCCTCTTGAGAAGCCCACAAACGAAGAGATTACGACATTAGGGAATGCCGTCCACATATTCATCCAGTGGTCCAAGAGGGACATCGCCCTCAACTCGTCCATGCCGTGATCTTCACATCTAGTGGCCCAAGAGGGACATCACCCTGGACCTATCACATCGGCTCATGTGGCTCCACCTCTAGCTCCATTTCTAAAGTCTATTGCATCGGCTCCCGTGGAGACAACGCCAAAAATGTATCATAAGTGAGATGCTAAGACCCAACCAAAGAAGATTAAGGTGCTTCTTAAGCAATGGAAGTTCATTCTCGGAGTGTTGTTGGTCCCCAAGTCATAATTACCTAGGCTTGAATTGGTTTACAATACATTGCATACCTGGTACATGCAGAGGTCCAACATGAAGCCAAACCAACACAGTGGATTTACTGTGAGATACACTGAGGCGTATTTCCTCCATGACTTGGGCTACTTCACCGTGACCTTCAAAGACTTATTCTTACTATTCAACCTCGACGAACTCGATACCTCACTTCTACGATGCTAGACACTGTAAGTGTACTGTACAATAAAGTTCTATATTCACGTCATACTGATAAATATTATTACTCTTTGCTTATGTATAGATACATGATCCAACAAGTCTGGCGACGGTGACAACCGGTGAGTTTCCTGGACCCACACTTGGTCTCTGAGCAATCCATCAACGACAATGCATCCTTTGTCCAAGATTACATAACGAGCAGATTGATTTCTCACAGTAACAAGGAATACATTATGATACCCTTCAACTAAGGGTAAGTACTTTACTAGTTGCCACACAAGTTTTATTTGTACTTTATACGTAACATGAACTTAGGATTAATTACTATGGCGACACACATGACTAGGTCCCGTTGGATTCTGATTGTGATTGTACCAAAGTGGAGTAAGGTAATATACCTTTATTCCTTACTTAGGAGCAACTATGACTTCACTCGTGTGCAACAAGCAATTGACAGGTAAACTCATTTCCTCCATACATAACTCTATTGTAATCTTTCCTCCATTTGCAATGGCCAAGGCTAACTTTTTTAGAATCACGTAGGTTGTTTAGCGCTTATGTTGCCCAAGGAGGGAGACAAAGGAATCCAGTGACACACTACGACATATGATGCGATTTCCGGTACCTGCTACAATACAACAATTATATATTATACTTCGTTATAATACCTCTAGAATTGACAATATCTATGTATGTAATTCTATTTTTGCAGTGCCACTAGCAGCTACAAGGCAACGTATGTGGATTCTACGTTTGCCACCATATAAAGGAAATCATGGATACTAAGATGAATGACCCAGAGGTTTTTGTCACTCTTTGAAATATATGGCACATAGCATAAGAAGGACTTTGACTAAATACACACGTGTAATCATATATTTTTGTATGAAAAATTATGTGACCTGTACTGACCTAAGAACAACCGGATTTTCCCCATTCTTCTCCCTACTCGCTAAAGAGCTGTAGCGAGCAAATTTCTTCTCAATTCTTCTTTCTCCTCACTGAAGAATTATAGTGAGTGGTATCTCCAAGTCATTATCGCAGAGAACACCTACACGGGGGCGACAATAAGGTTTTTAGGCAGTGCATATCTACGCGGTCACCCGTTTCGTTGTTTCATCTATGTTTTGTATTATATCAAGTCTGCACTGCTTTCTGTTCTTCATCAAACCTAACTGTTAGTCGTTCGTACGATCGATTAACTTTGTTATAATATTTTTCTTGTGCATTTTTTGAAGTACTGTTAGATTCGTTTATTGTATTACTTACTAATTTTTTTTACTATATTTATCTTGTAGTAAAATTAGGGATTAAAATATTGCCCCGCATTTCCAACGCACCCTCTTTCTCATCGTTACGGCACCTGCGCCGAGTAGCAATGATGCAGGAGTGAGAAAAGGAGATGTAGAGCGTAGGCAACGTCGTAGGGTGCGAGCTCACCGGTGACGAAGTGGGTCACGAATGGGACAGCGTGTGTGGGGGATTCGTGAATCGTGATGGGGGGAATTTTTCTCGGAGGAGATGGAGATTTTTCTTTTTCCCATGGAATGGGTGGGAATATGTTGGATTTTCCGCACCGTGACCTCACCCAAACGGGTATTCATGCTTGTCCGGGATGAGCTCCACCATTGGGATTTTCCACATGGATTGAGCCAGGGTCCCGGCCTATCTAAACAAGCCCTTAGAATATGATATATGTGGTCGTGACATGATTGGATGGGAAATTTTTGGTATGTTTATGGGTTTTTCTAAAGTGTGTTTTGAGGTATGAAGAAGGATATCGAATTTTGAATTGAAGTTGCTCCAAAAGAAAATAGGATTGTTGCACGGAAAAAATCGATTGCAACATTGTAACTAGGAAATATTAAGATCTTGCTTAGAGCGAAGGAATTTCACAGAAAGCAATTCAATTTTCTAAAAATTAGGAAAAATTCTCCTGTTTGTTAAAATAGGAAAAAAATTCCTTTTAGGATGATGGCATGAGATAAAATGCTTCTTTTTAAAACTAAACTCGAGATCAGTATTGTTGGCTGTCCCAAAGTCAACTTTTGATCAGTGATCTTTATATAAGTTGGCCGAGCTCGAACCCTACTCGTGCGTATCTTAAGTCCCTGATCAATTCGGCTTCGGCTTCTGACTTCTGGCTTATTTTTCACTATTCATAATTTTCGTCTTTTTCTGAACTTTTGGCTTTTTGTTGAGCTTTTTTGCCGGTTCTTTTTTTTCCCGTATTTGTTTGTATTATACGTAATGGGCTAACATATTTTTTTTTATATTTTTAATTTTTTTAAATTTAATTATGCTAAATAAGCCTCTGTCAGCTACAGTGCTTTTTCAGCCAGCTACAGTGTTTTCAGCCATAAGCTATGAGCTTTTAAGCCGAACCGATCACCTTGAGCGTGTCCAAAGAAACCCGTGCCCTACGTACCGAACCCAAGATAATAGGTCTGTTCTTTTTTATTGAAGTTTATGGTTTTTGGCTGTGTCTTGTGGCTTTTGGGCTGTTCGTGCGAGAGATTACAGAATAACAAAAACTTACGTGTAATTTTTGCTGATATAAATGAAGTCAGTATAGTATGTACTACAATTAACTAGTAGACACTATCTTAAAAAGAAATTCCGTTTAAAAGCTAATTACTATAGAAAAATCGAAAAGTATCTTTTAGAAGCTAAAAAGAATAGACCAAATGATAAATCTAACATAAAACCTAATGTTTTTGTATTGTAGGATAAGTAGTTGAGTTCTCCTTGCGTATTTAACCTTTAAAGAAGGGACCAGATTTGTTTATATTGCTGAGTCCTTAGCAGGGTTTCAAATTCCATATATTTGTTAAAAAAAGGTATCTGGCCGTTAGCCGGTGATAGTAGAGCAATTTGATTTCTTTCACCCAATTTTGATTGAAATGTGTAGAAATATGAGTTTCAAACAACATATATCATTGAGTACGTGCTAAGTCATGCATGCAAAAAACAATCCAAAGCAAGATATGGGCCTGTTCTTTTCCTCGGAAGCTAGCAGCTTTTGGCTTTTGCTACAGTACCTAACTTTCAAACGGAGTATTTTCTCAAGACAGGGTCTACAACTTAAACGATCTACATGTCAAAAGCCCAACATCTGTACCAGTCAAAATCGCAAATGAGTATCTATTTCTCCGTAATCTGTACCGTAAATAGCTAAAATTCAAAAATTTCAGCCAAAAGCCATAAGCCGCAGCCGTTGCCAAACAGGCCCTAACAGTTGACTGAGAAATAAATCGGTAACCGTCCGGCTTCCACCTTTTTTTTCTAGCCGGTCCTGAGCATGCCAGACCTTATTTAATGTGCACCGTTTTGAACATTGAGCGTACGTGTTCATAGAATTCGATCACTGTGCAATTAATTTATACATACACGTTCGAATAACGCGCGTGTTTAAGTGTTACCATTTTTCAGGTTTCGGCTGCAATCATTGTGGCTGATGCTAGAGTGGTGGAGGCTTATTTAGTACTATTCACAAGTTTCGTCTTTTTCTGAAATTTTGGCTTTTTGTTGAGCTTTTTTGCCGGTTCTTTTTTTTCCTGTATTCGTTTGTATTATACGTAATGGGCTAACATATTTTTTATTTTTAAATTTAATTATGCAAAATAAGCTTCTGTCAGTTACAGTGTTTTTTTCAGCCAGCTACAGTGTTTTCAGCCATAAGCCACGGGCTTTTCAGCCATGTTGATCACAACGTTCATGTGGGCGTGTGGCCCGCTAGCCAGCATTCTAGCTGATGATGAACTGGCCGGATGATCAACCGTTCATGTTGATACACGATTAATTAAGCAATAGCCCTTTTGCGTTCCACTAAACTCAATCGGCTTTCGATACGTTGCCACCATCAACATCTGGTTTGGCAGTATGCACGCTTGTGCGTAGCGCTCTATTAGACCGAATTCTTTTTGTTTGTAGTTTATGACTTATAATTTCTCTTAAAAAAATGAATATGATGATTATTCTGTTATGAAGCGGCTTATCGATACAGTTTTTTTAAAGCGAATAATTGATTTATCGGTATTCGATTCGTTCATACAAATACTCATACTAAAGCTAAAAACTTTAATCCACAGCCATAAACCGCAACCGAAAAGAACCCACTAGTCATGCCATATGGAGAAAGGACTAATCTTGCCGCATGTCTAGGTTTAATAATTTTTTTGATCTTCCTTTATAGTTTATAGTTATATAGCCTCTTTCTTTTGGACGTATAGCTTGACTTTTTATAGTAATTAACTTTTAAACAGGGTGTCTTTTCAAAGACAAAGTATACAAATTAATTATAGTAGACATTGTCCCGATTTCATCTATATCGGCTAAACTCGCACACGAATATCTCTCCCCGTACTCCCTCTTGCGAACAACTAGAATTCATAATTCAAAATCGCACCAAAGCTAGCATTCCAATTTCCAAGAGTACACAGCCCCCTAGTTTAGGCTTCAACTTTTGGCTTCTAACTTCTAGTTTTTTAATTTTGTATTTTTCTAGCTTTCAGTTTTTTGGTGGCTTTTTTTGCCTTTTTGTCTTATATTCCTTTGCATTATTCATGATGGGCTAACCTGTTATTTTTATTTTTTTTAAATTTAATTACGTCAAAAGCCAGCTACATTGCCAAATGGTGAAAAATAAGACAAAATGAGCAGTACCATATGTATCCTCCAAGCTTCCAAGTACCAGGAGACTGCCGAGCACGGCCAGCTAGGAAGTGGGCGGCAAACCGATTTGATATAGAGCTCGATAGGTGATACGTGCGTGTTATATATATAATTACTACTCTGCATGTAGGTGTAAAATATGCGTCGGAAAGTTACTGCCGTGCATGAGTGAAGTTACTGTCAGTTGTAACACTACACAACTAGCAGTAACTCTACATATATTTAACAGTAACTTCACTAACGTACGACTATAACTTTTCGGTATGTATAGTGCGTGTAGACGCAGAATAGCACAGCCGTGTGTGCATATGCTCAAAGCTTCCAAGTACCAGGAGAGTGCTGAGCATGTCCAGCTCGGCAGTGGGTGGCCGACCAATCCTATGAAGCTCGTTGTGCTCTCGTGTGCGCTATCACTTGCCGCGATAGAGAACTCGGCAGGTGACACGTGGTTTTTTGCCTCTGCTCATGTGGTCACGAAGGGCATCAAATTGGGGAAAAAATGTATGTTTGAGAGTCAATTTTGAAAAAAAAAAAGCTACAGTACTAAATATGCAATCAACTCACTACCAGACCAACGGTTTTTCGTGAGGGTGAAAAACTCACAGGAAAATATGTTTCCCCCTCACGAATAAGTATCCTGTGAGTACCCCGTCAGGGAAGAACCCACAGGATAATTTCGACAGGAAAAAAACATTTGCGTGAGAGTATACCTCCAGGAAAATAATTCCTGACGGGCCAGCACAGGAAAAAATAGTATTTCCTCACATCTGCATGGTTCTGTTTCGTGTGTGGTTAACCGACAGGAAATTAAAACTCACAGGAAAATAGTCAATTTTCGTGTGTGACAACCTCCAGGAAAATGACTAATTGTCGTGTGTGTTCACCTCCAGGAAAATGACTAATTGTCGTGTGTGTTCACCTCCAGGGAAATGACTAATTTTCGTGTGTGCTGAACCTCCAGGAAAACTAACCAATTTCCTTGTGTGTTCAACCCCCAGGAAAACTGAACCCACACTAAACAGGGAAATCTGAATCAGCAGGGAAAAATGACAGCAAACCACATTCTCAGAAGATCATACATTCAGATCAATAATGACAGCAAACCACATTCAGATCAATAATTAATTCTCAGAAGATCATACATTCAGATCAATAATTATCTCCAAATCATACATTCAGATCATACATTCAGCTAGCTGACAAATCATACACAAAATTCAGATCAATAATTCCATCCATCACATATCATATTGACTTATATCACATCCACAAGACCAAAAGTCCAAGCAAGTTTCTTGAAGTCTAGCTTCTAGATCTGTCACAACAGGTTGGAGCAAGTAATGCCCAATCCATATCTAGGCATTAGTGAATATAAACAAACATGCATCACATAGTATCTTTTCTACTGACCAAAAGTTCAGAACTCTACCAAGGTTGCTACCAAAAGGTGAAATCCTACTCTCATCATTTTCTGCATGTTATCATTTTCCTTCCAGTACACTATGACTGGGATGGGTTAGCTCTGATCTCGCCAGTGGAATTACCCTCCCGCCTAATGACATGCTGCATGATGGTGTGCCTAGAGGCGATGTTGTTCTGAGAGTCGATGTTGTTCTCAGAGTCGACGTTGTCCTCACTGTCCATGTCTCCATAAGCAGTGCCATCGACACCATTTGCACGGTGTTGGTGAGATCCCGCATGTGAAGATCCAGTTCGCTGCAATGAATTAAGACACTTAGAGGAAGAAATGGAATAATAAAGCAAATATACAGAAGTGTAATGTAAAAAAATGAATGCAGACCAAGAGTACACCAAACAGAAATTAATTTACTTCCATTACAGCAAAAAGACTAGAGAATCATGATGCTATTTGTTTACAGATAGATGCCAAGTTTATATCAATGCTTTATTCCATTTAGAAATACAGAAACTTATAGAGGGAAAGTGGGCATCTGCATTTGGAAGAGGACAGGCGACAAATCTACAACCCCAACCCGAGACAGCAAGCACAATAGTCAGACAAACACCAGGATAAAATAAGACAAGCGATTAAAATGCAATAACACAAGCTCTACTACTGCAGGAATTAAGATGTAAACCTAACTTAGTAATGACATTAAAATAACAGCATGACATTAACATTTTACTAATCAATAATTAACAGAAATGCATACTAGATATTAAATCAGGCAAAAGGATCTACTCTAATCACAGAAGATGATCTCAACATCACAATAAGAAATAAAACACCCTACCAGCAGAAGTATCAAGCTTATAAACATCTAATGACTATCAAGCAGGAACCATGAATCTAAATAGGAACAAATAATCTGAATAATCATCTCCCAAGCGCAAGAACAACTAAAAGGCACCTTATAATCCCAGATCCGAAATATTTAGCACATGAACTTAACAGATCCAACACATAAAAATCTCAGATGAACAAGAACAACACTACAAACATACAGATCTGCAAAAGATCTCACATGCACATCATTCATCCAACACATAAGCGTCACATATTCACAAATAACAATCTCATGCGCATCACAGATATCCCATACAAGCATCACAGGAAAGCATTGCAATATTTAAAATGAAGATTGGGAGATGTTACAACCCTGAAGAGTGGCAGATCCGTTGTGAAGACAGTATGTAGTGGACGCAGGCAGTAGGAAGTAGATCTGATGCAGAATCCGAAGGGGTAGCCGTGTAGAAGTAGCAGATCAGCCGTAGATGTAGTAGGGGAAGCAGATCCTGGGGTAGAACCCGTAGAGGTAGCAGGCGGTAGGGAAGCAGAGGAGGAGTAGCAGATCTGTGCGTAGAGGAAGAAGAGGAAGCAGATCCGCGCTGGCCACCGTAGAGGAAGCAGATCCAAGCCGAAGAAGTCGAGGAACTCGCAGATCCAGTCTCAGTGAGGGCAGATCCGGGCGTGGAAGGGGAAGATCCGTGAGCTTCAGATGTTGATGCAGCAGATCCACCCGGTAGAAGGTGTAGGAGTGGCTGGTGGAGATGCTCGGGAGAGGGGAGGCGAGCGGATGAGATCTGGGAAGAGGCTAGGGAGGCTGCATGTTTGGGTGGAGAGGTGCTGAGCGATGAGGAGGCGGTGGAGTGGGGCGGCCGGGTGATAGAGCTCGGTGGAGTGGAGATCGTGGAGGCTCTGGAGGATATGGAGGGCTTCGGGAGTGTGGTCATGAAGGAGATGAGCGGTTCGAAGAAGGGTGACGGCGCGGTCAGGAGGGAGATGAGCGGTGGAGCCAGAGAAGGGCGGGGTGGTGGAGCGCGGAGGCGTGGCCGGCGGTGGTCCGGAGGCGCGGTCAAAAGGGAGGCGGCGCGGTCACAAGGGAGGCGGTGCGGTGGAGCCGGCGGCGCGGTCCGGAGAAGGGCGGCGGCGCGGTCAGGAGGGAGACGAGCGGTGGTGGAGCGCGGAGGCGTGGCCGGCGGTGGTCCGGAGGCGGATTGAGGCGAAATGAGGCGGCGGCGGGATGGAGAATGCCAGGCGGCTGCGGGATGGGAAAATAGATCTGGGAGATAGTGGGAGGAGAGAAGGTGGGACTTAGGGTTTTTAGGTCACTTGTTTTTCCTGTGTGTTTAAACCCTCAAGAAAAATATCGATAAAAAAATAATTAAAATAATTTCCCCGCGGGAGTGAATTGTTGACGAGCAGATGACAGAAACAATTTTTGTGAAGGTGGATAACCTGCAGGAAAAAAAATTTCCTCAGGGGTATCAAGGGCCTCCACGATAATTTAAATTTTCCTGTGGGTTCAAACTACACCATCACTATAATTATAATTTTCATGTGAGCTTACGTTAAACCGTCACTATAATTATCATTTTACTGTGAGCATAAGTGAAACCATCACTAAAATATATTTTCCTGTGTGTTTGTTGCGGGCCCGTCACAAAAATAATAAACCCTCACGAAAGATTGCTAGTCTGGTGGTGACTCGCAGGAGAACAACGAAAGGGACAAAACAAAATAAAATAAAAACTTCAACGATCCAAAAGATGAACGCAAACAATATATATACAAAACCATTAGTTAGCATTAATTCCTTCAAATCTGAAACCACAAACCCCCGAAAAGTGAAAAAAAAACGTTTTCGTGCCTAGTTGAACAAGTTAATGAATGGCAGAAAATGCAATTGATTCATGGAGCACATGCACCAATTCATCACGCATTGATCGACCGAGCTGAGTCAATTGTGCTTGAAACCACAGGGTTGGTACTCTTCATGGAATGAGCAGAAGATTATTACTGTTTCATTTGGTTCAGAATTCAACTTAGCCAGTTTACTTTCATCTCATTCCAAAATTACTTAGAACCTACAAAGAAAGTTTGACCGATTTCTCCTTTCTTTTGAAAATTTAGATGACGGAATAAGATCAGCGGCATGTGTATTAGCTTAATTCCTCCGCCTTTCCATAGAGTTTGTTTATTTTGAGTTTAGTTAACGTTTTATATAGTACTATTTATTTAAACCAAGATGAACATGTATGAGCCACTCTAAATCAAGATGGACATGGACCACTCTAACCAACATGAGCATAGTAAGGGTCTGTTCTTTTCAATTTCTAAAAGTTGTTTTTCGACTTTTCTACAGTAACTAGTTTTTAAACGAAGTATCTTTTTAAAACAGGGTCTACTAGTTAATTGTAGTACATACTGTAATGATTTTATTTATATCGGCAAAAACCACACGTGAGTTTCTGTTACTCTGTAATCTCTCACACGAACAACCCAAAAGCCACAAACCGCAGCCAAAAGCCATAAGGTTCAGCCAAAAAAACATGCCGAAATATTTAGGACCGATGTAGAATTCAGACATACGTGTCCTACCACCATACTAAAACATCAATGATTTGAATAAACACAAGTCAAATTAGTTTATGAATAAAAAAAACACGATTTCGTAGGAACCTAACTTTGCCTGAATTTTACAACGCACTATCGGCAAAAGTAACCTTACCAATAAGAAAGTCGGCATCCATGGACAAAACCAGTGGAAAGAAACAATATATGTCGATCACTAATTGGATTGTACTGCTATAAGAAATTATACACAACTACTCTATGGATAAATAGCAAAACTAAGGGCATGTTGGGTTCTCTTGCTCATGTCTTTGCTCATGGAAGTAGTGACAAATCTAGGATTTTTAGAATAAGTATTCAGAGTTAATAAAAAATTATTTAATTGAAATGGTAGAGGTCTATAGTTGCAAAAATCAAGTACGATTTGTTCGTAGTAGAGACATCTCAAATAATTTAGAGCAAGTATTAAGAAAAATTTGTGGAATTAGAAATTTGGGATTTAGAAATTGGGAATTGTGGAATGGGGATGCACTTGTGTTGTTGTTGACGTGTGTGACTTGCCTTGCCGGCCTCAATGGCTCGGCCAAGCCCTGCTTAGTGCTCACGACGCTCACTTGCTACCTTGCTCCTACCACTGCCGAGGCCAAGCTAGAGCCCGGGAGCCGCCCTCGCTTGCTCGCCTCACCACCAAAGTGAGACTACAATTATTTAGATTTTGATTGTGCAAAATCTTTTTTTAATTCTGCATAAAACTCAGGTTTAACCAAAAGAATTTTAAAACAGCCTATTTACCTCCTCTAGTCGGCCTCCTTGATCATACAACTTGGTCACATTACTTGAAACAAATCGGGAAGAAGGGAGATGTGAGAGTGGGTTTGAAACCTATTGGTACTTAGTAGTATAAATATAGAGTATTTGGCATAATTGCCATTATATATATCTAATATACCTACTAAATGCATGGTATTTCGCCAATAAAAATTTTAGGTATTTAACTAAAAACCCATGAACAATGCTAGGACCGCCCTGGTGGGAAGGGATGCATGTTCAGGGGAGCAAGATTTATTTGCTTTTGAGCCTCTACTAGCAAGGATTACCTTTCCCACTAGCAAGGCTAGGCAAAGACTAGCTAAATGAACCAAACATGCCCTACATGTGTCGGCATACTATATTTTACTATAAGAAATAATACAGATCTATATCTATTGTATATAGTGTACACATCTATCGATCTACTGTCAACCATAAAAATTAGGGTTGTGATCAACATGGCTGAAAAGCCCGTGGCTTATGGTTGAAAACACTGTAGCTGGCTGAAAAAAGCACTGTAGCTGACAGAGGCTTATTTTGCATAATTAAATTTAAAAAATTTAAAAATAAAAAAATATGTTAGCCCATTACGTATAATACAAACGAATACGGGGAAAAAAGAACCGGCAAAAAGCTCAACAAAAAGCCAAAATTTCAGAAAAAGACGAAACTTGTGAATAGTGCCAAATAAGCCTCCACCACTGTAGCATCAGCCACAATGATCGCAGCCTAGAAGTACTGTAAATGCATGAATGTTTGTAAAAAAAAGGCCTTACACTCTGAACGTGTGTGAGAGAAACACCCTCTTTCTGCTTCGCGGCAAATTTTGGAAAGAAAATTTGGGGGAATAATATGTTAGCTTTCTCCACCCTTGGTGCCCAGTTAATACATACATACATACATACATTATATATATATATATATATATATATATATATATATATATATATATATATATATATATATATATATATATATATATATATATATATATATATATATATATATTCTGCGCGCAGGTATAAAATGCACACTGAAAAGTTACTGTCGTTTATGAGCTTGGTTACTGTCAAACACATATAGAATTACTGTCAGTTATAACACTACATAACTGGCAATACTCTACATAGATTTGACAGTAACTTCTCATGCACGACAGTAATTTTCTGACGTGTACAGTGCAGAATAGCGCGGCCATGTGTGTATGTATAAACCAAGATAAATAAGAAGTGCTCTAACCAACACAAATGTATTATAAATATATTTAATACGGATACAGGCTCAATTCACACTATTTAATTGTAAATGAAACAATACTTCGAATGTATACAAAGTCAGGTGAATTATCATTGGAAAACCACTATAGACTGCGCTCCTTTCTATTACTAGCTGAATGCCCGTGCGTTGCTACGGATTTTAAAAAAATTAGAACATATTTGTATGCACGTTCCAACAAATTTTACCACCTATTAGTTTTAGAACATGTAGTATGATAAAATTTTAAAATCCGTAGCAACACACGGGTATTCAGCAAGTCTTTCTAAATAACTGTCGTATGATATTGCATAAAGATGAGTTGGATCAACAAATTAACCAACTGATCCCTCAAGCTTCAGGTTCATAAGTGCATCCACCTCCTGCGCAAACTCAAGAGGAAGGTGATCGAAAACAGCTTTGCAGAATCCACCTATCATCATTGCAACAGCCTTTTCATGATCTATGCCTCTTTGTTGGAAATAAAATAGCTGGTCCTCTCCAATTTTGGATGTGCTTGCCTCATGCTCAACGCGGCCAGAAGTGCAACCCACCTGTTATCATGCAGGTTAGATCAAAATGATGACGTAAATGTTTTCTGCTACACTATTGAAATGAGGGCATTGAATCGGTAAAAAAAATCTCGTAAAAGCACAACACCTGGTGCCTAAAAAAACACTGGTGTGCGAGGAATAGAGTGAACAAAATAGAACTATCTCTAAGATTTTTTTAACATGCAGAACTCATTTTGAGATGTAAATACAGTACTGGATTCACACTGGCTACGTATATGAGTTCTGAACCCAATATAAATGTACATGCAGTTTATGCAAGTGCTTGTATATGTTAGCATAAGAATGCAGCACATGCACGGAAAAAAATGCATTTTTGCGCTCATGTGTTCCTAGAGATAAAGAAGGACCATCCAGACATATAACCAACTTATAGTCAAGGGCACAATAAGAAGCATCAAGATTAACTATTGAAACCAACTGATTAACCTAGAGGTAAAAGGAAGCATTTTAAAGGTATAAATATGCACAAAACACAATAAAGTAGTGAAAAGTGAAGTTACAGAGGAATGCATGACATTAAACAATAAAGCTAGCTACAAAGGTGCATTTAGCATGGATGTATATATAAGATTCTGAAAGTCAATATAAGATTCTGAAAGTCAATGAATCACTGGGTTGTTACACAACAGCAAATTCTCTTTCTCTCTCAGTCAATGCAAGAATTTTTTACCCTTTTTCTATTTTTCTTTCCTTATTATCATGAGAGCTTCTAAATGTGCTTTCGGTACATGTATAGCAAGAGATTTTATTAGTTTAGATAAATCAGATTAGATCAAAAGTTTGATACTTTCAGTCTTAATGTACATAGGAGTTTAATTTGGGCCTCCGGATTATGCATTCAACCCCACCATTCATTACCCCATAATATGCGACATCCATGAATTATGTCTCAATTAAACCTTGCATTAACAAATTAACAAAATAAAGTAAAATCAACCACACATTAGGGGGAAAATGGCATAAATCAAATCTTCACCCGCATGGCCAAGTCAGACAGCACAACATTAGGAAAAAATCGACCAGAAAGACCTCTGGCAATAGTACCTCTAAAGCTTGAGAAATTGCTAGATACACATCCTCTTTACCAATGCTATATGCCCCAACAACAATGAGTGTTTTTGGTTGCTTCTGTAGATATCTTTGAGCTGTACTCATCACAACAAAATCAATAAAGCTTGTAGTTATAAAGAAATATTATCCAAGGTCATTTGGCTTACTGAACTGAAAAAAGGGAATAAAATTAAAAGCAGCCGATTTTGTGACTACCCCACCCGGGCACCCCGCGTGAATCTGGCTGCATTTTCTTACACCTGCCGATGCACCACTTCCCATCGCTCTCGTCCCACCGCTAGACTACATGGCATCGTCTAGTTGCCCTTACCACCCCCCACCACTACCGTCTACAATCAGCAGCAGTGCAGCACCACAGTAACTTCACCCGGCACAGAGGGAAGATTTAAACCATGTGGTGCACCGTACACGAACCTCAAAGCAAAATGATCTTAGGTGACAAATAACCTCAAAGACGGTAACAACGCTACATACAACCTAGTCAGATAAAATAAGTTCAACAGTATATTTCACCATGGTAATTAATAAACCAGCTACAGTCATTAGCCTCCATAGGAGTATCTTCGACATAACAAAAACAGCACTTTAATTACACTAACCGGCTTTTTCAGCAATACCATTTTCAGTGGGTCCCTCATTCTTCAGCTCATATGCCTGATAAGGCACCTCGCTCATTGCTTTAGGAGCTGGACGGCCTCCGAAGTCTTCTGGAAAGAACTCGAAATCTGGCCAAAGTTGAACCTGACTTCATAGTTTGGCTCATCAGGCAGCGTATACAATGATGCAGCTGGGTAGTACCGCCCTCCAGGAATGTCCACAAAGGCGGTGCCTTGGCATACCACATTCTTGAAGTAGCATATCTCACTTCCTGCATTTACAAGAACCATGAAATATTGAAATTGATTATTTGACGACAGGCCAGTGAAGACAGGTTGAACAAATAAAATGATGGATGCTCAAAGGTAGGAAGTGCGATATTAGTGCCAAACAACCATTGCTGAGATCATGGTTTCTGTATAGAAAACAACTAACAAGGAAATACCTTTTTACTCATGCAAGCAAAACATAGTGTAATCTAATGGTAGATAAGAAGGTGCACAGATGGCTGTATATATATTGAATACTCAGTATCGAAACTTTTAAATCAGCGCTCCAATGGGGTAACTAAAACCTTTTAATTGTGACTAATGGGATCTCTGACTTCACTATATAAGAAACAAATAATAAAGAAGCACTTTTTTTATTCAGGAAGAGTGGAACCTAGAGTCTTCATGAACTCGAGGACAGTAAGTTGCCTGTATGGAACAAATCATTAGGAGCATAGAAATACATAATTGACAACATACACAGGGGTGCACATCATTAGGTGGCTCGATACCTGAAATTCGAAAATAAGTCGGGCCTAAGCAACAGAAAGCGAATATCCCTTATGCTGACACTGGCAACAAGTTTTCTTTTGGGACCTTCTACTACGGGCACGCCACCAATTTTGTTATCCTTCATGCACTTGAAAGCTTCTAAGATTAGATCATCACTGTTAACGGTGATAACCTGAAGAAAGCACAAGAATGAAATTTTTACATTTACTAGTGTATTGCAAAGCAAAGTGCAAAAAGAGATTATACTGTAGTATGATGTCGCTTTCTGCTTTCATAATGCATATGTAAATTAATCTGGATAGCATAGGGATGGGCTCTTGCATTAGAAATATTGGAATTTAACTCAAGCAGAGGGCATAACAGGAGACAAAATAACCTCATCAAATGACATAAATGGAAGTCCCAGTTCTGAAAGAGGAAGTGCCGAAATGTAGTCAAACCAATCCCTTCCTTTACACCGCTGAAGTCCTTTAACAACAGCAGTCTGAGTAATGAAGTTCTTAATAACTGGCTTATCAGGTTCAACCACTGGGACATTCCTCAACCTGTACTTGGAGAGCAACAGTAGTACAGTAAGCATGGGACTGTCCAGCGTAACAGGGACAAAAGGAGACCAGTGGTAGGACTCCACAATTGACCGAACCTGCAAAAATATGAGAGAGATTACAAGTTAGCAAGATTTACAACAGAAGATCACCATAAAATGTTCAGATGAAGTAAAAGACCTGCACAGATAACCAATTAGCAACAAAACACAGTGCACCAAACAAACGAAAAAGTCAAGCAAAATCAATATGACTGAGTGGAAACTACTTTCTAGTGTGTGCAATGCAGATATTATGATTTGAAGCACATGTAAATATCCTACAGTGTCCAAACAGGGATATGGAATTTGCATGAGCGGTGAATGGGGAAACGATGGCCCCACATCAAAGAGGGTGTGGGTAGTTACCAACGCACTCGTGAAGTTTAACAGTACATTTTTACTTCTCTTAACATAAGTGCACAGTTGCTGCATAAGATTTATAAACTTTGCAATCCTAATTCTTTGTTGTACAAGTAATACATGTAAAAATAAATGTCTGCTTGTTCACTTATTTCAGAAGACATTTCTTTCTTGAATCTGTTATCCTAAAACCTAAACACCTCATTTCTGCAATTCTGCTATTAATTTATCATATCAAGTACTGAATGAGACATAATTCACCCTTAACTATTGTATAAAACTGCAGCTTGCCATTTGCAAAATAACCAGCTTTTCTTTTTGTGACAATGGCATGTATTGTAACTATTGTTTACTTGGCACTGCAGTCTACTACTCAAAGGAACTAACACAAGTACTCACCAGGAACTGGATCAGGCATCTTTTGCTCATCCTTCAGAACTTCTACATGAAAAGGCAGTCCCTTGTAGTGAACAAGGTCAGGTTGCTTGGGCTCGTACTGCTCCCCATTTGACAGAGAAAGGTAGAACCCCAGGACATCTCCTTCGCCGTACCCTTCGTCCGCGTACTTGGCCCTCCAGGCCTTGTGCACCTTGGAGCCATCGACGTCGCGGTATCCGAAACCAAACCCGTCGCAGCCGACACGTGTTTGGAGGTCAGCGCTGTTGGTGGCCCAGCCAAGGCGGGTGTGGCCAGAGGGGCCGAGGTGCAGCACCTTGACTTCGAAGTACCAGGCGCCGGTGGAGACACCGCGGGTGGCGCGTATCATGCGGAAGCCCTTGGTGCTGCCGGCGGTGAGGCAGTCGTCCGAGAGTTCGATCCTCTCGGACTTGAAGACGCGGGAGAGGAGCATGGGCAAGTCGGGCGCGTCGTCGTTGCGTTCGGCCGCGAGGCGGGGCGCCGGGGTGAGGAAGAACTCGTCCTCGCCGCAGGAGGGTTTGGGCTTGGGGTGGCGGCTGCCGTTGGCGCCGGAGGGGGCGTGGGCCGGCTGCTTGGTCTTCTTCTTGCCCTTACGGGAGGCAGGCCTGGTCCAGACGCTGTTGCTATTGTTCTTCTTCTTGGACTTCTTGCTCGGCGGGGCTGGCGGCGCGAGGGTCATGTGCTTCCGGGCGCCCGAGGCGTTGATCCCGTCGTCTTCGGCGTCGCCGGGGGCATCCGCAGCGGCGTTGGAGGAGGCGACGGCGGAAGCATCGGCGTCGGAGAAGGGGGTGTCGGGGTCCGCGGAGGCGGGGGTGTCGGGGAGATTGGGGGTTTTGGCGGCGGCGGGGGTGGCGTCGGAGGTCGGGGCATAGGCGGGCGGAGACGAGGGTGGGGGTGGGGAGGCATTGGACGGGGGCTGCATCGCGGACGGGGGTGGCAAGGGAGGGGCGTCGGCGTCGGCCATCGGGATGGAAGGGGAGGAGGCGGCGGCGCGGGGTGGGGGGAGGAGGAGGCGACGGCGGAGCAGAGGAGCAGGGGAGGAGGAGGCGGCAGCAGCGCGGGGGGGGGGGCAGGAGGAGGCGGCGGCGGAGCGGAGGAGCAGGGGAGGAGGCGGCGGCGCGGTGTGGGCAGGAGGAGGTGGTGGCGGCGGCGCGGGGTGGAGGGAGGAGGCGGCGGCGGCGGAGCGGAGGGTGGGGGAGGAGGCGACGGCGGAGTGGAGGGAGGAGGCGATGGAGGAGGAGGGAGGCGACGGATTCGGTGGGGGTGGGGTGGGGAGTGGGGGGTGGGGGCATACATGCGTGAGGAGGGATGGGTGGGCCCATACGTCAGACAGATTTTTTTGTCAGAAAGGATGTAGGATGCACCATCATCTTGAACTCTTTCTTTTAAGGAGTAGAGATCGTTTCCTCGATTTTATAGCACACTATTGACAAATGTTAGCACACAAGATTGGAGTGGCTAATGTATGGATAGAATCAATGGGAACAAAAAGCAGAGTGGCTAATGTATGGATCACAGAACCAACGGGAAGAAACAATCTTTGTCGATCACTGATTGGATCGTGCTACACGTAATGCACAGTGTTCTAGTGGATAGGAAAAACCACACGTGTCGACCACTTACTGATTATACTATAAGAGAAAATTCTGCTTTTGGCTTTTCTAAATTAACTAGTTTTTAAACGGAGTATGTTTTTAAAATAGGATCTACTAATTAATTGTAGTACGTACTATACCGACTTCATTTATATCAGCAAAAATCATACGTGAATTTTTGTTACTCTGTAATCTCTCGTACGGACAGCTCAAAAACCACAAGTCGCAGTCAAAAGTCATAAGTCTCAGAAAAAAAAACAGCCTACATCTATTATAGATAAGGGAGTGTCTATATAACATTCGACTGTTTTTGAGGGAAAAAACAGTCAGTTTTTGAGCCGTTAGATGGAGATCCAACACTCTAGATCATTTTTTTTGGAGGGGGTCATTTTTTTTGGAGGGGGGCTTGTATGGGTGGATCCGTTGGATGGAGATCTAACGCTCTAGATCAATCTGACTGTTTGTTGTATAGCATTACTCTATAGATAATACTGTAGACTACATATTAAAATATAGACAAATAATTTCAAGCGAAAATGCCGACCACAACAACAAAAATAGAGACAACTTAGGCCCCGTTTGGCACGGCTCCACTTCACAAGTGGAGCTTTTTTTTACTTCACAAGTGAAGCTGGGTGAATCTACTTTTTTCAGCTCCACCCAAGGAGCTACTTTTGTCTCAGCAGGTTTTAAGGGACTCCTTGGGTGGAGCTATTTTGTTGTACCCCGTTTGGCACAAAACAGCTCTAAACAGCTCCAGGAGCCGGTGGTGGAGCTGTGCCAAACGGGGCCTTAAGTGCGCAAATATTTTAAAAACGGATCTCACATTTAGAGGTGTGAATAGGACCCTCTTGTCATCGATTCTCTCATGACCATTGGTACACGTAGCTGCAGAATCGCAAATACAAAGATGAACAGAATCTCATCCTCACGCGTCATAAGTCCAACCCTACCAACAAGCAAGGAAGGTAAGAGGACCATCTGCTCTATATAAGACCATCTGCTCTATACTATGTGATATATCACCGGAGATGTTGAAGAAGCCACTAGAATAGCCCTCCCAGATCTGGACTGCTCCCAGATCGGGCAAGACGATAACGAAGGCATACGTGTGAATGTAAATGGGTTTGATTTCCCTCTCTCTCTCTTCGTGTCAATCGTTCGCTGTGTTTGCTTGGCACTTGGCAGTGGTCGATGATGGGATGGGTCGGAGGTGGGGGTGATGGTGGCGTACATGGCTGACAGAAGAGAGTGAGCACGCAGCGGCCAGACTGCATCTAAACACGGCTGCTGCTGGTGATAAAGAAGACGGGTGGAGAGATTGACGCAGCTGCTGCTGCGTGCTCACTTCTCTCTCTGTCAGCTCTCTCCCCCTCGGGACTTGTTCTGCCGTATCCATCCATCTCCGACCGTTTCACATCACTCGCCGCTGCGACCTGCAGCAATTCTTGCGTCGACTACCGAGAGCAAGAGTCTTTGTTTGGCTTCATGTGATGTGCCAAGCTCATGTCCCCACCTGAACCTTATCCTGCTCGGATTCCAATGACTTGCCTGCTCTTTGGAATGAGGTACTCTTTCATGGCTGCTAGCTGCGCGCATGCAGATCCTGAATTCTTGTGCCGGCCGGCCAGTAAATTCCTTTTTTTCTTTCTTTTCTTGGGGAGCTTCTCGTTGCCTTCTGTGTCTTCCAAGGATTAGCTATCGCCTTGGGGGAAGTGGACGCGTGATGATTTGATTCATACGGATCTTTGCTCGCCTCCCCATGTGTGCTTAACGGAAAGCACTGTTTGACCAGTCCTTTGCTAGGCTCTTCTCCCTCTTCTTCCTCCTATCTCATTTGCTCTAGTTTCTCTTTAATTTTTTCTTGAGGATTTCTCACCAAGCTCACGAATTTTTTAGTTCTTTTTTTCCCCCTTTGGCTTCCCTCATCTCATGTGGTGCTGTGAGGTAGGTAGGAGGCACCCATGGTGGTGGCGGTTTTGAGGCAGATCTACTTGGCTACAGCCTACAGGTGGAAAGAGGGCACCTACCGGCCGGCGCCGGCGCTATCCAGATCTGGACACGTTTCCATCTCCGGTAAGTCCATGTTTCCTCTTGGCCTTTGCTTCTGCTAATTAAAGCGTGCATGCCTCCTCTTACATGGTCTGCTAGTGGTATTGTACTATTATTGTCTTTGGGGATTCCTCATGGTTTTACCTCTAATGGAAATTGTACATCTCATGGACTTGCCTGTTATATGAATCAGGAATGTATATCTTGTGGTGAATGGGCTGTTTCATTTGTGCAATCGTTTTATGTTTACTTTGTGGTGCATTTTTGCCTTGCGTATATATATCCTTTTGTTCTTAATTAGAGTGAATCGGTGTGAATCTAGTTGCATGTTTAATTGGACTTTAGTCCAGCCTTATCTAGTTGTTTTCCTAACTCATATATTGTTGGTTTTTTTATGCCCTATACGATCTCCGTGTGAGAAATTGGGAATAGCACAGTGTAACACAAGGCCGTTTTATTGTATGCATCATTGAGCTTGGTTAGCCCATGGATTGGGCATTTTCTTCTTGGAGAATCATAAGTGTACGATTTCTGATAGTTCAACGCAGTTTCTTTTAACTCCACAGAAAAATGCAATTTTCTTGGACATCGTGTTTTTGTTCAGGTTGTTGCCGAATCGATTGATATTTACAAACTATCGAGAATTTTTTGGGGCTATTGATATGTACGTGCCCCTCACACTACCTATGCGATATTACCAAATTTATAAGCATGAATTTGTGGTTTTAGTGGTGGTATATCATTTTATTCTCCTTTCTGCACCAATCCCCCTTCGTCCAAGTTCAGAACTGTAGTGGTGATCTTCCATATGCATGTTCTTGGCTTCTTGCTGCATGGCACATATATGGAGTTGTTTTTCAGCCATTGACATAAGATCTTTATTTAGTTCTAACTTGATCGTGTAAAAAACAATTCAGTATAAACTCCACGTACATATGGATATTTGCGTCGTTTCGATTTTGATTGTATGCGATATTTAGATACTGCACATGCATAGAGCAAGATACTTCATGGTGAGACTGCTGGTTTTCCTGGATAGCATTCAATTGGATGGTGCTTACGATATTTGTCATTTATTATATATTTTCTCTGTTATTGTTTTGCAAATGGCCTTGAAGACAATGTTAAATCGGTCTGATTTATTATGTTTATATGATGACAATGTGTGGAATCTATTTTACATGAGTTAGTAAGAACCACTACTTTTTTTTCTTGTTAATTCCTCTTGGTATTCCAAGTATTAGATAAATATTTCTCTATTTTGATTGTGCACTAATTATTGACCAATTCTTTGATGACATTCTTTAATAGAACAACAAAGGCTTCCTTTGAGGAGATGGTGGGTGCATGCATGCATGCCATAGACTACTAGAGGAGATTGGACCACACATCTTATTGTAGCGTTCTCTCATTTCTTTGAACTGTTGGGCTTTTGAAATAAGATTAATTCCCTAGTATCAAAAAGATGTTTAATCTGCACTAAATTCCAACTGGCGGACCATCTTGCTAACTCATTTTTTTATTAAAAAAAATCTGAATCTACCTGCACTAATATCTAGTTGCTTGTATTCATGTAATTAATTAAGCATTTGCTGGTCTTAGCAACTACGTGGTCCTGTTTGAAGACATCATCCCATTGGATTTGTTTAATATGCATAATGCAAATTTTATAAAGTTCTAAACATACATATGGGAAGTGACCTTTGCAGAATATATTTAAGGGGCAAATTTGCACAAGTAATAAAATCCCTTATACTAGGTATGTGTTCTTAATCATTGGTCAACGATATGGTGTATCATCCCACTGGAAAAAAAGCTTTTTTTTCCGTCATCCTCATTCTTTGAGTATGTTTGTTCTCTTTTTCATTCATACCATTTTATAGAAATGAAAAACTACACTAAATTGATATGGAAAAATTGAGAATTTGCCACTCTTAAGCATCTTGATTTAGTATTTGCCATTTTTAAGTTTCTTCTTGATAATTTACCACTACTTAGTATCAAATGCCTAAGATTTGCCACTGTTGGCGTATTCCAGTCACACGAAGTGAGCCCAACCCTAGCCCACCGCGGCGGAGAGCATACTTGAGCTTCTCCAAAGATACGTACATCTATCATCTCATCGCTTGTTTTGTAGTTTGATGATGGCCAATCTGACTGAGCTTGCCGGGTTTTTTTTCTGTTGTTCAGAGTACAGATGGATTGTGTCCTCGAAGGGCGGCAGGGCGTGCTTCAATTTTATTCTGTTTGAAACAATGGGGGTTGACTGAAGGCATGGACATATATAGCTGTGGTTGTGCTAGTTAAATATGAACTAGATGAGATGTTGGGTGTGGTTGTGCCATAATTGTTCAAGTAAAATGTGAACAGTGAGCGTTGTGCTTTTGTAGATTGGAACTTGGAAGGGCAGCTGCCGCTTGGGAATAGATAGTTGGCTCGACCACTTCATCCGTACAGCTTGGTCTAACCGGTGGGAGGGCAATTGGATCTTTTCACCCTGGATTTTGGTGAAAAATAATTAAAAAAATACTGGAATACACCCACGGTGGCATATCTCAGGTATTTGGTGCTTAGTAGTGGCAAATTATCAAAAAGAAACTTAAAAGTAGCAAGTGCTAAATCAAAGTGTTTAGGAGTGGCAAATCCTCAGTTTCCCAATTGGTATTTATGTGCATTATTCTATTTTGATGGAATTTCCTATTTTAGGTGGCACAGTTAGTTGATTTATCTGCCTTAGTTATTCAGTTATAAGTTCATAGAGAATGAATTTATTGCACCACTCGAGTTCTGGTACATTTAGTTATTAGTTATATGTTTCTATTGGCGTTAACTAAAATCTTCCAGGTTAAGAAAGTGGTAATTATGGAGGGTTGGAGGGTCATGAAAAATAATAGCACAGACGTGTAGATGGCTATGATTATTTTGCTAAACTCTGCATCTTGTGCTAATGTATTAATGTCTTTGTTGGTTTATTTTGTGACAACTAATTAGGGAAAACAATAATAGCATAGACATGTACAATGTTATAATCGGTAATTTGCACTTTTTGACTGTAGTGTTGGTGATATTATTTAGTGGAGAAGCTATGGGACAACATAAACTTGATTGCATATGGATCCAGCGAAAAAATCCTAACAATCAATTCATTCGTTGGTGGGATGAGTAGGGGTTGGTTAATAGATCTTTTTCCAATTATCTCAAGAAACATGTTGGCACAGTAGCAGTAATTCCTTCTTACTCATTGTCAAAATTTATGTTTATTAATTTTTGACTAAGGCACCAACGGCATTAATTTGGAATGCTGAATGATACCTTATTAGCTTGATTGCCTACATTAGCCATTAACCAGAAGTTCAGAGGAGAATTCCTTTTTTAAAAAAAATTTGTTTCATTGACAGTAATTGTTATATGTGAACTAGCGGATTTACCCACACAATTGTGCGGCTAGATATTATGATGTAATTGTCTTTGGTATATAACTCTATTGTCTATAATTAAAATACAATTGTATTTGCTATATAACTCTAATATACATATATGATGAATCTACACTATTATGATCTGGCTCCACCAAAATAAATAGTGGAGATGCTTCTTGTTTTTCTTGATCAATGTGAGAATTTCTAGAATTTGTTTGTTTTTAGGGTTATTGTGAGATTTTCTTGCTCTCAAAACGAAGGTGTATTGAATCTCACCAGCTGTTTTTATTTATATAATGTTCCATACAGCCAATATGTATTTGCTGTGTGTTCCCCCACACAAAAAATATACATTTACTGTTTATAGCAGTATGTACCATGTAGACTTTTTTTTGTACTTTTCTCTGCTATGCATGCAATAGAACTCTTTTTTCATTAGAATATCAGGTCCACTGATAAGAATGTTGGCCAGTACACATCCACATTATGCACTTGAACCATGTGCTGTCATTTGAGATGAGTAGATGACTATCTAGAAAAAAGCTATATGTATTTTTTCCGCAAATATTGTCTTTGTGGCCTATTTAATCAACGTTAACCCCCGAAAGTTATATTTCAAACGTAAGTGCTACTCTCTCTCAAATGTTGTGTGGCTCACAATTAAAAATCCAGTCTGCAAGCCTATGCTAAACTAAAGTCATGGGTTGGCCTAACTAATGTTTGATGAAAAAAGATCAACTAATAATATATGACATATGGTGTAATTTCGAATGATCTTTTGCTCTTATACCTTCGTAAAAAATTGAAGTGGAAATAATTTTCAAGTATCCCTTTTACATAAACTGCCTTTTATTTTAGTTAATGCATTGTGTCTGACATTACCAACATATCAGTATATTATCAATCAGGTGTTGTACAATATGGAGTACAAAAGGGCATTTCTTGTAGCATATATACTCGAAGCATATAGGAACAATATGCTTAAGAGGAATACATCTGTACCCTTTTTGAAATACAATGTAGTGGAACAGGAGACCATGTTTCCTGCCTAGTATGTATGTGTATGTTCTGCCTGATTATTTTATACAGACATTTCTGCTTCAGGCATATATGACTGTCGAACATATATTTTGAAGTGTTGCGTGCAGTGGACATAGTAAACATGATTGTTGAGGAAGATTTGCAATCACAAATTGTTTTGATAATTCTGAACTGATACAATTGTTGCTCACATATATGCATAGCTTCGTGTTGACACATCATAATTAAATAATTGCCATTTCATTGCGAGACCATGTAGTCAATTTGTTTCACTTTAATCAGCTGCCACCCACCTGGAACTTATACAAGGCTAGAAACCTCCGATATCTCTCTTTTCTTTAGTTTAGGAGACATGTATACAGTGCACTTGTTCAATCAAGCTGATTCAATTTAGTTTTTTATTAGCCAAAATATTTCTCTTCAAGGCACAGAGACAATCTTACATAATCTTATACGAAACTACTTCTTTTGAGATGTTCTATTATGGAAGTATATATGATCCCATATGGCCAATTTCTATAACTAACAGATCTGATTGGAAATTTTCAGAAAGCAAATGGCTATTGGCTTGAAAACAGAAATAATGAAATATTATTGTAAATAATGTCACTACTACAAAAAGGTCATCACAGATAGTTTGGAACTGTCATCACAGATGATTTTTTGAATCATCTGAATTTATGTATCAATGATAATCAAAGGTTATCACAGACAGTTTGTAAGCTATCTGTGATAAATACAATACAGACAGTTTGTAACTAGAACCGTTTGTAAAGAACACTATCACAGACGCCTCAAACCAAAAATCGTCTATGATACACATCACAGATAGTTCTAGTTACCAACCGTCTGTGATGGGTGAGTATCACAGGCAGTTGGTATATAGAACTGTCTGTGATACTCGTCCATCATAGACGGTTGGTAGATAGAATCATATGTGATATGCAAGTATCATAGACGGTTTTTGGTTTGAACCGTCTATGATAGTCTTTAATAGATGGTTTATACCACAAAATCGTTTGTGATAGTTCATTCTATATCTAAATTTTTTTCTTTTTTTGACCAGCCTCAAAAATGTTAGCTATGCCCTTTGAAAACAAGCAAATACAGCAGCAAACACAACAAGACATTTCATTTCTATTAAGATTAGAATCTACCATTACAACATAACATAAGAAGACACTTACAATTTTACAAATATAAACTTCGCAGTTGCAAATTCAGAAAGATACTTAATACATCCTTTATTAAACTACAATCTAAAACAAGTGGAGAGGAAAAATTTTCAAGTAGCAGAAACAAAAAAGGCAACGAACACTATTTTTAAATTCTATGCCAAAATTAACAGAATGCCACAATTTTAGGATGTAACAAGCAGATGCCCCCTGCCGATGCCGGTGACTTGGAATAGTGCAAATCTGCCACAGCCTTCTTACATTCCATCTTGTTTCAAGTGAATATTCAGCCTTGCCATGCACAAACAAGTTGGAGTAGTATTGGTGGTGTTAGTTCTTGAAGTAGAGAGGGGGGATTAATAAGGGGCGAGAGGTGGGAAGGAGACCGGTGTATGCCATTCTATGTGGAGAGAATGGACGTGTGAGATCGGGATCTTAGAGGAGATGCCACGGATTGGTGACGTGGTGGGGAATCATCACAGATGGTTTGGATTACAAACACACATCACAAACGGTTCTTAACAAAAACCGTCTATGATAATAGGAGATAACACATGCGATTCTTATTAAAAAAACCATCGGTGATAATATCTAGACGGTAGATTACAATTCAAAGACTCAATATATCAGTGCAATATAAACAGCTAGTCTCAAAAGATAAAATAGCAAGGTTTTGTATGGCTTATATGTGCTCGTTTGAAAGGTTTCGACGAGATCTACAACTTTGCAGTTGAGGAAAAACCCAAATTTTCAAGAGAAGACCAAGAAAAAGGGCAAAAACAGAAACCAAAAATTTACGACGCAAATTCGGAGCCAAATATAGCCGATTTAAACCGTTTTTGATACTTCATAGACGGTTTTCACTATGAACCGTTTGTCATATCTTTCTTCATAGACGGTTTATATTAAAACCGTCTATAATTGTACTTAATACTGACGGTTTTGGTTAACATCTGTGGTGAGATATCTAGTATAGCTTGTTTTGTAGTAGTGTGGGCTTGCTATTGTTTGACATTAATCTTTGAAGTGCAATTAATCACTATTCACTAGCACTTGAGAGGAAGTGCAATTTATGCTGCATGCTGCTTGGTCTAGCAGTGGTCATACAATGCATGGTCAAGTTATTAGTTTGTTGGTCTAGATTGTTCTACCCAATTAATCATGACGAATGTGATTGGTTTGAATTATTGTCAATTTTTTGTATGTGCATGCTGAGTTTTTTCATCTTCAATGTTCATAATGAATTCCTGGTTAACTTTGAGTACATGAATGTATATAGGCAATGTTATGAGTAAATCGGGTACTGGGATCAATGCATAATTCAATGTATCGTAAGTTTTCTGTAAGCAATCTCTCATCGCTGCATCCTTTTCCAGTGCCCCCTTTCCACTTAATTGTTTGAAGATTGCATGCTTCCTTATATCTGTATTATAGTGGCGCACGAAGTACTTCGTCATCAATTGGTATGCAGAGAAAACTTCTTAATTTTGTTCATCATTTCGTGAGGTTGGTCTCAAGCCAACAGGTATGTATTGTTGGAAGAGGTTCAATTGATGAGGGGGTGCAACCCAGCTGTGTCCCCCGCTCCCGCCAAACAATTGTATGAGAGATGTGATTCAATTTCTGTATGGTGCTTGCAGCTCAAGTTTCGTCTTCTCCAGCATGCCTATGTGTGTTCTGTTATGAAGGTAAATAACAGGTGGTCAAGATTAGCTAGAGCTCGATCTGGGATGTAAAGGGCAATATTGGAGGAAAGGGAAGCCTCCTACCAGAATGAGATTGTGAATCCATAGTGCCATTTTTCCTGTTCTTTTCCAATGACCTATGTTAGAAAGTATGCTACTGGTGACGTTATTTCAGAATGATTGCAAATTACTTAAATTTTACCTTATCTGTTTGTGCCTTCAAGGTCTCGTGTAAGTGCCAGGTATGTAGTGGTAGTGAAACAAATGGACGACATGCTTGTACTTAAATTGAAGGCAATACTTTTGTTTTGTGATTATTACTTTTATTTCTATTGTTAAACGAAAGAGTGAAGGACATGACCTTTTCGTCGTTGCTAAATTCAGAGATTCCAAATTTGGAGCAATCCAGTACGTGGCTGCTCAATTGCATTGTGTTATCTAGTATTACTGGACTGGAGAATATTGTTTTTTTGAGATCTATTGACAGTGAAACCTATAAGCAAATTACCTTTTTGTTTTCGTCATCTCTTGACAGCTGGAAGCATCATCCTTTTTTTTCCTTTTCACATCTCTTGAAAGCAGTAATAAGTACCCTAAAACTGTAAGTTTCTCTAAAAATCTGCTATATAGTTTTGGCTTCGACCTCACACCGTGAGCTCAGCAGTTTCTCTTGAGGAATTCATGAACAAATTGTTGATCATCCCTACCAAGAAGATTTTGTGAGAAGGTCTGGAAATTCTAGTATTAATTATACTGTTTGCTTTTCGTTAGATTCACCGTCTTTGCAATCGGTTCTTTTGCTGTAAAAGTTTCCATGTAAATTTGGAGCTGACTGATAATATCTTTCTTGTAAATAGTGCTACCATTTCAGTTACGCTCAGCTGGTCGTCCTGCCTTGTTCATGATTTGATGTCCCATACAACTTAATTAAAGGGCATTCCTTTCTATGGTTTTGTATTATGCTACTACCGACGACAGGATCTTATTTTGTCATGCATGCTGTTACTATAATGTTCATGGCGTTTTATGCCATCTCAAAAGGTAGTCCGCTGAAGCCGGCCAAGTAATTGGCTCGACGGAAAGCGCCGTTGGCCGGGTGGCATAAGGTAAACTTGCTGCATATAAGCGCGGCGCACGCCGCGCTAGCTACCGTGTGGACCAAAATAAAAAAGACGATAATTCGCAGGGAGTTTCATAAAAAAATCAAGGACAAATACATAATTTCGGGAAAATCAAAGGGTTTTTTTGGTAAAAAATCGAGGACTTGTAAGGACTTGTACGTAAGTAAATAAGGACCTATACATAATTTTGGAAACCCACCGGGCGCAATCCAAAAATTTTTTGCAAAGAAAAAACTTGCAGGGACCTTTTCGCGAGAAAAAAGGACCTATACGTAATTTTCGCAAAACCGGAGAAAAGTGCCTCGGCCGGCCGTACGCGAATTCGCTGGCCACGCGCCGGCCGGCCGAGCGCTGGGGGCGACGTGGCCCGCGCGAGAGGCCGGGAATCCCCCCGCAAATGTATAGTTTATGATACCGATGGAGATTGTGGAACTATGATGAGAACATCTATGATTTATTTGTGTTGAATAATTGATAATCATGTTAAGTTTTAATTTGAATTTACAAAAATTTGTAAGTTTTCTGAAGAACCATATTGAGAATATCCATAGTTTATTTGTGTTAAACAATTGGTAATTGGCAATCGTGTCGAATTAAAAATTGTATTTGTGAAAGTTTGCGGATTTTCAAGGCTACTTGTCAGGGGTGGTCTAACCGCTCTGTAGTTGCTGTCTGACCGCTGTACAGAGGCGGTTAGACTGGCCAGGTGGCCTTCAGGCATTTTGCCAGGACAGCCTGACCTTGGGTTAAGCAATAAGAACAGCCCTGTGGGCTTTTGGCATTTGGACACCAAAATATTGAGTTGGAGTGTCTTGAAATAGCTTTGCAACAAGTGTTTCCTCAAATGGAGTTATGGGCTAAAACTTGATAGCGAAATACCGAATTTCTAGAGAGGGTTGTTTTGGTGCTCGGCTCTGGCAGTTAAACTAGCTTGGGGCCAACGGTCTAACTAGCCACCCAATGGTGATCGACCAGCCTGTTCATTGGCCAAGAGGGGTTCTGGAATTTTTGGGAATTGATCGTGGTTTGAGTTTTAGGGTTCTAGATTGTTGTGGCATGAACCAAACAATGGTTAGTTCATACCCTTCCTCTCTTGACGATATGGAATTGAGAGAGCCGGATACTACCACATTTGTGTGTGTGTGTGTGTGAGAGAGAGAGAGAGCTAGTAAGGAAAAATGAGAGAGCCTCCCCCTCCTTGCCCTTAGGGCTCTTTATATATGAGTAGGGGCAGGATGGCATCCTGCCCCTCAACAATTACACAAGGTGAGGGTATACATGTAAATTCTTTTATACATATAATCAAGATTATCATAATCATGATCCTAAATTGGACCAGAGACACTTTGATAGGATCACATTCTAGGATCAAATCGTAGAATCTAAGATCCTACCCTATTCTACCATAAATATTTTGTTTTAGATTTATCATGTATTCCAAGAGTGATATGAGTGTTTATTTGGTTATTTGGCATCTAATTTTATTAATAAACGTATCTTATTTATGACTAGAATCATGATTTAAATTCTATGTCATTAAGAGCTACGACTAGAAAAGTGATGTTATCAATATTATCATAATCTGATCATTTTTACATAAAAAGTAAAATAAATAAATAATCAAATTAATTTTTATTATTCTAAACCTCCAAATATTAATGTCTAAACTATTAACTACTTACTACTTAACATACAACTTGAATTGAGGGATAGGACACAACCAAACATCAAAATCTTTTATAATATTGGATGTTGTATGATTCTACGATTGTACTATAATTCTATCACGATTCTACTGTGATTCTACACGATTCTACAACTAGGATCGTGATTCTACCATCGACCTAGTATGACTCAAGATGCAAATTGAATCAGGTTGGTTTCGTGGGATCGCAGAATCGTACGATTTTACAACTAGAATCTTGATTTTAACAACCTTGTGTATAATACAATGCCCTTGGGCTTAACTAGAGAACCCGAGGGGTTGGGCACCCTCACAATAGTACTCTCTATAGGAAGTTTAGAGGTCCCAAGGGTGAGCTGGCGAAACTCATTGCCCCAGCCCTTTAAGGATCTAGATGCCCAAAACTGTCCAGAATGAGCCTCGCCTCCCTAGACAAAGATGCCACTGCCAAAAAGAGACCATGCCTCTGAGGCAGGTGAGGCAGGCAGCGAAGTTCCACGGCAAAGCCGTAGATACCTCATCAAGGCCATGCCTCTGATGCAGGCGATGCTAGAGGTGGATTAGTCTAGGTAGAGCCGTCCCACCAAGGTAGTTGCTCCGTGGAGGCTATGTCTCTAACGCAGGCGACACAGAGAGGTGGAGCGGTCGAGGTAAAGCCACCCTACTGAGGCGATGCCTATGAGGTAGGCGGCGAAGTCCCGAGGTAAGGCCATAGCCGTCCCATCGAGGTTATGCCTCCGATGTAGGCAACATGCAGAGGTGGAGCTATCAAGCTAGAGCCACTCTGTTGAGGCGATACCTACAATACAGGCAACACATAGAGGCAAAGCTGTTGAGGCAGAGCCGCCTTGCCGAGGCAATGCCTACAAGGCAGGCGGTAAAGTCCTGTGGCAAGGCCGTAGCCACCCCATCAAGGCCATGCCTTCAACACAAGCAATATGTAGAGGCGGGGCCATCGAGGTAGAGCTGCCCTACCGAGGTGATACCTATAAGCAGGCGACGAAGTCCCACGATGAAGCTGCAGCCATCCCATTGAAGCCATGTCTAACACTCACTTGTTGCTGCCCTTTCAAATGGCCTAATATTGTTCCCCCTTCAGCCACGCTGGTGTTCTTGCTAGGGCCAAAAACATTGTACAGTAGTGCGAAGGGACAAATGCCACCATGCGCGAAATAAGGTGGGTCAAAGCAATGCTAGCCCGAAGATGTTAGTTGTGCATGCTGAGGCAGGGAGGTTGGACTGTCATTCCCCTACTTTCAAAAATGACGCCCTCACAGAGCTAGTGGTGTAATCCGATGAGGACGCTAATGCATGTGGAGGGAAGGGGCTGGTCCACTGTTCCCCGCTAACGCACGTAGAGGCAAGGAGGCTGAACCACTATTCTCCTACCTTCAAAAACAACGCCTGGGGAGGGCAAGCAGCATGATCCAAGGGGGGGTGCTAACACACGCGAAGCAGGGAGGCCAGACCATCATTCCCCTACCTTCAAAAATAGTACTTACGAAGGGTAAGTGGCATGGCTTGAGAGGGACGCTAACGCATGCAGAGGCAAGGAGGCTAGACCATCATTGCCTTACCTCCAGAAATAGTGGCCACGGAGGGCAAGCGGCATGGCTCGAGGAGGACGTTAACGCATGCGAAGGCAAGAAGGTTAGACTGTTTCATCGAAGCACTGCCTCTAAGCAATGAGCTGAGCCATGCAGGGTCCATTACCTTCGGCACACGCTTTGTGTTTGTTGATACTAGAGTGAGCGAAGTAGGTGGGGTTCTCATCGTGGACATCACCGAAGCGGCGAACTCCCCAATGGAACACAAGCCAAAGCACCATATGCTCGCCGTGCTGAAGTGTTGCCTCTAGGCAGTGAGTTGAGCCGTGTGGAGGCCACTTCCTTTGGCGCATGCTTTTGCCCACCGAGGCTAGAGCCAGCAGAGAGGGTGGAGTTCTTACCTAGGACATCTCTGAAGTACCATAGCCATTGAAGCTAGCGAAGTCCTCACCGGGGATGTCACCAAAGCAACCGACTCCCTAGTGGGAGACACACAGAAGCTCCATATGCTCACCATGGCGAAGCACTGCCTCGAGGCAAGAACTGAGCCATGTGGGTGCCACTGCCTTTGGCGCACGCTTTGCGCCCACTGAGGTCGAAGCCAGCGAAGTAGGTAGAGTCCTTACAGAGGACATCTCTAAACTGCTAAGGCCGTCGAAGCAAACGAAGTCCTCACCAGGGATGTCACTGTAGCTGCAGACTCCCTGGTAGGACACGCGCCAAAATGCCATATGCCCACCAGGCCACCACGCCGAAGCACTACCTCTAGGCCGTGAGCTGAGCTGTGCAGGGGCCATAGTCTTCGGTGCATGCTTTGTGCCTGCCGAGACCAGAGCCAGTGAAGCCAGTGGGGTCCTCACCGGTAACATCATCGAAGCAGCAGACTCCCAGGTAAGACATGCATCAAAGCGCCATATGCTCACTGTGTCAAAGTGCTACCTCTGGGCAATGAACTGAGTCGTGCGAGGGCTATTGCCTTCGATGCACGCTTTGCGCCCGTTGAGGCTAGAGCCAACGGAGCGGGTAGAGTCCTTATCGGGGACATCTTTGAGGCACCGAAGCTCTCGAAGCAAGCAAAGCCCTCACCGTGGACATCACTGAAGCGACAGACTCTTTGATGGGACACACATCGAAGCTCCTTATGTTCACAGTGCCAAAGTGCTGCCTCTAGGCAGTGAGCTGAGCCATGCAGGGGCCACTACCTTCAGCACACGCTTTGTGCCCACCGACGCCAGAGCCAACGTAGCGGGTGGAGTCCTTACTAGGGTCATCTCGAAAGCACCAGAGCCATCAAAGCGGGTGAAGTTCTCACCGGGGACGTCACCGTAGCAACAGACTCCCTGGTGGGACACGCGCCGAAGCGCCATATGCTCACTGTGTCGAAGCACTGCCTCTAGGCTGAGCTGAGTCGTGCGGAGGCCACAGCCTTCGACGCACCTTTTACACCCATCGAGACCAGAGCCAGCGAAGCGGGTGGGGTCCTCAACAGGGATGTCACCGAAGTGGCAGACTCCCTGATAGGACATGCGTCGAAGCGCCATATGTTCACCATGCCGAAGTACTATCTCTAGGTAGTGAGCTGAGAGTCCGCCACTTTATGCTTGTCAAGGCCAGAGTCAGCGGGGCGTGTGGAGTCCTTACCAGGGACTTCACCAAAGCATATCCCATTTATACTCATGTAGGAGTTATGCCAGGGCGCTGGGGCCTTCGACGTCTTTTACGTCATGGTGGTGGCTTATAGATGTTATTGGTGTTGGCTTATTTTATATATCGTAGAGTACGTTAAGGCACTGAAGCCTCCGGTGGTCTTTTACGTCATGATGGTAGACTTAGGCCCTGTTCTTTTGGGCCTTTGAAATCGGCTTTTGGCTTTTGCTACAATACCTAACTTTCAAACGGAGTATTTTCTCAAGACGCGGTCTACAAGTTAAACGACCTACACGTTAAAAACCCAACATCTGTACCAACCAAAATCGCAAGTGAGTATCTATCTCTCTATAATCTGTACCGTAAACAACCAAAATTAAAAAAATTTAGCCAAAAACCATAAACCGCAGCCGAAAAGAACAGACCCGTACACATATCATCGGTGTGGATTTATTTTATCCTCCATTGAGTACGCTGGTGCTTTGGGGCCCGTGTGGTCTGATTATACTCCTACAGGAGTTGCGCTGAGGTTCTGCGGCCTCCGACGATCTTGTACGCCACAGTGGTGGGTTTACACGTACCACCGGTGTGGAATTATTTTATATTCCGTAAGTACGGCGGGCTCTAGTGCCTGTGAGGTGCGGTGCTGTGTAGTTTTTGTTAAGCAGAAGCAAGTCTTGAGCAGCACTGCAGCAGTATGAAAGTGTACTTAGCGGCAACTTAAGAGCTAAAAAGCATGCAAATGACGGCAATAGTCAGCCACCACTATTTAACTTAACCACACCATGATGGGAAGAGATAGCAAATGCTCGTTCTCCTACTCAGGAGATCACTAGCATATTTGCCCATAACACTAATTCTCAGTCTACGGCAAGTTGACATAGATATGCGGCGTGATAATCCACTCTAAACGTATTTTAATTTCTCAGGCACGCATTAGATGTGCTATGAACAAGTATAACAACTAGCTTGCACGCTCTAGACTCGGATCATGAACCCACCGAGTCAAGTAAACCAGCGATGAACAATTTATATAGCCGGGCCACACTACTAGCAATGACTATGTATTCGTCCTAGTCAAAAGGGACCGTTACCAATAATTTCTGGTCCACTGCGAGCTAGCCATATGGCTCCGCTCGTTCCAGTTTCAGCTTCTGACTTATTATTCACTATTCATAAATTTCGTCTTTTTCTGATTTTGTTTTCATTTTTTGAGCTTTTTTGCCGGTTCTTTTTTCCCGTATTTGTTTGCATTGTCCGAGATGAGCTAACATATTTTTTCTATTTTAAATTTTTTTAAATTTAATTACACCAAATAAACCATCTTCAGCTACAATGAAATTTCAACCAGCTACAATACATTTTCAACCATAAGTCATAGTTTTCAGCCCAACCGAGCAGATTCCTACCCCTGAACATAAAAACCAAACCCGCCACTTGTAAGCAGCACGCGGAGGAGTCTAGGAGCTACGCATGCGGTATGTTCAAGTTTCGAATTCTATCTGCTGCATATGTGGTAAATTATTTTTGCCGATAATTATATATATATTTTAAGGTACAAGACAGACACGCACAACTCACTTACACCATATACATGCACGTCTCCTATACACGCTTGGATCTAAGCGGAGACTCAACAGCCTTTGAAACACGAGGATTAGGAGTGAAAACGGATCGGATACGGACGGATAATGCCTCTATCATATTTGTTTTCATATTTTTTTCGGATACAGATACGAATACGGATAACTCGAATACGAATACAAATACGAATAATATCGAATACAGATACAGATCAAATACGAATCGAAACGAATACGGTTACGAATATTTATCGGAATATGAAAACCCCTTAAACTATACATTCAAAATTAACGAAAATACGTAAATAGATCATCTTGTCAAAACATTCATAAAATCTAAACAAACATAGTCAGCGAAAATAAGTAATTCCCTGGAACCATGCCGGCTCGTGCGTGCCCGGAGTCGGCGAAGCCAAATCCCGAGACGCCGACTGCGCATGGAGCGCTACACCCGTTTCGTTCGAGGTTGAGAGGCACGCATCACGGCACTATCCAGAATGGTTTGCACAAAATTACCAAGTCATCTTGGTGAACTTGGGTACTCTCCTCAATCCTTTCCTCTACATCATCGATGCTCAATTCACCATCATCCGCTTTGAAATTCCTCATGAAGTAGATTTGATTTCCCTTGAGCCCCAACGGGCTTGCAGGGCAGGAAGCTGCTATGTTTGCGTCATCCAAAAGAAACACGGAGTCTCCAAATGTCATGCACCCGACGCCAAGCTTGTTCCTCGGAGAAATCCATCTTGTACACGTGGATGGCGTCGATCTTATCGGCATCGAAGTGCAGGAAGAAGATGCAGACTAGAAAGAGCTCGTCCTGAGACTCCACCAACCACATTTTACTAGAGTGCATCCTGTAATGCCTCCGATCGATTCCCTTGCCGTTCCCGGCGCGTGGGGCCGTGGGCGCGACCCATCTCCCGAGCCGGACGAGCTCAAGTCCTGCGGTCGATAGCAGCTCCCATGATTGGGTTGGGTCGGCCGGTCAGTCATTGTCCGATCTACCTACATCGTCGCCGATGACATCCGGACCCACGAACAAGGATCGGCCGGTTTGGGCTTTATTATAGGCTAAAATTCCGGATATCCATTTTCGTATTATCCAAATTATCCGTATTCGTATCCGTATTCGACGAATACTAGGTTTACTGTATTCGTATCCGTATCCGATAAAAAAATCCGTATCCGTATCCGATCCGAGAACTATCCAAAAAAATCCGATCCGACACAATCCGTATCCGTATCCGTCCGGATCCGGCGGAAAATATCTGATCCGTTTTCACCCCTAGATCTATCCCATCATTTATATCTGGTGAATAGTAGCTTACCTCCTCCGGTCAGGCCGAAGTTTGTGTGAGTCGCTCGGCCATAGCCCAAATATGAAGTGGGCTGTGTTGTGTTCGAGAGGGCTCCTTAGCGTGAGGCAGGCCTCATGTGCTCAGGCCTACGAGACAGACCTAGTGTACGGAGTCTATGGGCCTTCACGACAAGGCTATGTGTTTACTGTCCTCACACCACATTTGTGTATGTTTTCTATACATGCTAAGATCTAATCGGAGACTCAATAGCCTTAGAACTTAGGCACGCATTGTCCCAATTATGGCTGAGTTCTTTTTGACTTTCAGCCGGTGTATGCTTGTACTGTCTACAGTACTAGCTTTAAACGGTACATTTTTTCAAAGCGTGGTCAACAGGAATATTATAGTAAAAAGTATACTGAGTTCAGCTGTATCGGTTAAAATTACCTATGACATATTTTTCTATATGTACTACCTCTCATAAACAGTTAGAATTTAAATATTTAAATCATAAGCCATAAACTATCAGTTAAAAAAACCCACCCTACATCTGAGGAATAGCGGCTTACCTCCTCCGGTCGTACCGAAGTTTGTGCGAGCCGCTCAGCCGCAGCTTAAATATGAAGCGGGCCGTGTTGTGTCCGGGAGGGCACCTAAGCGCGCGCGAGGCAGACGTCGCGTGCACAGGCCTGCCCTTCAAGATGGCCCAGTGTACGGAGTTCACGGGCCTATGCGCTTATCGTCCTCCAAGCGATGTGGGCTCCACGCCCCGGAGGCCCACTGTTACGAGGTGTGCAGGCCTTCATTTCGTAGCGAGGCCTCCGTCGACGCAACAGTCAAAGACAATAATGGGCTACGCCCCCTCCCGAAGCCTGCTGTTGGAGTCAGATGCAAAAAGCCGGTCGAAGGTCGACGCAACAGTCAAAACTTCGGATGCAGACCTCACCTCCCGACAGGCGAAGCCTGATGCCATGACCCGGCCGATGGAGCACTGCTCCCTAGGTAGCAGTAGCCTAGAATAGACGACGTCTGTTCTAGCAACAGACAAACAGTCGGTAGATCAAAGCCTTTCTCCCTTAAAAATATAAAATTGGGAGAGCTAGAGACCATCACTTTGTGTGAGAGAGAGAGAGCTAAACAATAGGTAGTTCAAACCCTTCCCCGCTTGATGATGTAAAATTAAGGGAGCTAGAGACCATGTGAGAGAGAGAGAGCTAGTGAGAACAAATAGGAGAGCCTTCCTCTCCTTGTTCTCTCAATTTTATAAGTGTGGATAGGATGGCAAATACTATCCTACCCCTCAACAATTACATATGGTGATGATATACATAGAAGGATATAAAATTGAGAGAGCTAGAGACCATCACTTTGTGTATGAGAGAGCTACAGTAGGTAATCAAACCCTTCCTCCCTTGAGGATGTGAAATTTAGGGAGCTAGAGACCATCACTTATGTGTGAGAGAGCTAGTGAAAAAAATGAGAGGGCATCCCCCTCCTTGCCCTCTTAGGGCTCTTTTATATGAGTGTGGGAAGGATGGTCCTACCCCTCAATAATTACACAGGGTGAGGATGTACAGATAAATTCCCTTATATATACAATACAATGTTATTGGGCTTACTGTAAAGTCCACTATGCAATCCAGACGGTCATTGCATACATGTTGTATGAATTATGTTTAGACTAACATGGATCGAGATGTAAAGAATTTATACCTATAAATAATTTCTTGGTCTTTGGTATACAGGGTGCTTGGTGGTAGGCATGGTTGACAGCATGGACTGGGCTCAGGATGAGCTAAGATATGGTCAAAGAAGCTGGGTGGGATGATTGGGTTTAAGCGAGGTACAGGTGAAGACAAGGAGTGTTAAAGGAAAGGTTTAAGTAACGTTTCATCGAATGGTGTGATCACTGAGGAGCCTAAGTGAATGGAAAGTTTGCTCCTTAGCGGGTTTGGACTTATACTGTTTGAAAAAATATGCACAAGTCATATGTGAGTGTAAAACTAGGTGTGTGTGGAGGGTTAACAGGTTCTCTGATTGTGCTAAATAGTATTAATTAGGGTTAGATGTGAACTAGTTTCTTCATCTATATGAGTGGGATGGATTGGATGCATGTTGCTAAGAAGAAGAGAACCAACCACTATTCATTAGGGTTTGTGAGAGAGACTTCCTTGTGTGAAAGCTTTGGGTGAGTACTATGTGAGAGCTTTGTTCTCTATGGTGGAGTGATTGTAAAACATTTATCTACAATTTGCATAGATCAATCTTATTCATTCTACATAGTGTGTTTTTACTCTTATTGATTTTGCACTTGTTTCAATTAGTGCTTTACCTCTCTCTCTTGATCTTGTTGAGTTTTAAGAGTGTGTAAGTGATGGGGATGCCTCATGAGGATCATATTCCATTTATGTAGGAATCAACTATAGCAAAATCTTGAAGGTTACCCGATTTGGTTTGTTTTGGATATCTTCTAGTGATATCTTGTTTATAGGTTTTAGCCTCGAATCTTTGACCGCTCTTGCTTATTATGATATGTGAGAATCCATTTAGAGCCATCTTCAACCTACGAGAAAATCATATATCAAGTTCTTAATGTTTGCCCTGTTTGGTGAAACATTGTTTGTCTTAAGGAAATGTTGAAACTTTAGCTAAGATCAATATAATCCTTAGATGGATTAGGTTTTTAAGATCCTCAATGAGGTGTGTGCACTGTTTTAAATTATTTGAAGTTGTATTTTGGAGATTATACTATTTTTGGCTTTGGCTCGAGCTAATTTCTAGTTTTGATATCAGGAGTGCAGTTTGACCGCCCCCAGGCCTGCGGTCCAATCAGAGGCCGGTCAGACCACTTGCCCGGTTCAAACGCTTCCTCATAGCGGTCCGACTGACCCCAAGGAGTTGAACTGCATTTGCTTTCGCGCTTTTCTGAATGCTTTTTTGGTGGGCAAAATTGATTTTCTTAGCTTTCAGTAGTTAATTGAGTGAAAGTTTTGTAATATATTTTGAGAGGTTGAATTTAAAGGCATCATTTATCTCTTTAATTTCGGGTCCATCGGGGACTTTGATGAGAAGCAAATCGGGCGGCCGGATGGCATAAAGTGAATACTGGTAGTAGATTTGATGAGAAGAGCAAAGCAAGTCCCTCCCCCTCTCTTGATCATGTTGGTTCGTCCACTGCAGAAGGACTAGCTATTAAGGAAGGCATGAAATTTGCTCCGCGATGTGGTCTGCAAAATAGGGCAAAGGTGACTGTCGAAACGGATCGTGTCGTCGTGGTCAATCTATTGAGGGACCATGCTAGAATCTTTTCAGTTATCAAGGAAATAGAGGAGCTTAACAATCTTTTTCTTGCTTTTAGTGGTTTCTTATGTACCGTGGGATGCTAATGTTGAAGCTCATCTCATTGCAAAGCAGGTATCGTATAAGATTCCTATGCGTGAGTGGCGTGGTGTTGCGCTTAGTTTTAGTTTTATATCTGTCTGCTTGTAGGATGCTTGTAATCGTGTTTCAAACAGGGTTATCAAAACCGGTTCTAAATTTTTACTCGGGGTCCGGTAGCACTAATTTTTAGAAAATTTTAGTAGTTTTCGATGCTCAAGTTTCAAATGAAAACTCAAATTTGAAATAAAAATCAGCCCAAATCGGTGTAAACCGGAGAAACATCAAAGTAAATCGGATGAACTCAGAGTAACTCGAAATATTTGAGACTAGTTTATACTCTAAACGGGGGTGCCCGGTAGGACCAATTTTCATAACCATGATTTCAAATCAATAAAGTTTAGGCTCCTTTCTCTCTCTAAAACAAATGTATGCTTCAGCTCACCACAAAATGAACCCTGCTCCAATCAGTTTCAGTTTCTGATTTTTTTTAGCTTTCAGCTTATTTAAGCTAGAAGCCACTTGTAATACATCGACTTCTAATTTTGATTTATTTCAGTTTTTTTCTTATCCCTTTGCATTGCCTATGATGATATAACAGGTTTTTAATTTTTTTTCTTAATTTTTATCAATAAAAACAATGTAACTTTAGCCCTAAGCTCAGAGTCACGCCCCGTGAGCCTCTTGGAGCGCCACCGAAAGGATTGCACACCGTGTGCTCATGTGGTCTCAATCCGTGCGCGGCCCACCGGCCTAACACTTGACAACCCACCTATGCTGCCCGAGCTCGCGAGTTGCAATAGTCCAATCGGTCGCGCGTCCCTTCGCTGTAATTCGTGCCGGGCCCTCGCGCCGACCGTGCCGGCCACTAGAAGCCGCCACGACCGCACGCTTTCCGTCTTTGGGCGCAAGTTCCGATCCAGCCCACGTACCACACCTCGTCAGCTGAACGCGTCGGCCTCCGACGAGAATCAAACAGACGAATCCACCACGGCCGTTCGCCGGCGTGTGAATGGCGGCGACGATGGCTTCTCTCTCCGTCCCTCGACGACCATACGCAATGTAAGGTGACCACCCCTCCTCTTTTTTTTCTTTTTTAAGAAAAACGAGCAAGATGGTTACCGTATATTAATCAAAGCGAGATAGTAGCATAGTTTTAGGAATCGAAAGACAGGGGATGTAAATACAAAAGCACTCAGTACAATTTTGAGCTATAGAGTGATATATAGCTTAGCTAGTTTATTAGCCTCTGTTAGGGCCTAGGCCCTAACCTCCTCTTTTATGGCGGCGAGCAAATACACTGAATCCTCTTTTATGGCGGCGAGCAAATACACTGAAGTTGTCGTTGAAGACCAGAAGATTCAGGTATTCCGCTCTTTTTAAAATTACTATATGACAAGCATTATTAATGTTGCTATTGATTTACAAGGTCACTACTACAGAAAAGGTCATCACAAACGGTTCGAAAACGTCATCACAGACGGTTTTGTGAACCGTCTGTATTTATGGGTCAGTGATAATCGAGGGTCATCACAGACGGTTTTCGGACCGTCTGTGATTATCAGCTATCACAGACGGTTTTTGAGTAAAACCCGTCTGTGATAGCTGATAATCACAGACGGTTTTGAGTTAAAAATCGTCTGTGATACTTATTATCACAGACGGTTTTTGAGTCAAAACCGTCTGTGATAGCTAATAATCACAGACGGTTTTGAGTTAATAACCGTCTGTGATACTTATTATCACAGACGGTTTTTGAGTCAAAACCGTCTGTGATTATCAGCTATCACAGACGGGTTTTACTCAAAAACCGTCTGTGATATTCCCTTCAACCCCTAAAAATATTTCTGTTTATTGGCTAGCCTCAGGAAATGCTAGCCATGCCCTCTGAAACAAGCAGATAATCACAGACATAAAACATATACAATTCACACATCTCATTTCATTTCAGATACATTTCACATCTCAATTTATTTCACAGACATAAAACATCCAATTGACAAGGCACTTCATTTCACAAACATAAGGCATCCATTTCGCAAATCAATTCATTGAATTGAAATAAAATATCCATTAACAAATACACAATTGTAAAAGATCTACACTGCATTTGCACTTAGAATTACAATAAAAAATCTTCTGGGCAGTGGAACTCTCCATCTGATCTTACGACTTTACTCCACAAAAACCAAATGAACTCTCCTCGAATTTTTGCAAAATCCGGCTGTTTCAATGCAGATGTAGAGATGGGCGCAGCCTGTCGATAGGATTATCAACGCGCGCACATATAAAACTTGACATGTATAAAATAAATGTGGAAAGATTGACAAACCTTAGGAGTGGAGATCTTGCTGGAATTGAGGAGTAGTCTCATATGGTGGCACACGTAGTATCCACACGTGTTGCCCGGCTGCTGCTGGTGGCATTGCAAAAAATAGAATGTGTTAAATCAAGTGACATTACTACTAAGTGTTGTATATGATTAATTAATGTGTAGCTAGCCAATACCCGAAAATTGCGATTATGTTTCAAGGACTTGGCAGCTGTCGTCGAGCCACTTGTTTGTTGAACGTATGTGACGAACGACCTTCGTTATTCGAAAAAGTTAGATTACTCATTCGGAAGGAAAGAAAGAGTACAATGTACAATGTACTTACCTATCGAGTATTTCGGCGATAGCTGTGTACTTGAATTTGTTCATACTTAGAGAATCAAGGTATATAGCCTTGTTCTATTTTGGTATAATTACAATTAAAATCCAATGGAAGTTCTCATTGTACGGCATAAGAACAAATTCCTTATCGCGGTGAGCCAGCAATGCTTTTGTAATATAGTCCTCGACGAAGGATGCATTCTCGTTGATGGTATCAATGGCGACCAAGCGTGGGTCCAGGAAACCAATTGGTGATTTCGATGATCTAGCTTCGGTCAGCATGAATCTATATATACACAGAAAAGCAACAAATTGTGGCATATATCGGTATTACGTGAACAGAGACTGTGATTGTACAGACTTACAGCGTCCAGCATCGAACGAGTGAGGCGTCGAGAGCGTTGAGCGTGAAAACAGCAAATATATCGTCAAAGGTCACCGGGAAGACACATTCCTGAATTTCATGAAAGAAATGTTCCGGCTTGAATTTGACCATGATACCTGAGCGTCGTTCTGCCTCTGGTCTATTGGACTGTTTCATATACCAAGTGTGGAATCTTTGGCAACCAAGTCCTAGCTTTGTGAGGTGCTCTTGCGGGACTATCATCGGCTCGCCTAGCACGAATTTGCGGGCCAATGGCAGGTACGAGATATCGTCATCATCCTTCGTCTTTGATTTGCCATGGCCACTGTCTCGACTGCAGGTCGACTTCATGGTAGTCGACTGTAATGGTACAGACGGTGCAAGTTGCTTTGGCGAGAATAACACCCGTGGAGATAGCACCGGTGCAGGTAGCTCTGCTTCGCACTGCCCGTGTGGAGATGGCACCAGTGCATGTTGCTGTGGTTCGCACTGCACTTCTGGTCCTGCCACCGGTGAAGAAGCCTCTAGGGAGATGTCGCTTTTGGGCCACTGAATGAATGTTCCAATGGCTTGTCCTAGAGTCACGATCTCGTCGTTGGGGGGCTTCGGTAGTGGGACCACCTCAAAATTGACATACACACCATCCACATTAACTTTTGCGAAGCCTGGCGCTAAAGCTTGACCGTGCACCATGGCCCCGATACCAGACGAATATGCCTGGCCCCAAGCAGCGTACAAGGGAATGGAGGCATATCTCACTTGGAGCCTGCACTTCGTAGGCTCCTACATAACGATACAAAATTAGCTACTCGAATAGGCCTATCAATGGAGCAAGCATTCGAGAGATAATAATTATTACCAGGATGTCGTCCATAGGAAATTTGGCCTGGGTTTGCGTCGGATTGGACGCGCAGCTACTCGGATGGTTGTGCGGGCTAGCTAGCACAGGAGCGGCAGTAGCGGCCTGCTGACTTTCTGTCTGTTTTCGCACCTCATCTCTGATTACATCAGCCATCTGAGCTAATAGCTCCTCTCTAAGAGATTCCTTGATCTCTTCTCGTAGCTGTGCGTCACGCTCGGCTTTGTTTCTCTTCCTACGCCGATACATCCCGGAGTCATCTTGGAAACCATGTTTCCAAGGAACGTAAAGCCCAAGGCCTCTCGTACGACCCGGGTGCTCCTTGTTTCCCAGGGCCACGGAGAGCATATCATTCTCCCTTGTTCCCTGGAATGATCCCAGGGTAGATTCAAAACTCAGCTCTTCCTGCAAGAGCACAAAATGTCATTTCAATTCGTACGAAGTTGTGGAGTAATTACAAGCTACGTAGTTCTATCGATATCTTACCAGGCGCTGGGACACTTGCTGGTCTGCAGGGTTTCGAAAGGAGACGTCCCCCGATGTCGTTGTAGATGACCTTGCTCTAATCCAATTTCGAGCGCGGTCATCCGGGATATTGGAAAACGGCGGGGCGATGTCCTGTGCAGCTGCCAGGTCATCCTCCTTCCTCCACTGCGGGATTTTACCTGCATACCCAGCTGTGCCAAGTCTGTGGGGGTGTGTGTTTTTTGCCTGGAGGGCCTTGTGCGCCGTACTTGTACTTTTGAAATCTTCGGACGTCTTCATCACCTTGAACTCTTCCCATTGTGGTTCCAGGAATGGGTATATATGAAAAGGCGTTTCGTCCGTCTCCACGTATTTCCTGACAAGCGTGCTCTTGAAGTTCTTCCATGCTTTGCACGCCGCTAGGTAGGTTTGTCGTTGCACAGCGCATATGTGTTCTTCTGGGAACTCGAACGATGCCAAAATTTCGGTTCACAGCTCACGTTTCCGAGTGTCAGGCACATTCTTCCACGAATTGTATGTGATCTCAATTCGTTCTCGTGCAACTATTCCGACCAGGCTTCGGAATGCGTTTACCGCTTTTTGAGGAAGGATAGGGACCCCAGATGCGTTTACCGCTGTGATGGTCTGTCGGCTCTCAGGCTTCTTCGATAGCCCTCTTCCTTAGCGTCTTGATGTTGGAGCGGACGCCTCCGGCGATGATGTTGAAGAATGCGCGGGTGACATGTTGCTCATTTTGTGGGTCTATTAAGATAAGATGAGAAAGTGATCATATTGAATTGGAAAAGAGGAGAGGAGTAGAGGGGAGGGGGAGAAGGGAGGGGGTGATGTGCCTATCTTAGCATCTACTTTAGTTGCTAATACTATAAACCAAATAACAAAGTCCCTAAACTAGTGTATCCGGTTCATTGAACGGGAACACTAGAGTATGTCACTTGCTTCATTTGCTGTTTTTTGGCTAGATACATGGAGCATTTGAGTGGAAAGATGAACTGTTTCGTCAGGCGCATGACTGCCAATTCGAAGTATAACATAGCATCCGATGCACATCTGAGGTCTGCTGCTGTGTCTTGAGGAATGCCAAGAGCTGGTCTTCAGATGTGGCATTCCTCAAGACACAGCAGCAGGCCTCGGATGTGCCTCGGATGCTATGCTCCATCTGAAGACCAGCTCTTAGCATTCCTCAAGACACAGCAGCAGACCTCGGATGTGCCTCGGATGCTATGCTATGCTTCGAATTGGCAGTCATGCGCCTGACAAAACAGTTCATCTTTCCACCCAAATGGTCCATGTATCTTTTGCAACAATCACAAGATTTCTTTATCTGGGAACCTCATCCACAACATTCTCCACTCCGACAATCCTTATTTTTCCTGCAAAATTCAAGGCAATTTTATTACAAAAGTGCAAAAAAAAGACATTCCCAGATTATTCGGTGAGCAGCCGACATAGCCGACTTCTTCGGTGAGCAACTATCCATCTGCTTCTTCCGATGATCGCTATTGGCGTACGTGATCCAGAGACCAGAGATGAAGAAAAGAAGTGGGAAGAAGCAGATGGATAGTCGCTCACCGAAGAAGTCGGCTATGTCGGCTGCTCACGAAGAATCTGGGAATGTCTTTTTTTTGCACTTTTGTAATAAAATTGCCTTGAATTTAGGAAGGAAAAAGAAATATTGTGGGAGTGGACATCACATCTCGGCAGTAGTCGGCATATACTATTACTACAAGGTCTCTAAAAAAGTTTTATGAAGCAAATGACACAAACTAGTGTATCCGGTTCATTGAACGGGAACACTCGAGTGTGTCACTTACTTTATGCCACTTGAAGGTCTATGTGGCATATACACTAGAGTGGTCCTTGATTTGTTAATTTGTGCTATCAAATTGTAGGGTTGCACAAGATTAATCTTGACCGTCCCGCTACTAAATGAGGAAGCAAGAAAAGTGAAACATGACACAAACTAGTGTATCCGGTTCATTGAACGGAAACACTCGAGTGTGTCACTTACTTCATGCCCCTTGAAGGTCTATGTGGCATATACACTAGAGTGGTCCTTGATTGGTTAATTTGTGCTCTCAAATTGTAGGGTTGCACAAGATTAATCTTGACCGTCCCGCTACTAAATGAGGAAGCAAGAAAAGTGAAACATGATAAGATGAGGAAGCAAGAAAAGTGAAACATGATGCTCAATGTTAGGAAGAGAGGAGAGGAGTAGAGGGAAGGAGGAGAAGGGAGGGGGTGATGTGGACAGAGAGAGGGGTTATGTGCCTATACTATATACTATATACTAACACAACAAGCAATGTAATATGTACCAATGTAAACTAAGCAACTGCAGTAAACAATGTACCAATGTAGTATGCACCAAATAGCAAATTAAACTAAGCTACTGCAGTAAACAATGTACCAATGTAATATGTACCAAATAGCAAACTAATTAAGCTACTGCAGTAAACAATGTACCAATGTACTATGTACCAAATAGCAAATTAAACTAAGCTACTGCAGTAAACAATGTACCAATGTAATATGTACCAAATAGCAAACTAATTAAGCTACTGCAGTAAACAATGTACCAATGTAGTATGTACCAAATAGCAAACTAATTAAGCTACTGCAGTAAACAATGTACCAAATAGCAAACTAATTAAGCTACTGCAGTAAACAATGTACCAATGTAATATGTACCAAATAGCAAACATTAAGCTACTGCAGTAAACAATGCTCACAATGCTCAAAACCATAGTCCATCACAGAAACTGCTCACAATACTCAAAACCCTAGTCCATCACAGAAAGTGTTCACAATGCAGACGGTAATCGAGGGGAGGTGGCCGGCGAGGGGCTCGACGAGAGGCTCGGGGGAGGCGGCCGGCGACGGGCTCGACGAGAGGCTTGGGGGAGGCGGTCGGCGATGGGCTCGACGAGGGGCTCGGGGGAGGCGGTCGGCGACGTGCTCGGGGAGGCGGCCGACGATGGTTTGGGGAGGCGGAGGCGACGACGGGCTTGGGATTTAATTAGATCTAGATCGAATAACTGCGCAGCACACAGGGAAAATCCTATCCAGAGGGTATATATAGGGAGGTTATCACATACAATTCTAAACTTAGAACCGTCTGTGATAAATATCATAGACGGTTCTAAGTTTATAACCGTTTGTGATAGTTATACTATCACAGACGGTTTTAAACTTAGAACCGTCTGTGATATTGATATCACAGACGGTTCTAAGTTCAGAACCGTCTGTGATAAGCCTTTGCGACTGTAGTTATTAAGACAACACCAATAACCACAGCTACATTCATATCCACCACCAAACAGCTGCATTCATATACAACACCAACCAGCTGCATTCATATCAACCATCACATGTACATCACACATATACATCACATATACATAAATGCCAATACACATATACATTTTCACATATACATTTTGTCACACATTTTCACATATACATCTCAAAATTGTCACACATTTTCACATATACATCTCAAAATTGTCACACATTTTCACATATACATTCTTATTGTACTTGTTTAATTATTTCCTTTAAAAATTAGCCATTCATCATGATCAATGCGTACGTAACTAGTTTCGTCACGTTGTTCATCGTCGACCCTTATGCCATTTCCAAAAGGAGGTAACTCATCAAATTGATTGTATTCCTCTTCGTCCACTACATTCTCCACTCCTACAATTCTCCTTTTACCATGAAGAACTACATGACGTTTCTTATTTGCCGGGTCGGTTACATAGAAAACTTGAACAACTTGATTGGCAAGTACGAATGGTTCGTCTTTGTACCCGACACGTTGGAGGTCCACGGTCGTGACACCGTACTTGTCAACCTTCACCTGTGGGAGATGCACCCAACGGCAGCGAAATAAGGGGATCTTGAAAACCACATAGTCGAGCTCCCAAATCTCTTCTATGAAGCCATAGTACGAGTTTCTCGACCCATCGGTACAGAATGCATCTATGCGGACACCACTGTTCTGGTTAGTGCTCTTGACATCCTGAGACTGCGTATAGAATGTGTACCCATTTATGTCATATCCATGCCATGTCACAACTGTAAATGTCGGCCCTTTTGCCAACCATGTCAGCGTCTCACTCGGCGAGCTCCTAGCGATTTGCTCCTTCAACCACTGGTTGAACCAACGGTTGTGTTGTCTCATGATCCAAACATCCGGCCGCTCTGGATTCTGTTGCCGAAGCACATCCTTGTGCTGGTCCACATAAGGCGTCACTTCAGTCATGTGTTGCAACACCGTGAAATGGGCTTGAGTATACGTGTCCATATCTGGAGTGATTGCTTTCCTTCCGATAGTTCCGAGACCCTTCAGCCTCCCCTCATGACGAGATTGAGGGACACCTATCGGTTGAATCTGAGCCATATAATCGACACAAAACTCAATGACCTCTTCGCTTACATAACCTTCGACGATGCTGCCCTCCGGCCGAGAACGATTCCGTACGTAGGACTTGAGAATTCCCATGAACCTCTCAAATGGGTACATGCTACGTAGGAATACGGGCCCGCATATTTTTATCTCCCACACAACGTGAACAATGAGATAGACCATGATATCGAAAAACGAAGGAGGGAAATACATTTCAAAGTGACATAGAGTCATCACCACCTCGTCCTGCAGAGCATCTAGTCCTTCGGGATCGATGACCTTCTGAGCAATTGTGTTAAAGAAATAACATAGCCTCATGATTGTCCATCGGACTTTGATCGGCAAAATATTTCTAATTGCAATAGGGAGCATCTGTGTCACCAGCACATGACAATCATGAGACTTCATGCCATTTAACTTCAAATCTTGCATCGAAACAAGTTTCTTCACGTTGCCGGAGTAACCAGACGGAACTTTGACACCATGCAAGCACTGGCACAGTTCTGTTTTCTCAGCCTTGGACAGAGTGTAACACGCAGGGGGAAGGTACGTTCGTCCATTATCAGTGCTTGTCGGTGCTAACTCAGGCCTGATGTCCATGGCAGCCAAGTCAAGCCGTGCGTTGTGTAAGACCGTGTGGCTAGGTTTAGGATTTTTATGATGATGAATAATTGACAACATGGCTTAGTATTTTTATTCGAGGCGTGTGCGTGTGTGCGTGGACTAATATTGGTCAAGTTGGTGAGAACTTGTGTCGGGAAAACATTCTTTGGTCTTTGCATGTGCAGATTGGGCGTGGAGACGGTCATGGTCGGTGACGAGGAAGACCGGGACTAGGAGGGGGAAATCTGAGGTCCGGGCGGTCGAGGATGTCACGAGGTGGTCGGGCTCACGCTGGAGTACATGGAGATCAAAGGTGGATGGTACGTGGAGAAGATACAGGAGGTGCTGTCCTGGAGGCTTCGACGCGCGATGAGTTGAAAAGTCGGAAGTGTGAAAAACCCGTGTTACGAAGGGTTTCGGGTCTCTTGAAATTTAGTGGGCCAAAAGTCTAGTTGAGATAAAAAGGACCAGGTCTAGTTGGAGTTGGATTAGGATTTTAAAGCCTAGTTGGAGTTGGATTAGAATTTTAAGGTCTAGTTGGAGTTGGATTAGAATTTTAAGTAGAGTTTGAATAGGAGTTACAGAGGGCTGCGTGTGTGTATATATATGCATGCTGCAGCGTGTCAAGGGGTGGGTGCGAAAGGAAAAAAAAATCTTTGGCCGTGTGCTGCTTTTGGAGGGCGGCTGCGGGCTTTTGGAGAAAAATATTGTGGCAACACAGTTCGTTGCTTTGTCCAACAGATCATCAACGTGTCTCGGTTTTACGCTCGCCTCAATTCGCGCGGCGTCCAAACTCGAAACGTTTTACTGGAGCCGTCCGCATGCGAGGAAATTTTCGGCTCATCGCGTCACGGAGAAATCAGTCCACAGGTTAGCTTCTTGATTCTTACGCGACTCCACGCCGTCTCTTCTTTGATTATTCAGTCGGCTCAGAATTTTCTCATCGCGTATCCATCCAGTAGTCAATACGTGTAAGACAGTAAGGGCAATGTGCATGTATCTTTGTTCCATCCATCCTTGAAAGCCACGCCGTGCACACATACATATACTATTTGATTAGAGAAGGCACTGGATGGTGTTGACTTTGAGATGACGTGACATATATGCATTAGGAGAGAGGAAAAAGAGATTAAGAGAAAAGTGATTAGGTGAGAAAAGGTGTTTACGGTTTACTTTTATGGTTAGTTTTTCTTTTTGGCGTTAAGCTTTTGATTGGTTGTTGATTCATGCATGCATCAAATATACATATATATATATATATAGATTGTTTTTGCATGCATTTTTTTTTCGAAAAGGGAAGTTTTATTGATTTCAAGGTTGTTTAATCAAGGTGATACATCAACTTGAAATCCTCCCGGCCTCTGCCTGAACAGCACACAGCCTTACACAAAGGAGAACAAAAAAAGGGAAACACTAATGACTATCAATCCGAAGACTAGACCGCCACCCATGTGCCCGGGTAAAACACGCCTTGGCCACCTTCTCCAAGAACTGCGAGGCCGCTACAACCATACCCTGCGAAGCGGTCTTCTGGAGAATAGCCCAGGTACGGAGCCAATGCGAAATTGAGTAAATAACCTGCAAAAAAGACATATGTTTGTTTTGAAATACGACTGCGTTCCTGCATAACCACACAGCCCAACAAGTAGCAACGGCTCCAAGAAGTACTAAATACTTTAAATCATGTCGAATCCCTTGTAACCAAGAGCCAAACATATTAGACACACTACGTGGCTGAGAAAGACCACAAGCCGCATGGACCACCGCCCAAACCATACGAACTAACCGGCACTCAAAAAACAGATGTTGGTTCGTTTCATCATTGTGACAGAAACAACACTGTTTGTTGCCTTGCCAATTGCGTTTCACTAAATTATCCTTTGTTAAAATAACGCCCCGTCGAAGATACCACAAAAAGATCTTGATCTTCAAAGGTACCTTTAATTTCCATAAGCGTTCATTAGAATTGGGCACATCCTGATGAATCAATGCCAGGTAATGAGATTTTACAAAAAATTCTCCACTCCGATGGAGGCTCCATCGGAATTCATCTTCCTCTTGGCTCAAAACAATGTTGGACAGGCGCGAAAGGAGATTATTCCACAACGCTAGTTTGTGACCACTAAGGTCTCTACGCCATGATATATTTGGTGGGTTTAAGCTCAACACTTCGGCCACTGTATCTTGTTTCTTGCGGGCTATACTGTACAGTTGAGGATATTGATCTCGTAAAGTTCTATTTCCTAGCCACTTATCCTCCCAGAATCGTACCTGCGATCCGTCTTTGATTAGAAAAGATCCGAACCGCAGAAAATCCCGTTTAATCTTCATCAAGCTACCCCAGAAATGAGAATCCCCACACTTCCACTGCACTTGGACAATTGGTTTTGTGGCCAAGTACTTATTACGTAATATTTGTTGCCAAGTACCATCCGATGTCAACAACCGATACAGCCATTTACTGAGTAGTGCTGTATTCTTGATCTCCAGGTTATGGATCCCTAGCCCTCCTTGCTCTTTTGGTTGGCAAAGGATATCCCATTTGGCTAGTCGATATTTCCGTTTATGTTCATCGCATTGCCAAAAGAAGCGAGACCGAAAATAGTCTAGATTTTTAAGAACGCCCTTTGGTACCTTGAAGAAGGACATCATATACATGGGTAGACTACTAAGTACAGAATTTATTAAAGTCAGTCGTCCCCCTGTTGATAGATGCTTTCCTTTCCAACTACTGAGGCGTTTCTCGAAGCATTCTTCTACTTTTCTCCAATCAGCATTAGTTAGTTTCCTATAATGAATAGGAATACCCAAATACCTCATTGGGAAAGTACCTGGATTACAACCAAAAAGATCTATGTATTGGGTCTCGTAGTCCTTAGCTTCACCAAAGCAGAAAATTTCGCTCTTATGGAAATTTATTTTCAAACCGGATAATTGCTCAAAAGCACAAAGTAACAACTTCATGTTATGTGCCTTTCCCAAGTCGTGCTCCAGGAAGAGGATCGTATCGTCAGCATATTGGAGTATGGATAAACCACCATCTACCAGATGTGGCACCACCCCACTAACTTGACCATCTGCTTTGGCTCTATTAACAATTATTGCAATCATATCAGCAACGAGATTAAAGAGAATTGGTGATAAAGAGTCTCCTTGTCGAAGGCCTTTTTTTGTTTGAAAGTAAGTACCGATATCATCATTTACATTGATCGCCACACTTCCACCCGATATGAAAGAATTCACCCAAGAAATCCATTTAGGTGAGAAACCTTTCATCCGTAGTGTTTGCAAAAGGAACGACCATCGTACTTTATCATAGGCCTTTTCAAAGTCGATTTTGAAAATTATACCACTTAGTTTCTTACGATGAAGTTCATGAACGGTTTCATGTAGAATGACTACCCCTTCGAGGATATTACGTCCTCTCATGAAAGCCGTTTGAGTCAGGCTGATAACGTGATCTGCTACTGAATTAATCCGTAACGTTGCGACTTTGGTGAAAATCTTGAAACTCACATTCAGTAAACAAATTGGTCTGTATAACTGAATTTTATTTGCGTCATGCACCTTTGGCAACAGGGTTATGACACCAAAATTAAGGCTGAACAGAGGAATATCACCTTTATGCAAATCATGGAACATCTGTATAAGGTCCTGTTTAATGATATCCCAGCACTTCTGATAAAATTCAGCTGGGAATCCATCAGGTCCTGGTGCCTTGTTGTGTTCCATGCCGAAAACTGCTTCCCGAATCTCCTTTTCAGTGAAAGGAGCCGTTAGGAATGCGTTCTCGCTCTGACCAACCTGAGGGATATCCTCTATCCGGTGGTCCTCCAGCAGAAAAAAGTTCTCATCAGAAGGCCCAAACAATTCTTTGTAAAATTGGGTAATATAACTTTTAAGGTTGGCCTGTCCCTCAATTTTTCCATTGTCCTGCTCCAACGAGAATATTCGTTTCTTCCTGTGTTTACCATTAGCCACCATATGAAAGTACCTAGTATTATTATCCCCTAGAAGTACATCAGTAACCTTAGCTCGTTGATAAAATTTGATCTCCTCCTCCCGTAGGAGTTTAGCCAGATTATCACGAGCAGTTTGTAATTGTTGACACTCCCCGTCAGATAACACACAGCTCTCTGCGGCTATATCCAATGAGGAGATTATGGACTGAAGATGGATTTTTTGTTGTTTGTACTCTCCATGAGTATGGAGTGCCCATCCCCGAAGGTGTTTTCGTAATGCCCCCATTTTCCTATTCCATCTTTGGACCGAGTTTTGGCCATGAACCGGCTTGTTCCATATTTGTGCGACACGATCCAAAAAATCCTCTCGGGAAAACCAACTAAGTTCCATTTTGAACTGTTTTGCTATTCTCAAGTAGGAAGGTTCACCAGTGTCTAATAGCAATCGTGTATGATCCGAGATCCCTCTATCAAGGGCATGTACTGTTACCATCGGATATTTAAATTCCCATTCAGCCGTGATTAACGCCCTATCCAGCTTCTCATAGGTAGGTTGTGGTAAAGAATTTGCCCAGGTAAATTGTCGGCCTGTTAACTCAATTTCCCTAAGATCAAAGCTGTCTATGACTGCATTGAACAGGAAAGGCCATCTGCCGTTGAAACGGCTATTACTTTTCTCCTTGCTATTTCTCATAATATTGAAATCGCCTCCTATAAGTGTAGGCAATGGGTTCTGTTGGCATGCACGGACGAGTTCAGCCAAGAAAGGAGATTTGAACTCCTCTTGTGCTGGACCATATACAGCCATAAGTATCCAATTGAAGTCGTCGCTTTTATTGCGGAGATGGAATTTGATAAAAAATTCCCCTTCCACAATTAAAGTTAAGTCAAGGACCGTTGTATTGACCCCAAGAAGTATACCGCCCGACCGACCCCTAGGGGGAAGAGTGTGCCAAACAAAATCGGCCCCTCCCGAAAGATGAGACATATTTGCTTTGGACATATCAGGGGGAAGAGTGTGCCAAACAAAATCGGCCCCTCCCGAAAGACGAGACATATTTGCTTTGGACATATCTTGTTTACCGGTTTCTATGACAGCCACAAAGTCAAGTCTTAGGTCCCTAATTGCGTCAGAAATGTATCGAAACTTAGCCAAGTCTGAAAGACCTCTGCTATTCCAAAAGATTCCCTTCATGGTAAAACTGATTTGTTAGATTTTTGTTCCTTTTTTCGTGCCTTATCTTTTTTGGACAATGACTTAGACTTACGACTGGATGCCTTAAGATCACAAATTCTTGTGGCCAGGTCCGAATCATCTAAACCTACGTCCGTAACTTCTTTGACCAAGTGAGTAAGAAGAGATGTTTCATCGGATTCTTCATCATCACTTGGTGCGAAAGGATTATTCTGACAATTGCTTCTAACCTGCGCATCTCCCTTAACTCTTGGCAAAACAGTAAACCTATCTACTGCCATTCTCTTTAGAGCGTTTAGAGATAGATTGATCTCATTAGTGCTATTACCCAGAGAGAGACCAATATTATTCAAATTCGAAATACATTTTTCTTTTGATAAATGTATATAAGAGTTTGGTATGGAGTTACCTGGTGACGAGAAATATGGTGAAATCCCGGATGGAAAAGTATCTCCCCCTTTGGCTTCACCCAGTTTGTCACTATCCAGGTTTCTCAGCGCTGCTCTCTTCATTGCTTTCTCCATAACATGCTCATCAGCTGCAGCAATACCCTCTGCAGAATACGAGAAATTTGAGCGAGCACTACGACGTTTGCCATCCAAAAATAACGACCCAGCACTAGACATACCTTTGTTGCTATTGCGGGTGGGTTTAATTGGAGTACTCAAATCATTATCAGTGCTCACTGCAGGAGATGTCAGAGCAGCTTCGCTTGTAGCTTTGCCCAGAACCTGCTTGCCGCAAGCCCCTTCCTGACCTCCACTCGTGATTAGGTCCTGAAAACATTGAGATGTTACCGCATCAATCCCCAACTTAGGTGACAAAACATCCCCACCTCTGCTGCGAAGAGATACCAGAGACGGATCCGTCACAGCCTCATCTCCTTGTTGGTTCATACGTTTTTTGCTTCCAGGACTTGATGTGAAGCCTTGCCGAGGTCTTGTCACCAAAATAGGAGGCAAGGATGAGGATGTTTTCAGAGATACCGGCTTTGCTGGCGGACAAGAACGATTCTTCCCCAAAGGTGTCACCGCTATAAGAGTTTGCATTGGTGTCGGACCCGAGGAGATATCCTTAAACGCATTAGGAGCCTGACTTGGATTATTATCACTGGGACCACATTTTAATTTCTTGGATGCTGCTGAGTCTGGCCCCTGTTCGGAAAAGCCTCCCTTATCATCCCCTATGTCATCCCGGTCCATCGGGTCTTGGTCCTCAGGTGTTGGTGATGCTGGTTGAAACATGTCCTCTTCCAAAGAGAAAGTGATAAGATAGCCCTCTGTCCCAAAGACTAAGTCAGTGGTGAAAGGTAACTGTTTCTTATCCAACATGCCAACTCGAACACGAATAACTCCTTTTTTTCTATATGTCAACATGTCCACAGCGAGAGTCGCTCCAATGACGCTTCCCAACGCCCAGAATACCAAAAAATGCCTGAAGGCATGTGGTACCCCAGTAATGTGCACCCACACTTCCTCCAATTGATACATAGGTATAATATCATTTGCACTTTGCCAAGGTGAGATAGTGAGAGTGACACCATGATTCTTAAGCTGATATCCGATGTCAGTCATCCTTTGCATCTCTTCTTCCGTCGGGAAGGCGACAAGGAACGAATCTTCACCATGAGGTAAAGCTTCCCACCGCCAATCAGCCCTGGATATTTTTGCCAACTCAGCCTGTACAACCTCTGGTGATAACTGTCCTCCCAAAACTCTGACCAAAGCAGTGGGTGCAGGGTTCGGTGCCTCAAGCTTATAATCAATATCTGAAATCCTAATGAAGCCAAACTCCTTTTTGCCAGCGCCGAAAAAGGCAGCAGTTGGTTTAGTCATTTTGAGGATAGGACACTTGGAAGACATATGAGAATTATTCTTGTTACATATGATGCAATCAAGATCTGCTTTACACTCCTCATTTAAGTGTCCTCCACTCTTGCATCTGAAACAAAAGGATCGTTTTTTCTTGGCAATACCTTGGTCAGCTTGCTGTTCTTCAGTGGCTCTGACCGCCCCTTGCTGGCTGGACACGGCCAAATCGCGACCACTGCTCTGAATGGGTTTGAAACGCTGTGGTTGGTGGCTCGCCCTCTGATCGGAAGAGCCCCGGCCCTGAGCACCACCACAGCCCTGAGCACCAGCATTACGACCATACTGCTCATGACCAGCGTGGCTTTCGTTGCGATCAAATTGTCTGCCTCGACCATGCAATTGGCCATCCTGCCATCCAAAATCATGCCCTTCTCCACGTACTCTACCGCCACTACCTTCGCTGCGGCCCCCTCGGGCGTGTCCTTCACCACGGCCTCGTCCCCCATATCCCTCACTGCGCCCCCGACCTAGGCCACGCCGGTTCTCAAACGATCGAGGGTGGGGTGGCATGGCGACGACCTCAGCGAACGACGGCGCCCCTGGAGACCAAATCGATTTGTTGGTGGGAGCAGACCAGATCGATTTTTTGGTGGAAGCAGAGATGCGATCGTCAGAGGATGTCGGCGGCGAATAAACTGAGCTAGGCCTACCCACCGAAACCCTATTTTGGTCCCTGGGCCCAGTTGGCAATAAGGCCCACCAAGACCTTCCAAAGTCCCTGGCGCGTTCAATCAGCAGCGAGGTACAAGGCCTCTCCAAATGGGAGTTGGAAATTTGAATTCGTTCTTGATTGCCTAGATCAGCTGCTGATTTATCGCCCATGAAGCTCGCCGGCAAGAAGGCCTCAAGGGTTATCTCCGACGGCAGCCAGCGTTTTGGAAGAGGCCCTCTCCAGGGACGAACAGCAATTCCACGTTTAGGAATTGATCTGCCATGCGGCCGAAGATGAGTGGAATTCCGGTTCATCGAGACTGAGACCGGCGATCGTTCCTGAAAGTCGGCCGTCGGTAGTTCTGCATCCAAGTTGACAAGATGTTCCTGTTCATGATCAGGCAATTTGCCAGAACCCGACGCAGGCAGCCCCTGTTCCTGGTCTGACGCTAAATTAGCCTCCCACCATCTAGTTCCTTTGGGAAACCCCATGTCACACCAAAAGTTTTCCACCAAAAGCAAATCTGAAGGTATTGTATCCGCCGAATGATCCAAATTGCCTTTTAAGGTACTTTGGTCAGTTGCAAATTGAATCTCCTCCTCAGAAGAGAATCCTGCCATGAAAGCATCATGGTAGGCCACTTCGAACTGTGGATCAGATCCATTATGAAAATCAAGAGCAGCACAACAAAGAGGAGGTGCCGATACTCCAGCTTCCGAAATTGATTCAACACCAGCCCCTGCAGAAACACAGCGTACCTGAATTGCATTGTCGTCGGTAGAGAGATCGACTTCCCCGATCTTCTCAGATCCAGCATAGTCGGAATTGGATCCGGCCAGACGCTCCACTTGGACGTCCTTGCGATCCAATCCCATCTCTTCAAATGGGATAATGGAACCAACCACCCTAATGTCTCCTTTACAACTCCATGGTAGAACATGCAGTGATGTCTTATCCCGAATTGAACTGAATCGTTTTTGTGGTTGGATATTTTTGTGTGTGTTTCTGTGATTTGCAGGTTTAAAAATAATAAGTAAATCTTCAGAAAAGTTTCCGCTAGGCACTACAATCATTCACCCCCCTCTGATTGCCATCGACGATCCTACACGTTGACACCGTCCTTTGTTTTATCACGGATGTTCAGTAAGAGACCAATCAAGCTGTCGCACACATTCTTTTCTACGTGCATGACGTCGATGCAGTGCCGAACATCTAGGTACTCCCAATAAGGTAAGTCCCAAAATATTGATCTCTTCTTCCAGGTGTTCTTCTCATGAGCTCTCAATTTACGTCCCTTTCCGAGGACAACATATAAATCCTTAACCATATCATAAACCTCGTGTCCCCTTAAATGCCTTGGAGCTGAACCGTCTTCCTTCTCTCCGTCAAATTGTTTCTTCATCTTGCGGTATGGGTGAGCCCTCCGAAGGTAAGTCCTACGGTTTTGCGTGAGTGTCTCAGCCACACACTCTCGGTACCATCTAAACAGTGAGTACAAGCTTTGGCACCTTTTGTACTATGGCCCGATAGGTTACCAAGGGCAGAATAATCATTTATGGTGCAGAACAATAAGGAGCGCAGAGTGAAGTTCTCTTGTTTGTATGCATCCCATACCTGTACCCCTTCGTTCCACAGTACTTTTAGATCTTCCACCAACGGTGCTAGGAACACATCGATATCATTCTCAGGTTGTTTTTGGCCCTTGGATAAGTATCGACAGCAAAATGTACTTTCGCTTCATACACAACCAAGGAGAAAGGTTATAGATGCAGAAAGTCACGGGCCATGTGCTATGTCGGCTGCTCATGCTACTGAAAGGATTCATTCCATCTGTACTCAGTCCAAACCTTATATTCCTTGGTTCTGCACCGAACTCTGCAAAACTCCTATCGATGTTTCTCCACTGCGCGGAATCAGCAAGGTGTCTTATCATTCCATCCTTCTTGCGCTCCTCCGAGTGCCAACGCAGCAGTTTTGCCTCCTTTGGATTTGCAAAAAACCTTTTCAAACGGGGAATTATAGGAAAATACCATGCTACCTTAGCAGGAGGTCCTTTCTTCGCCTCTATTCCCTCGCCATCATCTGATTGATTGTTACGTTTGTATCGGGATGCGTTGCACACCGGACATACATGCATGTTTGCATACTCTTTACGGTAGAGAATACAGTCGTTCGGGCATGTATGTATTCTTTCTATTTCCATTCCCAACGGACAAAGAACCTTCTTGGCTTTATACGTGGTTTTAGGCAACTCATTTCCCTCCGGAAGCATGTCCGCTAAAAGACCTAGCAGCGCCGTGAAACTCTTGTCGGACCAACCGTTGCTTGCCTTCAATTTCAACAGTTCAAGCACGGCCGACAACCTCGTGTACTTGCAGCCCGTGTACAAAGGTTTCTCTGAGTCCTCCATCAAGCCACGGAATTTAACATACTCTCTCTCATCATAGTTCTCTTCTACATCGCGAAGCATCTGATCCAGATTATCATCGTGCAACCTATCCGAATCCGAGCCACAATCGACATCAGCCGGCGGCATGTCATTCACTTCACCGGCGATGTCATCCGGGGGCATATCATTCACTTCACCGGCGATGTCATCCGGCGGCATATGATCATTCACTTCGCCATGACTGGTCCAACACGTATAATCCTTTTTGAAACCCCTCCGAATCAAGTGCGCTTCAATTTGCCCTCGGTTCTTAAACATCTTCAAATTCTCGCAGTCAGTGCATGGACAGCACATATATTCCACCCCCTTATTCAACATATCCTCCTCGGCGGTTCTTATAAAAGCAGAAACGCCATTAATGTACTCTTCACTCACACGGCTCGCGGCATACATCCAGCTTCGGTCCTACGTTACGTACATATATAACAACATAGTATTAAAATCTAGATTAACTAATTATAACTACATATATACCGGCCATATTTATTATATTGAGACTTAATTTGCTAGCTCAATTCATATTACAAACACAACAGCTATTATATAACCAATAATTTTGCAAATTAACCATCTTCAATAACCACTCATGGATTACTTAGACCTAAATTGTAATGAAATTAAAGAAAAAATAAATTTCATTACTAACCATACTATAGCAACTAGGAAAGTCTGAATCTTAATTCAAAGCTCAATCTCTGCCTCTTCCCACCAAATTAATTGGCCTGAAATCGCCTAGCTTCCTCTCGAGTGAAAAAGTGCGCAGCAGTGGCTAGATCTGGATCAAAATGAAGACAGATGCGGTCTGAGCAGCGCAATAAATGCCTTACTCATTATCACAGACGGTTTTTTATAAAAAACCGTCTGTCATAAGCTTCATGCCAGAACGCTTCCCGCGTGTTTCCATTGCCAGAACGCTTCGTGTTTCGATTGCCAGAATGCTTCGTGTTTCGATCATCTAATTAACGTCTCTCGATCGTTATACGAAGCGTCTATATCATTAATGTTTGGGTATACGAACCGTCTGTGCTAAAGGTTAAATATGCGCGCCTAATCCAGGTCTCTTCTACGTACGTCGTACAATATGGCTTCTACTATTCTTGTGATCATCTCCTTCCTCTCATCTGTTCATCAAGAATTGTTCGGCCGGAACCTTACACAGGTGGCCAGCAATTTGCATCTGGAGCAGCTTCTCCGCACATACCCTGCTCTCCTTCCTCGACTTTCTTGCATCCGTCAGCTCGACCTGATCATCCGCCGTCGACGGAGGCGTCTCGCTGCCGCTCAAGAAAAGGAAACATCCCTCACCCTGGTTTTTCTCCACAATGTGCGCAATGCGGAAGAAGCTCTACACGCATTGGAGAGACTGATGATAGCCTTGCCGATCAAGCAAAAATGTCAGATTCTGAGGAATCTTTTCATGCTATCCTCTACGACATTATGGATGCTGCTGATCATTTGCCCAGGCTGGAGGAGGAAGTACTGAGGACAAGGGCAATCTTAACGGCGTTCGAGAATTCAGCCGCTGATCCTCCAAGTCCCAAAGTCGAAGAAGAAGCGTACGAAGCCCAAAAGATTACAATCTGGGAAACTCTTTACCTGTGCGACATTTGTAGTAAATTTGCATCTAATTGAAACTAATAAATTTGCCTTTAATTTATGATCTCTTGTCTCGGTAGTTCTGTAGTTAAGTTATTAGAAGCAATGTGTACTTATATATTAACCTCTGATCATGAACAGAATATGACAGACAAAGGGACATCACAGACGGATCTTGTTAAAAGCCATCTGTGAACATTAACAGACGGTTCTTAACAACAACCATCTGTGATAGTCTACACAACACAGACGGTTTTTAATAAAAAACCGTCTGTGATACTTTAGTATCACAGACGGTTCATCGGTAAGAACCGTCTGTGATACTCCTTTTATCCGACGCCACTAACACAGACGGTGTCCAAATTAAAACCGTCTGTGTTAGTGTCAATCACAGACGGTTTGACAAAAATGTCTGTGATTGACCGTCTAGTATTAGGCTTTCTGTAGTATTGGGTGTACCTGTTATGAAGAGCGTCCATAGCTAGCCGTTAGCTTTTAACTGCCCGCTAGAGGATGGCGATTATTAGGGTGGGACCATCCGATCGGGCACAATGTATTTTGCTGGTCGCAGCTTGGTGGCCGGTGCTAAAGGTTCGGGTGCGACAACGAGAGGAACAAAGATGGTGCGCACGCAAGTGGGGAAGAACCGAAGAACCATCACGGGTGTCTCTTTCCGCTCCAAGTCGTCCCCCATTATTCCGAACGAGAAATATTCCCCCGATTTAACTTTGCTGAAAAGACGATCTTAACTGCAGTTTCATCATCAATTGTTGTGGGTATGAGAACTATTAATTATAGTCTTGTGGCTGCTGATTTTCTATCCTATTGTTTGGTGATTGTTGGTCTATTTTTGGGTGAAGTTTCGGAGTCTATGTTTGTTACGTGGGATATATTACAGTATGAGAACATTCAATTCGTCAATTTCTGACCTAGAGAAGGTAAATCATTGGGCTTTAGGCTATTCACTGCAATTAGGTAAAAACAAAGTCCAGTTGCTTATTTCTTGTCATGTAGTAAAACAAGGAGGTCTAGTGGTGCAGATATGGTCCTTGTTTCGTTTTAGTTTGGAGGAATGAATTAGTGGCCAAAGTTACAGATTTTGAATGCAAACCATGCGGGAGATGTGCACACCTTTCACCTTATCTGCGTGTTACATTTGCACTGTTGCCTATTTGGGAGAGGAGAGGAAGGACGCGATGAGAGGCACCTGTGGCCAACCAAAATTGGTATGTGTCAATCTTTGCAACTTGGTGACAACCTGCCAAGTAACAAGATGTGGGACAAGGGGTGGAAGTGACCCTTGACTATTGGCTAGATGTTGCAGAGAGAGGGGAAGGAAGAGACGATGAGTAGCGGCAACTACCAATGATAATCTGAGAGAGAGGAGAGTTGGAATAGCTTGTTCTCTCTCTCAATTAAACAATGCATTAGGTATGTTCCAAACTTTTGTAATTTGGTTGTTCCTATCTGAGACCAGAACCGTACTTTTTAAGTGTATAATTTGCTTGCTATTGCCTACATTAATTCTGACCTGCGTCTTGCTAGTTGCCACTCTATGGGCGTAGTCTGATCAATGGGTATGCAAAGATGATCCAAAAGTCGATTAAGATCAAGGATTGCTACGTAAAAGTTAGTATGTCTATTTCTATGTTCAGTCTCTTGTATGTTTTTTTTACCAAGATCAGATCTGATGTCAGCTCCACAAAAGCTTGATGTCAGATTTATGCTGTGTTAGGTTGTGTCATTTTTTCTTGGAATCTGATGTGTCCTCGTCAATAAACATAAGAGATATTGCTACTTTATGCTGCATCATACTTGATTGTCTGTTGCAGATCCTTTGCTCTTATTCACTTTATTTACTGAGTACATATAAATAAATAAATAAATAAATAAATAAATAAGTTAAAGATGGAGTTGATAGGGACTTGGTAGTCCAGGTCCCTTTCTCTCCTCTGTCTCAACCACTACTATGCTAAAGAATTTCTAACTTACCAGATGTTCTTTGTACTGTTCTTTCCTCTTGAAATGCTCTCGTCTGAACCTTTATTCTCCCTGATGAAAGACCTTTCTGTGAATCTTCCTAGTGATAAAGTCTTGTTTTCCATGACAGATTTTCAGTTAAAGCTTGTGGTGACAATGGCCACCACAAAGACGCTGTTCACTGAGGATGAAGTACATTTCACAGACCCACTTTCTGAACCTTTTTCTTTCTCTTTGATGATTGTAGTGATACCATAGAACTTTTCAGATTAGTCTTATAGTCTAGGATCATTGCATGCAAGCAAACATGGACATTTGGAATGTAAATACATAAGGCCGTAAGTATAGCAATATTTCATCTTAAATTCACTTTTCCATTTCCTCTAGCTTGAACATGTTCAGCCAGGGAACATCTTCAAACCTTAAGTGCAAGTGAACTCTACTTAAGGATTATCTACTTAAAATGCTAACAAGAAACTTCTTGTTATAACTTATAAGGGAACGGAAGTAGTATAGCACAATTGAAAGTTCCACGAAGACAATTTTTTTATCACTATGGCTGTTATTGACTTATTTCCCTCCTTTGACACTTGCAAGTTTACCTTACATAGCGGTCAATGCATCTGTTGTCTTTTAAAGGACCATGAGGAAAGATCCTAAATATTGCTACGATGAATCATTGTCAATTTAGAAGAATCGAAAATTTGATTTTACATTTTGTTGAAAAAATAACGCCATGTTGTCTACAGTAAAATAAGTGATTCCTATTGTCATGCTAATGTGTTTTATTTTGGCTATGGTTGAGTCGTTCTGTTACATGCATGTAAAAAGATTGGCTACTGTTAGTTATTTGCCATGCATGCTCATTAATTAGGTCAATGTACTACAGAGATTGTGAAGCCATGCTTGCGTGTTGTGTTCTGATGAAGTGCATGGATGAGGTTATTAGTTGGTGACTGGTGTATATTCTCGAGTGCTGTGATGAGATCAGCTGCATGCATGTATTTGAGTCCCATCAATGAGGTGCTCTCCTGCGCTGTCGAGTAAATTGGAAGTAATTAATGCTATGCATGAGAATTGTTATATGCAGTAGGATTAGCTGCTATGGCTGCTCGGTCCAATCGATATCACATTGCGGTTCAACAGCTGACCCCATGAGGTCTGACCGGTAGGAACATCCGGTCAGACCGGCTGAAATGTAGATTTTCGGCCAGTTTTCTGCTATTTGTGTTTTGAGTTGTGGAATGGATTTCGATCATTTTCTTCAGTGGTTTTATGTTACATGGATTATGTTATAGTTAACGTGGATCAAGTTATAAAAAAATTATGTCCAAAAATGATTTCTTTGTCTTTGTACGTAGTGTCGCTTGGAGTCAACCATAGTCAACAGCGAGGATTAGGGCTACCCTCATGGAGGAACTGAGGTCTAGAATGATCAACGATACTGGGTGAGATAGTGAGTTTAAGCATAGTACGAGAAAGGTGAAAAATATTGAAGGCGAGATCGAATAGCGGGATTACACCATGAGGCTTAGTCGGTCCAAATGAGACATGGTTCAGTGAAACTGAAACGAGAGAGACTTGCTGACGCGTGGTAAGCCAATGGTGCACATATACATGGCAATCATAACAATTGCTTGCAATAGAAGGAGATGGCCGGGTCAAGAAAGGGTATTTTGATAGTTTGACTAAAATATTAGAAACGGCTTTGGAAGAAAACCGCAGTACGTGAGCGGCATTTGGGAAGGCAGTTTAGGTCGTGGAGAAGCTGTTTTGATCAAGATGGATCAAATCTAAGAGCTTAGCGGATTCGGACTTATGCGTTTTGAAAAACATGCATAAGTGTGATATGCGAGTTAAAACTTGTGTGGGGTTAACGGGTTTTTCTCGTGTTAAGTGGATAGTATCCACTAAGGGTTAGATATGGCTGAGTAGTCCATCTACTTAAGGGGTTGAGATAAATACTTGTGGTGAACCATCCAACACACCTCTCTTATACTCTCTTGTTTAGGTTTAGGGTTTGAGAGTTGAGTGCTTGGTGTACTCTTTGTCCTCCAAGATAAAGTGACTATAAAACTTTCCTCTTCAAGCAGTAATAGAATCAACCTTTGATAATATCCATGGCTATCTCTTGTCTTGATTGATTTGATCTTAATTTGGTTGGTTTTTCCACTCCTCTCACCCTTTCTTGATCTTGTTGTGCCAAGAATAAATAAGAGATGGAGATAATCTCTGTAAATTATTTTTCACCTATCTAGACACTTTGATAACAAGTTCATTAAGAAACTTGGTTTTTACACGTTTTTTATTTTTCAAGTGGATTCTTGATCTGAAAGTTTTTGGAGTGATTTCTTCGGTGTTATTATTTGTTGTGATATGTAGGAATATATCTAACGTTATTTTTATTATTCTCGACCCAAGAGCAAGTCTTGATTATCGATTTTGATTTTTGCTCATTTTTTTATGCAACATTGCTTAAATCTCAAAAAGGTCTGAACTTTGACATGGATTTTTGTGATCCATAAATGAATTAGGTTTATAAGATCTTATGTATACAAAGTTTATAACTTTTGGGTCATCCAATCAAAAGTTATGTGGGTTTGAGTTCGCAACCGTGTTATTTTACTGTTCACTTGCATGAAATCACTGTTTATAGCGGTCAGACCGCTAGAACAGAGGTCAGACCATCCCTTGGTTGGCGGTTAGACTGCAAAGGAGAGGTCAAACCGTACTCTAGTTGGAGGTCAGACCTTTAGGAACTAAATTATTCAAGATTTTGTATTCTTAAATGATTTGCTTTGGTTTTTTTGTTTTGGGTTTGATTCTCAGTAATTGTAGTTATTTGAGAAAATGATTTAGAATACCTCGAAGAAAATTTTAGTCGGCACTATTCGCCCCCTCTATTGCCTTTCGATCCTACATCTTCCAAAAACATCAATGCAGGTCTTCCAAAAATATCAATGCATCAGTTGCCTTGGAAAAACATCAATGCATCAGTTGTCTTCCTAAAAAAATCATCTTTAATATGAAGTATATTTCAATTATTCATCAGTTATACTAGCTTATCATTTGGATTTTTTTACAGTACATTATACTGTTAGTAGAAAGGTGGTAGTAGAAATAAAATCTGACAGTTGATTTATGAGGATATTATAGACTTTTGTTTTTAACCTGACCACAACTACGGTTTCATGAAACTTAAGCTCTGATGAAGCTTAAGCTCTCGTAAACAGGTGCACATATCGTTTCGTAGCTTCTGTTCATTCTGGGCATGAAGAGGAGGAAGGAAGACAGAAGGACAGGTCATGGTATGTGACCCGCAAGATTATTTCTTTCGAGATTAACTAGTCATTTACTTGTCCTCTCTCCTTTGCTTCATTGCTTCTGCTGCTGATGCTTTTTTCACATCAACTTGACGTGATTTTCCCTCAATCTCTTCTTGCATCAATAAACATTGCAGAGAACGGAGAACTCCCTACCGCGTCCAATGGCGAAGAATCCGCCACTATTGACGGTGTTTTAGAGCGCTCCTAGGATGAAACCGTCGCGACAATTGATGTGCCAACACTTTCCTGGGATGAATTCATGGCAAAGACAGACAATTTCAGCGCCATGTATTGCATCGGACACGAATGGCCTTTAATGGGGATCAAAGTGGTGATATGAATAATTGCTTTGGATACATTTTACATTAAGTTATCACGTGGTTTCTACAAAGGTGAATTGGTGATGATTTGGTTGACTTGCTTTTCTCTTAGTTCAAGATCAGAGAGATGGTTAAGGAAATCAATTGTGCTATAGTGATGCTAAGCAAGAAATACTAAATCCCAAGGATGTTAAAGGGCAAAATTCACCTCTAAATGTTGACCATCGAAGATAGTATATCACTTTGTTCACTTAGTTCACGTAAATAACACGATACTGCATGGGATAAATACACAAACACAACAGATGCTTGACTGTGTTACAGGAAACATGAAACGTGCTGTTTCTTTAGCAGCATCATGCCGTCAGACCGTTCAGTTCTGCCGGGATCTCTTTGCTCAGCACTGGGAGGTGTCCCTTCCCCTGGAGGTTCTTCACTGTCTGGTAGAGCGAGTCATTCACAGGTGTGAACTGGAGGCCAAGATCCTGTAGCTTCTGGTTGGACATCTTGTAAAGCTGCTTCCGTGGGTTCACTTCATCAGAGCACCTGAGCACAACCATGGCACACGTCAGCAAAGATGCAGCATACAGTGATAAGTTAGTCACTTCCAATTTTGCCTAGGTACATTAGTTACTAACATATGAAACTGCAGCAGGTTCCATTCATTTCACCGCTTTTTATCATTGTGTTAGAGCAGATTGATAAGTATTGCTCCCTCCAGTGGCATTGTATTTTACTGACGAACTTCTCCATTAGTGGTTAACATGCTAGGGGCCTTATCGTGTGATAATCACGCAACACAATAGTTTGTTCAATGAACTAAGGTTTGTTTGAGGCATCAGGAGCAGAAAATCAAGCTACATCATATATTTCTTATGTCAAATCTGGATATTATATTTAGTCGATGCGGACATATGCTTCACTTGTTAACACATGGGATATATATAGGATGTACTTGGCCGTTGCAACCAGCAAGACAGAAAATTAGAGAGGATAGTGACAATCATCTACCAAATTAATGCCACTAGCCCACTACTTTATCTTGATGTTACATTTTTCTACTACTAGAGCAACTACCATTTTTTAGGCTCACTATTCGCCAAAGACAGCTTATTGGAACTATCTGGATAATACTATTCACCAATGAACAGCTTATGGGAACTATCTGTTTAATACTATTCGCCAAAGACAGCTTATTGGAACTATATGGAATTCTGAATAATTCTATCTTCTTCCTGTAAGTGTTTCCCAGGTATTTGTCGTTGTGGCAAATTTTCGTCACTAACATAGCAATCCAGTTTATTATTTGCCAAATTTTGCCATTCAGTCTACACTTATTGCAAATTGGTTTCAGTACTTGCTTACTAATCGGTCAGAATGAAAAGTTGCCCAGCATGCATATCATCTTTTCTCCCCAAAATTTTCAAATGTTGGAAGCATAAGTTTGGTTGCACTATCATCGAAGCATAAGTTTGGCTGCACTATCATCCTGTTTTCCATCTATATCTTGTATCAACTTACTAGCAACATGTTACTTCGCCGGGAAGGTTTAGAATTGTATACTTTTCCATTCAACTCGATTACACGTTAGAACAAGTGTTCCATCCAGCTTCAATCTTACACAGCACGGTTTAAAACCTAATATTCCCAGTCTTCTCCAGTACTAAGCTTAAGAAAGCGTTTGCGTGTCGATCGTCACTAGTGAGTTTTGGTTCACCTGCACCCAGCACCTACTGCTCGTAAACAGTAAGTTCTGCTCCCTTGGTCTTGTCACTCCTAACCAACTAAAGGTGGGATCCACCTTAACCAAGTACTACTCAACAAGTGACGAACTGAACCAATTTCTAAATCGTAAGTAGTAAATAATAATCCTATCAAATATCTACGTTTTGACTACAGGAATTTCGCAAGAATCATATCGGAAAATTCGGAATATTACAGGAATTAGTGCAATTTCTACCGGAATCCTACTAGTTAATTCTCACGTTCCAAACGGTTCTAACGTAGAAACTACGTACTTGCTATGGCTTTGATGCATCAGTTGACATCATTAGGAGTTTAGGACACGCAGAACATGATAAAGCTAAAGCTAAAACAGAACGAAATTGTTGTAAGCATGATAATTGCATACTCAAATGGACATGCAAGTTCATGGCCAAAGAAAAGGATGGGCCACCAAGTCACTCACTCTGTTGGCACAGGGTACTCGGGGAAGAGCTTGCGGAGGATGTGGACGACGTCCTCGCGGTGCAGGACGCGCTCGCCGCAGAGGTACCGACCGGAGGCCTCGGGCGCCTCGAACACGCGGACGTGCGCGTCGGCGACGTCGAGCACGTCCACGTACGCCTGCACGGCGTTGGCGTACTTCTTGGCCGAGCCGTCGAGGTACTTGAGGATGTGCGCGACGCTGGCGTTCACCGTCGGCTGCAGCAGCGGCCCGACCACGAGCACGGGGTTCACGACGACGAGGTCGACGCCCCGCTCCTTGGCCGCGTCCCACGCCGCCTGCTCCGCCACGGCCTTGCCGTAGCAGTACCAGTTCTGGTGCATCCCGGCGTCAACAAAAGCCGTCAAAATCAGGTGCGGTGATGTCGTGCTTATGCAATAATTATGTGTAGTATGGTACAACGTCTACGACAGCCTGAACTTCATGGGGACTATGGAAAAGGCTTTTTCCTGATTCTAATCGATGTCCCATTTTGGTCTGCCGGGAAATTCCCAAAAAGAAATGGCTGCCTAAAAGTCTCTCTTGGATTTGGAACCATTTAAGCAACCCGTTGGTTGTGGTATAAACTAACAAGTACTCTTCACCACTTACAAGATCGTTTACTGTGTAGATGGTTTGCACACGTTTGCATGTTTGTAGTGGAGCAGTTAGCTTGGTTAAAGCAAAATATGCAGCTCACACTAGCTAGAATGCACAAAATGACCATAATTAAGTTCTCCCTGTGTTTCTTCTTTTCCTTTCCAACTCTTATGAAGGTAGCCCTTTATTCTTATGCTCTCTTCTTTCTTTCCCCTAAGTGCTACATAATGTTATTGTAAAGGAATAACTATGGTACACGTGTTTGTATGTTATAAGGTTCACATTTCCTTCTACTTTCACCATTCACTAGTATACTACAAGTGGGAGTAGCTATCGTGTGTGCTAAAGGCCTAAAGTTTGTTTTGTGGTGGAACATAAATACCCGATTCTAATTAAAAAACAGTACCATCATAGTACTCACAAAGCAAAACTATGGTAATTTTTAGAAAAATATGGTAATGATTTTCATTGATAAGGACATGAGCCATGAGACAATTAAACCTCAAATCCTGTGAGTCGTGATACGTCATCACTTATCCGTTGGCTAATCATCTCCATCAAAAGGTTAAATTCTAGGGTTGGTGGTGATAACAACACTCCTACAATCGATAGCCTTTTCCTTCCGTACGTAAAAGGAGGGGACGTGATAGGATGATCGATGTAATTACTGATTGTGTTAGCTTTTGCAGATAAACTGCAGGTTGCTCGAGTGTACGTAACTACGTATTTACGTGGCTAGCTAGTCTCGACATGATTTTAATTGCTGAACCAATTCAGCAATTTTGCATGCACAAAGAAGGTTGCTTACTACAAAGAAAGCATTTTTGCATCGACATATATATCCTTCTCAATCGTGGATATTGCTTTGCTTGTTCAGTATTGTAGCATACTATGTGTGCTACAATCACGCTGCTAATCCATTTCTGGTTATTCTGCATGCAACTAAGAATTCTGAAAGGGAAACCAAATAAGATCGAACGATGTTGACAGAAAGGTTAAGAGAGTAGTAGGAAGTTGAACAGAGGCTTTGCTGACCTTAGTTTTCTTGCAGTATTCGAGGTCACTCCAGCAGGACTCGTCGACGACCACGTCCGGCCCGCGGTTGGGGTCCATGGTGACGGCGCCGATGGACGACGTGAACACCACCCGGCGCACCGTGCCGGCGACCGCGGCCGCGTTTATCACGTACTCCGTGCCCCGCACAGCCGGCTCCACCATCTGCTCCTGTTGATCCAAGTCAATATGCAAACGTGCAGCCAGGTGTTAGCATATATATCTCTACCTACGTAAAAAACAATAAGAGGCGGCTTAATTTGAGTCCGTTCTGCAAGCCGTAAGTACAGGGTCGTCGGTGACGGGGCAGGCGGTGTGGAACACGCCGTGGCAGCCCTCGACGGCGGCGCAGATGGCGGCGTAGTCGAGGAGGTCGGCCTTGCAGAGGATCAGCCTCTCGGCGGCGCCGTCCAGCGCCTTCAGATGGGCGTTCTTGGGATCATCTATATAAATCACGTTAACCCAAAGTTAAGATAGCACTGTACGCTGTACGTACGCTTTCTTGCAGAGTTAAATATCAATTAGTTCTGTAACAAAGTTCTTTCAGGTGTGTGCATGCATGTATATCCAGAGCATATATATATGTGCATGCATGCCTGGGTTCCTCACTGTGCCCTTCACGGTGTAGCCTCTCTCCAGGAGCAGCTTGACGAGCCACGACGCGATGTACCCGGCGGCGCCGGTGACGCACACGGTCTGGCCGTGGCCGGGCAGCTGCTGCGCGACGGCGTCGACGACGACGGTCATCGTCACTTGCACACTTCGTTCTTGCTTGCTAGCAGCAAGCAGCTTTTGTCTAAGCTAGCTCGGTGAGATGGAGAGATCGAAATGCTATGAACGACTGAAGCTTGGTAGGATTTTTGTAGAGAGGGCGGCGTGGAGTACTGCTAAATTTATAAACCGGGTAACAAGGGAAGTAGCTGAGGCCGGCCGTGTGTGTGGACAGTGTGATGGCCCCCCCAGAGCGACTGCGACCTGGAGTTAGGTAAGGCAGTTGCTGGTTTTCATAGCTCGAATTAATCATGAATGGGGTGAAACTTACGGGTCTTTTAATTAGTCTGTACTGATGGGATGAAAGATCTGTAACAACTTCTAAACCAGTGATCTACCTGTAACCACACCGATCTAGCTACATGGTGATTTTCTCCTTTCTTTTCCCTGGCAGCACTCGTACTCTCTGTGGGCAGGGACATTAAGGTGGGTGATGGGGAGACTGCAACTGATGAACAAGTGTAGACGCTTGTACGTGTTTAAGATAATATTAACAAGTAATTCAAGAGTTGGATAAGTGTTCACCAAGATTGAGTATAATAATGGTACTTACCGTTGTACTGCAAACTCCATTTCCACGTTGTTTGTCATGTGTACGTTTTTTAAACCAAGAGTAGAAGCTCTACCATTTATTTTAAGAAGAAAAGAAAACCAATACTGATCCATTAGTCTAAAAGAGTTTAAGGCTTACAACACCTGTCCCAAAGGACATACAAAACACCAAACAATCATAACTATACTGCCTCCTACACATCAAGATACCTAATAACACAGCAAACTACACTAGCTGATACTGCAACAAGCTACACCAAATTAAGAGACTCTGAAGGAGAACAAGGCCTAAGAAATCGCCAAAGAAACACCAGCAACAAGGTCCCACAAGGTACCATCTGAACATGCAAGCGACTCTAAGTAACCCTGTGGAAACATCCCTTTTAATTGCTTCGCATAGCCTTCTATCACATCTTCATTTAGTTCACCATCCTTCCTAATAAGGCCCAACTTCTTCAATAGCTTGACATTGGACTTCTTCGCTCTAGCATTGGGAGTTGGACGAGCAAACCTGCAAGTAGTGAACTTCTGAGATGATGGCTTCGGCTTGGAAAAGGGATTAGGCTTAGAGTCTAACGGTTGCTCGAAAGGTTGCTCCTTGTACCGAAGAATGCTTGGTGTCTCAGTATGGCTTGGGGGAGAGAGAGGCTAAGAAGGGCTATCCACCTCAATGCCACACTCCATATTCTTGAACTTGTCCAAAGCTTGTTCTGCAACATCCATAGGACCTTCGATTTGGCATCCTCGAAGGGATACAAGGAAACCAGAGGACAAAGAATATCCAACAAGGCAGCAACCTCCTAGAGCTTCGGGTTGCCTATGCATAATCCCCAAGGAAAGCCTCATCTTGTGACAATGAGTGCTTGTGAGGAATGCCCAAATGCAAGGTCAACTTTGTTTGTTGAATGGACGATGGTGCTACAACAACACCCTCTACGGACAACGAAGTTAGGCCATCTAGCTAAGGATGAGGATTGGCAAGGATATGCAGTGACTTATGGGCTGACTCACTAGTATCGATGTGGGAATAAGATCCCGATGCGACAAAGTCGACATTACTCTTCACGAAAGCCTTGATTGGAGAAGAGCTCCATGGTGAGCGCGTCGAGTGGGATGTGAAGCTTATCACAAAATGCCTAAGCAACCCCCTGACATAGAGATTGGCGAAGAAAGTCCATCGAAGGACATAAGCATCAAGCACCATCTCGAGGGGGAGGCTTCCTTCTTCTCCATAAAGGAGACACCCCACATGCACGAGGGGGCGGTGATGGAGCATAAAGAATTGGTGAAGGGGCAGTGGGTAGTGGCCGTGGGGAATAGGGCAACTACTTTGGGACACCAAAGGGAAAAATGACCAATGCCCTGGTAGCGAAGAAAACAAAGAGAGTTTCGGCAAACTGCCACTCTATGCTCCATGGAGAGGCAGTTGAAACACCTGCCAAGAAGCGGGGAAGGTGGTGGAGGAGACTTGGAGGCCATCTAGTGCACTGGCGAGAGCTGCAGAGGAGGAGATGAAGCAGCGCTCCAACGTCCCTTCCTGCAAACCTGAATCTAGCCACTATCTTCATCCTCTGGCATCGCTCTACCCGTGCTGCTCATGATGAAGAAGCTGTCACCTCTATGAAGAGGCTGGTGAAGGTGATGGCGGCCTCCCGAGACAAAGATGAGTAGGGTGAAGCTTGGGTATCAACAAAGGGGGCGAAGCCCTTCAGAGATGCTGTCAGCTGTGGCTGGCATGGTGGGGATGAAGGTGTTAGAGATGACAACGATGAAGGTGGCCTTTCGGAGGCAAAGACGAGCAGCGGAGGGTGGCCTCGGGCACTGGTGACTAGCTCCCAAATGGCAGCGACGGAGGAGTCGGAAGGACCTTATTGAGGTCCCCCAATGGCCAGATCAGGCGGCGACGGAGGAGGGCCGGAGTCGACGATGGTAGAGATGACCTTTTAGAGGTGAAGATGAGTAATGCAGCGGCCTTGAGTGACAATGGGGTGGCAGTAGTGGCTGATTTGGCGTCGTTGGTTAGGAAAGATCGCCTGGATTAGACGGCGATGGGCGGTAGGGTGGTGGGCAAGGCGACGGCTGGTCTTTGGGCAGTGGAGTGGAGAGGGAGCCTGCACGAGCGGGAGGTGGAGAAAGGACGTGGAGGGAGGGCGGCGTGGGCACGGGAGGCGGTGGACGCCACCGTTGGAGTGGCGGCCAATGTCGGTGGCTACGGTGAGGGCTAGAGCTAGGTTGCCCTTAGCGTCACCAGTTGCCTGTTGGAGTGATGTCGTTTTAGTTTGACCATCTTTCCCTTTCACACATTTGTCATTCGAGTCATGTGTACGTAAACCAAACATGCGAGGCATTTTTCTCCCGACATGGATGATGGATGTCCACCTTGAACTTAAACCTCAAGTAGTTTTCCACACCAGCACGGTATGCAAACACATGCATGCGAGGCATTTCTCTCCATCGGTTGTGGTTTTTTTTAAGAGAAGCCAAGAGCTTTCATTCATTTGAGGAGTTCAACAAAAAACAATCTTCTGTTAGAGTAGAAGAAAGAAAACTAGGGCTCAAGGAGAGCCACTATGTGGACTCCCAACTGTTGACAAGCAAAGCTCGCACAACAGTGAGCCTAGGAGAAAACTGCACAGCAAAATCAGAGACAAAACTGGACAACTCTCGTGCTTCAGCTAAGATGCACGCGACGGAAGATCCGTCTTTCTTTCGCCTCCACAAATTCGAGCTCAATCAGAAGGTACTTCCTCGTGATGGATCGACGACGTACACTGCCCAAGTGGACCCCTGATAGCGTGTCCGCATCAGTTCATTTAACCGCGTAATTAACGCATAACTGTGTAATTAGGTGATTGCTAATCACATTTATTGCTCTTCTGGTAGATTAGGGCACTCCTAATGCAGAAATTATAAGATAGTTTCTATACTTGCCAATTAATGTAGACACTACCCATAGAAACTATACTCCCAATGGATAGTTTCTACAAATAAAATTTTCATCCAATCATCTATCTTCTCTCTCCTATCATCTACCTATCACAGCTCTTTCTATCTTGGTTCCTGTGTAGACATGGTGTCTATATAAGGGCAGTCCCAGTGCAGAAACCACTTAAGTAGTTTCTATTTATGCCATGTCATATAGACACTACTTTAGACACTATTGTCTCCAATGCACCATGTCTATTTATAACCCAAGCAATTAATTAAGCATCAAAATCTCTCTCTCCTCTCCACCAATCATAATTTTTCTCCATCTATCATGAAGATACCACCATCTCTCCAATGCAAAATTTGGTAGTGTCTATTGCATTGGTTTTCTCATAGAAACTAGGTCTTGTATGAGACCCAGTTTCTTCCTCTTTTTCTTCTCTCTCTTATTTAATATAGCGACACATCATCTAAAACTCCTACATGGCAATCTAATTAATGCCATAGACACTATCCTACGTGGAGCACTGGGACTGCCCTAAGAAACCATTTCCTTATCTCTCCTCCTTAACTCCAATGACACATCAGCATTTTGCTTACTTGGCACCTTATTTAATGCCATAGAAACCATCCATAGTTTCTGCATTGGGAGTGCTCTTCGGCGATTAACTGTTTATCGTACCAATAATTTGCCCGCTTCGTCGCCCACTGGTCTTGGGGGTGGCGGTGGGGATTGATGGGGAGCTAGCGACCAGGAGCAGGGAACGCGCTGATAAGGGAATGATGGGATTGGGGGCGGTCAGGCGAGCGACACTGCGACAGTGCGAGTGACGGCGTGAGACTAGGGTTACCACATTAGAATCTTAGTGTCAACAGGCGGTGGCTGAGGTTAGAACTTGAGAGTTGAGAGAGAGAGAGAGAGAGAGGCTGAGACATGAGAGCGCCATATGGGCCATATGGGGCAGCACATCGCAGTTAGGTCTTGCGCTTTGGTGGAGAGTTATGGTGGGCTTTTACTAATATTTTGGTTTTTCTGGCTATTTCGATTTTTAGAACATGGAAACCCCATTGTACATTAATAGCGCAAAAAATGTTACCACACTGAATACCAAATAAGTTATGGTAGGTTTTTACTAATATTTTGGTTTTTCTGGCTATTTCAATTTTTAGAACATGGAAACCGCATTGTACATTAATGGCGCAAAAAATGTTACCACACTGAATACCAAATAAACCACATTCTTCGGTTTGGTGCGGTTCGGTTTTTCAATTTAGGTATAAAATTGCTTACTTTTACCTCTACGTACAAGTTTTTGGTCTACAGATACTAAAAAAACTATATTAAACCTACAAAGACAGCGGCGACGGTGATAATTAGGGGTGAAAACGGGCTGGATATATGCGGATATTGCTCTTCTTGTATCTTAATCCTGATTTTTCCCAAATTCAGTGCTGGATACAACACGAATTCGAGTTATTTGAGATACGGGCAATTGATAGATATATGACGGATCCAGATCAGGAATAGATAAAAAAAAAATAGACGAATAGTATAGCATATACGTAGAGGAATATATTTTGAACAGATTACATGACCATAATATCATGCGAACCACAATAATTACGTAAGTATCGAACATGAGTCCCTATATATGATAAATATTATGCCTAAATCCACAATTCTACCACTGGAGAGTCCTTGTGTAGCAGCTAGGAAAGGTAGGCGACTGCAATTGCCTTTTGATCGACTAACTCTGTGAGGCCTAAGTTACAAAAATTGCAGATTTTTTCACCGGCTTATCCCAACGCATTTAGCTCTGTTAATATTAGTTTCTAAAAACTAATTTTTACGATAAATAATGTTTTATAATAACTAATTTTTAAATAAATGTCTTTTTTAAAACGATGTCTACTTAATCAAATATAATATATATTATAGTAACTTTATTTATATCAGTTAAAATCGTATATAAATTCATAAGCTAATAATATTATAAGCTAAAACTAGGAAACATGCGCAAAAGCCAATAAGAAGTTCACAACTTCACGCGCCTCCTCGATTCCTCCTCTCACGCCATTGACCATTTTTTCTTCTAAAACTTTCTGCAAACAAATCAACTGCAAAGCAACTCATTCTTCTCAATACCTCATGGCCGTGCTGCGAATCTATTCGATGCTGTGCTGCCGAGCGCGAGCCGGAGGCGCTCATGGCCGTGCTGCTCCGCCTGGACGCCGTCCCGGGGCACTACAAAGCCGTGCGGGAGGCACGGCGCGCCGTGAGCCGCCGCGTGGTCCGCATCCAGGAGGTTCGACGCCGTTCTCGCAGTGCCCAAGGAAGACATATATGGGGTCCCGGCAAGCTTGGAGCAGGTTCTTGAAGGGTGGTGGAGAGACGGCGGCAGCGGCGGTGGTGAGGGCCGAGGTTGGTCCGGTTGTTTTTTTAGCTTCTATTTTTACTTTTTCTACGTTAATTAATTTTTAAATAAAGTGTTTTCTAAAAATAAAATCTACTAATTAATTATAGTATATACTATATCGATTTTATTTATATTAGTAAAAATCATACGTAAATTTCTGTTACTTTATAATCTCTCATACGAACAACCCAAAAATCATAAGTCATAATCAAAAAATATAAGTCTCAACCAAAATGAACCAGATCATCCCGATATCCAGTCCTGTGTCAGATCCGCCGGATACTATTGCTCCGTATTGTACCCTGAATCTGAGTACAACTCCGTAGAACTCGTCCCGAATTCGGTCGGACAGTGATTTCCCTTCCTATATCTGGCCCGATCAAATTTCGGCTCCAGATAAAACAAAAAATATCCGTTCCGGTTTTACCCCAGTGATAATACGATGTGGACTCGATCTAATTCACTGTGATTGATCGGAATAGCACCTGTCTTTTTCTTAATAAAAAGAACCTAATATAATTATAGTTTCACTTTGGTGTGTGATTGATCGGAATAGCTCCTGTCTTTTTCTTAATAAAAAGAACCTAATATAATTATAGTTTCACTTTTCACCAAAGTAGTTAGTGGGTGAGGGAAACTGGGCAAACTATTGGTGTTATGCATTCTCCTGATAAGGGATGGAAATGAATCGGAGATGGTCAAATAGTCTTAAATATGAATATAAATTTATATTTTTTTAAAACGAATACGACTATGAATTTGAATATTCTCGAATACAAATATGAATCAAATGTCATAATGGATATGAATTCGAATCGATTATATACTTAGTTTGATCAAATACGAATATCTTCTTACAACTTCTATAATAAAGCTCGGTAGAATAAATTCCTAGCAGTTTTGCCAGTTTTTGACCATTACTGGTCTCAAACTGCTCAAATTTAAATTTCGAATCACAAAATTCGTCCGGGTTTTTTTTCGAGTTTCGGAAACAGATCGAATACGAATCGAATAGTCTCGAATACGAATACAAATATTCTCGAATATGAATACAAATATTCTCAAATACGGATATGAATATTCTCGAATATGAATACGAACATTTTCGAATACAGATTTTGTTTATCATATTCGTGTTTTCTCGGATACGAATATCAGATAAAACAAATTATCTATTATTGTTTTCTACTCCCGATGCCACAAAAGCGTATGACCACCTCAAGTTGATGCTGCCATATGATCTCATATCAAGCCATGTTCCCGCCTTGTGATCTCTGTTGAACGTGCACCAATCTTGTGCAGGTGTTTTGCTCTGTATGCAGCAAGAGCAGACGCGTACAACTAGAGGTGCAATCAGTTCGGATATTTCTCGATTGACCGTCCAACCGAGTCAGTTCGGATAGTATTTTAGAAAAATAGTCGGTAACCGGATGGTTTTATCGGATATGGTATCGGAATCAGATAGTGATTGTCAGAATCGGAATCGGGAGAGTAGTTTCCGACGGATAGGAGAATATCCGGATATATAATCGGTAATATGTAGTGCTAGTTATTCGGTAATACCCGAATTGGAAAATGATTTAAATTTTTATTTTGGGTTTTGATTTTCAGGAAAGCCCAGAAATTAAAAATAAAAGCTAGAAAATAGCAGGAAACTCCAAATAAATCCTAGAAAATTTCCATAAATTCAGAAAAGTAAGGAACCTAAATAAATAAGTTCAACTTGTTTTAGGCACAATTACTCAACTAAAATAATAACTTGCTCTCTAGGCTTTAATTAAAGGATATAAGAAAAAGGAAATTAATTTCTAGGGAAAATCCAATTAAACCAAATAAATAAATAAGTAAAAAACCAAAATTTTGGGATGCCACAGTAATACTCCTCAGAAAGTGGTTCCAGATGACTATTCTGTTCATTATTGTTGGTATGCATACAAGTTACTCTCTGTACTCAACTTTCAAATGCATGATATCTCTATATTGTATTTAATTATTTATCCTGATATGCATGCTCTATATTTAATTATTTAGGATATTTGTTTTCGCGTGTTATCTGATGAAATATAGTTACCGTATCGAATCCGCTCCGTATTCGTTCTGAATTCGTAACCGATACTATCCGTGTTCGTGTTCGTGTCCGGCACTATCCGTGTTCGACTCTAACTCTAAAAAAAAATCATATAAAATACAGGATAAACAATCATTGATTTATCTGTCCTGATTGTACCCTATGTACAACAACCACCATCGGCGACAGTGGCAGGACCGTCTCGCGGCAGCACCACACGTGGAGGGCCTCGCGCCGCCGGCGAAGAGATGAGGCCGCCGCGCCGCCAATACGCGCGCGCGCCAGGCCACTCCGTCCTGTTGGTTTCAGCAGTAAAAAGGAAGGAAGCCGCACTGAGCAGGAAAAGAGAGGCGCTCCTGCTCGGCTGCTCCGAGTGCGCGGGGGTTGTTGGATGTCGCGTCGCCGTGTCTCTGCGCGTGCGGCCGGGTCCGCACCGCGTCGCTTTCTGCCGCTGCACTCCTCCCGTTTGTGCGCGCCTGTCACGAGCAGCCTCCTGGTGGATCCCCTTAGCTCGATCGATCGATAGGCGTCAGATCAGATTAGCCCGGTAAAGATCAGTTGCAGGACCGAGAGGTTAGTCACATTCTTGAATTTTTTTTTCTTTACATCAAATATTTACTCGAGGGACTATGAGACAGGAAAATCAATAACCTTGTGTCCAAAGTCAGTCAGACCATTATAGATAAGTCGGTCTAACAGCATGCACAAGATCAATTTGATCGGTCTCCTGTTCCTGGATCTAAAAGTCTCTTAGAACTAAATTTAAATACTAAGAACTTGTTCAATTATTATCCAAACACTTTGAATTTTTGCATGATACTTGTTAAAGGCATTAGAAATCTAAATCAATCAAGAATCACAAGATTCTTAGGCTTGACTTCACTAAATTGATAAGAATCAATACTAGATCACAAGAATACAAAAAACTCTAAAACTCAAATTATTCTTGCTCATAAGGATCTAAGGCATGTGGTTTTTCATATCGATTCTCACATATTCTAGCAAGGTAATTCAAGCAAGAGTTCGCACTAGAACTCCCAAAAACACAAAATCACAAATCTAATTCAAAATAAGCAAAATCAAGCAAAAAATACAACATAAGAATATGATTGAGACAAAGTTTTGACCTATTTTCAGTAGAGGATGAAGTTTACGTACTCATGGATGATTGTAAGGTGCAGCCAAAGCATCATTCTTTCATACCTCATGTTCTCTCTCACAACCATGGAAGGAGACAATATGGTAGAACAAAAGCCTAAGCTCTTGAATCCCTGGATCTAACACCTTATCTCCTTCCCTTTAAAAACCAGCAATAAGCCCTAATGGGTCCAACCCATTAGGTCTACCGGTGAAACCTGTTAACCCAACTAACGTGGTTTTACACACACACACGCTTCTCAAAATGTTTACAAGACTCAACCCGCTAACGTCTTAGTAATTGATTCACTTAGCAATTTTAGCTCTCCTTGATCTAAAGCATTTCTCCTTTGTGCCTATCTGTGCTGCAATTTTGATCAAGGCACCAACTCTGTATTTGGCTAACTAACAAAATACCCTCGACGAAGCTTCCGGGAACCATCTCTTGACTTCGTCTTCATCTTTACCTCAAAGCATCTCTGCTTGTTTTGACACATAGCTTGTAGTGCCCAATGACTAACTGTCGTGTCTTTACACATTCGGTCTCCACCGAATGTCTCTATGTGCATCAATCTCGTCATTTTGCCCACCCCATGTACCAACTCATCTCTTCACGATCCTTGTCTTTTTGTGCTTTCCACTTGGGCCACGTAGCCTCACCTATACTAACATGATCGCTCGGATCTCAGCTCCCCCGTCTAGTCCTTGTCCATTGCCGTCAACCTTTAACGTTATCTAAGCCACTTGTATATCCAAAGATCAAGCAACCATCTCGAACACAAATTCTATGCACTTGACTCATGTTAGTCAAAACAATGCATCATGCAACTCAACACAATCAACCAATGGTACCTAGGCCATGCACACACTCATTCAACTTAAAAACCCATCTTCACTGCTTTCTGACCGCACCCACTGGTCTGACGGCGCCTCCTATGACGGTAAGACCGCTCCAGTTAGACCATTGGCCACTTGTCGGTTTGATCTATTAAGTCCACCAGAAAACATCTTTTCTGAAATATTGGTTAAACTCTATCTATTTTCAGCTCCAGTTTTCAATTTTAGTGGCACCTAGTGCAAACTTATACCCAAACAAACCTGCACAAGTGTGTGGTGTTAATTTTACCAAAAGTCCATGATTGGTCTGACCGCTCGCCCCATGGAGATCACCAACCATCAGCTGATCATACTGTCTTCCCCATGATGGTCAAACTGCCAGGCTCACAACCTAATGAATAGGTCAAGGCTGTTCTAACTGCCATATCAGGTCTAGTTAGATCGACTGAAACCTAACAGCACAATCTAAAGCCTTTTTTTATTTTTTTGATAAATTTTAAATTCAATTCAACTAAACTACGAATGGTTCGTTATAAGTATATTATAGAAATTCACGTGGTCTGTGGTTAGTACTCCTCGTGGTGCTCCTAGAGTAGACTTCCCAAATCACATGGTGGAGAGTGATGAACATCGGCGGTGCATCATGAGGCCATGGCGACGCCTTCTGCCGAGACCCAAATGTACAAATCCGGACTCTTCTGTGTATTTTGCATTAGTCCAGGATCACGCTAGTTGATACAGGGTGCCCGATTTTCACGACATAGGATCGATGACGATAACTTGGATCTGTGCAACCTGACGAACTGATGGCGCCAACCACTGTTAGAACAGCAACCTGCGATAAAAGAATTCGTCCAACCACACGCTCATGATCCCGTCTACCTAACCACATAGGTAGACATGTCATCGCTCCTGCAAATCACAAGGAATCACAAGAACAACGGGGTTGAGAACGCCCAATTCCCCTCTAGGTTGCAGTATATGCCCAACCCTAGGAAGAACAAGCGTATAACTCTCTGAAAAATAATAGATTGATTTTTGTGGCCTGTCTTTCCCATGGGGTGGCAGCTGCCTTATAAAGGAGTCCCCCAAACGCACACATAATGGGTTTGAGCCTGACTCCTATTCTATTTGGTCATTGAAACTGATTTAAATCCTAAAGCAATTCAGAATTGAACACTAACTAATTACATGACTGAATTCACGAAATGAAAAACATGAGTTTACAAAAGTATAAACACTTGCATTTCTCTCATATTGAGCCATGGGCTGGCCGCATAAGGCTTTGGACGGTTTCTTCTCGTGTTTGTGGCACCCCTTCCTTCCTCACCTCCCTCTGGTTCACCACTAGTAGCATCAAACAATTCTGGACACAACATCTTCGTCTTCATCCTCTCTTGATTCAAACCTCCAAGATGTCCTCATCACTAGTGCACACAGTGTAAACATAGATGAAATATCGACTATATCATGATTTACTAAGAAAAGACTCAAATATTATTAATCATTAGAGTTGTAATCTTATGGTCAAACTTACAGATAATAGTTTGAAAGGCTTAAGAAACTTGCAGCAAAAAATAAAAAATAAGCTTAGTAGCCATTCGACATGTCCACAAACAATTGACTAGGGAGCGAAGTCCTAATCTGCGAAGTCATCGAAGTATCCTCCTTCACACACCTCTGGTTGGCATGGTTCTTTTTCAGCAACTGAGCAAATATGGATATAGCCATGAGTACATAGTGTACTCAGCAAGTCATTTGCTAGGCTTATCAAAGGATGGCTGAAAGGTTATTGTTGTGGCTACAGACCAAACAGAGAGAGAGATGGTAGTGGAGAGTGATGAAGATAAGTGTAATGGCCTGGGTCTTCCCATGGCTCCTCATCATATATATACACACATGAGGAGTGTTTTTACAGATATACCCTTACATCTGGTTATCCCCTCTGGGGGCAGTTATGTCATTACACATGGCCTATTCTGGGCCTTATAATCTCCTACCAGGCCTGCTGGGTTTAGGTGGGGGCCACCCCTACGACAGTTATTTTTGCAGAAAGCAGCAACTTAAAGTAAATACAATAAATAGATTGAAAAGCGAGATTTGAAAATTATTACTAAGTAATTGATCAAAGGAACTGAGAATAACCACAAGTGAATTGACCATTCACTCCAATGAACCACTTGTGAACTGACCATTCATATAAGGAACCACTAGTGAATTAACCATTCACTTCCCAATTTAATCCCAACCAAACCTTTATAAAAACTCTACCCCTTGTATGAAATCACAGAGCATTGTCCATAACTGAAGACACAGTTATTCGAATAGTTTTACACTCTACAGAGGTTGCACAATTTTATCCACAAGACATGATAATCTCATATTACCACGCGATTAACACGCTTCCTTTGGTGTAAAACTCAAATATGGCCCTGTTTTAAGTCGTTTTGCTCTTTTAGGCTATAAAGAGTGAGTTTGTGGAATTCTTAGCTTTTATTGAAAGCTTCTTAAAACCAAACCTTCAAATCAATCATATATATCTATTTCATACTCTTTATGATCAAATTAAGATGAATTCATTACCAAGCTCTTTGTTTTGGAAAGACTCCATTTTGGCTTAACTTTCTTTTGCATTTTTGGTGATTAATGGCGAAAGGGGGGATTTTTGTATGCCACATTTGGTTGGTTGATATATTGTCTTATGCTTTCACTTTATTTGGTGCATGTCTTGAGGAGCATCTCATTCATACACATAGCCTCCCATATATATATCGTGTGCACAAGCATGTCATTCTCATATGTATATTGTTCGAATTGCTTAGTGACATGTATGGATATATTTCAATAGCTTAAATTCATACCATATGTTGATGTTATATCCAAATGTTGTCATTAATAATGGATTTGTCATCAATTACCAAAAGGGGGAGATTGTAAGTTTAAGCTCCAATTAGATTGGTTTTAGTGATTAATGACAAATCTAAATGTGAGTTTAACTCGATTAATGACAAATCTTAACGTGAGACAAACTCTTTTGTTGAATATATTATTGCTTAGTCTCATTTTGATAAAAATGTGAAAATCATGAAGGTATGCATTCGATATCATATTTCTCATATACTATTGCATTACTCAGATCCAATATAGATTGAACTCCACCAAAAGTCCAACTTGAATATGTGCGTATGTTTCTATTACACATTCTTGTATGCACACATTTAGAGAGAGTTCAATCTATATTTTGTGGTTTCATTAGTATTGATCCTTGTTCTCTATCCACATATAATTGGTATCTCTACTTTGAAACCTATCCTTTTTGAGTATATAAAAATTGTGTAGTTCATATATACTCATGATTGATTTAAATTCAATCACTTTCAATCAGGTTGTCACAATGTGTTTATCTTACTTATTATGTGTTAATGATTGGATGATTAATGACAATCAAATATATAGCTTTACTAGCAATTAATTTGAAGACAAACACTTCTATTGAAATGAGTTAATTGCTTTGAAAACTTATCCTAGAGTATACAATTATTGTGTACATGATGTATACTCACAAATCATTTTATTATCTTATTGTTTGTTGAGATTATCATCAATTAACGAAAAGGAAAAGATTGAAGAATCTAGACCCACCATTATGAGTTAATGGTATGTGTATAACTTTGAGACTAATATTTTTCATGAGTTGGATAAATAGGTTAAGTCTCATGATGAGTATGGCTTTGGATGTCTTCATTTGTTGAAGATCATCAAGTCAAGTTTCGAGATGGAAGATGACTTCATGAGTTGAAGGGCATCAAGAAAAGGAAATGATCATGAGTTGATCAAGATCCCGAAGAGAAGTTGATCAAGATTCCCAAGAGGAGATGATCATGAGTTGATTATCAAGTCAAGAGATGACATATCATGTATTGATGGAGTTCAAGTGAAGAATGCATCATGGGTTGATGCATATCAAGACAAATATTCGGACTTGAAGTGAAGATATGCATCATCAGGCTTCAAGAGGTTGCTCAAGGCAAATGTATGACTAGCTAGGGATAAAGATCCGTTTTCATTCTTTTATTGGCCTTGATGTTTGGTTGTAAGACCAGATTGCTAGTATATGATTGCCGTACTATTAAGAGGGGTCATGTCTAGTAGTTTGAGTCTCATCATATATTGATAGCTCAATCACGCTTGCTCTAGCTCTCCGTGGTATGATGCTATTATTTGCAAATGTGTTTTGCAAATAGCTGTGGCTCATGCATTTAATCCTCGTAACATGTGACTATACTTTTGCAAATGTGTTTTGCAAATGGTTGAAGTCCATGTTTCCTAATCCATGTGGCATGAGGCTTATATTTGTGAATGTGTTTTGCAAATGTTTGAAGCTTATGCACAATCCTTGTAGCATGTGGATTAGATTTGCGAATGTGTTTTGCAAACATGTTGAGTCCATGTACTTATACCTTATGTCATGATCTCGAATGTGTGAAAATGTATTTTGCAACTTGTTGAAAATCATGATGTGATCTTTGTGTGCATGGTACTATAATTTACAAATATATTTTGCAAAAATTTATTGAAGTATATGCACTTTTAAAAAAATTGATATGACCGCAATGTGTATAGCGGTACAACTAGCCAGCGATATGACCACATGTGAGATGTGGTAATACCGCATCTCACATGTGGTCAAAAGACCAGTGTGGTTGAACAAGACTAGAGTAATTGAAGGCCAATGTGGTCGAACAAGACCAGTGTGGTCAAAAGATCAGTGTGGTCGAGCAAGACCAGTGGTCAAAGATCAATTTGGTCAAAGACCAATGTGGCCGAATAAGACTAATATGATCGAAGACCAATGTGGCCGAAATAAGACCTATGTGGTCTGACCAGCCTGTGTGGCACGATACTACTGCACCCCGGTAGTACCGATTGTGTCGAGCTATATGACCGCATTGCGGTATGACCGATTTATACTTGGCGGTACGTTATTTCCAGAGAGATGGCTTTTGGAGACATTTCTCTCCTCCAGAAATCGGTAGTACCAATTTGGTATCGCAGTACTACTAGAGTACGGTAGTACCGAACATATACTTGCGGTGGTACTGCAATTGCTTAATAACTGGTAGTTTTATAGTCGTTACGAGGAAAATGATGGTACCGGCTATATAACAGCGACAGTACTGGTTTTTATATTTTTTGTTCCCAACAGCTAGTTTCTTTGTCTAGGCTGATTGGAGAGCAATTTTTGGTACTCTATTTCACTCTCTTGAGCTAGTGTGAGCTTCTCCTCTTAATTGTGCATGTGTTACACCTTGTGAGCAAGGAAAGAGGTCTCTAGTTGCATGTGTTTCATCTAGAGGTAGATTTCGTATCCACTTGAGCTTGTACATTCGTTGCATGTGGTGAGAGTCAAGCAAGAGGCTTGACTTGTTACTCTTGTCGGTTAGCGACTCCTAGACTGTGTTGGAGGTGCCGTGTCCGGTGATCTTCTCAAAGAAAATTGTGAGAAGGCATGTTGTGTTGTGAAGGTTGGAGCTCACATCCCTGAAGGGGGAAGAGCTACAACTAGTGGAATTGAGGTGTTTGGCTTAATTCATAGAGCTGGTCCAATTCATTTAGGCTTACCTCAACGTAGACTATGGGAGACCGGCAAGTCTCCGAACACCACGGTAAAACATCGTGTGTCAATTGTGGTTTAATCTCTTGTGCTCAATCTACGTTGAAGCAATTTACATTCGTAGAATGAAATTGATTGATTGTCACCCTAGAATTGCAAACCTTGATATAGACATAGCTTGTTGGTGCACTTAGTGAAACTAGTTGATTTAGGCCTTAATTGTGCAAAACCGAATTGATTTACGCTTTCGCATTATAAACTTGGTTTTAGCCAAAAAAAATTTAAAATTGTCTATTCACCCCCCTTTAGTCGGTCTCCTCGATCCCACACCGAGTGGGCCGCATGCCTGGCAGGCTACATAGCTGGGCCAGCTGAGTTGGGCCAAAACCTGACAAGCCTAGAAGGCCAAATAGGCTAAGTCCAATGGCTAAAGCCAATTGCTATTCACCCCATCCACTACTATTCAAGGCTAAGCCCAATACTGTACAGGACACTAAAACCAACCCAAATCCATTATTGTTCATTCAACTTGACTCATTAGGAATAATGTCAATCTGTTACTATTCACTAGATCCATTACTATTTAATTTGTTTATATCTATTTCAATAATGTCGAGCCCATTTAAACAATTCTCAGCTTCATTCAAGCCACCCAAGCTCCATTTAAACCCTAACCACTCAAACATAACCCTATTCAATATTTTCTGAATTTTACTTCTTTTTTACTTCTTTTATTTATCCTAGCTCGTATTCTTTCGACTACAGACTTATTTGTTTATTTCTTTTGCGATAGCACCTTGTTGTGGTCACAAACCAAACAGAGAGAGTGTGTAGTAGTGGAGAGTTAGGTAAGTGAATGGCTTAGGGTTTCTCCCCATGGCTTGTGTTACATATATACATCCACATGAGGGGCGCTTTTACAATTATACCCTTACACGTGAGTATTCCCCTCAGGGGTACACATGTCATTATACATGTCCCATTTTGGGTCTTACATCCTTCTAACAGGCCTACTGGGCTTAGGTGGGGGCCACCCCTACAACACACCTAGTTTCGCTGATCCGACCGTCTCAGGAGAAGATCAAGACACAGGAGACTTAGGACCAGTTGAAGAGTTTGAATAGGAAGCACTACTACAGAAAGGCTAATAGTAGACGGCAAATCACAGACGGTTTTGTGAAACCGTCTGTAATGTAAACTATTACAGACGGTTTTAATTTGAAGGCCGTCTGTGGTATTTGTGGCGGGAAAAAGGAGTATCACAGACGGTTCTTACCGCTGAACCGTCTGTGATACTGGAATATCACAGACGGTTTTTATTAAAAACCGTCTGTGATAATCTGGGATTATCACAGACGATTTTTTATTAAAAACCGTCTGTGTTGTGTCGACTATCACAGCCGGTTGTTGTTAAGAACCGTCTGGGAATGTTCACAGACGGTTTTTCACAAGAACCGGCTGTGATGTCCCTTTCTCTGTCACATTCTAGATCAGAGGTTAATATATAAGTACACATTGCTTCTAATAACTTAACTACAGAACTACTGAGACAAGAGATCACAAATTAAAGGCAAATTTATTAATTTCAATTAGAGGCAAATTTATTACAAAAGTCGCACAGGTACAGAGTTTCCCAGATTGTATTCTTTTGGGCTTCGTAAGCTTCTTCTTCAACTTGGGGACTTGGAGGATCAGCCGCTAAATTCTCGAACGCCGTTAAGATTGCCCTTGTCCTTAGCACTTCCTCGTGCAGCCTGGGCAAATGATCAGCAGCATCCATAATGTCGTAGAGGATAGCATGAAAAGATTCCTCAGAATCTGCCGTTTCTGCTTGATCGGCAAGGCTATCCATCAGTCTCTGCAATGCGTGTAGAGCTTCTTCCGCATTGCGCACATTGTGGAGAAGAACTAGGGTGAGGGCCGTTTCCCTTTCTTGAGCGGCAGCGAGACGCCTCCGTCGACGGCGGAGGATCAGGTCAAGCTGACGGATGCAAGAAAGTCGGGGAAGGAGAGCAGGGCGGGTGCGGAGAAGCTGCTCCAGATGCAAATTGCTGGCCGCCTGTGTAAGGTTCCGGCCGAACAATTCGTGATGAACAGATGAGAGGAAGGAGATGATCACAAGAACAGTAGTAGAAGCCATGTTGTATTGTATATTGTATTGTACGTACGTAGAAGACCTGGATTAGGAGCGCATATTTAACCTTTAGCACAAACGGTTCGTATACCCAAACATTAATGATATAGACGCTTCGTATAACGATCGAGAGACGTTAATTAGATGATCGAAACACGAAGCGTTCTGGCATCGAAACACGCGCGAAGCAGTTCTGATATGAAACCGTTCGTCTGATATTAATATCACAGACCGTTATTAATACGAGCCGTCTGTGATAACTAAACATCACAGACGGCTCATATTAATAACCGTCTGTGATAACTAAACATCACAGACGGCTCGTATTACGAACCGTCTGTGATAACTAAACATCACAGACGGCTCGTATTAAGAACCGTCTGTGATATTTATTATCACACACGGTTCGCGTTAATAACCGTCTGTGATAATTACATACCACCAATAATTGGCGTGTGATATCACGTGTCACCAATAATTGGCGTATACCCAGGATTTCGATCTCACCCGTCCATTCTCTCCACATCGAATGGCTGGCACCAGTTCCTCCCACGGCCAGGCCCTTATTAATAACTCCCCATCAACCTTTCCACCGGTACTAGTCACGCGTGAGTTCATCCACTAGCTAGCTTCCTGCATGCATCTCCCCTCCGCTGTGAGCTAGCACCTCCATCGCGGCAGGTCCGGTTCATACTAAACAACACACTCTTGCCGTAAGTGTCGTAAGTGTGTCTTGTTTAGTGTGACCGGTCGTGCCGCGAAGGGTTTGTTAGCTTGATATCCTGTAATAGATCGATCTGAATGTGTTGTTGAGTTTTTGTGCTTGCCTCTGTATTTGCATGTTCCTCGACGATGCCGACTACTGTCGAGATGTTGCCTGAAGCTAGCTTCCTGCATGCATCTCCCCTCCGCTGTGAGCTAGCACCTCCATATCGCGGCACGTTCGGTTCATACTAAACAACACACTCTTGCCGTAAGTGTCGTAAGTGTGTCTTGTTTAGTGTGGACCGTCGTGCCGCGAAGGGTTTGTTAGCTTGTTATCCTGTAATAGATCGATCTGAATGTGTTGTTGAGTTTTTGTGCTTGCATCTGTATTTGCATGTTCCTCGACGATGCCGACTATTGTCGAGATGTGATGTCCACTCCGACAATCCTTCTTTTTCCTGCAAAATTCAAGGCAATTTTATTACAAAAGTTCAAAAAAAGACATTTCCAGATTTTTCAGCAGCCGACGTTGCCGACTTCTTCTCTGAGCGACTATCCATCTGCTTTTTCCCACTTCTTTTCTTCATCCGAGGCCTGCAGCTGTGTCTTGAGGAATGCCACATCTGAAGACCCAAGAGCTGGTCAAGAACTGGTCTTCAGATGTGGCATTCCTCAAGACACAGCAGCAGGCCTCGGATGAAGAAAAGAAGTGGGAAGAAGCAGATGGATAGTCGCTCAGCGAGGTCGGCATTTGGGTATCACAGACGGTTCTATTAACGAACCGTCTGTGATAAAACAATCACAGACGGTTATTAACACGAACCGTCTGTGATAGTATGCATCACAGACGGTTCGTGTTAAGAACCGTCTGTGATAATGTAAACTATCACAGACGGTTATTTATGTGAACCGTCTATGATAGGCAACAATCACCGACGGTTATTAAGTTGAACCGTCTGTGATATTGCTTGTATCACAAACGGTTCATATTAGTAACCGTCGGTGATAATTCACAGACGGTTATTAATACGAACCGTCTGTGATGTATAATTTTCACAGACCGTTTGTGGTTGGAACCGTCTGTGATATTCTGCGTAGTATTAATTGCTTGGCGTACTTGCTTGAAGGATGTCGACACCGATCTGTCTTCATTGCGCTTCATCGGTGGAGCAAGGCGGCCGGCTTTAGGGAGTTGGGGGCGAAAAAATATCACCGTCTTCTTAGTGATCTGATCAGAGGTTAGTATACTTAACATTCTTAGTGATCTGATCAGAGATTAGTACTCAATTACATAACATTCTTAGTGATCTGATCAGAGGTTAGTAGTAGGGGTAATAATCATTTTTGACACCCATTTGTCACTTGTGTAGCGTAGATGGACCGAAGCTGGATGTATATTGAGAACCGTGTGTGTGAAGAGTACATTACTGGCGTGTCTGCTTTTAGAAGGGCGGCCGAGCTGGATATGTTGAAGAAGGGGATGAAATATATGTATTGCCCATGTATTGATTGTGATAATCTCAAGATGTTTAGCAACTCAGCGCAGATTGAAGTTCACTTGATTCGAAGGGGTTTCAGAAAAGGGTACAAATGTTGGACCAGTCACGGTGAAGAAAAAAGTACACAAGAAGGTAGTTATGACATAGTCGAGGGAGGCAACGATATACCAGATGTGGACTGTTCTTTCGATCATGAGGATAGGTCGCAGGATGACAATCTGGATCAGATGTTACGTGATGCAGAAGGGAACTATAGTGAGAGAGAGTTTGGTAAATTCGAGGGCTTGATGGAGGACTCGGAGAAACCTTTGTTCCCGGGCTGCAAGCCGCAATACACGAGGTTGTCATCAGTTCTAGAACTGCTAAAATTGAAGGCAAGCAATGGTTGGTCCGACAAGAGTTTCACGGCATTATTAGGTCTCCTAGTGGACATGCTTCCAACAGGAAATGTGTTGCCGAGAACCACCTACCAAGCCAAGAAGATTCTTTGTCCATTAGGAATGGAAGTAGAAAGAATACATGCATGTCGGAATGATTGTATCCTGTACCGTAAAGAGTATGCTAGCTTACATGTTTGTCCGGTGTGCAAAGCATCCCGATACAAGCGTAAAAATGACTCTGATGATGGGAAGGGCATCGAGGTGAAGCAAGGACCTCCTGCTAAGGTGATGTGGTATCTTCCTGTAATCCCCCGTTTGAAGCGTTTATTTGCAAACCGCAAGGATGCAAGATTGATGCGTTGGCACTACGAGCAGCGTAAGAAAGACGGAATGATAAGACATGTTGCTGATTCTGCCCAGTGGAGGAACATCGATAGGATGTTTGTAGATTTCGGTGTGGAACCGAGAAATATAAGGTTTGGGTTGAGTACAGATGGAATGAATCCTTTTGGTAACATGAGCAGCCGACATAGCACCTGGCCCGTGACTCTGTGCATGTACAACCTTCCTCCTTGGCTGTGTATGAAGCGGAAATATATTTTGATGTCACTACTTATCCAAGGGCCGAAGCAACCTGGCAACGATATTGATGTGTTCCTAGCCCCATTGGTGGAAGATCTTGCAATACTGTGGAATGAAGGGGTACATGTATGGGATGCGGACAAACGAGAGAACTTCACTCTACACGCCATGTTGTTCTGCACCATTAATGATTTTCCTGCCCTTGGTAACCTGTCAGGGTTGAGTATAAAAGGAGCCAAAGCGTGTCCGCACTGCTTAGATTATACCGAGAGTGTGTGGTTGAACAACTCGCGAAAAACTGTGTACATGCGTCACCGTAGGTTCCTTCCAAAGTATCACCCATACCGCAAGATGAAGAAACAATTTGACGGAAAAAAGAGGATGACTCAGTACCAAGACCTTTTAGCGGGAAAGAGGTGTATGATATGGTCAAGGATATAAATGTTGTGTTTGGAAAGGGACGTAAATTGAGGAAGAACATGTGGAAAAAGAGGTCAATATTTTGGGACTTGCCTTATTGGGAGCACTTAGAAGTTCGCAATTGCATCGATGTCATGCACGTAGAGAAGAATGTGTGTGACAGTTTGATTGGTCTCTTACTGAACATTCCTGATAAAACAAAGGATGGTGTTAACGCAAGGCGTGACTTGGTCGCTATGAACATCAGGACCGAGTTAGCACCGATAGAGACCGATAAAGGCCGGACGTACCTTCCCCCAGCATGTTACACTCTGTCTAAGTCCGAGAGAACTGAATTGTGCCAGTCCTTAAATGGTGTGAAAGTTCCATCCGGTCACTCCACAAGCATGAAGAAACTTGTTTCCATGGAACATTTGAAATTAATTGGCATGAAGTCTCACGACTGTCATGTGCTAATGACTCAAATGCTACCTGTTGCAATTAGAAGTATTTTGCCGAACAAGGTTCGAGTGACAATCATAAGGCTATGTTATTTCTTCAACGCAATTGCTCAGAAGGTCATTGATCCGGATGGACTAGATGCTCTGCAAACCGAGGTGGTGACAACTCTATGTCATCTAGAGATGTATTTCCCTCCATCATTTTTTGATATCATGGTCCATCTCATTGTCCACCTTGTGAAAGAGATAAAAATATGTGGCCCCGTATTTCTACGTCATATGTACCCTTTCGAGAGGTACATGGGAATTCTGAAGTCCTATGTACGCAATCGATCTCGACCGGAGGGTAGCATCATCGAAGGTTATACAACAGAAGAGGTCATTGAATTCTGCATCGGCTACATTTCTCAGGTAGAGCCGATAGGTGTACCTCTATCTCGTCACGAGGGGAGGTTAGAGGATATAGGGACTATCGGGAGGAAAGCAATAACTCCGGATCAAAATACGTATGCTCAAGCCCATTTCATGGTTTTACAACACATGACTGAAGTGACCCCATATATTGAAGAGCACAAGGACATGCTACGTCAGGAGAATGCAGGCCGATCAGAAGTTTGGATCACGAGACAACACAACCGTCAGTTCAATGAATGGTTGAAGGCGCAATTGACTAGGAGGTCGTCAAATGAAACACTACAATGGTTGGCAAAAGGGCCAAAATTTACAATTGTGACATGGCAAGGATACGACATTAATGGCTACACATTTTATACAACAGATCAAGATAGAAAGAGCACAGTGCAGAACTCAGGTGTCCGCATAGATGCCTATGATTCGCACGGCAGTACCGCTGGCCGAAGCTCGTACTACGGGCTTGTAGAGGAGATTTGGGAGCTTGACTACGTAATTTTCAAAATTCCTCTATTTCGGTGCCGTTGGGTCCAACTCCCACGGGGTGTAAAGGTTGACAAGTACGGCGTCACTACCGTGGACCTCGAATGTGTAGGATACAAAGACGAACCATTCGTACTCGCGAGGCAAGTTGTTCAAGTATTTTATGTAACCGACCCGGCAAATAAGAAGCGCCATGTAGTTCTTCAGGGAAAAAGAAGGATTGTCGGGGTTGAGAATGTTGTGGATGAGGAAGAGTACAATCAATTTGATGATTTGCCTCCATTCGGAGACGGCATCAGGCTCGATGAAGAACAAGGCGATGAAGCAAGCTATATGCGTATCGATCATCGTGAAGGGCTTTATTTAAAATGATATAGCCAAAGTGTAATAAATGATATAGGTTATGCATGTGTTTTTCATAAATGTATGTATGTTCCATTGTAATTATAAAATGACTAAGGAACCCATGCATTGTAATTGTAAAATGACTAAGGAACTATATGAAATAGTTATATTTATGGTTATGCTTGCGTTTTTCATAAATGTATCTATGTTCCATATTGTAATTGTAAAATGACATAGGAACCTAGCTGGCTGCGGGTATTTATAGTGAACTATCACAGGCGGTTTACCAAAAGAAACCGTCTGTGATAACACATCACAGACGGTTCTATCGACATAACCGTCTGTGATATTCATTATCACAGACGGTTCTATCTATAGAACCGTCTGTAATAATGCATATCACAGACGGTTATATTGATAGAACCGTCTGTGATAATGCATATCACAGACGGTTATATTGATAGAACCGTCTGTGATAGATCATCTTTAAATACCCGCAGCTAGGTCTGCGGAGTCCGCTCTGCCGCAGTCTCTTGTCTCCACTCTGCAGCGCCCCTGCTAGCTAGGTTTTGCTCCCTCCCTCCCGACGCCACCGCTCCCGACGCCGCCGCTCCCTCCCTACGCCGCTCCCTCCCGAAGCCGGCTGTCCCCCCCGACGCCGGTCCCTCCCTCCCGACGCCGCCGCTCCCTCCCTACGCCGCCCCCTCCCGAAGCCGGCGGTCCCCCCCGACGCCTGTCCCTCCCTCCCGACGCCGCCGCTCCCTCCCGACGCCGCTCCCTCCCGAAGCCGGCGGTCCCCCCCCGACGCCGGTCCCTCCCTCCCGACACCGCCGCTCCCTCCCTACGCCGCCCCCTCCCGAAGCCGGCGGTCCCCCCCGACGCCGGTCCCTCCCTCCCGACGCCGCCGCTCCCTCCCGACGCCGCTCCCTCCCGAAGCCGGCGGTCCCCCCCGACGCCGGTCCCTCCCTCCCGACGCCGCCGCTCCCGACGCCGCCGCTCCCTCCCGACGCCGCTCCCTCCCGAAGCCGGCGGTCCCCCCCGACGCCGGTCCCTCCCTGTGCTTCACATGTTAGCTTTATGATATATATATGCTTCACATGTATATATATATATATATATATATATATGCTTCACATGTTATATACTTCACATGTATATGCTTCACATGTATATATATATATGATTCACATGTTATATGCTTCACATGTATATATATATATGCTTCACATGTGTATATATATATATATATATATATATATATATATATATATATATATATATATATATATATATGCTTCACATGTTATATGCTTCACATGATATATATATGCTTCACATGTATGTATATATATATATATGCTTCACATGTTATATGCTTCGCAAGGTCTATTTGGAAGGCTCATAGCTCACTGCAATTAGCTAATCGTTAGAACTTTGTCAAAGGGCATAAAGCAAGTGACACACTCCAGTGTATCTTGTTCAATGAACTTGATGCACTGGTTTGTGTCACTTGATTCATAGAACTTTGACAAGCTGGGTCCATAGCTCACTTCAGTTAGTTTTTTCTTAGAAGAGAGATGGCGTCCACACAGTCTTCGTCGTCGTCATCTGGGTCTCACGCTCCCAAGACTGCGAAATCTAAACGTGGCCGAGGAGTATCGAAATGGCCAGAGGGCCGAATGACCATCACGGTGGTCTCTCCGGATGGGGTCCCTCTGGAACCGTCGAAAGCAGCGTCATCATTTCGGACTACCTGCGGAATAATTGGAAGGCAACGGGTCCCCATCACCATAGCAAGCTGGAAAGATTTGACAAAGGATCACAAAAATCAGCTATGGGAGGAACTTACAAATTCGTTCGAGTTCCCAGCAGAAGCACAGGGACTCGTGCAACGGCAAGCGCTCCTCGCGATGGGAAAGGCATGGAAGAATTTTAAGAGCACTCTTGTGACGAAGTACGTGGCCGAGGATGTCACGCCCTTCACGAAGTATCCTTTCGTGTCGCCGGAAACATGGGAGGCCTTTGTGCAGATGAAGACGACGCCCGAATTTGTACAACAAAGTGCGGCGCACAAGGATCTCCAGTCACAAAACACGCACCCTCACAGACTCGGCACTGCTGGGTACGCGGGTAAAATCCCGCAATGGAGGATGCAGGATGAGGTCGCAATCCGATCGGAGGCCTCTCCGCCATTTGCCGGGATCGCAAACGAGCGCGCTCGAAACTGGTTAAGAGCGAGGTCATCAACCACATCTTCGGGTGTCTCTTTCAAAAACCCCGCAGATGAGGAAGTGTCCCAACGCATGGTAAAATATGTTAAACAACATACTTGTTAACACCTCTTGAACTTCATGGGTTCAAAAATAACATGATTAATTGCCTCTTGCAGCAATCATTGACTACCGAATCTTCTCGTGGCTCCTTTGAAGAATATAGGGAGATAGATTTACTATCACAGGCCTTGGGAAACAAGGAGCACCCAGGTCGCACACGAGGCATGGGGGTTTATGTACCTTGGAGGCACGGATTTCCAGATTACTCCGAGACATATAGGAGTAGGAAGAGATCCAAGGCGTACCGCAGCGAACAAATAAAACAGGAGCTTCATGCTCAACTTGAGGAACAACTATCTGCCTCACTTCAAGAGCAGACTGCCTCACTTCGAGGAGAGATAGATTCGTTGCGGGAAGAACTGAGACAAGTCCGCAACCAATCGCAACCCACTCCTAGTACTGCGGTACCCAGTCCCCCTCAACGTCGCAGTAGCTGCGCGTCCACACCAATTTCTGAACATAGCGACGACCACTTACGTATTGATGACATTCAGGTAATGTACCTCTTTAGAATGGTACATAGATCTCTCTGGTGGACGCCTTAACTCATCTTGTATCGTTATGTAGGAGCCCATGCCTTGCACCCTCACAGTCAGGCTTGTTGGCTCTATTCCCGTTGATGCTGGGCGCGGCATGGTGTATCCATTGCTACCAGGGACGCTCGTGCACGGTGTACAAGTAGACACCGGTTTCATGAAGGTCCAGGTGGACATGATTAATGATATTTTTAAGCCCGTCCCTCTTGAGAAGCCCCCAAACGAAGAGATTAAGACATACGGGGATGCCGTCCACACATTCATTCAGTGGCCCAAGAGGGACATCGTCCTCGACATGTCTGTGCCACAATCTTCACATCCAGTGGCCCAAGAGGGACGTTGCCCTGGACCTGGCACATCGGCTCCGGTGGCTTCACCTCCACCTCCAAATCCAGTAAAGTCTGTTGCATCGGCTCCCGCCGAGACGCCACCGAGAACATATCATAAGCGAGGCTCCAAGGCCTCCAAGGCTCATGTGACGAAAGTTAAGCCGCGTCCCGTGCCATGGAAGTTTGTTCTAGGAGTGTCGTTATTGCCCGATTCACAATTACGCCAGGTTGGTATGATTTGCAATAGATTGCATGCCTGGTACATGGAGAAGTCCAACATGAAGCCAAACCGGCAGAGTGCATTGACTCTGAAATATAACGACACGCATTTCCTCAACGACTTGGGCTACATCGTCGTGACATTCGATGATTTATTCTTACTATTCAATCTCGACGAACTCGACGCCTCACTTCTACGATGCTGGACACTGTAAGTGTACTGCACAATGAAGTTCTACATTCACGTTATACAGATAAATGTCATTACTCTTTCTTTATGTATAGATACATGATCCAAGAAGTCCGGCGATCGCGACGACCAGTGGGTTTCCTCGACCCTCACTTGGTCTCCGAGCAATGTATCAATGCAGATGCATCCTTCGTGCAAGGTTACATAACGAGGGGATTGATTGCTCACACCGACAAGGAATACATCATGGTACCCTTCAACCAAGGGTAAGTGCTTCACTAGTTGCCACACATATGTTTCATTTGTACATTACATGCGGCATGAACTTAGGATTAATCACTATGGCGACACACATGACTAGGCATCACTGGATTTTGCTTGTGATTGTACCAAAGTGGAGCAAGGTAATATACCTTGATTCCCTCCTTAGGAGCAACCACGACTTCAGTCTTGTGCAAGAAGTACTTAACAGGTAAACTCATTTCCTCCATACATAACTCTATTGTAATATTTCTTTTGTTTGCCACGGCCGAGGATAAGTTTTTTGAATCACGTAGGGCGTTTGCCGATTATGTTGCTCAAGGAGGAAGACACGACAAATCCAGTGACACGCTTCGACACAAAACGCGATTTCCGGTACCCGCTACAACACAACAATCCTATATCATACTTTGTTATAATGCCTCTAGAATTGACAATACCGATGTATGTAATTCTATTTTTGCAGTGCCACCAGCAGCTACAGGGCAACGTATGTGGATTCTACGTTTGCCGCCATATGAAGGAAATCATTGCTACTAAGATCAATGATCCAGAGGTTTGTCAGGTCCTTCCAATAATTATTACTTTCTGATTATATATATGTATTTGTATTACACACACATGCTAATTAATGACTTAACATTGCTCCTAGCGACAGCGGGTGCACTTCGACGAAAGTGCATATGATCTTGACAATCTCATGGAGATTCGTGCAATCATCTCCCAATTCTTGCTAGGAGAGGTCATAAGTAGGAAGGGAGAGTTCTACGCCGGCAATGGTGATAATTAGATGTTGAAACATTGGATTCAACTGTACAAATCAAACAATTCCTTCAAATGAATTCATTTGTCAGATTTTGTGTAACGATTTTCATTCTATATATATATGTATGTGATCTGCTGTGTACGAATTTTGTTGTAATTTACTATGAGTTGCAATTAACTTATATCTGTCATTTATCTGTAATCTGCTTGCTTGCTTGCGTTCGGAGGGCATGGCTAGCATATCCTGAGGCTAGCCAAAAAATATCAAATAAAATGGATGATGCACTTGGTATCACAGACGGTTTGTTGTTAAAATCCGTCTGTGATACAATATCACAGACGGTTTCAAAGAGTGCCGTCTGTGGTGTGAATGATATCACAGACGGCCTTTACTACTGACCGTCTGTGATACACAAATATCACAGACGGTTAGTAATTAAAACCATCTGTGATATACAAAATATCACAAACGGTTAGTAATAAAAACCGTCTGTGATATTGTATATATCACAGACGGTCTTTATTACTAACCGTCTGTGATATTCGAGTATCACAGACGGTTTTTTTATAAAAAACCGTCTGTGATAGTCTCGTATCACAGACGGTTTTTTTAAAACCGTCTGTGATACAAGACTATCACCGACGGTTTTTTATAAAAAAAAACCGTCTGTGATACTCGAATATCATAGACGGTTAGTAATAAAGACCGTCTGTAATGTTGTTATCACAGACGGCTTGGGAACCGTCTGTGATAACCACAAGTATCACTGACACCTAGACACTGACGGTTCAGGAACCGTCTGTGATGACGGTTCCGAACCGTCTGTGATAGGGCTGTCTGTAGCAGTGAAGGTAAGTTACATGTTTTTGTTCATGTTGTTCCTACATTATTGTTTAATTATCAGTACTTTCATTATTATTATTATTACTATTACTACTACTATTATTATTTATGCACTGTTATTTATTTAAAATAATAGCTTGGAATGACTTGGTAATTAGTTACATCCTACCACTAAAAATGTCATGCTATATTTGAAGGCTATATTCACCTTGACAGCCTTAATAATTACTTACTATATAATTAATCATTAGTAGATTAGACAATCAAATATTTTATCTACACTACTAAGATATTTCAGCTTCTTGCCAATAGATTTTGAAATGGTACTAGGGTTGATGCTAATTGGTGGGAAGGCACTAGATGGTCAGAGCCCATGAACTCACCGTAGGGTGAAGACTTTGGTATGAATTGATGGTACTGTACTGTAATACATCAGGTATGTGGTTGGTGGCCTCATTTGAGAAAAGTAAAGACTAGAATATTATGCTAAGTAAATAACACAGAAATTGCTCAACCATAAGTTTATCTTGTCAAACCTGATCTAGTACACTGTTTGATTCGATCAAATGTCTTTAGGAAGGTTAGCTATCCTAGTATTTCAGGATTACCTGCGGACAAGAGATGAAATGGAAGTGGGACTGGAAAGTCAATTGCCATTCTTCATAATGGTATGTCCACTCAACGTACGGCCGCGATTTTCACTTTTGCCTGTAGTTTCCTGACAATGTTGTTTGGCCTTGAGCCTACCAGGTAGAAACTAGAAAGAATAAAGCAGTGAACGATTTTATTTTTAAACCGAATTCTATGTCCTTATTATAGCTGGCCAATTACTGTTACTACTGATTTAGTTAGCATGAGCTCGTGCAATTCTGGTGCCATTTGGCAGTCAATATCAGAAGTAGCACTGATATGAGCTCCATTAGTAAACATCACAATAGTGTTGTTATAGAAATTGACATCACAAGAATGAGACTCGGGCTTGCACCTGTCTGTTATGGAGGCATATGAAGGAGCTGATGAGTTTCTTAGCTACAAAGTATCAGGTGCTAGCTTAGAACTTAGAAGGCAACTAGATGTGGTCCTATTATGGAAACACCGTGTATATGAATGAATGAAATTTCAGAATACTTTCTGTTAGATGGGTTTCTCTTAATTTAGTTGTGCATGCGTCTGGTTTTATCTGTCAACAGATATTTAAAATTCCAATCATGCATAACAAGTTAGCAACTGGTATCCTGCAATTAATTGACATGCATAAACATGGCATGAGCATAAAACATTTGTTTATGATGAAGATGAAGTTGTGGTATGAAGACAAATTAAACGGGTCAAAAAACATTTGAGGATTTGCGTATGTTTTATTACTTTTTTTTACATATGCAATCCTGGGTTATATTGAACAAAACACATAGAGCAAAAATTTTTCTCTTTTTTGGGGAATCATAGAGCAAACTGACGAAATTGAGAGCACAGAGAGTTAGAACACAAATGTGCAGTTCTACTATTTTCTGCCTAAAATATATTTTAGTTGGACTGAGTTGACTGTCTTGTTTTTAAGGGAAAATACTAACCGTTCTACACCGTGGAAATTTCGTTGCTACCGGCTCGCTGCAAAATATGTAGCTTGTACAAGTTCAGCAGGAAAAGCAGGGAAATGACAGGCAAACACGTACATCCACTTCCACGTAAACAACAACCTGTTGCCTTCAGTTTTCCAAGAAACTAATCTTTCCATGCTTTTATAGCGTCCAGGTGCTAAGGCTCAGCCATGATCAGAATTCAGAAGTCTAGGTAGCAACTCCATTTCTTCCAAACTTAAACAATCATACCTGGGAATGGAGAGGGAATCCGTCGACCCTATGATCGTCGACAACGGCAATACAATGGCGTCGTCAAGCATATTTACCGACGGCGACGCGTTGGCTGAGGAATTGCAGGTGCAGGAAGTCATCCTGTTCTCTGCCTGCCAAGAGATGATCATACAGGATACCTCCCTTGACTCCATTGGCCATCTGATCAGGCAAAATCACAAGCAAGAATCCAAGATGCCCTGCTCCATTGCTGATCCTGGGCAATCCTCGTCTCCGATTACGTCACCCGACGATGAATTCTACTGCACTATCTGCATGGAAAGGCGGCCCAGCGCTTGCAAGTTCAGCATCGGTTCATGTCGCCACGCCTTCTGCTTGAGCTGCATCGGCCAGTACGTCGCAGCAAAGATCGACGAGAACACCGCCCATGTCAGGTGCCCTGACCCCGGCTGCAGGGACGGCGCCGTCGAGCCGGAGAGCTGCCGCGGTGTTATCCCCTCGGAGCTGTTCAACAAGTGGGGCTTGGCGTTGTGCGAGTCGGCGCTCGGCGCGAAGAGGCTCTACTGCCCGTTCAGGGACTGCTCAGCTCCTCTCCTCGCCGAGGGCGAGGGGAGCATCGCGGAAGCCGAGTGCCCGCATTGCCACCGGCTGTTCTGCGCACGGTGCATGGTGCCGTGGCACGATGGCGTCAGCTGCGAGGAGTTACAAGAGCTCGGGGAGGACGAGCGCGGCTGGGAGGACGTGATGGTGAGGCGGCTCGCCGGCCGGGAGCGGTGGCAGCGGTGTCCGCAGTGCAGGATGTACGTGGAGAAGTCTGAGGGGTGCATGTTTATGCAGTGCAGGTAAATGCGATTCTCGCTTCTTCCTGACAAATTAAACTGCTCACTACTCCACAAAAATTGTGGTTTTTTTGCTCATGAATTCGTACATGTGAAATGCTTTGCATTTTCTTTGATTTTTTGATTTCCAGGTGTGGGTATTGCTTCTGCTACGCCTGTGCATCCCCAATGTCCAAGGAACTCCATTACTGCAAACGCTGCAAGCGCTAGCTAATCGTTTGCCTGAGGCCTCACTGAGTACTTCATGTGTGTGAGATCAGAAGATCATGTGGGAAATAATATACTCTTGACATGAACCAGACCTTGTTCAATTGAGCGTCAATTGTGCCCGTATGTGGGCTTAAGGCTGTGCCCCTTTTTTATCTTCCAATTCTTGTAGTGATTGTTCACGTTACACACTTGCTAACTTCTGAGTTGGGAGGTCCCCTAAAAAACCTTCTGAGTTGGGTAGCCAGGAAGACCTGAGGTGGGTTCTTTTCAAGTACAACAGATGGCTTATGGCTAGGTTGGTAGTTTTTAACTTTAACGTGAGCCCTTATGCAAATAAACTGAATGCCAATAAACCGCTTCGAAAAAACTATTCTAATAAACTATTTTAAAACCATGAGGTTGGGCACCTGGTATTCTGGTAATGGTTGCATACTTGCATGAGAACGGTTGTAGTGTCGTAGCCACCTTAACCCAACTACGACCATGTGGGCTAGTACCACGCCCCCATGGCCTTTGCTCTGTGACCCATTAGGTTTCGCCTTATTTTACTTGTTCCAATGAGCTCTTCTGAAAAGTTATCCAAGTGTACAGGTGAACCCTTGCCCACTGAAGATGCCTCGAAGTATCGCAATATGAACAGGCCTAGTCCAGTTACCTTTCGATTCAGTCGTACTTGTTGTTGCTGTGGCGTATGTGTTTTTATCGTAAGTTCCAACAATTTGGTCAGTTGCGGGGGGACGCACGGTTGAGTTCCCTTTCAATTCAGTTGCCACCCGCTGTGATAACTGAGGAATTATGTAGTTACCGCGTCACGTATTTGTCCATTTGTACGAGTTGCTGTCCATGCGATATGCATTTGCATGCACGGAGTAATATACTTGTATTGTCGCTTCTGCTGCGGCTATCGATCTTCGTCATGGCATGATGCGTATCTCGCTTAATCATCTGACATTGTGGTTTTATTGTGCTTGATCTACATCTTTGATGTTCACCAGCTTAGCAAGCAAATTTGCAAGCTGTTGACCAGCGCTTCTGGATTTGACATATATACTTTCTTGACTTTGGTGTACGTTTAGTTTGATTCGCTAGTAGCTAATGATGTCAAAGAGCTTCGGCAACTCTTGGTAATTAGCAATCCTAAAACCGCCAAGCTGAACTTAGCAGCATCGATCAAAGGGCAAATTGTTTTATATTGACCGAGGCTGTTCACTAGTTTCACATAACTACAGTATTTAAACCGCAATATAGCTTTTCTAGATTTAAACCACAACAATCAAGCATTTCTTGATTTAAACCACATCATTCAAGCATTTCTATATCCATGCAACAAAAAGACTGCAATTGATCTAAAAGACCAAACAGATAGCAACCCATTGCTAATTTCACCATCCAGCATGCAGCGAAGGCTGCGAAGCTAAAAAGCGTAAGCCTGTTCTTTTTTGCTGCGGCTTATGATTTTTGACTAAAATTTTTGAATTTTGACTGTTTACGGTACAGATTACGGAGAGACAGATACTCACTTGTGATTTTGGCTGGTAAAGATGTTGAACTTTTAACGTGTAGATCGTTTAACTTGTAGACCCCGTCTTGAGAAAACATTCCGTTTGAAAGTTATGTACTATAGCAAAAATCAAAAGTCAAAAATCACCAGCTTTTGACTTAAAAGAGCAGGCCCATCGTCCAAGAAGCAGCCACCGTGTCCGTGTTGGTTGCTACCACCAGCCTTGTACGTACACAACAGCTCCATCAAGGGCGAAATTCATCAAATGGTAGTATTCGCCTTTGATCTCCTTACCCCTCCACATACGGCTCCTACGGAAATTAACAATGAGTCGAATGATAAGTGTTACTGATTACAAACTTAGATCGAGTATAGCGATTAGAGAGGGTGAATAGGAGTCTAAATTAAATTCGAGGCTTTTGAAAATCGTTTCTTTTGATCGAAAGTAAAACTCTTTACTTTAGTAGTTATGGAAGCTATAAAGATAAGAGGTAAATAATCACAAGAACAGATCCGATCAAAACCGAGCAAAATATGCTTTGACAACCCCGGCGGTCTGACCTCTACATATATGGTGGTCTGACCTTCATGAATAGGATGACCTGACCTCTAAAAGATTGGCGGTCTAACCTCTATGGAGGTGGTGGTCTGACCTCCATTAAGGGAGCGGTCTGAACTCCATTAAGGGAGCGGTCTGACATCTAAATCAGGATATGAATAGTAATTTCAATGCTATTTTAAAACCGAAAATCTATGCAACTTTTGATCAGTTGATACAAATGACTTGAAACTTTGTATACACCTTCTCTAGGATGTCAGAAAGCTATTCCAATCAACAATCAAGAAAATCATTGTCAAAATTTCAACCTTTTTCCGATTTAAAGAAGTGTACACCAAAACCGATCAAAAGAGGGAAACTTCGATCTGTTCTTACTCGTAAGTCCCAGATGGTCTAGGTGATCCAGGATGGATTTTTCACATGTTATAGTAAGTTAGAACACAGTACAAATTCAACCCAAAACACCACAAGAACAAAACCCAAAAATCACCTATCTCTTTTGAAAAACCGGGCAAACTCAAGAACTTCCTCTAAATCATGCCTAGATAGATGGGATCTTATCTTCAGGAGATATCACCACCTCTTATACATCCTTGGCACTAGAAAATCTCAAGAGAAGAGAAATCCAAACAAGAAATCTAAGAAAATCAAAAGCACATGAGTGAATTCATAGCACAACTCACTTGAGCAAAGTTTAGATATTCATTTCACTTGGATAGGTATGTTTTATAGCCAATCTCTCAAGATAGCAGAGTTCTAAGCCTAGAACACACACACAAAAGGTTCCAATCCAAGGAACTCTAATATCTCAAGTCTCTCTCTAACCTATCTCCCATAGGAGGGAGGAAGATCTAGCCATCAAAAGGGTTAGTCAACATTCTCAAACCCTAGCCTTTGCCTCTCCTCCTCTTATATAGCTTCACAACCTAAACCAAAACCTAATTGATCCACCCATTAGACCAAACCGGGGATAACCCATTAACCCCACCTAGCATCGGGTTTTATTCTCTCACGCATGCTTCTTCAAGTGGCTTACAACTATTAACCTATTAGTGAATCAACATTTGATTCATTTCACATTTTTAACACATGTAATACCTAAATCATTTAGGCCAATACCGAGATTTCACACACTGCCACTTTTCCGGTATGGAGCAAATTACCAAAATGTCCCTTTACCATTTTTCACAAAATTTCCCGCTTCGTTTTCCACGAAGCATCGTACATGCTTTGCTATCTTCCACATGGTCCCAATGACTTATAACCAAACCTCTCAGTGTCTGGATCCCATCGAACCATCATCGCTTGCACAACGACTCAAGTCACTTGATGTGCCACTTGTCATCTCTTAGCTTCATGATTGCACCTAACTCCCTCGACCATTTGGACCTTAACTCCTCTCTGAACCTAGTCCAGATCCACCTCGTTGTTGCTCATCATGATCACCACCAGTAGCTCCCGCTCCAGTCTCCTGCTTTTTTAGCTTGTAACCACTACACAAGTCTCAAACATCTTCGACGTCTCCCTGACCATTTTGGACCTCAGCACCACCCTGTGCCTAGTCCCGGTCCTCCTAAGCCTCACCATGATTTAGCTCCAAAGTCCTATTATCATCACGTAGCACCACACAATACACAAAGTCACCAATTGTCACAATTAATCCAAACAATGCACAATACAAAGGCCCCGTTTGGCACAGCTCTAGCTCCGAGATCTATGATGGATCTGTAGTTTGTTGACTAAATTAAAGTGATTTAAATATTTTTATTTAATATATAATATAAATGAAATGAGTCATGTAAATGCACTTAACATGCATGCAACTCTAGATCCAGGATTTCCTAGAGCTACAGATGACCAGCTCTGCCAAGCCGGGCCAAAGTGTATGCAGCCAAATTACTGATCCTAAACCTAGGACAAAGCAACACACAAGTAACAACACTTATACCATGACCATACTCCAACAATTCGATTTAAACAAATGCACGATCCAACAGTTCCTCAGCCAGTATGACTGCCAACGAAAAGCTAGGCATATTGCCTCACTACGATAGTATCGCCCGTACAACGCCAGTAATACCATGCCCTGGTCTAACCATTGTTCAAGACTGGTACTACCGCACCCGGCCGGTATGACCGTGGCCCCAATGCCGATCATACTGCTAGCAATAGAATAACTGAAGAATTTACAAACTCTCAAAAACAAACGCAAACTCCACAAATACTCTAATCCAAAAGTCAATTATTCATCACAACCATAGAGTGACCTCCATGTCTCACATAGTATCATCTTTGTTCCTTTTTACTTATCATTTTGGACATTTTGGACATCTAACTAATCTTCAATATATGTTTTTGACCATTGTGTTTTTTAATTATATGTTTGTTAGCCAATATTATTATGCGTACAATGACATGAAAATATTTTTGAGGATAAATCTACTTAGTATAATTTTTATATGACAAATCTAAATACTTATATGTATATTTAAGGTTAAAGTTTTAAAACGCTAACTATAGGCATTTGAAAACGACAAGTAAAAAAATATAGAAGTATAAATAATAAGTAACTTAATAAAAACAATATCAAGAACTCAAGATAAGAAGAGTTAAAAAAAGAACTTAAGCTAAGAAGAGCAATTTTCAACAGTACCAACCGAAACTTTTCAAAGACTTCCTTCTATAGTTCTATGACCGGAAGGAGCAATAGAAGAACCCAAAAAGCTTGAGTTTCTAGAAGACAATGTTTCGGATTTTCAAAAAAAAAAGTTTAGAGCACATTTGGAATGCGTGAATTTCACATGATAGGGAAGCCGGTAAGGCGCAATACTTTTTCAAGTACATGTCATTCCAAGGTTCAGTTTCATACAAATTTCATAAGAAATATTTCAATTCCTACATGAATCCGAGAAATATCTCAATTCCAAACGACGCCTTAGTTGGCAAACAACAATTGAAAGTTTCTTATCAAAATTGGCTGGTCACACATAAAATACCCAATTCTATCCTTAATTTGCTCCCAATCCTTATCTACACTAGGGGTGGAAAATGGATACGAATTATCCATATTATTCAGCTACCGTATTAGATAGGATATGGAATAATGTATAGATTTTCCCATCCGATTAATAATTTCTTTCCTATTCGTATTACTATTGAATTCACATAAAAATATGGATGCGAATATGGTACAAAATTTCACCATCCTAGACGTTATTTTATTCAAACTATTCGTATTCATATTTGACGAAGCAATATACATATTTTACTGCAATACGACTAATTAGTTGAACAACTTTTTAATTCAATGCGAATTCATGTTTTTAGGTGAAGTAAATGAATTAGAATGATTAAACATGACTGTACGACGATAAAATATCATTAATATCTTCATAATACATAAGTTACGAGGATATCCGGATCCGATCGAATTGAGGAGATATTTGATTTGAAGTCATATTCTTTACAATATTTATTTGTATTAAAAATATTCAAATTATATTCATATTCATTTATAAAATATAAATATGATAAAAACACTATTAGATTCCTATTCAATCTGTTGCCACCCCTAATCTGCACCCCATTTAACCTTCCATCGTTTAGGGCCTGTTTGGAACAGAGGAATTTCGCAGGAATTTTGCAGGAAACAGTTCAATTCCCGCAGGAATCAGGAAAAGGGCCTTAAGAGTTTGACCTTTCCGACGCCTCTGATCCCCACCGTCGAAGCTCCTCGTTCCCCTCTCCCATCACGGAATCGTACCCGTCCACGCGTCCCACAATCCCAGCCGTGCCCGGCCGCGACCGCCTGACGAAACGGCCCCACTCCCCATCCCGAGACGGATCGAAAGCAAGACGACGACCCGCTCCCGCTGGCTGAACACCACCCCTCGCCGGCCATGGAGGCCTCCGCCGCTGACCCGCACTTCCCCATCTACCTCTCCTCCGACGAGGACGACGGCCGCGCCTTCCTCGCCGCCTCGTACAGCGCGGAGGACATCCAGATCCAGCAGGCCATCCTCCTATCCCTCGACTCCTCTCGCGCCCCAACCACCACACACTCCTCCTCCTCTTCCCCCGCTGCCCCCTCCTCCTCCTCTCACCCCGCTGGTGTCTCCACGCCTCAAGAATCAGCCGAAGAATCTCCTACCGACCGCAAGGGCAAGCGCAAGCTATCATCGGAAGGTATCATTCTACTTATTCACTTTTGAGTGTCGATGCATAGATGCGTGCAATTCACTTGTTGCTTGCCTAATTATTCTAATCTGACGCAATGTAGAGGATGGCCCGAGCGATTCCAAGAAGAAGCGGCGGAGGCGCAACCGCTTCAAGTGCGCCATCTGCATGGAGAAGGTTCAGGTTTCAGAGCAGTTTCTTGTGAGTTACTGTGACCACGCGTTCTGCAACAGCTGCGTCGGGCGGTACGTCGCCGCCAAGGTCGGCGAGAACGTGGCCGTGATCGGGTGCCCTGACCCCGAATGCGAGAAGGGCTCCGTTGAGATAGATCTGTGCCGGGATATCATCCCGCCGGAGCTCATCGATCGCTGGAGCGTCGCGCTGTGTGAGTTGGCGCTGGGGGATGATAAGTACTACTGCCCGTTCAAGGATTGCTCAGCTTTGCTGATCAAGGACAATGATGGCACGGTGAGGATCAGGGAGACGGAGTGCCCTCACTGCCACCGGATGTTCTGCGCCCGGTGCCGTGTGCCGTGGCACGAGGGAATCAAATGCAAGGAATTCAGGAAGCTGGAGGATGACGAGAAGGGGGAGGATGATCTGATGTTTAAGAAGCTCGCTGACAAGAAGAAATGGCAGAGGTGCCCCAAGTGCAAGATGTATGTCTCGAGGATCAATGGTTGCTTGCAAATAAAATGCAGGTAGTTTGTTTATCTAACCATGTTCCTCTTGCAATTTTGTGTCCCTTTCTTAGACTAAGGTAATGGATGATATAACGACATAAAGGCATGGTAGGGAAACAAGTTGGTAAAATTATTCCTCCGTTCATGTACACTGATAAGAGATGAGGCAGTCTAATCGTTGTGACTTGTTAGTGATCACAAAGGGGTGAAAGTGACCACCACTCTGATGGAAGAATACATTAGAATTTTGGGAATATATTCCTTTCTCCACTTTCAGCTAGTTCTGTTGGTGACTGATATTAGCAGTCCATGTTCCATACTGTTGAAAGATGGCCATAATTACAGTTCAAAGTGCGCATAGTACTTTTCAAGTCCTGTCATAGTGTAGCTAACCATCCTGTAGCTCTGTTACTATGTAGGTGCATTACTATTGTTTGGCTACCTATTAAGTGAACATTTTACTGATATGGGTAGCAACTGATTTGATTGCTGGTCTTTTCCATGAACTTTTACTTATTGATAGCTGTTCTCATAGGTCAATGTTGAATATATTCAGTATAGGGTTTATTTTAACCATGCGCACTGATTAAGGATGTCATCACTTCAAAGAAAAACATGTGAAAGTGATTAAATTACCCCCTTATATGAGAGTGAGAATTTTTCGAAAAATATGAGAGTGAGAATGTTGAAAATAGAGGGTAACTAAATGAGGGTAAACAAGGAAGAAACATTATTAATTTTTCATGCACACCGTATATTCTGCAGCAAGACTAGAAAACTACATGCCTTTTTATTTTGTAACAGAAGGAGTATTGATATCTTTTCATTATTCATGTTTCAAGTGATAACCCCTTTGTCCAGTGTCCACCTCCTTATAGGCTATAGGTGAAGTGATATTTTGATAGAAATAAGAGCCACGAGTAGGTCAGTCCTATTTCACATGGAAACCAGTCGGTAACAGCCAGTAGCTTGTCAAATGTGTTGAGGACCCGGATTGGGTATAATGGCTGATTTGAACAGAAAATCATTGCTTCCTATAAATTCATATGCTTATAGCAATTTCTAGCCTGCATTTTTGACCTTTTGTTGTTCTGCATGAAATTTGGTTTTTTTGCTAGTTCCAATTGGAAGCTTGTGGTTTTAGTTTGGTTTCCAGTATACATCTGTTGCCACAATTTGTTGCACAAATTTTGTAACTGTATGAATCACCAAGTTGATACTACCTGCCAACTGGCAAGCCAATCAGGTCAATTCTTGCTGTTTAAATATGGAACCAAACTTTAGAACAAAATTAATTACAGAGTTCAATTTTACATATGTTCTTGTAATAAAATCTTAGAAGTTCTGTAAACACTGCCTATCTGACTTTCCCCTAAACACACATTGAATATTGTTCTTGATTTTTTTTTCAGTCCTCATCAATATCACTAATACATTTTTTTTTGTTTTGCTTTGTAGGTGTAAACAATACTTCTGTTACCATTGCGCTGCCCCAATGAAAAAAGATCGTCATTATTGTAAGAATTGCGGGCGCTAGTGAAAGGTCTTATCCAAACAATTCAGACTCTGTACATGTTGTAGGTAACATTTAAGAAATAAGTAGTTTGCCTTCTCCTCGAAGTGGAAATGAGTATGTGGGACCACATGGAGGTCATCTCATATTTGTGTTGAGTATTTGATTGTGCTTGTGTTTTGATGTCAAAGCTTGAGTTTGATTTTGAGTATTTGCATCTTTTTATATTGCTTTATGTTGCTGGCGGTTTGACCAGCTTTGGGGCCGTGGTTATACCGACCAGGAGCAGTCTGACTGTCATTTGGCTGACGATAAAACCGGACTTTGGCCGGTGGTAGTACCGTTCAGGCACAATTGCCTCAGGTGCGTTATGTTCTTGGGCACTTAGTTTTGGTGAGTTTGTGAGTCTGTGTTTCCACTATATGGAGTTGATAATACTTGTGGAAAGATTTTGAAGCAATCATTCACCCCTTATCGCCATACCGATCCTACAAGTGGTATCAAAGCACAGTTTGCTCTTTTCATATATCTTAACCGATCTTGAGTATGGCAAGTAGTACAGGAACTTGTGGGCGTTTCTTTGCTTCCTGTTGTGGTTCCTTTGTTGATGATGTCCTTTGTGACGAGAAGATTGAGCTTAAATTGAAAATGAAGGCAATTAGGAAACAAATCCTCTGCAAAGCTTGCGGTGGATTCTTTTCTTTCAATTGTCCTAGTTTCAGGGATAAGAAATTTTTAGGCTCTAAGGAGGAGAAAAGGAACTATGGACATTGTGGAGTAGCGATCGAGGATGATCATGATGAGCCAATCGAGAATGATCATCTACTCAAAAATACGTAAGTTGAGCAAGGAGAAAATTTTTGAGATCTCTTTGAATCTAGCAACTAAAATGCTTCTGCTTGAGGAGAAAGTAGAAAAAGCTAAAAGGGAAAATAGAGATTTGTTACTATGGACATTGTGGAGTAGCGATCGAGGATGATCATGATGAGCCAATCGAGAATGATCATCTACTCAAAATACGTAAGTTGAGCAAGGAGAAAATTTTTTAGATCTCTTTGAATCTAGCAACTAAAATGCTTCTGCTTGAGGAGAAAGTAGAAAAAGCTAAAAGGGAAAATAGAGATTTGTTTTATAAAATTGTTAGGTTGAAATCTTCTTTGTCATATGAATTATGTGGTCATTGCTCAAGAACATGTATAATATGAACAACCCTCTTACATGTTTAAAATCTGAAATGAATCATTGAAATTGAAGGTTTCTGTGCCATGTGACTCTTGTGTTACCTTACATCATGAGCTTGATAGTGCTAAGGTAGAAATATGTAATCTTAGGTCATTGGCTAGCAAAGAATGTGATTCTTATAAAAGTATGTATGCTGAAAATAAAAATGTGAAATTGGCTCATTATACTTATGTAGAACAATTAGACAAATTCTAAAATTGAAAATGAAAAATTGAAATTGAGCCGGTCCACTCATCTTAAGTAATTAGATAATGTTAGGACTGAAATTGTTGAGATTAGTGTTAGCTCTTGTAGTATGTGCTTAGATAATGAAACTTTCTTATGGATGAGTTATCCTCTTGCAAGCATTATACTAGTTTAAAATTTAAAATTAATGCTCTAAACTCCAAGCTTACTAAGAATGTATCTTTGTCATCTTGTACATCTTGCATTTTCTTAAGGGAAGAAGTTGAGTTTTTGAAGAGAGTACACAATGATATGAGTGCTAAGTCTTTTGACTTTTTTTGTTCTTATGTTGTCCAAAGGATTTCTAATGATAAGGGTATTTCTTCCTCACATGGTACTACATCTTCTCTATGATGCATGGACACGGATACGTCGACATGACACGACACCGACACGGGAATTCGCTGTTTTCCCAAAAATACCGATACAGTGACACAACTATATATATATATTTAAATAATAAATAAATTATGTGTATATATATATGTATTATTTTTATGTTTCCTCATACTTATCAAATTGAAATAATGTAAATTGTAAACTTGTAATTTGTAAAGTGTATATTCGGAATATGTACCTCATCAATTGTTTTGTTAATCCTGGCAACAATTGTTGATGTGAATACCATTTCCAGAAATAAGAATTTCATTAACCTGAGAAAAAAAGTAACATGATCAGATCAGCAAGACTACAAATATAACATATTAAAATGTATATTTGATTCTTAAATGATTAAAGTAATAGACTAATAGAGCAACAAAATTTGATAATTGATAAGGATAAGCGATAAATATTAAGAAGTAGCAAAGTTCGAACATAGAAACTTAAATATAGAGCTCAACCAAAAGCAAATGGCCACTAGCCAACATAGGATAGGAGTGGTTCACATTAACGTACATCACAAACTCAAATTCTTGTAGCAAGGCTAATTAAAAGACAGCATAAGACTCTTAGACTTCAACTTCATCCTCATTTTCTTCTTGGCTGATCACAGTAAGCTCATATTCAAATAACACACACTGCAACTTTGGTTCTTCAAGAGAGTTGAGCAACCTCTAGAATGCCAACACCAATTAGAGATTCAAAGCTATCTCCTTCCACATCCCACATTCTAGTTGTCCCTTTTTATATGCTTTTGTTCTTCTTGATAGATGTCTTAAATTGTTATGCACAAATACCAAATCTTCAGCACGCTCAAGACTTAATTTGTTTCTTTGTATGATGTTGATGAAGCTATATGTGCTCTAGCTTCTTTCACAACAAGAAGATGAGGCTGGTTGGTTAACCCATTTGAGAGCCAAACTTTGTAGCACAGGAACGGATTGTCCATGATTTTCCCACCAATTCATTGGATCAAAGATCTATCTATCATAAATAGAATCGAAGTCATTGAATTCTCCAGAATAAGTGAAAAATCTTGCATATTCTTCTTTCACTTGAGATCTTCAAGGACAGGGAAGACTTTTTTTAAGCACTTCATTCTCATTTGTGAAATCTCAAGATCCTTGTGTGGGGGTACATGGCCAACAACACCTTCTTGGTTGATCCACTTGTCATTATAATATCTACAAACAAAAATAGATTATGATATCTACAAGCAAAAGCAAAGGAAGACTGAAGACTTATAATTTATCTTGGATTAAGTGAATGTGCCAAACAATAGAATGGAGTGTTACCTTTTGCACAAATACTCTTAAGAGCTAGATTGAGCGTATGAACAACACAAGGAGTCCAAAACATATTAGTGTAATTTCGTTGAACAATCAAACCCACACCTTTGCAATCTGTAGCATTGTCAGCGATAACTTGGACAACACTTCTTGCACCCACTTCTTCATAACAGCAATCAACTTTTGAGAAATGTACTCCTTTATCTTTACCTCGCCTTCTGCATTGATAGCTCGTAAGAACATCAGTGCACCCTCAGAAATAGCAAGAAAGTTAATGAGAGGTCTTCTCTGTGCATCTAACCATCCATCTGAACAAATGATGACACCCTTTTCAGGCCATGTGCTCTGCGTATGCTCCAATAAGGTCTCAATGTGAGTCCTTTCTTGATGAAAAAGTGTAGTCCTCAACTTGTTGTACGCAGGTGGGAGGACATAACCAGAAAGGTTATTGTTTGCAGCAAAGCTATAAGATTTTTGAAAATGTGGATTTCTTGCTAGATTGAAAGACAATCCCGTCAATTTCATATAACCAAAATTAGTTGAATGCAAATAGTAAGTCGGATAAAATTGAAACAATGATTGAAAGTTGATTACATACCTCCAGAATAAAACATTCTTGCAATTTGTGCATCCAATTGATTGCGCAAATCCTTGGCCCAACTTTCTCTAATGCTGAAGGAGGTTCCCTCCGCTTCTTATTCCCCAACATAGCCTAGTCCATGCTTGATAAAGAAACACTAGTACTAGCAACACTACTAACAGTTGATGGTGGCAAGGGCACATTTCTTAGCCTTGTTTTTGCTTGCTCATCCTCAGCCTTTGCAACTTCACTTTTAAGCTGAGCAAGATAGGTATTGTCACCTTATGACATATCTTGCATCCACCATTAGTAATTTCAGCAAGTGCTCTTTGACTCTAGAGTAGCTACTAGCGCCAACATATTTGCAATACTTGCATCTCCTTTTCATATTTCCTCCCCTTTGACCACTCTTGTCTAGAACATCAACATGATTCCACAATGGAAGCTTCAACGTATTGTTGCTTGTGTTTTCTTCCTCTCTAGCACTAGAATTAGCGGCTTCCATTTTTCTAGAATGATGAAATAAGCAATCAAGCACAAGTTACAATTATAATGACATGCATACGAATAATAGTATAATACAGAGACGATGCACTAGAGGCACTTGGTTACCTCAGGTCCTCGGCACACGACACGGTAGCAGCGGAAGTTGGCGGCGCATTGGAGGAGACGGGAAGAAGCCGGCGGTGCACGGGAGTCGGGAGGAAGCCGGTAGCATAGGGCAGGAACCGAGGGAGCTGACGGCACAGGGGAGTTGGGAGGAAGTCGGCGACACATGGGAGTCGATTGGAAGCCGACAGCGCACGGGAGGAGGCTGTCGTCTAGGTCAGCCTACGCATGAGATCTTGAAGTCGGTGAGGAGGCGCACGGGAGGCAACGAGATGCAGGGAAGGTGGCGAGATGTGGGAGAGGGCAGCGACGGGAGGCAATGAGATGTGTGGGAGGCGGCGAGATGCAGGGAGGCGGCTGGAGGGAGGAGATGCGGGGGAGGCGGCGAGATGCAGGGAAGCGGGGAGATGCGGGCAGCGACGGGAGGCGACGAAATGCGGGGAGGCGGCTGGAGGGAGGTGATGCAGGGGAGGCGGTGAGATGTGGGCTGCAACGGGCGACGATAGGAGGCGGCAAGATGCGGGGAGGCGCCTGGAGGGAGGAGATGCGGGGGAGGCGGTAAGATGCGGGGAGGCAACGAGATGTGGCAACAGCGGACGGCGATGAGTAGCGGCGAGGAAGAGAACACTAGAGTGGCGGACAGCGACGGGCGGCGGTGAAGAGGAGCACACTGGAGCGACAGGCGGTGGCGAGATGTGGGGAATGGGGGATATGGCGCACGGGAGGACGCGAGAGAGCACGGGAGTAGGGTTAGAGCACGGCGCGAGCAGGCCTTTCCTGGGCCGTGTCCTCGCGCGTGTCCTGGGTTGTGTCCGACTTACGTAATCGCCGTGTTCGACACATGTCGGTAATTTTAAAATTTTAAATTTATTTGGAAATCCACCGACACGCTATCGACACGTGTCCGTGTCGTATCCGTGTCCGACATCGTGTCGGACACGGATGCGACAGTTTAGGCACGTGTCCGTGCATCAGGGCATCTTCTAATAAGAAATACTATTGCACTTTTTGTAAGAAAGATGGACATATTTTTTAGTTTTTCTTCCACCGTGTCAAATACGAGCGTCGAGTGTGTTGTCAAGCCTCTAGGAATACACATTGTCCATCTCACGGCATGTGTGCACCTAATGCTGACGCAAACACTAGAAGTGGTGGTGGCTCTTCTTGTTTGTCCTAAGAGACTTCTTCCTTGAGCAATAGTGATACTTTGTCCTCTTGGACTATCTGTACCTCTAGACTTTTGTACTATTGCTTATTTTGTGAGAAAAATGGGCATCTTGTGGATTTTTCTTTAGGCGTGCCAAACGCATGCGTCGATCTCGTACTTCTAAGTCTCCAAGTATTTATAGACTTTCTCATGACATGAACATTGAAGAGCCTAGCTTGAGGACTCACTTTTTTATGGCTTCTTTGATCCACCTTCCAATGGGTTACGGTATCGTGGACTTGTTTTTCATGGATTTGGTTTTGGTCCACGTGCTACCACGATGAAGGATTTCCGCCATTTCTCAAGTGGTAGACCTTGTTTTCTCCATCGAGGTGCGCACCCACTACGAGGACTTTTGAGTTCCTTTGGTGTTTTTGTTGGTCCACAACATGGAGTTTTCAAGAATGACATTTGTTGCTTTTCTAGAGAAGGCACTTGCTTTCTTCATCGAGTTGTCCCCTTGCGGTATGTCTCTAAACTTCTTGTTGGATCTTCTAGTTTGAACCTTCGTATGCATCATGCTAACCTCCATATTGATTTATTTGCACCTAATGGTCGTGTCTTAGTACTAGATACCTAAATCAAATTTCACTAATGCAGCACTGAGACACAAGATTCTTCTGTCTCCTTGATGTAGGCTATTTAGGTGAGAAGGAGGTCATGTGGATCATATTAGTGTCTTTGGATCTCCTGCCTCACTTTGGGCATCCCATGATGGCTATCACTTCTCAAGATGCAGCTTGCTCTAGCTTCGACTACATCTCAACACTAAGCGGTGTGACATAGGTTTAATGCTTGAACTTTATTAATGCCATTCTTCCATATTCAGTATTACATAGCATTTGGGAGTGTCAGGGTTTTTAAGTCAATTCAAGGTGTTGCAAGTCTCACCTTCTGTCTTGTGTTTTCTTAGACACTTTTCTTATCTACTAGGTTCTCTAGTATCTCTTATTCTGTCTAGGTTGAGCTCACTTCTTTCACTAGGATCTAGTAGTATGGATAGTGTGGTTAATTTGCTCCTTAGCAGTGCGTTTTCTTGGGTTAGAGACCATGTGGAGTAGAGGTTTTTCTATTTTTTGCGAGAGATTTCTTTTTTCTTGTTTTTAGCTCTTGCTTTTCTTTTGTAAGTGATTCTTGTAGTTAGGGGGAGTTTTATTTTTGTGCTTTCTTTTTTGCATCATGCATACATGGCATTCATCGTAAATTATGTATTTAGATATGAGTTTTGACTATTACTCAAATGTGATGTAATTCTAATTTGATATCATAAGTGGTATCCATTTTTTTAATTGGTATCTTTTATGTTTGCAAGGATATATCTTTTGACTAATTGCTTTCTAGTGATCTTTTATGATAGATTCTATGTCAATAATGTTCTTTTGAATGTTGAGTTTAAATTGAGCTTTATTTAATGCTATGCTAGTTCTTTGGTGAATCATGTAGTTACTCAATGAACTAGTGCCTAAATTGATAAAATGATCTTTTTTGTGCTAAATCATGAATCTATACAATTGGTATTTCAATAATTCTTCTTTATGAGATAGCATGTCATTGTACTTTACATGAACTCAAGGGAATTTTATATGACCAAGACCATTGTTGTAAGTGTAATGCTTGAGATGGTTGACGATGGCATGAGATTATTGAAAATAAAATTAACTCAAATTGGTTGAAACTCAAGAGGCTGTTATAGATTGCTCCTAGTCTAAGACTTGCTTTATTAAGATATATCATAAAATTGTGATCATGGATTGAAACTTATGAGGTAGTTGTGGATAGCTTCTTGTGTAGGACTTGTTTTGCTAAGATAAGACCTAAAATGGTCTTTAAAATCTCCAGTATGGCTTTAATATGGTGCTTTAGTATAATTAGTGAAAATTGAACCTGTAGCACTTCAATTGATTCAATTTGAGTTTCTTGGTTCCTTTTAGCCTTTTTGGTATAACTTAGTTCATATTTAGATACCTTTAGGTAAATTTGTTATTTTGAAGTCTTGCTTAACTTGAAATCAATTTGAATATTTTAGATTGTGCTATCTTGTCTATATTGGTTATATATGTCTTTTCATGATCTAGATATTTTGTATGCATTTTAAGGCTTTAAGTGATATCTTTTTAATTTAACCTCACTTATGTTAATTTTCAAAGGTCTTTTAGGTTATGGATTTTTTATTCATGCATGCATGCTCCTTGGCTCCCTCATTGTTTACAATTGGTATCATACATCATTTGAGGGGGAGATTTGGAAAGCATGAGTTAGTGAGTTTGCATAGCCCTTTGACCCTTGATGACTATTTTACCAAAATGGAGAGAATGATTAAATTAAATTTTGGTTTTAGTCAAAAGAAAATATTAAAAATGGACCTCTAAGGGGAAGAATGCACTAAAAATGTGAAAATGAGCATTGTAAAGTTGCAATAGAGCAAAATGAGTTTTTAAGTGAGAAAAATGCATTTTAAGCCATAAATGATCATTTGCATTGCATTTATTGGTGTTTATCTTGCTATGAAAATGGTCATGATAAATAATTATTCTCTTGTTTGGACCATGAGTAAGATTTTGCTTTTTTAGGAGTTTTAGGTGTTGATTGGAGCTTTTGATGAAAACTTACTCTTTCTTGGTGTTAGGACCATTCCATATCTTGCTATTGTGGTTATGTTCTTTCTTGATCTTGAAAATGGATCACTTGTGGATCTTGCAACTCGTTTGCTTTAATTGTCCAAATTTATACTCAAATTCTTGCATTTTGAGGTTTTGTCAAATTACTCATCAAGAGGGAGATTATGAAACCATGTGAATGTTATCCCATATTTGTGGTGGGTATTTGACTGTGCTTGTGCTTCGGTATTGAAGCTTGAGTTTGATTTTGAGTATTTTCGTCTTTTCATGTTGCTTTCTATTGTTGGCGGTATGACCGGCGTTGGGGCTACCGTCATACCAACCAGTAGCAGTTCGACTGGCATTTGGCTTGTGGTCAGACCGGACTTTGGCCCATGGTAATACCGTTCAGGCACAATTGTCTCGGATGCTTTGTGCTCTTGGGTTATTGGCTTTGGTGAGCTCGTGAGTTTGTGTTTCCGCTGTATAGAGTTGATAATACTTGGAGGAATATTTTGATGTAGTCATTCACCCCCTGACTCGCCATATCAATCCTACATAGTACCACATTTATGATTTTACTAAATTGAAAGAGTGGATGTGCTGATCCTAGTTTCTGCATCTTCTTTTTCATGTTCTTTTTGTTGATCAATTTTGCAGCATGCTTTCATGGAATATTCACATTATGTAGCTATTTTAACTCAATAGTTACTATATCATATAGATCAAGAAAAACATATTGCCTGCGATCATATGAAGTGAAATACATCCTCATTGAAATGATGTCTTTCATCTAGCAAAACTGTCATGCCTTTGTTTTCTGCCTGATCGATTATAGGCTGATTAGAAGTGTTGCATTGGGTGATGTTATACTGTGCGTTGAAGTTCATGCGAATGGTTGCTGTGCAAATTGCAATTGTGCAAATAATACATTGGTCAGCAGCTGGCTTGACTTTGTCCGAAAATTCTTGCTTTAAAAATTAAAAATACGTTATGTTTGATTTTTGCCTTTTTCATGCATATACGTTCATCTTCTTGTTGCTTCTCTTGACTTCAATACGATAGCCTGGGTTTTCTCTCTGTTTTTTTTTCTTTTCCAGAGGTGAGTCTCCATGGGTAGTTGAGCAACATTGTTGTAGTATATTTCTAGTCTGGTACTAATCCGTATGGCTAGAAGTTCCGTCAAAGTAACAGCCATGGGTCGGCATTTGGTACGCTACTGGTATGGTAAGAAGCATTTGGTCCGTCAAAGTAAGAAGCATGAATTAGTCACCAAAATCAAATTAACAATACATAGTCAGCATCATGTACGCCTATTCTTCTTGCTTCTACTCCAGAAATTTCGCCACGAGAATAATTTTATGGGCATTTTTCCTGCTGAGATACCCGATCCTTCTTTTAGATCTTCTATTCTGTCTGAATTTCCAGAAATGTGCAATGTTGCTAATGTAAACAAGTCGTGAACTATAGATAAAGTTGTGTAGCCACAACTTGGGCAGTGTAAATGTGACAAGGGTAACTTGACCGTGATTTTTTTTCCTGAGAACGTATACTAGAAAGCACTTCCTCCAAAGAAAGAAAAAGGAACCAACATAGCAAGCAAACTTGCTTGCTGTTGACCAGCTAACAGTACCCCTCGATAAATTTGGAATATAATATCAGAGTATGGTGTACAATTCATTCGTTAACCAGCCAATTATCTGAAAAAGCTTTAGCAACTCTCTTGGTTTGTGGCAATTCTAAATCTGCAAAGCCGAGCTTAAAACGCATCGAGGACACATTGTTTAACTTTAGGGAAATTTTACCATCCTTGAGAGGGAAGATGTACCAAATTAGAGCCGTTGATCACACTGATCGGACGGCTGAGATTTGGCAGTACCTAGTGGTACCGGACGCGAGGTACCAAGAGGTACAAGGTACCAAGAGGTACCAAATTTTGAGCCGTTGATCACACTGATTGAACGACTGGATCTAATTTGGTACCTCTTGGTACCTCCTCAAGGATAGGAAAACTGCTCTTAACTTTATATCGATCTAGACTCTCTGTTTCACTAGTAAGGTCGATCGTTTGAGTTTGGTGAGGCCATCTGGAATTCTGAATTATGCGTCGGTCATTGGATTGCTTCCTGGACTACAGAGCATGCAGTTCATTGCCTCCATGAAGACAACACTCCATTTAAACTATTGGTTGCATCTTCTTCAGAGTCCAAGCTTGTATGGCAGACGTACGAACAGGAACCATTTCCTCTATATAAATAGCTGAACCTCACTACCTCATGTCGCATCTCATATCTAGCTATAATCACATTAGCATCATCTCCTTGCAAAATCAAGCTAGCTTGCAATGGCTTCTTCTGCTGCTGCACTGAAGGTGGCCGCCATCTGGATGCTGGTCCTGTGCGTCGGATCAGAAATGGCGCCAGTTCTCGCGTCGCCGGAGCAGGAGGCCGCTGCCGGCGCGCTGCTGCAGGAGCTCATGGAGCACGAGCTCGCCAGTGAGCTGGGCCTCCACGATAACATCGGCGACGTCTGCCCGCAGGCATGCCAGACATGCCTGATCATCTGCGCGATCACGTGCGTGCTCAAGCCAGACCCGATTGCCTGCTTCGCCAACTGCACGGTGACGGGTGGCTGCTTCCCCAAGACGATGGTCGCGTAAGGGGGTGCACATTGTATTTGTACGTACACCTGAGCCTGCCTCGACCTACGTCATCTTGTTTGCTTAATTGTGTGTCTAATGCATCACCCACTGTGTGTTGTACCCACTACCAAGTTCCGACAATAATCACCCCAAGAGGCATGGCCCCATGGGTTTGGCCTTTTGGAGGAGTTGTTCATTCACTTTCAGTTGTCATCGACCGTGGCAACTGAGCACTGTATGTGTTCATCTGTGTATTGGTAACTCGCTGTGTATTGCTCGAGGCTTGCTTTCATCTACGGTTATGGGTTATTCATGTCGGTTTTTGTTTCTGATTTTAGCTTGGAAAAGCCAAACGACAGCACAAATATCCGACTTTTCGAATCGGTTTTCTCACTCCTCTTATTCCCATCTTGCTTCGGAGCGTATCGTGCACCCTATTCATCTCGCTTCTTTCTCACGCACGCATCTCTCCTTCATTTTCCTCACCGCTCGCACTCTTTCTAAATACCACTTCTTTCAATCACTACTATTTATTTCAACCAAAATCCATCAATTACAGACAAAAGCCATCAGCTATAGGCCTTGTTCTTTTTCAGCTTTTGGCTTCTGCTTTTGACTTTTCTACAATAACTAACTTTTAAACGGAACGTCTTTTTAAGATGGGGTCTACTAGTTAACTGTAATACATACTGTACCAACTTCATTTACATCGGCAAAAACCAGACGTGAATTTCTGTTACTCTGTAATCTCTCGTATAATCAGTCCAAAAGCCACAAGCCGCAGCCAAAAGACATAAGACTCAGTTAAAAAAAAGACTTATAATATGAACAGAACCATCGCAGGCCGCAGCGACTCTGGCCCAAATCTGCCAAAACTGTGCGTGCCAGTGGATAGTAAGGACCCCTCGTCCAGCTCGGTTAGTCGGGTTCTTCATTCCGCGCGGCAGCCCAGCCCCTCGCACGGACGCCACCTTTTCAGTTTCTAAAACTCGTCTTTTACGGTAATTAATTTTTAAACAATTGTTTTTTAAGATAAGATCTATAGATTGATTGTAGTATATAACAATTGTTTTGATGAGGCCCTGTGCTCGATCATTGCGCCCATGTTGGGTGCCCATGACGAAAATGGTTTGAATCACATCATCTCTTGCTTTGCACGTAGCACACAATATCGTTCGGCATACATGCGTGTAACGTAGCAACAGTAACTTGTCTTGGTCATGCCGCATGTTCGCGTGGATGCGCGGAGATAATGTAGCTACTAGAAATAGGTCTGGCCCTTTTTCACACACACGTGCGCGCGCCATCGGCTCCTTTGTTTGTAATGTGCAAGCTATCTCAAGATCAAGTTCATGTCCACGCGAATTGTTGATGTGCAAAAGTGAAACCTGCAATGATCGATGCAAATAATAAGTTGTATAGTGGCTTAATTGGCTTTAGTCGAAAGTTCTCTTGGCCTGTTTTTATCTCAAAAGCTGATGGTTTTTTGTTTTTATTACAGTATCTAACTTTCAAACGGAGTATTTTCTCAAAACGGTGTCTATAAGTTAAACGATCTACACGTTAAAAACCTAACATCTGTACCAGCTAAAATCACAAGTGAGTATCTGTCTCTCCGTAATCTGTACCGTAAACAATCAAAATTCAAACATTTCAGCCAAAAACCTTAAGTCGCAGCCGAAAATCTATTTCGGCTGAAAATCTTGCTACGTTTGCTTTTGCACTTTTCACGCATCTGTAGTCATCTTCTTGTTGCTTCTCTTAAATTTCATCCGACAGCTTAAGTTTTCTGTCAGTTTTTTTTTCAGAGGTACCTGTCCATGGGTAGCTAAACAACATTGTTGTGCTATACTATTGCTACTTATCTGAATGGCAGTTGCTTCAAAATAACAGCCATGCTTGGCTTGGCAGTTGGCACACTACTTTATGGTTCAGATACATCAGTTAATCACTAAAATCGAAACAGCAGTGCGTAGTCAGCATCATTTACGTCTGTTCTTCTTGCTTCTACTCTAGAAATTTGGCCTGAAGCAAGCCATTTAACTGTTGGTTATATCGATATTCTTCAGAGTTCCAAGCTTCTATTACCGACGTACGTACACGAACCATTTGCTGTCTATAAATAGCAAGGACTTACTACTTCATGTCGCACACATCTAGCTACCGATCGGTCATCTAGTTATAAACTTTTACTTACATTAGCATCATCTCGTCGCAATGGCTTCTGCTGCTGCACTGAAGATGGCTGCCATCTGCATGCTGGTCATGTGTATTGGATCGCAGATGAGAGTCCATGCGTCACCAGACCAGCACGCTGCTGCTGGCGCGCTGCCGGATAAGCTTGCTAGGACCGGATATATCTCTTGTTGTGAAAAGACCCGACAAAACACAAGCCCAATAAAAACAATCAAGAACATAAGACAGAGATTTAATGTGAAAAATCTACATGAGACAGAGATTTAATGTGAAAAATCTTTTCGCGTGAAAAACAATGGACGCACAATCGGCAAAATCACTATATGAAGAGAAGTTACGAGCACAGAAAATTTCGACGTATTTCAGTATGTTTTAGCGTGTTTCAACTATGCGACTACAAATATACATATATAGGTTAGAGATCCAATCCCCTAATAAAGAAAGGAGTAGAGTTCTAGTCGACAACGAAATATAGACCTATAAGAAACTAGAACAGTCTTCTTGGAGATAGGAACAGCACCCCGCTCAGAAAATCTCGAAAGATAACGGTGTAGAGTTATAGTCGGAAGCGCCTTGAGAAGCCACGTCTGACTCCATTCAACACACACACCTTAGAGCACCACATCTAATACAGTTCAGTGCAGACTCCATTACAAACTCGAAGATGATTCTAATCATAACTTTCTACTAGTTCGCATTGCTTTATGATCAAACTCTTCAAGTGGTCGGAAAAATTAGAGTGGCCGGACCAGACAAAATTCGGATGACAAAATACAAAAATCTTCACCTTGAGCCAAATTTCACCTATAGTGAAAACAGAACTGAAGAACTTCTTAATGAAATTGTAGAATGCCACTTATGCGTCAAACATCCGAAATGACTAACAAGTAATACCAACTAAGTCTGAGCAGAGCTCAAACTTGGCAGTAGGAACTGACTTTGTCATCATATCAGCTATATTCTCATGAGTACCAATCTTGCAAACTTTGATATCACCTTGTGAAATAACTCTTCAGATGAAGTGATATCTGATTTCAATGTGTTTTGTTTTCTCATGGAATATTTGGTATTTTGTAAGACAAATAGCACTCTGACTGCCATAGAAAATGTTATTGCAAGATGTACTTCCACAAAGCTTGTTGTAAAGACTCCTTAGCCAAATAACTTCTTTATATGCTTCAAAAATAGCCATATATTCAGTTTCAGTGCTTCAAAACTTCATAAAAGTTTTAGATTTCTCTTTCATAAAGTAAACCCAAACATACCTTGAGAAATCATCGATAAATGTCACCATGTACCTCATGCCTCCAAGTGATATTTGCTTAACTGGGCCAAACACATCTGAGTGTATGAGCTCCAAAGGTATTTTGGATCAATATTCTGACTCCTTGTATGGCAATTGGTGAGCCTTGCCATAGTGACAGCCAGCATAGACTACGTTTGTCCGGATGTCCAAATGAGAAAGTCGTTTCAACACTTGCTTCTCCATCATTTCCTTCAACTTGTTGTAGCTAACATGTCCAAGTCGCACATGCTAGAGATCAGATGTTTCATTCTTTCGAATCTTGTTCACATATGCTAACTCTATAGAGAGCACATAAACAGACTGTCTTCTTCTTCCTTCCATGATAGGTGTGCCAATCACCTTTACTTTTCTAAAAACAGTAACTTCTTCATGCCCGAAGAGTACATAGTTCCCTTCTGCTGTCAATTGAGGCACTGACAATAGATTCTTTTTCAAACTTGGAACATGATAGACCTTCTTAAGATGAAATTGTTGAGGACCATACCTTGGAACAACTGTGTTCCTGATATGAGAGATGGGTAGTTTGGAGTTATTGGCTGTCAGCACCACTTTCCTTCCCTTATACTCAATCATATTTTGCAGCTTCTTGTCATCACTAGTGATATGACTGGAGCAACCAGAATCAATAATCCAATCTTCCTTATAATTTATCCCTGGATCTGTCGTTACTACAAAAGCTGGTGCTTCCATGTCCTCCTTGAGCTCCTTTTCTTCAATTTCTTGAGAAAATCCAACTTTAGCGTCCCACTCTTCTTCACTTACAGATGTTTCTAAAGTGATCTTCTTCTCTTTTGTGGTGGCCTAGATTCTTCTCTTGTTGTTGATCTTGTCTTTCTTATTGAACTTCCCTAAATAGTTGTTTCTCTCTTTTGGATGCTGCTTACCACATTCTATCCACCTTGTTTTGGGCCTCCATGGTCCTCGAGGTGGACCCTTCTTCTTGTTGGTGAATTGTGCCTCCTCTTCTTTCTTTACTGTAATACTCCCTAGCTGCTTAGCCAACTTTTCTTGATTAGCCAATAAATTCTCTAATTCCACCAATGATGGCTGTGATGGCCATATTCTCTTACTGCGACCATAAACCCGTTGTACTCGAGTCTTAGGCCATGGATAATGATCCTCTTCATCTTTGCCTCGCTAATTTTCTCCTCAGGCTTAAGCTAAGATATCTCATGGTAAATATTTTTTTACCTTTGCAAAATACTGATTAATACTCAGAGTACCTTGTGAGATATCTACAAGCTCATTCTCAAGGAGCTAGAGATGCACCTCATTCTTCTTCGAGAATAATTTTGACAAAGTATCCCAAGCTGATTGTAGTGTCTTTTCATCACAAATGTGCTCTAGTAGGTTCTCCTCAATTGTTGTCTTTAGCACAAATAAAGACTTGCCAGTCTTGATGAGCCACTTTAGCAAGGCTTCTATATTCTGCTTTGGTAGATTTGTCTCAGTGCCAGCAATGACCTCCTATAGATCCTGACCTTGTAGGTAGGACTCCATACAGGTCTACCAATAGCCATAGTTGTGGCTATTAAGCTTCTTGATCCCACTGCTTGCGCCAGCAAAATCCACCATGGTGACTGACGCCTGGCATAAGTAAGCTTTGGTTCTAGGCCAATGAGCTTCATAGTCTCAGACTGTGCACCAGCAGAGTCTCTCCTTAGCGCCTCAAAGACTACTCTCGATCCTGATAGTCCTGGACCGCATGCTCTAATACCACTTGTTGGAGATCACAAAGTAGCAAGGCACTCAATTTTCATATGGCACACACACATACACATATGAAGCTAACTAGCTTCACTTAACAAAAGCTCATGGCTTACACACACATACACATTGAGATACTACTTTCTCATTTCCATGTGCATACTCGTTACAAAGAGGCCAGGTCTTTTATAGACTTTGAACCGACATGACCAAACCGACTTGACAAACCAAGCAAACTGACTAGCTTACCAAACCGACTAAACTCTTAACTAGCAAGAACTAACATGTGACTTTTACACCACACGCAAAGCTGACCAATAACTGGATATTTCAACTAGCTAATCACCCAACTCATCCATTCACTAGAGGCTTTATTGCTGACACGCCTCTTGAAGCCTCCAGTAAGTAAACTACTAGCATTATCTCAATCAAATCTGCAGGTTCCTTTCCACAGCCATGTTTCTTCAAAAAAAAACCCAAGCGACATTAGTTATTAGTAGTTAACAGTGATATATTTTCTTGAAGTTTCGTCACAAGTATGCATTGCTATTTTCAACATGTTCTAATGCACGTTCTCTTATTTCACGTTGTTCGTAGCTATTCCTGATAAAAAAATGTTCTGAAAATTGCTTATGCGTTGATATATATATATATATATATATATATATATATATATATATATATATATATATATATATATATATATATAGAGAGAGAGAGAGAGAGAGAGAGAGAGAGCACGCGCGCGCTCAGATAGGAAGGATATATGTGAAAAGATGCAAGTGTTTGCCGCAAGGTTCCCCTGTGGGGATTGTATTGCTTATGTAGATGAGCTAAAACAGCTCAGGATTAAAACCTCTCTTGGATCGCAAGGAACAAAACTGAAAACAAAAAAAAGATCCTGTTCGGCTGAAATGTGAAAATGAGCATTGCAAAGTTGCAATAGAGCAAAATGAGTTTTTAAGTGAGAAAAATGCATTTTAAGCCATAAATGATCATTTGCATTGCATTTATTGGTGTTTATCTTGCTATGAAAATGGTCATGATAAATAATTGTTTTTTTGTTTGGACCATGAGTAAGATTTTGCTTTTTTAGGAGTTTTAGGTGTTGATTGGAGCTTTTGATTAAAACTTACTCTTTCTTGGTGTTAGGACCATTCCATATCTTGCTATTGTGGTTATGTTCTTTCTTGATCTTGAAAATGGATCACTTGTGGATCTTGCAACTCGTTTGCTTTAATTGTCCAAATTTATACTCAAATTCTTGCATTTTGAGGTTTTGTCAAATTACTCATCAAGAGGGAGATTATGAAACCATGTGAGCGTTATCCCATATTTGTGGTGGGTATTTGACTGTGCTTGTGCTTCGGTATTGAAGCTTGAGTTTGATTTTGAGTATTTGCGTCTTTTCATGTTGCTTTCTATTGTTGGCGGTATGACCGGCGTTGGGGCTACCGTCATACCAACCAGTAGCAGTTCGACTGGCATTTGGCTTGTGGTCAGACCGGACTTTGGCCCATGGTAATACCGTTCAGGCACAATTGTCTCGGATGCTTTGTGCTCTTGGGTTATTGGCTTTGGTGAGCTCGTGAGTTTGTGTTTCCGCTGTATAGAGTTGATAATACTTGGAGGAATATTTTGATGTAGTCATTCACCCCTTGACTCGCCATATCAATCCTACAGAGTACCACATTTATGATTTTACTGAATTGAAAGAGTGGATGTGCTGATCCTAGTTTCTGCATCTTCTTTTTCATGTTCTTTTTGTTGATCAATTTTGCAGCATGCTTTCATGGAATATTCACATTATGTAGCTATTTTAACTCAATAGTTACTATATCATATAGATCAAGAAAAACATATTGCCTGCGATCATATGAAGTGAAATACATCCTCATTGAAATGATGTCTTTCATCTAGCAAAACTGTCATGCCTTTGTTTTCTGCCTGATCGATTATAGGCTGATTAGAAGTGTTGCATTGGGTGATGTTATACTGTGAGTTGAAGTTCATGCGAATGGTTGCTGTGCAAATTGCAATTGTGCAAATAATACATTGGTCAGCAGCTGGCTTGACTTTGTCCGAAAATTCTTGCTTTAAAAATACGTTATGTTTGATTTTTGCCTTTTTCATGCATATACGTTCATCTTCTTGTTGCTTCTCTTGACTTCAATACGATAGCCTGGGTTTTCTCTCTGTTTTTTTTTTCTTTTCCAGAGGTGAGTCTCCATGGGTAGTTGAGCAACATTGTTGTAGTATATTTCTAGTCTGGTACTAATCCGTATGGCTAGAAGTTCCGTCAAAGTAACAGCCATGGGTCGGCATTTGGTACGCTACTGGTATGGTAAGAAGCATTTGGTCCGTCAAAGTAAGAAGCATGAATTAGTCACCAAAATCAAATTAACAATACATAGTCAGCATCATGTACGCCTATTCTTCTTGCTTCTACTCCAGAAATTTCGCCACGAGAATAATTTTATGGGCATTTTTCCTGCTGAGATACCCGATCCTTCTTTTAGATCTTCTATTCTGTCTGAATTTCCAGAAATGTGCAATGTTGCTAATGTAAACAAGTCGTGAACTATAGATAAAGTTGTGTAGCCACAACTTGGGCAGTGTAAATGTGACAAGGGTAACTTGACCGTGATTTTTTTTCCTGAGAACGTATACTGGAAAGCACTTCCTCCAAAGAAAGAAAAAGGAACCAACATAGCAAGCAAACTTGCTTGCTGTTGACCAGCTAACAGTACCCCTCGATAAATTTGGAATATAATATCAGAGTATGGTGTACAATTCATTCGTTAACCAGCCAATTATCTGAAAAAGCTTTAGCAACTCTCTTGGTTTGTGGCAATTCTAAATCTGCAAAGCCGAGCTTAAAACGCATCGAGGACACATTGTTTAACTTTATATCGATCTAGACTCTCTGTTTCACTAGTACGCTCGATCGTTTGAGTTTGGTGAGGCCATCTGAAAATCTGAATTATGCGTCGGTCATTGGATTGCTTCCTGGACTACAGAGCATGCAGTTCATTGCCTCCATGAAGACAACACTCCATTTAAACTATTGGTTGCATCTTCTTCAGAGTCCAAGCTTGTATGGCAGACGTACGAACAGGAACCATTTCCTCTATATAAATAGCTGAACCTCACTACCTCATGTCGCATCTCATATCTAGCTATAATCACATTAGCATCATCTCCTTGCAAAATCAAGCTAGCTTGCAATGGCTTCTTCTGCTGCTGCACTGAAGGTGGCCGCCATCTGGATGCTGGTCCTGTGCGTCGGATCAGAAACGGCGCCAGTTCTCGCGTCGCCGGAGCAGGAGGCCGCTGCCGGCGCGCTGCTGCAGGAGCTCATGGAGCACGAGCTCGCCAATGAGCTGGGCCTCCACGATAACGTCGGCGACTTCTGCCCGCCGGCATGCCAGAGATGCCTGATCAACTGCGCGATCACGTGCGTGCTCAAGCCAGGCCCGGTTGGCTGCTTCGCCAACTGCACGGTGACGAATGGCTGCTTCAACCTGACGATGGTCGCGTAAGGGGGTGCACATTGTATTTGTACGTACACTTGAGCCTGCCTCGCCCTACGTCTTCCTGCTGGCTTAATTGTGTGTCTAATGAACCACCCACTGTGTGTTGTACTCACTACCTAGTTCCGCCAATAATCACCCCAAGAGGCATGGCCCCATGCATGGGTTTGGCCTTTTGGAGGAGTTGTTCATGCACTTTCAGTTGTCATCGACCGTGGCAACTGAGCACTGTATGTGTTCATCTGTGTATTGGTAACTCGCTGTGTATTGCTCGAGGCTTGCTTTCATCTACGGTTATGGGTTGTTCATGTCGGTTTTTGTTTCTGATTTTAGCTTGGAAAAGCCAAACGACAGCACAAATATCCGACTTTTTGAATCGGTTTTCCCACTCTTCTCACTCCCATCTTGCGTCGGAGCGTATCGTGCACCTCATTCCTCTCGCTTCTTTCTCACGCACGCATCTATAGGCTCTGTTCTTTTTCAGCTTTTAACTTCTGCTTTTGACTTTTCTACAGTAACTAGCTTTTAAACGGAGTGTCTTTTCAAGATGGGGTCTACTAGTTAATTGTAATATATACTGTACCAAATTCATTTACATCGGCAAAAACCGCACGTGAGTTTCTGTTACTCTGTAATCTCTCGTATAAACAGTCCAAAAGCCACAAGTCGCAGCCAAAAGACATAACATAAGACCCCGTCGAAAAGAACAGTCTTATAATATGAACAGAACCCTCGCAGGCCGCAGTGACTCTGGCCCAAATCTGCCAAAACTGTGCGTGCCAGTGGATAGTAAGGACCCCTCGTCCAGCTCGGTTAGTCGGGTTCTTCATCCCGCGCGGCAGCCCAGCCCCTCGCACGGACGCCACCTTTTCAGTTTCTAAAACTCGTCTTTTACGGTAATTAATTTTTAAACAATTGTTTTTTAAGATAAGATCTATAGATTGATTGTAGTATATAACAATTGTTTTGATGAGGCCCTGTGCTCGATCATTGCGCCCATGTTGGGTGCCCATGACGAAAATGGTTTGAATCACATCATCTCTTGCTTTGCACGTAGCACACAATATCGTTCGGCATACATGCGTGTAACGTAGCAACAGTAACTTGTCTTGGTCATGCCGCATGTTCGCGTGGATGCGCGGAGATAATGTAGCTACTAGAAATAGGTCTGGCCCTTTTTCACACACACGTGCGCGCGCCATCGGCTCCTTTGTTTGTAATGTGCAAGCTATCTCAAGATCAAGTTCATGTCCACGCGAATTGTTGATGTGCAAAAGTGAAACCTGCAATGATCGATGCAAATAATAAGTTGTATAGTGGCTTAATTGGCTTTAGTCGAAAGTTCTCTTGGCCTGTTTTTATCTCAAAAGCTGATGGTTTTTTGTTTTTATTACAGTATCTAACTTTCAAACGGAGTATTTTCTCAAAACGGTGTCTATAAGTTAAACGATCTACACGTTAAAAACCTAACATCTGTACCAGCTAAAATCACAAGTGAGTATCTGTCTCTCCGTAATCTGTACCGTAAACAATCAAAATTCAAACATTTCCGCCAAAAACCTTAAGCCACAGCTGAAAATCTATTTCGGCTGAAAATCTTGCTACGTTTGCTTTTGCACTTTTCACGCATCTGTAGTCATCTTCTTGTTGCTTCTCTTAAATTTCATCCGACAGCTTAAGTTTTCTGTCAGTTTTTTTTTTCAGAGGTACCTGTCCATGGGTAGCTAAACAACATTGTTGTGCTATACTATTGCTACTTATCTGAATGGCAGTTGCTTCAAAATAACAGCCATGCTTGGCTTGGCAGTTGGCACACTACTTTATGGTTCAGATTTTTTTAGATAATGGAACTAGGTTTCAGCCTTTACCATCCGAGGATGGTACACAGCTGAACTTTATGGTTCAGATACATCAGTTAATCACTAAAATCGAAACAGCAGTGCGTAGTCAGCATCATTTACGTCTGTTCTTCTTGCTTCTACTCTAGAAATTTGGCCTGAAGCAAGCCATTTAACTGTTGGTTATATCGATATTCTTCAGAGTTCCAAGCTTCTATTACCGGCGTACGTACACGAACCATTTGCTGTCTATAAATAGCAAGGACTTACTACTTCATGTCGCACACATCTAGCTACCGATCGGTCATCTAGTTATAAACTTTTACTTACATTAGCATCATCTCGTCGCAATGGCTTCTGCTGCTGCACTGAAGATGGCTGCCATCTGCATGCTGGTCATGTGTATTGGATCGCAGATGAGAGTCCATGCGTCACCAGACCAGCACGCTGCTGCTGGCGCGCTGCCGGATAAGCTTGCTAGGACCGGATATATCTCTTGTTGTGAAAAGACCCGACAAAACACAAGCCCAATAAAAACAATCAAGAACATAAGACAGAGATTTAATGTGAAAAATCTACATGAGACAGAGATTTAATGTGAAAAATCTTTTCGCGTGAAAAACAATGGACGCACAATCGGCAAAATCACTATATGAAGAGAAGTTACGAGCACAGAAAATTTCGACGTATTTCAGTATGTTTTAGCGTGTTTCAACTATGCGACTACAAATATACATATATAGGTTAGAGATCCAATCCCCTAATAAAGAAAGGAGTAGAGTTCTAGTCGACAACGAAATATAGACCTATAAGAAACTAGAACAGTCTTCTTGGAGATAGGAACAGCACCCCGCTCAGAAAATCTCGAAAGATAACGGTGTAGAGTTATAGTCGGAAGCGCCTTGAGAAGCCACGTCTGACTCCATTCAACACACACACCTTAGAGCACCACATCTAATACAGTTCAGTGCAGACTCCATTACAAACTCGAAGATGATTCTAATCATAACTTTCTACTAGTTCGCATTGCTTTATGATCAAACTCTTCAAGTGGTCGGAAAAATTAGAGTGGCCGGACCAGACAAAATTCGGATGACAAAATACAAAAATCTTCACCTTGAGCCAAATTTCACCTATAGTGAAAACAGAACTGAAGAACTTCTTAATGAAATTGTAGAATGCCACTTATGCGTCAAACATCTGAAATGACTAACAAGTAATACCAACTAAGTCTGAGCAGAGCTCAAACTTGGCAGTAGGAACTGACTTTGTCATCATATCAGCTATATTCTCATGAGTACCAATCTTGCAAACTTTGATATCACCTTGTGAAATAACTCTTCAGATGAAGTGATATCTGATTTCAATGTGTTTTGTTTTCTCATGGAATATTTGGTATTTTGTAAGACAAATAGCAGTGTGACTGCCATAGAAAATGTTATTGCAAGATGTACTTCCACAAAGCTTGTTGTAAAGACTCCTTAGCCAAATAACTTCTTTATATGCTTCAAAAATAGCCATATATTCAGTTTCAGTGCTTCAAAACTTCATAAAAGTTTTAGATTTCTCTTTCATAAAGTAAACCCAAACATACCTTGAGAAATCATCGATAAATGTCACCATGTACCTCATGCCTCCAAGTGATATTTGCTTAACTGGGCCAAACACATCTGAGTGTATGAGCTCCAAAGGTATTTTGGATCAATATTCTGACTCCTTGTATGGCAATTGGTGAGCCTTGCCATAGTGACAGCCAGCATAGACTACGTTTGTCCGGATGTCCAAATGAGAAAGTCGTTTCAACACTTGCTTCTCCATCATTTCCTTCAACTTGTTGTAGCTAACATGTCCAAGTCGCACATGCTAGAGATCAGATGTTTCATTCTTTCGAATCTTGTTCACATATGCTAACTCTATAGAGAGCACATAAACAGACTGTCTTCTTCTTCCTTCCATGATAGGTGTGCCAATCACCTTTACTTTTCTAAAAACAGTAACTTCTTCATGCCCGAAGAGTACATAGTTCCCTTCTGCTGTCAATTGAGGCACTGACAATAGATTCTTTTTCAAACTTGGAACATGATAGACCTTCTTAAGATGAAATTGTTGAGGACCATACCTTGGAACAACTGTGTTCCTGATATGAGAGATGGGTAGTTTGGAGTTATTGGCTGTCAGCACCACTTTCCTTCCCTTATACTCAATCATATTTTGCAGCTTCTTGTCATCACTAGTGATATGACTGGAGCAACCAGAATCAATAATCCAATCTTCCTTATAATTTATCCCTGGATCTGTCGTTACTACAAAAGCTGGTGCTTCCATGTCCTCCTTGAGCTCCTTTTCTTCAATTTCTTGAGAAAATCCAACTTTAGCGTCCCACTCTTCTTCACTTACAGATGTTTCTAAAGTGATCTTCTTCTCTTTTGTGGTGGCCTAGATTCTTCTCTTGTTGTTGATCTTGTCTTTCTTATTGAACTTCCCTAAATAGTTGTTTCTCTCTTTTGGATGCTGCTTACCACATTCTATCCACCTTGTTTTGGGCCTCCATGGTCCTCGAGGTGGACCCTTCTTCTTGTTGGTGAATTGTGCCTCCTCTTCTTTCTTTACTGTAATACTCCCTAGCTGCTTAGCCAACTTTTCTTGATTAGCCAATAAATTCTCTAATTCCACCAATGATGGCTGTGATGGCCATATTCTCTTACTGCGACCATAAACCCGTTGTACTCGAGTCTTAGGCCATGGATAATGATCCTCTTCATCTTTGCCTCGCTAATTTTCTCCTCAGGCTTAAGCTAAGATATCTCATGGTAAATATTTTTTTACCTTTGCAAAATACTGATTAATACTCAGAGTACCTTGTGAGATATCTACAAGCTCATTCTCAAGGAGCTAGAGATGCACCTCATTCTTCTTCGAGAATAATTTTGACAAAGTATCCCAAGCTGATTGTAGTGTCTTTTCATCACAAATGTGCTCTAGTAGGTTCTCCTCAATTGTTGTCTTTAGCACAAATAAAGACTTGCCAGTCTTGATGAGCCACTTTAGCAAGGCTTCTATATTCTGCTTTGGTAGATTTGTCTCAGTGCCAGCAATGACCTCCTATAGATCCTGACCTTGTAGGTAGGACTCCATACAGGTCTACCAATAGCCATAGTTGTGGCTATTAAGCTTCTTGATCCCACTGCTTGCGCCAGCAAAATCCACCATGGTGACTGACGCCTGGCATAAGTAAGCTTTGGTTCTAGGCCAATGAGCTTCATAGTCTCAGACTGTGCACCAGCAGAGTCTCTCCTTAGCGCCTCAAAGACTACTCTCGATCCTGATAGTCCTGGACCGCATGCTCTAATACCACTTGTTGGAGATCACAAAGTAGCAAGGCACTCAATTTTCATATGGCACACACACATACACATATGAAGCTAACTAGCTTCACTTAACAAAAGCTCATGGCTTACACACACATACACATTGAGATACTACTTTCTCATTTCCATGTGCATACTCGTTACAAAGAGGCCAGGTCTTTTATAGACTTTGAACCGACATGACCAAACCGACTTGACAAACCAAGCAAACTGACTAGCTTACCAAACCGACTAAACTCTTAACTAGCAAGAACTAACATGTGACTTTTACACCACACGCAAAGCTGACCAATAACTGGATATTTCAACTAGCTAATCACCCAACTCATCCATTCACTAAAGGCTTTATTGCTGACACGCCTCTTGAAGCCTCCAGTAAGTAAACTACTAGCATTATCTCAATCAAATCTGCAGGTTCCTTTCCACAGCCATGTTTCTTCAAAAAAAACCCAAGCGACATTAGTTATTAGTAGTTAACAGTGATATATTTTCTTGAAGTTTCGTCACAAGTATGCATTGCTATTTTCAACATGTTCTAATGCACGTTCTCTTATTTCACGTTGTTCGTAGCTATTCCTGATAAAAAATGTTCTGAAAATTGCTTATGCGTTGATATATATATATATATATAGAGAGAGAGAGAGAGAGAGAGAGAGCACGCGCGCGCTCAGATAGGAAGGATATATGTGAAAAGATGCAAGTGTTTGCCGCAAGGTTCCCCTGTGGGGATTGTATTGCTTATGTAGATGAGCTAAAACAGCTCAGGATTAAAACCTCTCTTGGATCGCAAGGAACAAAACTGAAAACAAAAAAAAGATCCTGTTCGGCTGAAATGTGAAAATGAGCATTGCAAAGTTGCAATAGAGCAAAATGAGTTTTTAAGTGAGAAAAATGCATTTTAAGCCATAAATGATCATTTGCATTGCATTTATTGGTGTTTATCTTGCTATGAAAATGGTCATGATAAATAATTGTTTTTTTGTTTGGACCATGAGTAAGATTTTGCTTTTTTAGGAGTTTTAGGTGTTGATTGGAGCTTTTGATTAAAACTTACTCTTTCTTGGTGTTAGGACCATTCCATATGTTGCTATTGTGGTTATGTTCTTTCTTGATCTTGAAAATGGATCACTTGTGGATCTTGCAACTCGTTTGCTTTAATTGTCCAAATTTATACTCAAATTCTTGCATTTTGAGGTTTTGTCAAATTACTCATCAAGAGGGAGATTATGAAACCATGTGAGCGTTATCCCATATTTGTGGTGGGTATTTGACTGTGCTTGTGCTTCGGTATTGAAGCTTGAGTTTGATTTTGAGTATTTGCGTCTTTTCATGTTGCTTTCTATTGTTGGCGGTATGACCGGCGTTGGGGCTACCGTCATACCAACCAGTAGCAGTTCGACTGGCATTTGGCTTGTGGTCAGACCGGACTTTGGCCCATGGTAATACCGTTCAGGCACAATTGTCTCGGATGCTTTGTGCTCTTGGGTTATTGGCTTTGGTGAGCTCGTGAGTTTGTGTTTCCGCTGTATAGAGTTGATAATACTTGGAGGAATATTTTGATGTAGTCATTCACCCCCTGACTCGCCATATCAATCCTACAGAGTACCACATTTATGATTTTACTGAATTGAAAGAGTGGATGTGCTGATCCTAGTTTCTGCATCTTCTTTTTCATGTTCTTTTTGTTGATCAATTTTGCAGCATGCTTTCATGGAATATTCACATTATGTAGCTATTTTAACTCAATAGTTACTATATCATATAGATCAAGAAAAACATATTGCCTGCGATCATATGAAGTGAAATACATCCTCATTGAAATGATGTCTTTCATCTAGCAAAACTGTCATGCCTTTGTTTTCTGCCTGATCGATTATAGGCTGATTAGAAGTGTTGCATTGGGTGATGTTATACTGTGCGTTGAAGTTCATGCGAATGGTTGCTGTGCAAATTGCAATTGTGCAAATAATACATTGGTCAGCAGCTGGCTTGACTTTGTCCGAAAATTCTTGCTTTAAAAATACGTTATGTTTGATTTTTGCCTTTTTCATGCATATACGTTCATCTTCTTGTTGCTTCTCTTGACTTCAATACGATAGCCTGGGTTTTCTCTCTGTTTTTTTTTTCTTTTCCAGAGGTGAGTCTCCATGGGTAGTTGAGCAACATTGTTGTAGTATATTTCTAGTCTGGTACTAATCCGTATGGCTAGAAGTTCCGTCAAAGTAACAGCCATGGGTCGGCATTTGGTACGCTACTGGTATGGTAAGAAGCATTTGGTCCGTCAAAGTAAGAAGCATGAATTAGTCACCAAAATCAAATTAACAATACATAGTCAGCATCATGTACGCCTATTCTTCTTGCTTCTACTCCAGAAATTTCGCCACGAGAATAATTTTATGGGCATTTTTCCTGCTGAGATACCCGATCCTTCTTTTAGATCTTCTATTCTGTCTGAATTTCCAGAAATGTGCAATGTTGCTAATGTAAACAAGTCGTGAACTATAGATAAAGTTGTGTAGCCACAACTTGGGCAGTGTAAATGTGACAAGGGTAACTTGACCGTGATTTTTTTTCCTGAGAACGTATACTAGAAAGCACTTCCTCCAAAGAAAGAAAAAGGAACCAACATAGCAAGCAAACTTGCTTGCTGTTGACCAGCTAACAGTACCCCTCGATAAATTTGGAATATAATATCAGAGTATGGTGTACAATTCATTCGTTAACCAGCCAATTATCTGAAAAAGCTTTAGCAACTCTCTTGGTTTGTGGCAATTCTAAATCTGCAAAGCCGAGCTTAAAACGCATCGAGGACACATTGTTTAACTTTATATCGATCTAGACTCTCTGTTTCACTAGTACGCTCGATCGTTTGAGTTTGGTGAGGCCATCTGAAAATCTGAATTATGCGTCGGTCATTGGATTGCTTCCTGGACTACAGAGCATGCAGTTCATTGCCTCCATGAAGACAACACTCCATTTAAACTATTGGTTGCATCTTCTTCAGAGTCCAAGCTTGTATGGCAGACGTACGAACAGGAACCATTTCCTCTATATAAATAGCTGAACCTCACTACCTCATGTCGCATCTCATATCTAGCTATAATCACATTAGCATCATCTCCTTGCAAAATCAAGCTAGCTTGCAATGGCTTCTTCTGCTGCTGCACTGAAGGTGGCCGCCATCTGGATGCTGGTCCTGTGCGTCGGATCAGAAACGGCGCCAGTTCTCGCGTCGCCGGAGCAGGAGGCCGCTGCCGGCGCGCTGCTGCAGGAGCTCATGGAGCACGAGCTCGCCAATGAGCTGGGCCTCCACGATAACGTCGGCGACTTCTGCCCGCCGGCATGCCAGAGATGCCTGATCAACTGCGCGATCACGTGCGTGCTCAAGCCAGGCCCGGTTGCCTGCTTCGCCAACTGCACGGTGACGAATGGCTGCTTCAACCTGACGATGGTCGCGTAAGGGGGTGCACATTGTATTTGTACGTACACTTGAGCCTGCCTCGCCCTACGTCTTCCTGTTGGCTTAATTGTGTGTCTAATGCGCCACCCACTGTGTGTTGTACCCACTACCAAGTTCCGCCAATAATCACCCCAAGAGGCATGGCCCCATGCATGGGTTTGGCCTTTTGGAGGAGTTGTTCATTCACTTTCGGTTGTCATCAACCGTGGCAACTGAGCACTGTAAGCGTTCATCTGTGTACTGTAAGTGTTCATCTGTGTATTGGTAACTCGCTGTGTATTGCTCGAGGCTTGCTTTCATCTACGGTTATGGCTTATTCATGTCGGTTTTTGTTTCTGATTTTAGCTTGGAAAAGCCAAACGACAGTATAAATATCCGACTTTTCGAAGCGGTTTTCTCACTCCTCTCACTCTCATCTTGCTTCGGAGCGTATCGTGCACCTCGTTCCTCTCGCTTCTTTCTCACGCACGCATCTCTCCTTCATTTTCCTCACCGCTCGTACTCTTTCTAAATACCACTTCTTTCAGTCACTACTATTTATTTTCAACCAAAATCCACCAGTTACAGACAAAAGCCATCAGGGCTTTTGGCTTCTACTTTTGACTTTTCTACAGTAACTAGCTTTTAAACGGAGTGTCTTTTCAAGATGAGGTCTACTAGTTAATCGTAATATATACTGTACCAACTTCATTTATATCGGCAAAAACCGCACATAAGTCTCTGTTACTCTGTAATCTCTCATATAAACAACCTAAAAGCCCTAAGCCGCGGCCAAAAGATATAAGACTCATGGCCTGTTCTTTTTGACGCGGCTTGTGGCTTTTGGCTGCGGCTTATGACTTTTGGACTGTTTGTATGAGATATTACAGAGTAACAGAAACTGACGTGCGATTTTTGTCAATATAAATAAAGTCAGTAAAATATGTAGTACAATTAATTAGTAGACTCTATCTTGAAAAATACTTCGTTTAAAAGCTAGTTATTATAGAAAAATCGAAAAACAGCTTTTAAAAACTGAAAATAACAGAGCCTCAGTCAAAAAAAAAATAGACATATAATATGAACAGAACCCTCGCAGGCCGCAGCGACTCTGGCCCAAGTCTGCCAAAACTGTGCGTGCCGATGGATAGTAAGGAGCCCTCGTCCAGCTCGGTTAGTCGGTTTCTTCATCCGCGCGGAAGCCCAGCCCCTCGCACGGACGCACGGCGGTGTGCGCGAGCACAGCCGACGTGTCGGCCGTTGCTGGGCGAGAGTAACGTTTTCCTAGCTACTCAGATAGTCGATCGGATGTGACAAAGCATCCCGCTGCAACAAGTTGGCACTTCGGCAGTCGCACAAGTACACCGAGCTTTGAACCGCTAATGGCCGCGGGAAACGGACTGAAATTTGGCCAGGAGCTCAGGCACTCTTAGGGTCTGCTCTTTTTAGCTGCGACTTATAATTTTTTATTGAAATTTTTGAATTTTGACTGTTTATCGTACAGATTACGGAGAGATCGATACTCACTTGCGATTTTGGCTGGTACAGATGTTGGGCTTTTAACACGTACTACGTTTAACTTGTAGACCTCGTCTTGAGAAAATACTCCGTTTAAAAGTTAGGTACTGTAGCGGCTGCCAAAAGCCGGGTGGTTTGTGCCCTGCCAAACACCCCCTTAAGGAGGAGGTAGGCACTTGGGTGAATCCTACGGTTCGAACCCAGGTGGGAAAGAGAGGCTGCCACCTTTTCAGTTTCTAAAACTCGTCTTTTACAGTTATTAGCTTTTAAACGGATTATTTTTTAAGATAAGATCTATAAATCGATTGTAGTAGACATTGCAGCTACTTTATTTATATCAGTTAAAATCACACACGAGTATCTCTCTTCATTCTCTCTTACGAACAGTCAAAAGTCATAAGCCGTAGCCAAAAGGTGTAAGTTGAAACAAAAAAAAACATGCCACGAACCAGCGCCGGGCCGATTCAAGGACCAAGTACGTCCAAAGGCGCATCGGAGCGGAGGTTTACCAAGGAACTCTACAACGATCCAGCAGCAGGGGCCAGGGAGTACCTAAGGTTTTGATGAGGCCCTGTGCTCGATCATTGCGCCCATGTTGGGTGCCCATGACGAAAATGGTTTGAAATCACATCATCTCTTGCTTTGCACGTAGCACACAATATAGCCTTCAGAATTGGAATCCATCGTTCGGCATACATGCATGTAACGTGGCAACAATAACAACACACACTTGTCTTGGTCATGCCACATGTTCGCGTGGATGCGCGGAGATAATGTAGCTACTAGAAATAGGTCTGGCCCTTTTTCACACACACGTGCGCGCGCCATCGGCTCCTTTGTTTGTACTGTACAAGCTATCTCAAGACCAAGTTCATGTCCATGCGAATTGTTGATGTGCAAAAGTGAAACCTGCAATGGTCGATGCAAATAATAGGTTGTATAGTGGCTTAATTGGCTTTAGTCGAAAATTCTCTTGGCCTATTCTTTATCTCAAAAGCTGGTGGCTTTTGGTTTTTGCTACAGTACCTAACTTTCAAACGGAGTATTTTCTCAAGACGGGGTCTATAAATTAAACGATCTACATGTTAAAAGCTCAACATTTGTACCAGCTAAAATCGCAAATGAGTATCTGTTTCTCCGTAATTTGTACCGTAAACAATCAAAATTCAAAAATTTCAGCCAAAAACCATAAGCCGCAGCCGAAAATATATTTCGGCTGAAAATCTTGCTACGTTTGCTTTTGCACTTTTCACGCATCTGTAGTCATCTTCTTGCTACTTCTCTTAAATTTCAATCCGACAGCTTAAGTTTTCTGTCAGTTTTTTTTTCAGAGGTACCTGTCCATGGGTAGCTGACCAACATTGTTGTGCTATACTATTGCTACTTGTCTGAATGGCAGTTGCTTCAAAATAACAGCCATGCTTGGCTTGGCAGTTGGCACACTACTTTATGGTTCAGATACATCAGTTAATCACTAAAATCGAAACAGCAGTGCGTAGTCAGCATCATTTACGTCTGTTCTTCTTGCTTCTACTCTAGAAATTTGGCCTGAAGCAAGCCATTTAACTGTTGGTTATATCGATATTCTTCAGAGGTCCAAGCTTCTATTACTGGCGTTCGTACACGAACCATTTGCTCTCTATAAATAGCAAGGACTTACTACTTCATGTCGCACACATCTAGCTACCGATAGGTCATCTAGTTATAAACTTTTACTTACATTAGCATCATCTCGTCGCAATGGCTTCTGCTGCTGCACTGAAGATGGCTGCCATCTGCATGCTGGTCATGTGTATTGGATCGCAGATGAGAGTCCATGCGTCACCAGACCAGCACGCTGCTGCTGGCTCGCTGCCGGATAAGCTTGCTAGGACCGGATATACCTCTTGTTGTGAAAAGACCCGACAAAACACAAGCCCAATAAAAACAATCAAGAACATGAGACAGAGATTTAATGTGAAAAATCTACATGAGACAGAGATTTAATGTGAAAAATCTTTTCGCGTGAAAAACAACGGACGCACAATCGGCAAAATCACTATATAAAGAGAAGTTACGAGCACATAAAATTTCGACGTATTTCAGTATGTTTTAGCGTGTTTCAACTATGCGACTACAAATATACATATATAGGTTAGAGATCCAATCCCCTAATAAATAAAGGAGTAAGTTCTAGTCGACAACGAAATATAGACCTATAAGAAACTAGAACAGTCTTCTTGGAGATAGGAACAGCACCCCGCTCAGAAAATCTCGAAAGATAACGGTGTAGAGTTATAGTCGGAAGCGCCTTGAGAAGCCACGTCTGACTCTATTCAACGCACACACCTTAGAGCACCACATCTAATACAGTTCAGTGCAGACTCCATTACAAACTCGAAGATGATTCTAATCATAACTTCCTACTAGTTGGCATTGCTTTACGATCAAACTCTTCAAGTGGTCGGAAAAATTAGAGTGGCCGGACCAGACAAAATTCGGATGACAAAATACGAAAATCTTCACCTTGAGCCAAATTTCACCTATAGTGAAAACAGAACTGAAGAACTTCTTAATGAAATTGTAGAATGCCACTTATGCGTCAAACATCCGAAATGACTAACGAGTAATACCAACTAAGTCTGAGCAGAGCTCAAACTTGGCAGTAGGAACTGACTTTGTCATCATATCAGCTATATTCTCATGAGTACCAATCTTGCAAACTTTGATATCACCTTGTGAAATAACTCTTCAGATGAAGTGATATCTGATTTCAATCTGTTTTGTTCTCTCATGGAATATTTGGTATTTTGTAAGACAAATAGCACTCTGACTGCCATAGAAAATGTTATTGCAAGATGTACTTCCACAAAGCTTGTTGTAAAGACTCCTTAGCCAAATAACTTCTTTATATGCTTCAAAAATAGCCATATATTCAGTTTCAGTGGTCAAGAGAGCAATAGTAACTTGTAAACTGGCTTTCCAACTCACAGCACATCCTCTAACTATGAAAATATAACTAGTAAGAGACCTTCACTTATCCAGATCTCCTGTGAAGTCTGAATCAACATATCCAGATCTTTTATCTTAACTTCACTGCTCAATTGTATCTTCGGTTTTAAAATTTCAGGCATGTCTTTTGCCGTGATCAGCATATCATCAACATATAGAAATAAATAGATAGCTAAATCATTGATGATCTTCAAATAAACATAGCTACCATGGTCAGATCTCTTGAACCCTTGAGAGATCTTAATGGAGTCAAATCTCTTAAACCATTGTCTAGGTAATTGTTTTAACCCAAAAGAGACTTCGTCAAGTTGCATACAAAATTCTCCTTTCCTGGAATGATAAAACATTCCTACTGCTCCATATAGATGCTTTCTTTTGATTTCCCATGTAAGAACGCAGTCTTAACATCCAGTTGCTTAAGTTCAATATTACACATAGCCACAATGTTGAGTAGTGTATGAATGGAACTATGCTTTACTACAGGGGAAAAATATGTGAAATCAATACCTAGGATTTGGCTATATCCCTTTGCAACGAGCCTCGCCTTATAACTAACCTGGTAAAAGATCGAGGAAGCTAACTGGAGGGGGTGAATAGGCAGTCTAAAACTTCTCTTCCAATTATTATCAATTAAAGACCTTATCTTTTTGTGTAAACCAAGTATACAATACAGAAACTTAAATTAAATTGGTTTATCACAAATAAAGCCTAAATCACTTATGTTCACCTAAGTGTACCAACACCCTAGAGCTATGTAAAGGTTTGCAATTCTAGGATGATAAGCAATCAATTTAATTCTATGAATATAAATTGCTTGAATGTAAATAAACACAAGAGAACAAACCACAATTGATACGATCTCTTTTTATCGTGGTGTTCGGAGACTTGCCGATCTCTCCTAATCCACATTGAGGTTAGCCTAAATGAATTGGACCGGCTCCACGAATTAAGCCGAAATACCTCAATCCACTAGTGGTAGCTCTTTCTAGCTCCGGGTAGGTGAAATCCAACCTTCACACTTCGCCGGGTCTTCTCACAACCTTCTTTGAGAATGTCACCACGCACGACGCCTCTAACACCGTCTAGGAGTCAGCAAACTCTAAGAGTAATAAGTCAAGCCTCTCGCTTGACTCTCACCATGTGCAATGAATGCATAAACTCGAGTGGATACACAATCCACCTCTAGATGCAATGCATGCAATCTAGAGCCTTCCTCCTTGCTCACAAGGTGCAACACATGCATAATTGAGAGGAGGACCTCACATTAGCTCAAGAGAGCGAAATGGAGTGCAGCAACACCTTCTCCAACCAGCCACAAGGGGGTATACATACCAACACCATGAAAACTAGTCGTTGGAAGTAAAGGACCAGAAAAATCAGGATTATCAGAAGTACTGGTAGCAAAACTACGATACTTTTGCTCCCCTCACAATGGTTAAAAAACTAGCCGTTAGAAGCAAAAGACTAATAAAATCCGATAATTCTGTTGTACAATTTTTGGTACTTTCAATCATCGAAAGTACCTCTCCCACATGCAGAACTACCACTCCTGCGGGGAGGAGAAGACCACCACACAGGTACCTCTCTGGAAAAACGTATCGCTACACAACTCGGACGTTTCACAAATCAGAAGTACCGCTCACAGAGTCTGTAGTACCGCTCGCTGATCAAACCGCTCACACAGAGCCGATCAACCGCTCACACAGAGTTGGTCAAAAGTACCGATCATTGACTACACTAGTCCCTGACCACATTGGATGACTCGACCACTCAGATCTTCAATCACGTTGTCCAGTTCAATCACATAGGTCTCCGACTACGCTGATCTCTGACCACGCTGGTCTCCGACCATTTTGTCTGAATCGACCACACAGGTCTCCGACTACGCTAATCTACAACCACGCTGCTCTCCAGTCATGTTGTCCGGATCTACCACACGGGTCTTCGACTACGTTGGTCTCCAATCACATTGGTTTTGACCACTCAGGTCACGACCACGTTGACCATGTCGATTTTCGACCATGTTAGTCTTCGATTGCATAGATCTCTGACTACTCCAACTATCTTCGGCCACGTTGTTTTAATCACGTCAGTTTGACCATGTTAGTTTTGACCATACAGGTCTTCACCACGTCGGTTCGACCACACTAGTTTTGATCACGTATATCACAACCACGTCGGTTCAACCACGTAGGTTTCGATCACACATATCTTTGACCATGTTGATTCTGATCATGTTGGTTTCGATCACAAAGATTTTCAACCACATCGATTCCGACCACGCTAATCTCGATCACACAGATCTTCGACCACACAAGTCTTCGACCATATTGGTTCGATCAAGTCGGCTCTCGACCACGAAGGTCTTCGACTACCAATGCACGCAGTAGTTCCGTGATTACAACATTGCTAGTTTTGGTCAACTGTAGTACTGCAGACTACACTGCGGAATTTTGATTTTCCTGAGAAGTGCAGATACTTAAACAAATTTTGCAAAACAAATTTGCAAACAACAGTATCTTACTCACAAGGATCAAACATGATTCTCAACAAATTGCAAAGCACATTTGCACACTTTTAAAATCATGACATAAGGATTATATATGAGATCCAACTATTTGCAAAACATATTTTCAAATATAAGTCTCATATCACAAAGAATGGAAACATGGACTTCAAACACTTGCAAAACACATTCGCAATGTATAATCTCATGTTACAAATATTCAACACATGAGCCACAATTATTTGTAAAACATATTCGCAAATATGAGCCTCATGTTAAGGAGAGCTAGAAGAGGTGAGGTTGAGCTATCAATACATGATGAGACTCGAGCTACTAGACAAGACCCCTCTTAATAGTACAGCAACCTATACTAACAATCCGGTCTTCCAACCAAACTCCAAACCGATAAAAGACTAGGAACACATATTTAGCCCTAACCAGTCATACATTTACCTTATTATCTTCTTGAAGCATGATGCTACACACCTTTACTTAAGTCTAGATCTTTGTCACTTGAACTCCATTAACACATGATGGGTCTTCACTTGACTTGATGATCAACACACGATCATCTTCTCTTGGACATGCATCAACATATGATGCATCCTTCATTTGACTTGATGATTTTTAACACATGAAGCTAATCTAAGTCATCCTTTTTTATGGAACTTAACCTGTTCATCCAACACATGGAAAATGTTAGTCCACAAATTAATTGTCATCAATTACTAAACTTCACCATTAACTCGTAATAGAGGGACTAGATTCCACAATCTTTCCTTCTTGATAATTCATGACAATCTCAATAAATAATGAGATAAAAGATTATTTTTCGAGTATACAACATGTACACAATAATTAGATACTCTAAGATAAGCTTTTTAAGCAAAGTTTACTTATCTTGTTGTCATTTATCATTCTCAACTATTAATACATAATGGAGAAACTAGATGATAACCGATTATGAGTATATATGAACTACACAAGCTATATATATACTCAACAAATATGTTTTAAGGTAAATATCCTTAATATATGGAAAGATGAACATGGATCAATACTAATAAAACCACAAAACATAGAGTGAAGTCCTCCTAAATGTTTGCATACAAGAATGTGTAATAGAGAAATATGCACATATGTTTGACCATTTGGTGAGGTTCAATTTATATTTTGGATCTGAGAAATGCAATAAGAAATAAGAATGTGATATATAATACATACCTCATATGGTTTTCACCTTTTCATCCAAACGAGACTAGATAATATCATAATCAATAAATAAGTTAGTCTCATAATTAGATTTGTCATTATCACCAAAACCAATTTAATAGAGCTTGAACTTACAATCTCTCCCTTTTTGGTGATGAATGATAAATCTATTAGCAATAATAGCATTTGGATGAATATTAATATATGATAACAAATTAAAGACTATTGGTGGAATTACTTCCCTTTTGGGCATTATTGTTAACTCCCCCTTTTTGGTATTATTCAAGTTTGACTTTAAATTTAACAATGCTATTATCCTATTCTCCCTCTTTTGGCAATTTTACAATTCTCCCCCTTTTGGGCATTTTCCACCGTATAGCATATTTTTTTTTCCTTTTTGGCATTGATCAAGATTTAACTCTAAATACATTATTCTTCCCCGATTATCCAAAGCTATTATGCACTATTCTCCCCCTTTTTGGCATTAATCACCAAAAAACAATAAAATTTGATAAGCTAAAGAGGGGACTTTTCAACACATGGAGCTTGATATCAATTAATTCAACTTAATATCGTCAATAATAAACGTGTGTGGTAGTTCTGATGATGTTGAGTTCAAAATAACTTAAAAACTTATGTACTAATCCTAGATAATCTTGACGAACGAAGAGTAAGTTAGGTTTACTAAATTTTGTATTATTAAGAATGCATAATCACGCACTAAATTTTAGTTAAACGGTTTGCATAATTAGTTTTAATTAATCAATTGGCGGAACTGAATCAGTTCGAGTCGTTGGTTGGTTATAGTGGGTCGGGATGAATGGGACTACACCGGATACAAAAGTCAGCGCATAGGGAAATGTATTTACTGACCATTGATTTGCTAGTGAGATTCGTGTATGTTTATTGTGCGAGCAACTCGGCGGTTTGTTTAGAGCAAGTACAATAGTATAGTTAACTAGTGGCTATAACACTTGTCCATTTCATCTATAGCCTTCAAAAAAATAGTTCATACAATAAGGTAGCTATTACAACAACTATTTGGCCCCACGTGTAAAAGAGTGAAATGCATATTTTTTCGTGCTATAGCTAACTGTAATTTAGTAGCCAGCTTCATTCTCTCTCTTCCTTTCTCTCTCTGCCACGTAAGATTTTGTTGATATTATATTTGGTATAGCCTGCTGACTAAGCCTTATTGTACCTGCTCTTAGATGAAAACTCGGCGGTTTTCATATATTGTTATATGTCTGATAGAAGTGAACTAATATGATGGCCTGACATTGATTTCAATTTCCTAGTTAAAGAAGCTTTACGTGATCCGGAGAACATGCATAGAGGAGCAACTGATTAAGCATCGCTAAACGATGTGTAATCCACCGAGAACTCGAGATCTCCGATTCACATTCCCACTTCTGCTCCGCGAGTGCTGCAGTCAATCGTTACGTAGCCTCAGCGCACAATAAGATGTTTTGAGGGGGTTAGTTTTAGTTTGCAAATAGATGTTGGTTGGGTCCTTTGATGCAACATTGTTCACTAAATACCTATATTAATTTATTACTTGTTGGCAGGGGTTAAAAAGATATGTGTACAATCAATATAGGTTGTTAGATCGTGTGGAGATCACCCTGTGGTATGTGATAAATTTTTGAATTTGGTGTGACTATTGTCGAGGTTTGAGTTGGATGTTTGGTGAGAGATGCAAGTTTTTTGTTGCTTTTAGCGTAACCGGTCTGACCGGTTAGACCGCTGGGTTTATGTGGTTCGACCATTGTGATTTTGAGATGGACCTTTTTGGTGTACTTTGGGAGGCGATGGTCAGACCGGCCTAGGAGTCATGGTTTGACCTGCTGAAAGCGGTTTGACCGCTCATTGGTTGGCTGTTAGACCAGAGTTATTGGCTCAGGTGCGAGTAGTCTAACCAGCACATAAGGTGCGGTTAGATTAGTGGTTATGGTGTGATCAGGCTGTGGTAACCGGTTGCTTTTTAGTAGAGAGCGTGTTTGGAATTGAGCACTTGCGGTCAAACCGGCCGTTGGTTGTCGATCGGACCGGAATTGAGTTGGGCGGTGTGACCAGCATTGACATGTTAGGTTGCTTTTAGGATCTCCTAGGTTAGATCTAGAGGTGTTCATCTTTAGGGTTCGTGTTCTTGAAGTAAAACCGAGAGGGAGAGAGGGGTACCGACCTTCGAATGTAGAGGAGGAGGAGGTGGCCATCTCGCGGACGCTCGGTGAAGTCTGCGCACGGGCAGCGACGGTCGGGGAAGAGGTGCAGGGCTCCTCGGCGGCGGCGTGTCCCGGGCGGCGGCGACCTCCTTGGCGGCGGCGTTGAACGGCGATGGTACTTCCCGTCGCTTCAGCGCCCCCTTCTTAGATCGGTCTTAGGGTTTTGTCGGTGGGGTGGCGGCGGCACGGTCAACTTCGTGATGCGTGCCGCCCGGCCCCCACCTCTGTATTTATAGCGCTGGCGACAGGGGCCCACCAGCCAAAACGGGCTGGGCGCCCCCGATCAGGGCGCGGTCAAGGGATGGGTTTTGGCCGTTGGGCCAAAGCCCTGAGATCATTCTAACATTCTCCCCCTTGATCTCAGTCTATACTTTATCTTTAATTACTTTTGACTTTACACATTCCATCACAGATTAGTGCATAGAACATGTCTCATCGTCACGGTCAATCGCCGATAGATTCAACAGTTACAATACACCTCTCTGTTCTGAAACAGTTACTTTAATCTTTGGCCATCTTTTTGGTCCAGGAATCATAGGCTTTCCCTTAAACCCATGCCGGCTACATGTTCTCTGAACACGTTGGGTGGTAAGCCTTTTGTAAGCGGATCCGCTAACATCTTTGCGGTACTTATATGCTCTAGACTTATAATTTGATCCCGAACTTTATCTTTCACAACATAGTACTTTATGTCAATGTGTTTGGCAGCACCACTTGACTTATTGTTGTGGGCATACGTTACTGCGGGTTCATTATCGCGGTACAACTTAAGTGGTCTATTGATGTCGTCAACCACTTTTAAACCGGGTATGAACTTCTTTAGCCAGTTCACCTGCCCCGTAGCCTCATAACATGCTACAAACTCGGCATACATTGTGGACGATGTAGTGACGGTTTGTTTTGAGCTTTTCCACGATATAGCTCCTTTAGCGAGAGTGAACACATATCCGGATGTAGACTTTCTATCATCTCCCGCAAAATCAGAATCCGTATACCCCACTATATGGAGTGAATCTGATCTTCTGTATGTCATCATGAGGCCTTTTGTTCCTTGCAAATAACGCAAGACTTTCTTTATCAATTTCCAATGTTCTATTCCAGGATTGCTCTGGAATCTGCCAAGTAACCCGGTAACAAATGCTAAGTCAGGGTGTGTGCATACTTGAGCATACTGTAAGCTTCCGACAGCTGAAGCATATGGAACCGCTTTCATTTGATCGATCTCATACTGGTTCCTGGGGCATTGAAAATCCCCATATCTGTCGCCCTTGACTATAGGTGCAGGTGATGGACTACTTTTATGCATACCAAATTTCTTTAAGACTTTCTCTATGTATGCCTTTTGTGACAGTCCCAATACCCCTTTGTTTCTATCTCGGTGAATTTCGATCCCTAGAACGAATGAAGCTTCACCAAGATCTTTCATATCGAAGTTTGAGGACAAAAACTTCTTTGTTTCCAGTAGTAGGCTAACATCACTACTAGCTAGTAGGATATCATCCACATACAGGATTAGGAAGATAAACTTCCCATCTTTAAACTTTGCATAAACACAGTTGTCCTCTACATTCTCTTTAAACCCAAATTTTCTTATTGTACTGTCAAACTTCAAGTACCATTGTCTTGAAGCTTGCTTTAACCCATAAATTGATTTCTTTAGGCGGCATCCCATTCTTTCATTTCCTTCCACGACAAAACCTTTCGGTTGTGCCATGTAAACATTTTCCTCCAAATCCCCATTAAGAAATGCCGTCTTTACATCCATCTGATGTAACTCTAAATCATAATGCGCCACTAAAGCCATTATGATTCTGAAGGAATCTTTACATGAGACTGGAGAAAATGTCTCATTGTAATCAATCCCTTCTCTTTGCGTAAAGCCTTTTGCCACAAGTCGCGCTTTATATCTTTCTATATTCCCTTGGGAGTCAAGCTTTGTCTTGTAGACCCATTTACAGCCTACTGTTTTGGCTCCTTTAGGAATAATTTCCAAGTCCCAGACTTTATTAGTCTTCATGGACCTCATCTCCTCTTCCATGGCCTCAAGCCATTTTGAGGAATTTTCGCTTCTCATGGCTTCTTCAAATGAGGTGGGATCATCCTCCATTTGAAATTCCTCTGTATGATAAATCTGATAATCATCAGAAATAGCTGATCTTCTTACTCTTTGAGACCTCCTCGGGGCCTCCTCATTTGGTACATCTACTATTTGAGGCTGCTGTTGCTCCCCCTCATCTGTGGCAATAGGTTCTATATGATCCTGAAGAACAGGTTCTTCATCCTCATTCATTGGTGCCACGGAAGGAACAATAACAGGTGCTGGCACCACAGTGTCTTGCACCGTCGGTGCAGCGACAGCAGGTAGTGTGAAGAATGGCTCTTGAATCATCGGAGTGGGCGCAAACACCCGCTTCTCTTCAAGGTCAATCTCTCGAGCTACCATGCTCCCCCTCAGCATTTCATCCTCTAAGAAGACAGCATGTCTCGTTTCTACAAACTTTGTGTATCTGTCTGGACAGTAGAAACGATAACCTTTTGACTTTTTAGGGTAGCCAATGAAATGGCAACTTACTGTTTTGGGATCAAGTTTCCCAAGGTTTGGGTTAAATACTTTAGCCTCAGCAGGACTCCCCCACACACGTAAGTGCTTTAGTGAGGGAACTCTTCCTGTCCACAACTCGTACGGTGTTTTGGGCACCGACTTACTAGGCACTCTGTTGAGAATATGAATGGCGGTTTTCAACGCCTCCATCCATAAACTCAATGGGAGTGTGGAGTAGCTCATCATACTTCGCACCATATCCATCAGGGTACGGTTGCGTCTTTCAGCTACTCCATTTTGCTGAGGTTCGCCCGGCATAGAATACTGGGCTACTATTCCATTTTCCTGTAAAAACCTCGCAAAAGGTCCAGGAACTTGTCCATAAGGGGTATGTCGACCGTAGTACTCCCCACCACGATCAGATCGGACTATCTTAATCTTTAAATCGTGTTGGTTTTCAATTTCAGCCTTAAATATCTTGAATTTATCCAAGGCTTCATTTCTTTCTTTGATTGGATAAATATATCCATAACGGGAGTAATCATCTGTGAATGTTATGAACGAGTCATATCCATCCACACTTTTCACAGGAAAAGGACCACAAATATCTGTGTGAATAATTTGTAGAACTCCTGTGCTTCTTTTAGCGTCTTTCTTTATTTTCTTTACATATTTTCCTTTAATGCATTCTCTGCATTGTTCTAAGTCTGAGAACTCTAATGGAGGAAGAATATCATTCTTTACTAGTCTTTCTATTCTCCCCCTCGAAATATGGCCTAAACGACAGTGCCATAATTTCGACGACTCATCTAGAGTTCTCTTTCGTTTTCTGTTTACATTCGTAGACGAGGATTCATTCACTTTCTCGCATGCAACGTTCTCATTATCGCATACGACATTCACATCATCACATAATGATAACAAATAAAGCTCATTCTGTAATATGGCAATACCAACACATTCTTTATTAAACATTATTTCGCACTTGCCATTTCCAAAATTGCAATCATAACCATCTTTGTCCAAATTTGATACACTAATCAAATTCCTCTGTAAAGAGGGTACAAAAAGGACATCTCTAAGTAGAAGAGTGGAGCCATTAGCTAATTCTAATGAAAGATCGCCAACGGCTTCAACTTCAGCTTCGACTCCATTTGCGACTTTAACGCATCTTTCTTTTCTTTGCGTAGTCCTCGTCGAACGGAATCCCTGTAAAGAATTAGCAACATGAACAGTTGCTCCTGAGTCAATCCACCAAGTGGATTTCGAATATTTCACATACAGGCATTCATTAATAAAGGTAATAATGTTCTCACCTTTCTTAGCCATTATCATCTTTAAATAGTCAGGACAATCCTTCTTGTAGTGTCCCGTCTTCTTGCAGTGAAGGCACTGGTCTTTGTCTACAGCAAATTTGTTCTGTTGAGGCTGATGTACAGAGGCTTTGCCCTTGTTCTTTGAGAAGGGGTTACTGTTATAATTCTTTTTCTTGTTTTCCCTCACAAAGTTTATAGCACCACCATGTGAGGATTTGATTCTTTCCTCCTCTTGCACGCACATGGCTATGCACTTTTCCATGTCCCATTTTTCGGGCTGCATATTATAGTTGACAACAAAAGTGTCAAACTCTTTTGGCAAAGAAGCAAAAACCAAATGAATAAGGAACTCATCCTTGAGAGCCAAATCCATCGGTTTAAGTTTAGATGCCAAGTTGCTCATTCTAAGAATGTGCTCTCTTATGCCATTGCCACCGCCAGAATACCTCTCTGTTACCAGCTGCTTAATCAGCTGTGTAGCATAAGTCTTTGAAGAGCCAGTGAACTGACTCTTTATTTTGTCAAGGTATTCAGTGACAGTGTCACACTCTGCAATTGAGCCCAGAATAGCAGGCTCAATTGTGTTCTTTATCACAGCCATACATTTCTTATTGGCTGTGGTCCATTTCTTATGATCAAGATCATAAGACATCTGTAAGGGAGCATGATCCCTCTGTCTTTTCTGCCATGCAGTGTCATCCTCATTCTGTTCCCTCACTGGCGCCAAAGGCTCAGTGGGACGTGCTGTAGTGAGGACCCAGTCCACCTCAGCCAAGATAAAAGCTAAATCTAACTTTTTCTTCCACTCTCCATAATTATCACCTTTGAGAGTGGGGATTTCTCTAATACAACTCATTAAGTTGTATCCTCCTGAAAAATATTTCAAATACAGTGAGAACGTAACATCAAAAATTATATGCCTTATTTCCAACGTTGGTCAAAAATACGACATACAATTTAAATCAATTTTATCATGCATTAAATCTACATCACCGTTGGGCAGAAATAGAAATAATGCATAAAATATCAATTAAAAAATTTATAATACTGTTATCATCAACGTTGGTCAGAAAATAACAATATCATAAAACTCTGAAATTATCTCTATTTTTCAAAATTAAATTCTCGCGTTTTTTTCGAATTTAATAATGAAAATCAATTTAACATTAACTTTTGCAGCGGAAACTGTAATTATTCAAAATAATTCAATCATTCAGAAGCATTATACTGTAAAAAATTTAATCTCTGAAAAATTAACACGTTGGTGCAAAAATTTACAGAGATTTTGGATCAAATTTCAATTAAATTCATTCACAAATGCTTCTGGAAATCAATTAAATCAAAAATTTTGTGCAAAAGGCCAATTTTAGCCCATTTCTTTCGGCCACGGCCTGCTCAGCAGCGGCCCACGGCGGCCGTTCAGCCCAGCGCCTCACGCGCGCACGCGCGCGCCCGCGGCGGCCCGCTCGGCCTGCCCGCCCGCGGCCTCAGCGGCCTCTCTCGCGCCGCAGCGGTCTCAGCCCAGCCGGCCTACTCGGCACCGCGCTCGGCTGGCTCCCACGCGCGCGCCACGTCCCGCGCTCGCCCGCGCCTCACTCGGCCGAACGCGCTCACGCGCGCTGTGCTCCCCGCGCCCAGGCCGCAACCTGGGCCTGGGCCGCGAAAGCGCCTCCCCGCCTGGGCCAAAAGAAGCCCGACGCCATCGGCGCGATCGCAAGCCGTCCACGCCATCCAACGGCGCAGCGGCGATCTCGGCGGAACAAAACCGCCGCGGCGCGGCGGAAAACCCTAACCCTAACCCATTCTGTTCTCTCCTCTCTCTCTCTCCGCACCCGAGCGAGCGGAAGCGGCGGCGGCGGCGATTTCATCCACGCCGCCGGAGATGGAAAAAGACGGCGCCACCGCGGGCCCTCTCGCCGGCGTGCGCGCTCCCCTGAGAGGGAGCGCGCCGCCGTCGAGCGGCTCCGTGTTGGCGCCCTGTCCCGCGCGTCGACGGCGGCCCGTACGCGGAGCGCCGGCGAGCCCAAGGCTCAGCCGATCTCCCGCACGCCAGCGACGACGACGGCCCGGCGACGACGGCCAGGTAAGCCTCTTTTCAGATCTAGGGTTAGGGTTTTGCCCCGTTCCCCTTCTCCGTTCTTTCTTTCTTTTCTTTTCCGCACGTCGGTCAACCGACTGCGGTCGGTGTTCTAGGGCTAGGGGGGATCTCTTTTCTTTTCTCCGTCTAGATCTAAAACTAGGGGGCTCTGATACCATTGTTAGGTTGCTTTTAGGATCTCCTAGGTTAGATCTAGAGGTGTTCATCTTTAGGGTTCGTGTTCTTGAAGTAAAACCGAGAGGGAGAGAGGGGTACCGACCTTCGGATGTAGAGGAGGAGGAGGTGGCCATCTCGCGGACGCTCGGTGAAGTCTGCGCACGGGCAGCGACGGTCGGGGAAGAGGTGCAGGGCTCCTCGGCGGCGGCGTGTCCTGGGCGGCGGCGACCTCCTTGGCGGCGGCGTTGAACGGCGATGGTACTTCCCGTCGCTTCAGCGCCCCCTTCTTAGATCGGTCTTAGGGTTTTGTCGGTGGGGTGGCGGCGGCACGGTCAACTTCGTGATGCGTGCCGCCCGGCCCCCACCTCTGTATTTATAGCGCTGGCGACAGGGGCCCACCAGCCAAAACGGGCTGGGCGCCCCCGATCAGGGCGCGGTCAAGGGATGGGTTTTGGCCGTTGGGCCAAAGCCCTGAGATCATTCTAACATGACAATGCAGTCACACCGGTGTCCTGTTACTAGGGAAGGGTTAAGTCGATTTAGGCCAGTTAGATCGGTCAATGGTTGATGATCCTGACCGGCAGGCGGTTTGATTGCCATGGAGAGTGTAGTCAAACCGATTGGTACGACCAAAGAATAGTTAAAGGTGTTCTCGAGTGGTTTGAGTGTTTGAATGACATGAGAGCCATTGGTTAGTTGTGTTGTGTTGCATGATACATTATTTTAACTAATGTAAGTGCATAGAATTTATGATCGAGATGTTTGCTTGGTCTTTAGATGTGCAGGTGATTTGGAGAACGTTAGCAGTGTCAACGGCAAGTGACCAGGAATAGACGGGAGATCTGAAGTCCGTGCGGTTGAGTAAGTCCGGATGAGCCTACATGACTCAAGCGGGAAACACTTGAAATACAAGAATCATGAAGAGGTGAATTGGCGCACGTGATGTGCCAAGTGACTTGGACCAGTGTAAGTAGAGATGATCCGAGGGAGACCGGATGTATGAAGACTTGACAGCAAGTCATTGGGCGCCACGGACTATATGTTAAAATATGTGCAGATGCTTTAATGTGAAGATGATGACGGAGTTAAAAAAAAATAATGTTACATACAAAACCGAGGATCTCTTTTAAGAGCCTGTAAAATCCAGGAGTTGAGTGGCTTGCTCTCTGTGCATTGATGGTTCGTAGCAAACTCGACCGAATGCAAATTAAGCAAAGCCAAGCAAAAGCCATTTGTAGTAGACTGATACACAAAAGGATCCATATGCACCTCTTTTACTCCGATGACACCAAGATAATAGGACTTAGCGGACTAGTCGATTGGCCCATTTTACTTTACGCGCCGAAAGGCCGCGCGTGCCGGCCGTTGCTGGGCCGTTGTATTTTTGCTTGCGCCGACCGCACTGCAGGCCCACGCGCCGCGCGGATGATCGGGCACTAGCGCACGTATGCCGAGCTCTGAGCCACTGTTTTGGCCGCGAGAAGCGGACAGAGTCCGTCCAAACTAAAGGCGGATTAGACCAGACTAGGCCATATTAGCTTCTGTTCCTACCTAAATCTCAACATACGGTTTTTCAAAATGATTTTACCGATTTCTTTACTCTCGTTTCACTCAGAAGATAATAAGGGGGTTATAGACGTATCATGCGTCCCAATTTTTTCATTTCCATCCCACGTACGTATCTTTTCTCCACTTTTTCAATGTTCGTCTTCTTCTTCTAAAAAAAACTTTTAACAACAACTATTCATTTTTAACTATTAGCTACAGTAAAAAAGAATATTGACCGCAGCCAGTATGAACACTAGTGTAGAACAATTCAGACTTATATTTGTTCCCGTACATACGCACTGTCCCATGATTGCCATCGTCGATTCGTCGTTACTTCATCGGTCATCGCCCCAATAGTGTAGCGAGCTGCCAAGAAACCCTAACCGCTCTGCTGTCGTGTTCCATACTTCCATTTGTCTAAAGCTATGACAGCGACAATGCAGCGGTTCGCTTTTCGGTATATTTTGTCTTTGTTTCTCAGTCACATCTGAGATCTAGAAAAAGCCGATGAAGCAGACTTTTGGGTTTTCTACATCGATCAGATAAACTTTACAGGATTTGCAAGGCTTGGCCCTTAAACTGGTAATGTGAACAAATCTACCCTGAATGCAACTTCTTTTGCTAGACATCTTTTGAACAGGACTCTTTTATAGTACGCTAAAGTAAATGTGAGCTATCTTTCTTTCAAATTCAATTGACCGGATTAGTTAGGATTTAGTTATACCACCACTGACAATACTAGTAGTAGAATCTTAAGGGGAATAAAATCGTCAAAGAAACATATGATGTAACAATAAATTCCGCAACTCTATTGGTTCAAAAAGGTAGAAATATATGGATGACATAGCCATCGTCCATCACAAGTATGACATGACCACCTCAGTGAGCCACATCCCAAAGCGTTAGCCCGACATACTGCCGCCGGCAGGCGTACCGTGTAGAGAATGACCGCGAGAGTTTCTCGGGCTCCCCACCGTCATGCCCTCGTCAAAGTTCTGCGCGTACTCCTCATGCCTATACTACTCCTTCACTGACAACCCACTTCGGCTCATCACCTTCCTCCTCCCCCTCACGATCCGCCTCCACAGCGCGCACAGAAACTCCACACCACCTAGCCGCACCGCGGGGATGTAGTACGCACCGCCACTGAACTCTGCTCCCTCCTCACTGTTGCCACCATCGTGGTAGTACCCAACCTTCCCTCCCAAACGCCTGTTCCGGATGCTTCTTGGTGCCTATCCACTGCCACACTACGCAAAGACGATCATCACAGCTCCATAAATATCTCTTCTGAAAAAAGATTTACGAATAAAAGTCAAGTATGCCGACACAAATTAATGATCAGATTTCAATTCTACTGTCACTCTTGTACTACCAGTAGAATGCACTGGAAAATTTTTCCTTTAAACAACCTCAATCAAGCAACACATTTCTCAAACCTCAAATCACCAACCATATACACACAACAGAACCACTCTTGACACGCCAAGGAAAAGGAGGCCACAGCAAGCTCTACACAAGATACATACAAGTGAACTCCTATTCAGCTGCCATTGTCGATTGATTGATTGCTATGAGATGCTGATCACAGTGGTGGCTCTCGAAGGCTCCAAGCTGACACACTCTGCCAATCCACAAATTTTGTCCATCTCATCTTTCACCAGAGGCTTATCAGGGCCTTTAGAAGTAGTATGAGAAGCTTCAGTGCAACCGCAGCACTCCTCGAAACGGTAGCAGGTGGTGAGGTGGTCGTTGGCCATGCCGACGGCCTGCATGAAGGCGTAGATCACCGTCGGCCCAACTCCTAGGAACCCCCTGCTCAGCAGGTCCTGGCTCATGGTGTCAGCTTTCGGCGTCTTCAATGGCACCTCTCGCGGGTGACGGAATCTGCCAATCATAGGCTTGTCGTTGAGAAAGCCCCAGCAGTACTTGTCAAATGATCCAAACTCCTCTATGACCTATGAACAGCAGATTCAGACATAATTGCAGAAAGAAACAGAGGGCATTAAGTCTCAGAGCAAGGAAAAGGGTGTTGAGCAGATGAATTGGCTGCCAATGCTGTTCAGCTTATCAAGATTAGGATATGGACAGATGGATTGAATGGCATGGCCGCATGGCAACTTACCTTTAGTACCTCGCGTGCATTTTCGATGATTGTACGCAGCCTATGCTCTGACAACAGTGACCTAGCAGGACTGCATGGCCCCAACAATTTCTTCCCGTTTAGCTTTGACACCAATAGAGGATCGAAATCCATGAAAACTTCCCTGTGGAATGCATGAGTTTGAAGGAGTTTTGAGTATTTGGGGAGCTCTTTAGACTCTTCAGTACGTAAGTAAAAAGGAGTGCTTACCTGAAGGTGTCCCTCTTGCTGAGAATTACAGGCCATGTCATCTCAGCCAATGCACCAGATAGAACAAGCATCTCAAACAATTTCCTGTTGATTTAGGACTGAAAATTGTAACTTTATAATTTATTGCTGACTAGAGGTCCTAGAACAAGTTTAGCTGATTTGATTAGGTTTAGAGCGTACTTGTCGTCATGTACTGGAACTCCCCACTCTTGGTCATGGAAGGCAGCATAGCATGGATCTGTTGCAAGGTCAAATCAAGGATTTCCTTACAGTCAGCTGAAAGCAATTGGTGGTTCAAATAAAACGTTGAAAATCTTGGAATGTTTGCAAGATTAGAGCAATGACGATTTAGATTGATGGAGTTTTAGACAGCAACATTAAGCTCAATGGTCTGAGTGCTCTAGACTTCAGATTACAAGCAGAATGTTTTTGTCCATAAAGGAAGGGGTCCCAACTGAACAGTTAATTAGGTACATGATCACCAGGCTGCAGGTAGGACTAATGATCAGGAAAAAGCAGACGAGACTGAACAGAGAACCTCCTAGTGCTACAAATAGGGGTAATTTCTACAGTTGTATCAGTACAGTATGAAAAACTAAAAGATGGCAGAAATCACTGCTACAACTAAGAAAAAGCTAAAAAAGAATTAATACCAATAAGGAACTGCAAATAGAGCACCAGAGAAATTAAATATAGCAATCATGGCTTCCAGCTGCCTACTGCACTGCAGAAAAGATGCAAAGTGCAGTTGTACATAAATTAAAAGAACAACAATGATAAGCATATCCTTACCAAGAAAAAGAAACAAAGAAAGCTACCCTGGGTCACCATTATTCTACATTGAAAGTTTGCAACAGAGTATGAAAATTCAGGTCAAGGTAATTAGCCTGTGTACTGAAGTGGTTACCCTTGGGCACCTAAAATTGGCCTAGCCAGTTTATCAGAAATAGTTGCACTGGTTAACCACTGCAAAGATGCTATTGCCACTTGATTATTCAGTTCGGAGTTTTACAAGTTGAAAACTAAAAAGCATTTGATGAACTATATCTGCATAAATATAGTGCCGACAAGTTAGTGGGTAATGGAATCCTTTGGGAAGATAAAATTGACAAATACTTGCTAGATAACAGACACGCCACCAAACGTTTGAATGCATCTTTTATTGTATCCTTTATACCACCAAACATTTCTGATGTCATGTGATCTAATCATCATCACCCCCAGGATCAGTGCATCATATAGTACAAGTTACATTTTCCTTTCTCCTGATGAAGGTAAAGCGTTTATGTCAATGCAATAATATGGGCCTGTTCCAGGTTCTGTGCCACAGGCTAGCTAGTACTTGGAAGCTTATGTTATGTTGATGCAATTGTAGCACTATTTGAGACAGTTATGGTACAAAGAAGACTCCGTTTGGACGTGAGTTCACCGTTTGATGGAGATAAGGGTTATATGCCCCAAAAAAATGGGAAATGCTATTGTGTCTGGAAGTTTTCTGCCGTGTAGTACTACAATGCAATACGCATGTTTTAGCAAATAATATGATGTAAACTGTGTAACAAATGTAATACTCAAACCTCAAAATACCGTGAGAGAGAGTTGTACTTAACAAAAATCGCAAGTCACAACCACTAAAAACCCAGCGTCACAAAATCTATAGCTAGAGCTGAGTAGGTTTAGCTTTAGATTATAGGTCTATGTTTCTTCTAGAATCTTCTGATAAAATGACCCATGTAGAATAGTTTAGAATTTAAGCCTATGTCTTCCTTCTTTTTAGCTTATGTCTTTTGACTTATCTACAGTAATTACCTTTCAAACGGTATGTCATTTTAAGATATGATTTACAAGGCGACTAATGTAGACATTGTACCAACTTTATTTATATCGATCAAAATCGCACACGAGTGTCTCTCTGTCCGTAATCTCTCTTAGTCTCTTGCGAACAGTCAGAATTCAAAATTTTAAGCCAAAAATCATAAGACAAAGCCCAACAGAAATATTGGTCTTGTCAGCTGTAAGCTGATCATGATCGCAAATATCATTAGTAACTGTCACCTGGTATATATTTACGACACTTAGTGTACGTACTACTGTACTGCGCATCATCATCAAAAAATTTGGGAATTTTATTTTGATTTGATGTCCAAACTAAAAGCGATTGCATGGGTGCACAAGAAAGGGTGATTGCATAGGATATATATGCCTCATGATCATCTATGAATAATGTGAGTGTGCTTGTTTCTTTTTTGAACGTTGGCACTTTGTGAGTTCGTGCTAGGAACTAAGCGATGAAAATAGCATGGTAGCAAAGAGAAGTTCCAAATCCTGACAAGTTGAAAAGAAGTCTAAGCTAAGCTGTGTGTATAATTGTAAACTCGGATACATGTAACTGTTAAACTGTATAATTTGCATCCTCTTTTGTCTTTGTCTTACCGAAAAGAAGTCATAAACACATTATTAGTTTTGGGATTTTGACCACCTACCAGTATTAGGGGTTACCCACGGGCACCTCGCCGTCGCAGCCTCTCCGTTCAGGGAAATCACCACCACCGCAGCAGCAGCTGCTGCTGCTCCCCCGTCCGGCACAACGCTGGCCGCCTTCCGGGACACCGGCCGAGCAGAAGGAGGCCCCGCCGACCCGGCAGCCCTCCGCCGGGCAGCTCCCCCGGGCGGCCCCACCGGCCGGCCGATCCTGCCGGTGGACGCCCGGCTGCAAAACGAGTCGTTGGACGCCTCCGACGCGCACGACACGCTGAGCAACTGCGGGTTCCCGCCGCCGACACCACCGCGGCGCAGCATCTCCGACCGACGCAGCAGCTCCGCCCGACGGAGCAGCATGGACGGGACTCCTCCCCCCCTCGTCGGCGCAGCGGACGGCAGCAGCCTCTTCTTGACCGTGTCGGTCGTCGTCGTCACTACCCGATCCTCGCTCTGGTGCATCTGCCTCTCCCTAGTAAAGCCGCCCGGCTTCGGAGACGGCCTCCGAGCCGCGGCGGCGGCTCTGGGAGCAACGGCCGACATGTCGCCGCAGTAGGGCTAGCTAGCTAGCTAACGCTTTCCCGGCCGCGTGTTTCTCTCGCGCGGAAGCTGGTGTAACATGAGGCAGGAGGCCAGGAGCGGCCGGAGAGCAAATGATGAGCCGCGGTTTAAGCAGCGGAGGGCGTGGAGTGGCGCGTTGTTATAAGGGGTTTTTGGGTACGTGCCTACGTAGGTACGTACGAGCGCGGGTGGTGGGTGCGGCGCGGGATTCTCTGACTTTACTCGGCGTGACTTTACTCCATGGAGTCCATCCGATCGGTGATCAACGGTCCAAATTAATTTAGCTTTTTTGATTTGTTTTACTTCTAGTTTTTAGTTTTTTAGTTTTATTTTTTTCTAGCTTTTTTCTTTTTTCTTATATTTCTTATATTTTTAACACAGATAATATAAAGAAATATAAGAAAAAAGAAAAAAAAACTAGAAAAAAATAAAACTAAAAAACTAAAAATTAGAAGTAAAACAAATCAAAAAAACGCTAAATTAATCTGAGCCGTTGATCACCGATCGGATGGACTCCATGGAGTAAAGTCACACCGTGACTTTACAGAGTAAAGTCAGAGAAGTTGCGCCGGGTGGGTGCTACCGTGGTAGGAGGGAGCGCGCGCGGCCGGATGGATTGATTTGCGCGCCGCGCGGTTGGTGCCGCGTAGAAAACATTGCCAGGGGCACTCCCAAAGGCCTTACATCAGAGTGTCCACAGTAAAATTAGGGGAGTGATTATTGCACAGACGACTGAAATTTTTTTATTTTTCAGTCACCTGAAGTTGTATTCTGAATCATCTAAAGTTGCATGTGTTTTTTGGAGGGGGGCTGCAATTTCAGTTGATTGAGAGTGCAATTTCAGGTTACCTGAAGTTGCACTCTGAATCACCTAAAGTTGCAGCTGTTTTTTTTTTGGAGGGGGCTGCAGTTTCAGTTGATTGAGAGTGCAATTTCAGGGGACTGAAAGTTAAAAAAATTTCAGTCGCCTGTGCAATAGCAAAACTGTAAAATTAGAAGGTGATGTGGCTAGAGAGTTAAGAAGAAGATAGAAAAAAGTAATGTCTTGTATGAGACATTGGTTGAAACATAAAATCCAATGAGTAAACACCAGCTAAAAGACATTGGTTGAAACATAAAATCCAACAAGTAAACACCGGCTGAAACATCTATTAGGGAGAAGGATGCCTACATCACTAATTTTTGGGGCTCGACACTGCGCCATGCCCATGGCGGCTGCACCGGAGCCTGTCCTCGCAGCCACCATGCCGGAGCTCACATTGGTTGTCCCGACACCGCACTCGCTGCCCAACGTCAGAGCTCGTCATCATGCTAGCCGATAGAGTGCTTACAGCCCGACACCAACGTGTCTACCGCACCTGATGCCCACCGCTCTTGCTGTGGCCGCCGTGTCACTCACGGTCGCCGCCCAACACCGTGCTTGACGCCAACGCTACGCCCACCTGACTTCAACGCCACACCTGCCACGCTCACAATGTCCGCCGCGTAGGAGCTCGCGCTGGCTATCCCAACGCAGCGCTCACCGCTCGATGTCGGAGCTTGTCACCGTGCTAGCCGGCATAGTGCTCGTGGCCCAACACCAATACGTCCGTTGCACCCAACGCCTGCCGCTCTCGCTATGGCCGCCGCGTCACTCACAGTCACCGCCCAATACCGTGCTTGATGGTGGCCAGAGCAGGTGGGGGTCACCGACTCAGATCTGACCGAATCTGGTCGTCGGTGGCTCGGCTTTGACTGGATCAGGCCGATAGAGAGGGAGAGGGAGAGGACGGCTATATCGAAAAGGGGAGAGGGGCGGCGATGGCAGGAGGGTGATGGTGATTGGAGGAGGCGGAGAAGGGCACTGACTCAAATTCGGCCGGATTTGGTCGCCGGTGGCTTGGCTCTAGCTGGATCTGGCCGGTAGCAAGGGGGAGGGAGAGGCGAGCTAGATTCGTAAGGAGAGAGAGGGGCGATGATGGACGATGGCGGGACCGGAGGAGGTGGTCAGTGGGATGGGATAGAGGAGAGAAACTCGGGTGAAACACATATTTATTGATTGGGCCCGATGTTAGACACTATCTGTTGGAAAAGTGATGATTACGATTGTTTTCATATAACGTGGAGACTATAGACATAGGACTGCCTTCAAACATAACAAGCCAGGCGTAGGAGGGTCTTGCGTGGCAGCAGGTAAAATCCATGTCACGCCGGCGGCGGCTAGCCGGCGAAATCTCTCCCTCCTCTCGTCAGCAAGACAGCGACGACGGCATCACGTACGGCAGAGCGACACGGTTAGATCCCTCTGCCGTCGATACGGCCGACACGCGCCGTGTCTCGCGGGTGAGATCGATCGATGCGTACCGTGGGAGAGAAATTTCGACTGCCTGGCGCTCGCGGTACAACCCTACAAATGATGGCGTTGACGCTACGAGTTGATTTTCCGATTACGCGCTTAAATTTGTTGTGCAGCGCACCATCGCCGAAGTGATGATTGGTGCTTGCAAAATAGAGGTAAGTTACTCCTGCTATTAAGTAAAGGTAGGTGCGTTCTTTTCAACTGTAGTTTATAGTTTATATCTATGGCTGATAACTTTTGATACTAGTGTATATGTTTTTGCTAACAGATCGAATATCGATAAGCCAAAAAGCTATTTTAAAAAGCATATCTTAATAAACCGCTTAAAACGGCGTCAAAAAAGATGTCCTGCTTATTTTTAGTGAAACGCTATTTCTCCTCTGGGTGTACTAAGAATTTCAAAGAAGCTACGCTGGGTTAGATACTTCATTGCTATACTATACATGACTAAGGGTCGCACATTATGGACTAGGATTAATTGCAAAGAATAATCTTCTCCATATTTTGTATTGCAGCAATATCTTTGCGGGGTCAACCTCAATCATAAGCAGAGGTTGTTACATACCTCTTACCTGGGGTCCCTTTGCATCTTTAGCCTAAAAAAATGCAAAAGGGAGATTTTTATGATTGACCTTTATCATTAGTATTGCCAAATCCCACCTGCGTTTAAATTATGATGCCTATCTATTACACATGTGAGTGTATTTCAGTAGGAATTTTATAAGGTTATAGATTTATCCCTGCCATCCGACTATCTAGGCGTATAGTAAGCACTAGGAGACCTAAGATTTTCAGATTGGGTGTTTGGAGTTAATATAAAATATTGTTTAATAGAAAAGTAGAGGCCCATAGTAGTAAAAATTAAAGTATAAATTGTTTATAGTAGAGATATCATCTCAAATAATTTAGAAAAATTATAAAATAATTAAAAAATTATTGAATTGGGAATCTGCGATTTGAAACCTAAAAATGGGGATGCACTGGTGCTGTTATTGACGTGCATGGCCTGCCTTGCCGACCCTGGTGGCCCAACCACCGCCACATACTCTTTCCCGGAACACTGGCTGTAGGCGATCTGGCTAAGCCATGCTTGGCACTCGCCGCCGCCCACTTGCTACATTGAATTTAAATTCTGCATAAAACTCGGTTTTGACAAAAAGAATTTTAAACTGTCTATTTACCCGCTCCCCTCTAGTCAACCTTCTTGAACTTTCAGCTAGGTTATAGTTTTTGAGATGAATTGGAGAGGGGGAGGTGTGGGAGTTGGGCTGAAATCTATTAAAGATATAAATAAAAAATATTTAGACCAATTATCAATATGTGTGTGTATGCGCATGCTAAGAGTGATTTCATGCATTTCGCTCCCATAAAAATGCACAAATCTTAAAGCATCAACTAAGGGATAAGTAGTCTCAATACACCCTTAAAGATGCTTTAATATTTGTGCAGTTCACTATTTGGGAGAGCAATACATACTAAATACAATGTATTTCATCAACAATTTAGGTGTTTAGCTTAACACCCATAAAGTTTATTGGTCTGCCCTGGTGCTAGGAGGATATATTCGCGTGTGTACGCGCATATTGGTGTGTGCGCATGTACATCTTTCTATAGTTGCAAAATAAAATTTAAAGAAACAGCCATGCCATAAGTTAACCTCAGTTAATCTGCAGCACTTCTCATTTTAGAGTTGTTGTGATCGACACATCCGCTACACAATGAATTTGTTAGCGAGACGTACATCAAGATACTATGTATACAATTTTAAGTGGAATAAATCAGCAAAAAGAATAGCATCAACGGATACACAAATTGTAATGTTTTGTCGTGTTATTAATGCACGTAGCTCCTTTTAGCAAAGGGATGTCCACTAGCTGTCTGATTAACGTACCTAAGCACTAATCATAACAGCTTTAATTAAGTAGAGCAACTAACTCTATTGTTATAGGCTTATTAGAGCAGAATCAAGTAGGCTAACTCTTCCCATCTGCTGGTTCGCCAGTCTTATGATGGGAGCCTTAATTAACCCCGTACATGTTTAAAAATAGCAATTCTACACGCTGTCATATTGCCACAGAAAAATTTATCACAAACGGTTCGGAACTGTCATCACAGATGGTTTGAACCGTCTGACTTCATGGGTCAGTGATAATAGGAGTTATTCACAGATGGTTTTTGAACCGTCTATGAAATCCGTATCACAGATGGTTCGGAACTAGAACCGTCTGTAATCGTCCATTATTTCATTCGTTATCACAGACAGTTGTTGGTAAAAACTGTCTATGATAGCTATAACAGAGCTAAAAAAGTGGATAATTTTACCATTGCTTGGATGCCAAATTTTGGGCATCTAAGCCACGGTAAAAATGAAGACTTAACCAAATTTTGGGTATCCAAGTCGGTAAAAATGCAGACTTAGCCAAATCGGATGGATGGGATGAAGAAGAGGTGGGGAAGGAGAGGAGTAGAGGGGTGAAGTGAGAATAGAGAAGAGGAGATGAGGAGAAGAAAAGCCGACTGAGGCTTCTATTTTTAAAGAAAAATTTGGAGAGGAGAAGTGGAGGAGAAGAGAAAAGAGAGAAGAGATGAGGAGAAAAGAAAAGAGAGAAGAGGAGATAAGGAGAAGAACAGCCAAGCTTTCTGTTTTAAAGAACAAATCCAGCGAGATGAGCGAAAAATTCAAATTCGGCGAGAGCAGGTAAGTTAAAATATTATCATAGACGATTTTTGTTTCGAATCATCTGTGATAATAAGTCATCACAGATGGTTTTTGTTTTAAACTGTCTATGATACATCACAAATGGTTTGAAATAAAAACCGTGTGTGATAAGTACAAACATCATAGATGATTTTTATTTTGAATTGTCTGTGATATATCACACATAGTTTGGAATAAAAATTGTCTGTGATAACTTAGTTATCATGGATGGTTCTTTCTATCGCGGTGAACTTAGACGGTCTATCTTGTAAAATCATCTATAATAATTTTATTACCGACGTTTTGTGTTGAACCGTATGCGATGAGGCGTCCAGGATGATCCTTTTTGTAGTAGTGCATGTCTTAAGACAATTGATAGCACTCATACATTTGGACGGCTAAAAATTGGCCGTGAGCCACCCATTCTTCAATCCTTATTCAATTGTCATTCTCAGGGTTTTCCCACCCACAACTCTCCTCTTTCTCCCTCCCGAGACTCTCGATTGCTGCGACAAAATCAGACTGAGCCGCTGCCATTGAGCTCTCCAGCGAGCTATGGCTCCGTGCCCCTTTGCCATGCACAACTAAGCGACCTCCGTTCTATCCTTTCCCACTCTACATACACGACTGATCCCTACCACAGCCGAGTGTGGCCTCCATGAGTACTGAAGCAAGCTGAGCTCTCCTACCTCCAGACAAGGCGCTCGAGGCCTCGACGAGCGCCACAAAGGCTAGCCGAGATCCACTGCCGCTGGGTGTTGTCCGGCCGTCCGTACCTTAATGCTACTAAAGGCTCCTTCTAACAACGCTGCTCTCATCTGAGGACTAGTAACGAGTCAGTGGTTGTGATAAGGTGGTGGTGTGGCCACCTTTTGTCTTCTTTTGTGAGCTTGTTGATTGTTGCAACACGCAAATCAAATTGTTGTAGCTATTTTTTCTAAATGTTATAGCCTTGTGTACCTTACCTAAAATTATTTTTCAGTAAGAAAACTGTTGTAACCATAGTTACTATTTGTTGTAACTGTCTTTTCCCTTTGTTGTAACAAAAATGTTTTTTGTTGCATCATTTATGTTGATTTATTGCATCTAGATAATTTTCATTTTTGTTGCAATTGGTATTTGTTGATCTTACAATAAGTATTTATTGTTGTTGCACCAGAGTTATTATGTGTTGAATCATGGTGTTGGGTTGTTTTCTTGCAATATGAAGTTATTTTACTGTAGATGTTCGATTTGTTTAGTCCGTTCTACAAGCTCCGCAATGTGTCCTTTGCGAACTCCTACGGCATCACGAGTAGCGCTCGAGTTCCGCTACTAATACTGGTTGTGGCCTCCGAGGCCTCCGTAACCACTAAGCATAACCTTTGGTAACACCGCTATGGTGTGCCAAACTCCGAGCCTTGGATTTCTTGTTATTATCTATGCGTGTTCTTGTCAAGTGATAGATATTTTGTATAGCAGAAGAGAAGTGGATAGGAGTCGTCCATCCAACTATCGGTGTCGCGTCAAACGATAAAAGGGAGCATCCGGGCGCCATTGGCTGCCTATTTTAAACATCATGGCCGTACAAGGACGGAGGATTTTGTATGCAGTTTCTGGCAGGCGGTTGTTGATTTGGGTCTAAACTTGAGGCGCAACAGCTTAATGAAGCGTATTAGGTGGTTCGTGATTACTATATGCGAGGTCGAAAAATTTTGGAAGCGATGCATTCTCACTAAGCGTATATAAATAGAAAGGAGCCGACATATCTTTCCTCCTGTTAAGCCTTCTGCATTTTGTTAAAGACCATGACCAGATAGAGCATTTCCACATTTGTACAAACAAATAGCAGGTTTCTTTTCCTCCGTCCATACGATGGCTGCAGCTCGCTTCTTTCAATTTGACTTCAATTTTTCTACATCACTATCAAACGTGATAGAAACGTTTTTTTTTTAATCAAAAGGCTGCTCACAGATTCTGATTTACATCGCGTCAGTTTAAGATCGTATTTAGGAGAGAACAAACGCATTCACTTTCGCGTAGCTACAGGTAAAATAAGTATCCACGCATTCACTTAATCAGTTTACTTTCGATGTTGAAATGTCATTGCTGCAAGAGCTGTCTGCACAAGCGCAAACATGGAACCATCTGATTCTTCCGTAGCATATAGACAGCCCTTCATATGATTCGGAAATGGCATCTGCAAGAACGAGAAACCAGCTTGCGGTTAAAACGTCAGCAGCAAAGGAACAAGAAGCATCAGGTAGATTGTTAACAAGGACTTCCTATGCCCAAGTTTATAAGGTGTATTTTCTCCGGACACATAGATCAAGAAGATAATGAAAATAACTAGATTACCCCTAATTATCATCTCTAAACACTATATTTAATGTATACATGTAGATAATAACAAGTAAAACTGCATATTTATTAGGGATATAAAGGAAATATCACATTAATTTTGTATTAGAATATGAAATACGCTCTATATTTATAGACAAAATCATTAAAAAAATGCGCTTTATAAACTTAGACAGAAGGAGTAAATAATAAGCTTGCCAGCTAGAGATGATATGCTTGATTCCATGTGCGTGCCATTGGCATCGAATGGAGAAAAAAGTGCGACAAAACTAACAAAGAACAGACACATTAAAGAGAACATCCTGCTACCAATCAGTCTAACAAATGAAATATTTATTAACAAACACTAGCACGCCATACAATGATAAAAAGCCCACGTAACATATTATTCATGTGTACATTACAAACCACACATATGTACGGCGTTTGCATCAGTGTTTGCCAGATGCAATGACCAAAAGGAATGGATGATACAAATTTGTGTGTTCTCAAAATTTGCTATTAATCTTTGTTTGGCGTAAACAATATTAGTACAAGATTTCCTGACGTGTAGTTTCATAGGCATATGCAGTGCCAATCCTCTTGAAAGTACACCCCAGAAGCTGATTTCCCAATTGCATGTCATACATCCAAAGCCTGAGGAGTGAGAGACGCTCGCTAGGCAATTTTTTGGTCAAAATTGGGGCAACCAAATTGACCTAAACACTTCCCTGCGATTGCTACACCTTTTACCACTTTGGTTATTTTCTCCAGCCTCCAACCAAACATGTTTTGTGAAAAGATTCTGTTTTCAACACAATACTAAACCCCAAACCATAAAATTGCTAACCTGTGTTTGCACAACAAGTGGCCATGTCACACTTGAGGTAGTGCCGTGTGCCCGTGTCACATCTATTTCATGTCAACTTTGTCATATCAAAGAGCTAAGCTAATACATTTTTATTAGTGGTATTTGTTAAATCAAATCGCACAGCTGAAGCCACATACGACTTGCAGTTTTTGGAGCTTTACTTCTAAAACACGTGGATATCAGTAACTGGAGGACCTGTTGTGACAACAAAAGGTGATCCAAGAAAAAGCAACCAAAAGATTCACATTCATGAAGTTCTTAAAAAGGTAGGTCCAATTATGAAATTTGTGATTGGCTAAAACCCTAGAAGCGTAATATAACAATTAATACCAAGGTTTAGTAAACATACCCCAGAAGTCCTCTCCCATGCCACTTTCTTGGTGTAACTGTTAAGTTCATTGCTGATCCATGACGAATGATAACTAGAGATACCTGAATGTCTTCATTGGAAAGAGCTTCAGAGACGAGCCTTTCTTGCAATCTGTCACCAGCTTCCACATTCCCAAACTTCACTATCTCATCCCCAAGCTGCAAGCCATCCACAGCAGCTGGAGAACCATCAGTGATTTCATCGATCATAGCAAAAGGAAGTCTGGTCACCAAATCCTCTTCCATAGGATCATTTTGAGATAACCCACTGTGCAATGACGCTGATGTACCTGCATGGAACCAAATACGATAGAGATCAGCAACTCTAACCTCCTTCTCTATGATATTAACTCATGCTCAAGCCCAACCCTTGTTTTGATATACTGGAGGTTTCACACACCACTTTGCATACGAGAAAATTGATATTATGCCACTCCTTTGGAGTGGCTTCGATAAAATGCCACTCTCTAGATGGCAATTGTTAAAATGCCATCAAATACATGATTAACTCTATGATTTGCCATTTTTGGAGGTTTTAGCCATTTCTTTTTCATTTTTTTATTTTTTCCCCCAAAATTGCATAGCAAATGACCATAATACCCTCAGCCATTTCTTTGGAGTCTCCAGTCATTAGCCGTCTGGGAGGCGGAGGGAGCAGCGATCGCCGTCGGCCATGAGGATGAGCAGCTCGATCTATCTGCCACTGAAGTTTCCCCTCCTTTGTTGGAACAAAATGGACTCAACGCTCTGTGTGGACTGAACTAAAGGTTAGAAGCAACACAACAGACAGGAGAATCAGTTTCGGTGCTCACTGATGCACCCTGTATTCAGAACTCTGTTATTGCCTCTCTGATACACGCATACATGGAGAAGACTGCTACTTCTTTTATTCTTTTTCATTGTTTAGGGTATTATGGTCATTTGCTATGCAATTTTGGGGGAAAAAATAAAAAATGAAAAAGAAATGGCTAAAACCTCCAAAAATGGCAAATCATAGAATTAATCATGTATTGGATGGCATTTTAACAATTGCTATCTAGAGAGTGGCATTTTATCGAAGCCACTCCAAAGGAGTGGCATAATATCAATTTTCTCCTTTGCATACAGATGTGCGCATTCTTGCCTTAAAACAATGCTACTCACTGGAACAACAAAAGGTTATTCGAAAGATTTAAACTTAAAGATGATTGGCATCAATTGTTTAATTCTATATTTCTTTCATTAAAAATCATTTCTCAAATTGCCAAATCCTTTTGTTATTGAGGGTACTTCAAGTTTGGCTACTCCATATCCATGTGAGTGCGATTACTTTTAAAAGATATTGTTCGCCAAAGATCTAAAACTTTGCCTGCACATTTCCCATGCTAACAATTTTATGTGAGCAGAAAGTGTTTGACTTACCAGAACTCCTTGGGATTGATTGCTCATTTCTTGACAACTTTATTGAGTGTAAAACTTCCAGATTCTTATCAATTTTGTTTGTAATATCCTTGTGGTCATTCCTCAATTCTGCAATGGGCATTGTGCAGTGTAAATACCAATTACAACATGCTGAGCATAAAAGTATTTGGAGTACATAGATAATGCACAAACACATTGTTTCGTCAGTCAGCCCAAGGCTGAAGTCAGCCATAAAGACAAGCTAGAATCTTGCTCGACTCAGGCTCAGCTCACTTTCAGAAACCTATGTTCATCCTAAACTTTTAACCCCGAATTTTGCCAACAGAAACCTTACCAGCTCTTCCCCCACGACTAGTTCATCCTGCCCTCATTTAGTTTGTTGTCTATTGGTCTTTCCTCTATACATCTACAGTCTACACCTTATGCCCATCAGTTCAGCATCCCCTATTCCTTTCCACCCAAGTAGCCCAATGACAAGAAGTCATGAACTGTACCTTCACCCCCCTTGTTTCCTAAATTTGTTCTAGATCAGCAGCAACCTAGTAGGTAAAGAAACCACAATTTCCCCAGTGAAAAAATGGTGCAGCCACATAAGCAAGGAACATTCTGGTGTTGCAGAACAAAACATTGAGGAGTTTTAGCACTATCCGTTAGCTACTGATGCCAAAACTAGAAAAGAGCCCACCCCATTGTCCAATTTCCTGAACATTTGCCAGCTGTATCTATTAGAAGAAAATGCTTCAATGCTAAACTGGAAAACTAATCAGTTTCAGCCCAAGACAACCACAAGAGCATCATCATGTGTACTCCTCACATCAATGTCATCCTCACAAGGCCATAGACAGCCTAGTTCCATCCTATCCAGAACCCACCCTTGCTCTTAAGTCTTAACTCATGCATGATACTCATAAACCCACCACCCTTGCTCGAGAAGCACATTCAGCTACCATAGCATCCTGAGTTTTTTACAGTCCTTGGAGAGGTACCACCAGGTACTAGTAGCTCCTACTCTTTATGGTGGTACTAATTAAATATGTTTGTTGATTTCATAGGGGTAGGATTGGTGCATAGTCTGACAAACTCTCAACAGATTAACCGTGTTGCCCCTCCATCCTCGGCTCCTAATCATCGTGTCACACGTCCTGACTTCTTACCTCTGTGGCTGCAACACATCGTATTGGCTATGTCATGCATGTATGGACTGAGGTGATTTTAACTAGGGGAAAAATACAATCAACCCTTTCCTCAGAAAAGCAAAAGATTTAACATATTTGAACATCATGTTGCTTCTTTTATGTTTGCCAGTAGAATCATTAGTGTTGAAGTATAAATGAATTACCTATCTTTCCTTATCAGCTTAAACTTTTGGGTGAATTAGCTAGTGTATACAACTTAGGGCCTGTTTGGGACTGCTCTGCTCCAGTTTTTCCAGCTCTGCTCCACCAACTCCACCAAGGAGCAACTCCACTGTGGAGTTCTTAGAGCAGGTGGTCTTGTTTGGCACGCAGCTGGCTCCAGCTCCAGGAATGTAAGGTTTCCCTGAGAAAGGTCCAATGTGCCCCTGAATGATGTTCGGTGCAAATTCCTGTCGCAAGTTCAGAATTTTTGATCCGTGCGTTGCTGAATTTTTCAGTTCAGCAGCTTCCCCGTTTCTCTGGTCAATTCGGACATATTCCTTCTGCAAAGTCGGTTGCCATTTGAGCGGATTTTGGTTGAAAACCCCATCTCACATCAGAAAAAACCTTCCATTCCACGCCCTCCTCGCGATCTTTCATCTCGAGTTGCTTCCGAGAGAATTCCATGGCAAACGCTGGATCTCAACAATTCCCCTAACCGTCCCTTCTTACACAAGCACTGAGCACAAACCTTCCTCCCCTTTATTATACTCTTCCTTCTCTCCCAAAATCTGATGCGCTTTGTATTTCTTGGAATTCTTGTTTGGATGAAGTTCTCTATCTTTTTTTAATAAAACATTGTGTTGATTTCAAGATTTTAATCAATTTTGTTTTGGATCCAAGCAAGAAAGATTCGTCAAGTACAGCTGATCTTGTTCCACAGTACTTTGTCCTCCCATGTCCCAACAGTGAAATTTTCCCACAACAGTTGCTCCCATTTGCAAATTTCGCTCAGCCCAGCAGTAAAAGCCAAATCTTGATGACCCAAGCAACAACGACCAAATAAAAAGGCAATCTTTTTATATGTAGAACATAGCCATCCCGTCCAAGAACTCAATTCAGCTTCATCCATCTCACATGTGGTCCATTTGCACATTCTGCAGGGTTGTAGCAACAAAAGCCAGTGGCTGCAACACCACCCACTCGAGAGCAGCAGTAGCGAGTAGCTGCTGCTACTGGCTGCACACCACACCAAGAAGAAGGCAAGAACTAGGGGCAGAAGCAAGCGAGCAGCCAGGAAAGGGAGTCAATGGAGGGCGACACTTTGTCGGGGTTCGGCGGTGCCGCGGCGGCGGCCGGCGTGGACACCCAGGTGCTGCACGTGTTCCAGACGAGCTTCGTGCAGGTGCAGAGCCTGCTCGACCAGAACCGCGTCCTCATCAACGAGATCAACTAGAATCACGAGTCCAAGGTGCCTGGCGACCTCTCCCGCAACGTCGGCCTCATCAGGGAGCTCAACAACAACATCCGTCGTGCCGTCGACCTCTACGCCGACCTCTCCTCGCTCTTCGCCGCCTCCTCGGGCGGCGGCTGCGCCGCGTCAGAGGGGGGATCGGTCAGCACCGTCCGGCAGGCCGCCCACAAGAGGGTCAGATCCGGCCTAGACTAACCAGGGAGCTCTTTGCTAGCTGCTGCTGTGCTCTTCTTGTATCCATCTTGGACTAACCAGGGAGCATTAGCTGCGGTAGCGGCGGCATCGAGGTCAGAGTCGAGAGAGGCTTTGCCAAGAGGGTCGGAGAGAAAGGCCCAGGCGTCCGCGACAAGGCGGGCGGCGTCAGTGAAGGCGAGCAAGCAGGGCCGATCGGGGTGGGAGCGGTTCAGGAGGAGGGAGAGGCGGCGGTAGTGGGAGTGGACGACGTCGGAGAAGAGAAGAAACTTCGGGTGGAAAAGAAATCCAATCGGTATGGAGGAGAGGAATTGTGTAATGGCAGTGGTGGGTAATTTTTCATCAACTCCACGAGGAGTTTGGAAACCTTTGTTTGTGGAGTACCCCTTGAGGAGCTCCATAAAAAACGTGGAGTTGGCCTCTAACTCCACCTTTTTCTTGGAGCGGAGTTTTTGGAGTTAGACCTATTTGGTTAGCGAAGTTGAGAGCGGAGCTGGAAAACTTGGAGCGAAGCAGTCCCAACCAGGCCTTTAATATGGTATCAGAGCCAAGAAATCTTGAGTTCAAGACCCAGTTGGCGCACTTAAGAAAATAATTGCAGCCCACTTCTATTCCATATCTTAGACCTGAGGAGCCTACACATGATTGGGGTGTTGAAGTATAAATGAATTATTCACATTTCTTTATTAGCTTAAGCTTTTGAGTGAATTAGTTAGTGCATATAACTCAATAATTAGTAGTTAACAATCCACAAGATCGCCAGGGATAACTCTGGCGGCAGCGGCACCGTTGCCAAGGTTGGAAAACAAAGATTAAACCTATCCGATGGATGCGGCGACCATGTTCGTGCATGAGATGAACACAAATGAGGAGAGGGATTGATACGCAGATGAGCAAAGAAATTCGGGCAATTTGTTTTTGGCAAATATGCTGCGCCCAATGACATGAATACGCTTCATACATGGTACCGATCTAGCCTGAACTAGTTACCGGAGCAACAGGTACCTCCAGGTACCATGCAACATCGTCCATCAGATCTCCAAACATGGACGGCAGGAAAAGTATCCGAGGGCTGCAGAAAAACTCTGGTCCAAACGAGCCCAAATCTATTTCATAATCCGAATCGAACAGATCAAAGTAACGGAACACCACACGAGAACTCGAGTGTAAGCATACCAGCGAGCTTGCGGCGCTGGGCGAGGACGGCCGGGATGTCGATGTCGGACCTGGGGAAACCCTAATTAAGCCGAACCAAAAAAACAACCACGATCAGCGACCGCGCCGTCAAAGGAAGAGGAAGGCGCGGAAGAGAGAAAGGTTCGGGTTTAGATTAGGGTTTTGGCTGCGGGCGGAAGCAAGCGTTACCTCGGCGTCGACGAGGCCGCCGGTGATGCCTGGCCCGCCGGGCGCGGAGAGGGCGGCGATGACGGCGTTCATCTCCGCCTCCAGCGCCGACCGCCGGTCCATCAGCCCCATCGTCTCCGCCTTCACGTTCGGCGCCACCATGATTTTTCTCCCTCCCTCACTCCCTCTCAACTGCGTGCGGCTGCTCTGTTTCTCTCTCCGCTGTTGTCTGCAGCGGCTTTAGGAAGGGGAACGGATCCCAGACTGTTTGGTCAAACGGTCCTGAACCGTTCGATCCAAAATCAACGGTCCATATTGGACGGGAGCCCGAGACGGGCCCGTATGAACCGCTACGACGGCAGAGGACTAGAGGAGGCTAGGGTCTATCTGATTCATGACCAGAAGTTATTTAATCATAAGTTAGACGTGCTATAATTTTTAGGTAGCTATTTGGTTCACTGACGTAACTGTGTCATGCCACACTTTCTTAGCACCCGACCCCACACGCCATAGACTCAGTTTTTGCCAAACTTTACCATAAGTGTGGCTTCAATTTTTTTAGCCACACTTTCTATGGCAGCCACATATTGCCTAAGTTTAGAGCATCTCCAACAGTATGAGCTAGTTATTAGCTCTAAGACAACTTCTCCAATAGTACTAACTTTTAGCACATAGCTCATAACATAAATAGCTTCACATGACACTCTCACATAATCTTGGAATGTGTGTATGGGACTAGCTCTTGATCAAGAGCTAGCTTTTCTCTCTCTTCTATTAAAATATGAAATAATATGCTTAGAGCTAGCTCATAAGTCACTATTGAAGATGCTCTTAGGCATGGCAAGCTTAAACACCAACCAAACAGGCCCTAACTCCACACGGCAGTGTTTCTTCTTCCAAGAACTCCCGCGTGCGGCGCGGGGCTTCATCTTCCAGAATCGAGATTGTTCTGGAGCCCGATCCGATCCGTGTATTCGAAGCTTGCGCCGCGCTCTTGCCCTCCGCCGCGGACTCCCTGAGCTCCGAATCGGTAAACCCTAATCCTTCCCTCGCTCTCGTCGATGAGATGTAGCGCTTGTTGTTGGTTAAGAATTCAAGATGTGGTCTTGGCCCTCTTGCTGATGGATGGTGGCTGATGTGAATACGGGAGAGTTGGATAATATGGATTCCGTCTCCACGATTCTGCTATGTGTTTACTGTTGGAATAAACCACGTCGCGTTTATTGCACGTACGCGTTGAGTGCGTGTGGCGTGCGTTGATTGCGCGGTCGTTGCGTGTGCGCGTGTGTTGCGCAGTGTGCGGCGTGCGTTGCGTGTGGCATCTGCGCGTGTGTTGAGGAGGGCGTTAGTTGCGCCGGATCACACGTGATTAGTTGCTCCTGATTGCAGTACGCGTGTGTGCGTGTGTTGGCTATAAAAGGCCTGCAAGCGCTGTGCTTTGGTCAGATAGAAAAAAAAGGGGAAAAAAATTGGCGTTGCGTCGCCCGGGCGTTTCGTCGCCTGTCAAAAATCCTCGTGTTCTAGTATTTGATCTTGGGCTAATTCTCTCATTTGGTATCAGAGCCGGTGAAGTTCGACAGCAAGCTGATGGCCGGTGACGAGCGTACGCCGCCATCATCTCCGAAAGGCGTTGGCGACCCGAAGTCCGGCGGTAGCAGCACACGACGTGAGGTCATGGTGGAACGCGTCATCAAGGAGTCCAGCGGATCGGTGGAGTTCCCGGTGTTGACGCGGGCTAATTACCACGAGTGGGCGTTGGTGATGCAGGTGAATTTGGAGGCGCTCGGGCTCTGGCGTGCCGTGGAGACGAGCGACGTCGAGCGTCGCGAGGATCGGCTGGCGTTGGCCGCCATCCTGCGCGCGGTGCCGACGGAGATGCGCTCGGGTCTCGCCGTGAAGAAAAGTGCCAAGGAGGCATGGGCGGCTGTGAAGACGATGCGGATGGGCGACAAGCGCGTGCAGGAGGCGAACGCGCATAAGCTCCTCAAGCAATTCGAGAATGTGGCATTCAACGTTGGTGAGTCCATCGACGAATTTGCCATGCGTCTCGGCTCCCTCGTTGCGGAATTGCGCGAGCTGGGGGAGAACATCGAGGAGGTGCGCGTCGTCAAGAAGCTGCTTCGCGTGGTGCCGACGAAGTACAATCAAGTCGCCGTGTCCATCGAGATGCTCATGGACTTGAATACGATGTCGCTCAAAGAGCTGGTTGGACGACTCCGAGTTGCTGAAGATCGGTGCGGCGCCGAGGCGATTGCGGACGGCGTCGGGCAATTGCTGCTCACCGAGGAGCAGTGGGAGGCGCGCCGGCGTCAGGGCAACGGGAGGCAGCGAGCGCGCATGGACTTCGTCAAGAACAATGGCCGTGCAAAGGGCGGCGGCCGGAGCGACGACGACGACGCGAGCAGCATGAGCTCGGGGACAAGTAGACGTTCGCGCCGCGCGCAGGCAAGGAAGGTGCTACAACTGTGGCGTACGTGGCCACCTCTCCAGGGATTGCCGTGAGCCAAGGAAGGAGAAAGCACTGCTCGCCGAAGGCGACGACGAGCCAGCACTCATGTAGGTCGGGCGCATGGGGGTGTCGTGGTTTAGGGGGTGATTGTTGGAATAAACCACGTCGCGTTTATTGCGCGTACGCGTTGAGTGCGTGTGGCGTGCGTTGATTGCGCGGTCGTTGCGTGTGCGCGTGTGTTGCGCAGTGTGCGGCGTGCGTTGCGTGTGGCATCTGCGCATGTGTTGAGGAGGGCGTTAGTTGCGCCGGATCACACGTGATTAGTTGCTCCTGATTGCAGTACGCGTGTGTGCGTGTGTTGGCTATAAAAGGCCTGTAAGCGCTGTGCTTTGGTCAGATAGAAAAAAGGGGAAAAAATTGGCGTTGCGTCGCCCGGGCGTTTCGTCGCCTGTCAAAAATCCTCGTGTTCTAGTATTTGATCTTGGGCTAATTCTCTCATTTTACTGCTTCCTTGTGTTAGGTCGTGGATTCTACCTAAGAAGTTAAGGTTCGTTAGTGTTATACCGTGATACCCACTTTTATGTACAGCAGCCTCTAGATTGAATCAGATTTGCAAGATATGACACTAACGTACATGATATCAAGAAAATAGTAGATAAATCTCGTTGAGTGAACCGAAATAACGACGCTAAAATAATCACGACGAGAAAGAAAAATTTGACGAAGTCAATCGTAAATTCTTTTAAGCACAACCTATAAGAATAAGGCTCTATTCTTTTTTGGCTTCTGCGTTTCTCCGGAAGTCAAAAGGCCAAACGTCAAAATGAGGCGGCCTCTTGAAGCGGATTTCCAAGCACAAAACTGTGTGCGCCATCCGCGTTGGCGTCTCCGTCGTTCGCTGCCATATCGAAAAGCACAGACAAAAACCATTAGCTGCAGCCCAAAAGAACACCCTCTAAAAGGGATTGTTGCTCTCTCACAACCCTCTCGAACTTTTTATGACTCTTAGATCTTTGCTCTGTATAAGAATCTAGTGCTAAAAAATAATCTAGCATCTAATCCTCTTGTGCAACCTTTGTTTTATATGAGTTGGTTTATGGCTTGGGTCCTCCATGACCACCTCTCATGGCTTTATATAGTGCCCCGTAGCCCTCCTCCAAAGGGAAGTAGGAATTCCAATTCAAATAGGAGTCATAATCCAATTCGAATTCATCTAGGAATCCATGTAACACACCCCTCCAAGTCCTAATAGAAAAGATATGAGTCATCCTATCTCAACAATCTCCACCTTAATTCTTATGTGTTTAAGTCACTGTGCTTCTTGAAGAACTCACTCCAAGTTGGCTCCATCTTTTTTGTTTTTTCCTCTTTTTTTGTTTTTCTCTCACCTTTGGGAATGCCCCCACAACAAGGGGCTCATGCATATCACCGCAATGTATGTGCCTACTCGAACCCTCTACCTGAGAGCTTATTTGTCGTGCTTGAGAGCTTATATCTATCTCAAGAAAAGTTTGTCTAAGATCTTCTTGATCATGCTTCCCTTACTGATCAGCGCACAGCTGAGACTCCAATGGATCTTAATGTTCTTCTTTGGCCTACTGATGATGAGTCTCTTACTGATTCTACTCGCTATCATCATCTTGTTGGGAGTCTTGCTTATCTTAGTGTCACTCGTCCTGATATTTCGTACCATGTGCATATCTTGAGTCAGTTTGTTTTTACTCCCACGCAGCTCCACTATAATCATCTTCTTCCTGTTCTATGGTACCTTTGTGAAACCATCGCTCGTCATCTCTTTTTCCATCCCTCTAGTTCTTTATAGCTTCAGGCATATTCTGATGCCACCTAGGCTAATGATCACTCTGATCGCCGGTCTCTCTCTGTCTATTATGTTTTTTTGGTGCTTCTCTCATCGCTTCGAAGACTAATAAGAGACAACAGTTTCTCATTCGAGTCCTGAGGCTGAGTTGCGAGCTATGACTTTGTTGATTACGAAAGTTACTTGAGGATTTTGGTGTTTCTGTTTCTACACCGACCCCTCTTTTGTCTGACAGTATAGGTGCTATTAGCATTGTTAAAGATCCAGTGAAGTATGAGGTTACAAAGCATATTGGTGTTGATACTTCCTATATGAGGACATAGGTGTAAGATCAGGTTGTTGCTATTCAATATGTGCTTTTCAGAGTTTTAGTTGGTAAACTTCTTCACAAAGTCACAGATCAGAGTCCAGCACAGTTTCTATCTCTCCAAACTTCATATTAATGATCCACTATAAGTTTGAAGGGGGTGTTAGATGTGTATTATTACCTGTATATTTTTTCTGTTGTATAAGTGGTTATCTGCATATATGTCATACCTGTACACGTATATATATTGGCCCATTGGCCTCTTGATGAATACAAACACTATTCGTAACAAGTATCAGGGTCTTAAAATAATCATAAAACAAAAAGGTCCATGTGCTACAGAAGAGACCGCATTCTGAGCTATTGTAAGAACTTGTTACAAAAATATTATCATTTGTCTCACTTTTACTGGTTAAAAATGTATTATTATTTGCCCTTTATTTTAAGTCCACTACTGTTGACCATAACACTACTAGTTTATTATCTCAACAGCTCGAATTGTGTTGAGGACACTGTTAAGGTACAGAGCTGATTAGGTTGTATAGAAATTGAACAGCTCTCTTCACCACTGGCTTTGGTTTGGTGACCGTTGTAGCTTTGTGTGTTCCTTTTTTTTTAAAAAAAAAAAGCTTTGTGTGCTTCTGAAACTTCTGTTATTGCCTAAAGGAGCTATTGTGCTAGGGAAGCCATGTTGCTATTGGGTTCCATTAATTCAATACTGTATACCCTGAAAGTGATCATACAAACTTGCACTAGCACTAGCAGGTTCAGTGTTTTAAAGCCTTAATGGTACACATTTTGTACTAATCAAGCTGTTGGTCACCCTGCCCCGGTTTGGCACTGATCCAATGCTGTTCCAGTTTATTTCAGAGATGGGGAACACTGCAGCCGGGACGACCGAGGCGTCAAATACAGCAGAGAAAACCGGACAAGCTCCTGCACCTGACACGAAGCTGAAAAAGAAGATCTGCTGCGCCTGCCCAGATACAAAGAAGTTGAGAGATGAGTGCATCGTGCAGCATGGTGAGGATGCCTGCGGAAAGTGGATTGAAGCCCATCGCCAATGCCTGAGAGCTGAAGGGTTCAATGTCTGATACCTGGCTCCGCCATAGATTCGTAGCAACCCCACATTTGCTTTTGTCACGGTCTGCTTTCGATCCTGAACACCGACATGTCGAATAAAAACTTCTGGTAGAGTGGTAGGAGCAACCCACCGTTTCATTTTCAGAAAAAGGAATTGCTCACTGAGCATGCCAGTTTTGCAAGAGGGCTTGTGCCTTTTTCCTAGGCATACAGCACCATAGATATGCAATTTCTCTCATTGATACCGTAGGAAACTTTCTCAAAATGATGTTATTGCATGGAAACGTGCCTCTTCTTGTCCACTGGTTGGACCGGAGATTCGTTCAGTTCTTATGCTAGAATGGTTGCTAGGCTTCCATTCACCAGTAGCACTGATGTATATATACTTGGAAGATATTACACTGTAGTTTCTTGCCGGCTTCTGTTCTCTCCATGGATCCTTGCACCACCACCACGGTTTGCAGGTCGCTGTGCCACACACAATGCAGTGGTACCGGTGCTGCTGCTCTTTTCGTGTGGATGATGTTGGACGTTCTGCACTACATGAACTTTTTTTTTTGGGTACCTGGGGTCGCGTGGTATGAAAGCATATTGGTGCGGTTCTGTAATCTGCAGTTCGATCTGGACGTTAGAATCTTATTTAACATCTATTCCATAGCCATCCGATCTCTCATTAGATTGGCACAATAGTTTTGCAGCAATTGTAATAGCACACGTCTAAGCATGCACTAAAATCCCGCTTAGTTTGAAACAAAGCCATAACAAGAAAACGATATAATAAACCATCACACCTATTACAACAAAAAAAAGTTGTATGCAACAAATAAATAAATCTACCATAATAAATAGCTCTTGGTATGAAGATTTGAGGCTCTTGCTACAAACATTTGGTAGCTTATAAAGAATTTTCCCAACAAAATAACGTCCATGGATACAAAACGAACGTTGTGTGAGCCATGGGTGGATCCAAGTTGAGCCAGGGATCACACGGGGCACAGGAATTACAAGCGCGGGGCTTTATCAGAATTACGAAAACTGTGAGGGTTTCTTTCGCAAAAGCGATGCGTGCACCCTGTTGTTTTTTGTTCTGGAGTCGTCATTGACATAGCGTTACAGTGTGAAGAAAGTTGGTGTCAGATTAGAGCCCGATTTGAACAACTCCACACTGCTGGACATATTCAGGGCCAAAGCCCAAAAACTCGTTTTTCTCAAATAACATATTCTTATTTTAATTATTACTAAATAAAATAATATTTTAAATCGTTTCTGAATAATTTTTCCCTTATTTCAGTCGGCTTTTCAGGCATCGGGGCTCAGGGCGGCCCTGTGGGCCGAAAGCTTGGCCCGAGCCCAGAAAAACCGGGCCAGACTGCCCATGAACAGGCCCCACGCCTTCCTGATAAATCCACCCGACCCGAGTCGCACAAAGGAACAAAACCCGAGGAAAGAGAGGAGCAAAGAAAAGTTTTGGTTTTCTTCCGCTTCGTTCTCACGCAGCTCGACGCTGTTCTTGACCTCCAAACCAGAGAGAGAGAGAGAGAGAGAGAGAGAGAGAGAGAGGGGAGAGAGAGGGAGGGGGGGAGCGAGAAGATGCAGATCTTCGTGAAGACCCTGACGGGGAAGACCATCACCCTAGAGGTGGAGAGCAGCGACACCATCGACAACGTCAAGGCCAAGATCCAGGTCCGATTCGTTCTCGCTTCACGGTTACTTGATTCCTCAGCTCGAGGGGAGGTCGTTTCTTGGCTGCTCCCTGATGGTGATGGGTGGCTAGTTCGCGGAGGCTGTACTCGCTTATCCTGTGCTGGGTTAAGGGCTTGATTGATCTCTATCCGCGCTGCTAGTTCTTGGGTCTGCGGTTTGCCCTAGTTGCTGTGCTATTCATGCGCATTTTGTTAGGGCTGCGACAGAGTTCGCGTCCCTTGGGTTAGCCGGCCGGATTTGTGTTTAGGTTTATCTCGGGTGGGGGCTCGCTGTCATGCATGAAGCATGGTCACTCAGGCTGTATGTTTGAACAAACAAGGCAGTATGTTTTGTTCGGTTTCATATGTAATTTTGTCATGTTAATTTCACTCGCGCCTAAAATTGGATCGAAATTACATCTTTCTTTCAAAACTAAAATCGGATCAAATTTACGTCTTTCTTTCAAAACATACAAATTTGTTGTGGTCAGTATGCACACCTTAAGCACCGCAAGAACTGCTCTTAAGTCTTAACAGTTATGGTAGTAGTTGCTCCCTCTTTTTGAAATCGAGAATCATTACACAGAGTTTTGACACAATATGTAGTATATGACTAGTCCACTTGCTTGTATCCGCACAAATAGTTAACCAAAATTCAGCATGACACGATAAATAATCTATTTTCTTGCTTTATTGTTACTTGGATTTCCACATATCTTCTTGAAAGTAAAAGATGCTTTCACCGCTTTTATGCGTAGCGTTCTTGTGTGTTGTACTAGAAATGCTGCCTATGACAGAGTGGAATATTTCCAAGGATATGGTCCAATGTGCGTACCTCTTTTTTTAATCTCATATCTGAGGGTATTTGATTCCCTAGAGATGCTAATCGTACTGTCTTTTTTTCCATGTTATTTTTTTTGGTGAAGTTCCCTGTATTCTGTGTCTAATCATTAGGCATGCCACTTGAACAAATAGATAACTGGTCCATATCATCAGTTACTGGGGTGATCAGAGTCTCATTCCGATCCATACTTCCGCATCACTGTACCCTGTCTTAGCATTGCGAAAATAGTGAAGTTTATGTGAGCTAGTAGCAGCTACTCTGGCAGTGGGAACTGAAGAACCAACACATTATCTTGTTCACTGCTGCAGGATAAGGAAGGGATTCCCCCAGATCAACAGCGTTTGATATTTGCTGGCAAGCAGTTGGAGGATGGACGCACGCTGGCTGACTACAACATTCAAAAGGAGTCAACTCTTCACTTGGTCCTCAGGCTCAGGGGTGGTACTATGATCAAGGTTAAGACTCTCACTGGGAAAGAGATCGAAATCGACATTGAACCCACTGACACAATCGATAGGATCAAGGAGCGTGTTGAGGAGAAAGAAGGCATCCCCCCTGTGCAGCAAAGGTATGCATAGCTTGTGCGTGATTGTCTTTGTGCTTCAAAATGCACCCTATATTCTCAGCTTGAACAAGTTATTCTTTCAGTTTGTCTTATCTGTGTAATGGTGATATTATATATCTGTGTAATGGTGATATTATACTTTTAAGTCAAGAACTGCTATCCCTATCACTTGGATCACCCAGACTGACGAAGTAATTGTTTTCTCCTGCAGGCTTATTTATGCTGGTAAGCAGCTTGCCGATGACAAAACTGCGAAGGACTACAATATTGAAGGTGGCTCTGTCCTTCATCTTGTCCTTGCTCTGAGGGGTGGTTACTAGTAAATATAATGCACTGCGTAGCTCAATCAGTTCTAATGGTTGAGAAAAGTGAGACTTTGTGGCATGGAACTTGCAGAGAGATAACAACGTACTAGCTTTGCCTAGTGGAAGAGGCTGTCTTCCATGTTATTATCTTATATGATTCGACAAAATTATTCCAAGTTTATCTGCCTCTACTGTTAGCTCAGCTGTGTTGTTGGATCTGTTGTTATCATCTGAATCTTTTGATGGTGTTCGTCAATTCTTCTTTCGCAAATTTAGAAGATTGGGTTTTTTCTAATGTGGTGTCCGTTGGTTCTGAATGCTGAAAGACTGTTAAGCAAATAATAATAGCTGAATTCGGAGATATCAAGCAGTGGATAGCTGACAAGAACCCTTCTTTTTTTTTTGCCCCCTTATTTATTAATGTTTCTGAAGAGAATTGGTTGTCTCTAGATTTTCCTTGTCAAAACTCGGTTTGTTGGTTTGTTAAGATCAAACAAAAGACATCCACATCACACAAATGAAATACACAACTGGCAACGTGCAATCCAATTTTATTTCAAAGTTCATTAGTGTGTCATCGCAATCTCACAATATTCTGATCTAAACAGCAGGGAAAATGTTAACACAATTCTGATGAACCTTTTCACCTTAGTTCTTCTTCAGAAACATTTCCAAGGAAGACCCTAGCAAATCTTCCCTCTAGTTAAGATTACACTATGGTAAGCTACGATTTGGATAATCATACATAAAGCTACGGCGAGCACAATTCTGATTGAACTGCTTACACTCCTCCCCCCCATACTCTCTTCATTGATAGAGCAAGGAGCAAACAAAAATGATGAGCAGCAGCTGATAACTTCTCTTTTCTGTACAACCTAACCCAAAGCTAAACTAAAAGAAGAGCCAAAAAAAGTAAGAAGAGCCCTATGACACAGAATACCTCCTGTTCCTAAGTGGGGGAAGAGGAGAGGGCTTCACATCTGCAGGCTTCGCCGTCAATGGCGGGCTTTGCGAGCTGCCAGAAGTCTCTGAACCTTTGCCATTCTCTCCATGCCCCTTGCTGCTCCACAGCTTGTCAAAGATCCTCCTTGACCGGGACTGCAGCAGGCGGCCTCCGAGCTGGTCCTTGAAGCTGTTTCTGCCGCTCCTGTGCTCGCTGTTCCGGTGCTCGCCCTCTCTCGCGCCAAGGCTCGTCACTTGCTTGTTCAGAGAGTTTGGATGCCTCGGTATACGTCTTTCGCAAGTGTCACTCTGATCCTGCATAGGCTTTGCACATGCCTGCCCAACACTGTCAGTGAGAGCGAGGGCGTTGCTTGATCCTGCCCTCAGCTGTTGAAAGAAGAGGACCTGCACCACCACCCGGAGAGGCAGGCGGTCGTTTTGTGTGGCGTGCATGCATGCATCTGTGGAAAGCTTCTTGACATCTATCAGACTGCAAAGCAGCTTCTTGTCAGCTTTGCTTATGTTTGGATGTTCCTGATTAGAAAGAAGCAAATGGTCAGGTGCAGTTGTAGCATATACAGAAGCTGAGTAGCATACAAGTGATTTATCAAGTATAGTTCCATGCCTAACCAAAGGAAAACTACACAGATCCAGTAAGCTCGCATGTTAGAAGCATGCAGCACCAAGTAACTTATTTAGGGCCTGTTCTTTACCTCACAAGCCGGCGGCTTTTGGTTTTTGCTACAGTACCTAACTTTCAAACGGAGTATTTTCTCAAGACGATGTCTACAAGTTAAACGATCTACACGTTAAAAGCCCAACATCTGTACCAACCAAAATCGCAAGTGAGTATCTGTCTCTCCGTAATCTGTACCGTAAACAGCTAAAATTCAAAAATTTCAGCCAAAAGTCATAAGCCGCAGCCGAAAAGAACAGGCCTAATGAATCACAACCTCTAGTAGGCTAGCACTATGCACATGGCTTGTAAGTTTATCACCAACTATGCGTTCATAATACCAACCAGCAAGCAGAGTACACTGATAGCAACCATTGAGCATTAATTTAGGTGCATGAAGTGCTTTGAACGTACCTTGAGATACGCATCAACCGCACAATACAAGCTGTCATGAACAGGTCTAGCTGCTTCTGGCACTGCTGTTGCTAGTTCAACAAAGGTAGACAACTGAAGCTCTGGATCTGAAGCTACTTCAGATAGATAGCCATCGACCAGCTCCCCTAAAGCCAAAGTGGATTCTTGTTCAAAGTTAAGCTCAATCATTTTCTCATCAGATTTCTCAACAAAATCACCATTGTGAGACAACGCTGTTCTTGCAACAAATCTCTGGACAAGATTGTGGACCAGCCGAACATCATGTGTACCATCCCCGGGCAAAGCAGCAGGTAATAAGAGATCCTTAACCGAAGCTTTGTGCAACTGGAAACTAATCCTTCTCATAAGCTCCTCCTTCACATGCTCCCCAGCTCCAACTAATATAGCAACTTTCAACAGTTTCAAGAGAAACCTGCAAGAACAACCTGAGCTCTTGTCAGACGGCAACAACCATATTATCGTCTCGACAAGACATCGGTTCCTTCTCATGTAATCCTCAGCAACCAAAGCGTCATAAGAGTCTGGCAGCCATCTAACTGCATAGGCTTTAAGGGCTTCTCCTATCAATTCGGGTGACATTCTCCCCTTAGATTTGATAGCAACCATAACTCTCTTGTAGAGGTCAACATCCAATTCACATAAATCTTCAACCCACCAGTCTTTGGGAGCTATCGCTGTTTTTCCTGTTGACTCGATTATTTCAGCACAGGCTACTCCTTTCTTGCTATGACTGTATGACCAGGTTACATTGGCTGGATCCACAGATGTCTTTGAAGCAATTGCATCTATACATCTGCCTACGACCTTCAACTCCTCAGACCAAGGTAGTATTGCCTTTGTGCTCTGGAGAACAATGATGGAATCTTTCCAGCTCCGGAGGATGCTAGAATTTATGAACACCTCGATTTTGAATATCAAGTTCCCTTTCTCCACATCTTCAGTCATTTCAAGGTACTCTGCTGCACATCTTGCTGCAACAACATTGTGGGGACTGAGGGTGACAACCATTCCATAGCAGAATTTTGCGCATATTTCAAACGTTTTTGCTCCCCCAGGAAAGCCATCTATGTAGACCTCATCCGTCTCATCCTTAGTGGCATTAAGAACTAACCTTTGAAGCTTGCTACTCTTGGACAGAAGGGGAAACTGCATATGACAATCGAATCAAACATAAATTTTCAGTGATGTTTGTCAATTAGATATTGCTCTGAATATGAGTTATCACCAGCAAGAGAATAGAAACATCTACAGGCAATACATACTCAAAACATTCATAAGATTCAGACATTGAAGTTTTTTTAAGAAAAAGAGAGAGGAAGATTCAGTATTTATGATTGGACTATTCACATTCAGTCCCACAGTACCAAACATTTTCTGAAAATGATAAAACCTATACCTATGCTGTCAAGGTATTCTTTCCTTCAGTAGTGTTTTCAGTTGAAAGATTGTCACTGAAGCAGTCTGATACTTTACGCAGAGCTTAAAGAGCTATTTCACACCCTAGTAAACTAATTGCGAAAGGTTACTGGCACAGAGATCAACTACATAACTACCCCATGCAGATTGATATTTACTTAATTCAGCAGCTTTTCATATAACACGATTCACTTTCATTAAGCTATTAACAACCCTTGCAAACAAATAAATATAAGTTTTAAGGACAGCAAATGAATACTAATTGTGCCAAAATTATTGATATGCCAGAGAAAAAATATTTAAAATTTGAAACGGCATCCAGTAGATTGGAAAGACAGCCCAACAATCAGCCGTGAATCATAAATGTTGAGAACGTTCCATTCTTGAGGTATGACAAAGAAACTCTAAAATATTGAACATTCTATGTCTCAAGAAAACAAGAACAAGCAAAAACGTAATACAAATCCGGTAACAGTTCCTGCTTCCAGCACCTTTGTCATTATTCTAAAAGAAAATATAATTCCTAGAGTTATCTTCAGTACAATTGTGGAAAATTACTTGGACACTTACCTTGTGTAAGTAAAATTTGACTTCACCAACTCGCACGACGACATCTGTTGCAAGGTCAGAGCTCACATATCTGCATGTATCATTGTATCAACAACAAATGGTAAGCAAATCATATTGCAAAATAAAAATCAGAAGTATTGTCCTGATATAGTCAGGATAGCAGAAATACTAGAATATCTTCACATGGCAAAAAAGAACTGTTTTACACAGATAATTTCTATCAATAGATTTTCTACCTGCCTAACGTTCTAATGTAGATTTTACTTTGGAATTGTGTAGTACCAACTATGGACAACCTCAGAACGATGCCAAAAATAGCGTATGAGCTATCCGAGATTAAGAATCCACAGTCAATTGCGTGTCCGACCAACGGATGGCCGCCCATATCATGAGTAATCGCTCTCTCAAACATATGACAACAACATACACGTTAGGCTTGTCTTAAGCTGTAAAGATCTTATCAAAGACCTGCACTATCGATCAATAATGGAGGAAAACATACGGTAGCTGTTAACTAGACTGTACAACTCTCTTTCCACTTATTCCAGTTCAGCTAAGAAAAGCAGACCAGAGGCACCACTAGAGTTGGTAAACTGGACACGTATGCAATCGGCTAGCCACTAAGGTCCAAAGATCTCTCAGGTTCACTTAAGCTTGACGCCATCCCTTTCTCTCCTTTGAGGAGCATCTGTACAAAAGGATGACAAACTCAGATTGCTTGTTATTTTTTCATCCAGTTAACTAAGTACAAAAGCATCTTGCCCCAAGATCCCATGTCACATTCTGTTTTATGCCTTCATCACTAGCATTTTGCATTATCAGTAATACAAAAATACTGGATTGCTTCAAAAGACAAGTCGTAATGAAGCAACTTGCAATGGATTCTTTAACAGAAGGAAAAGTGAATTCTGACCAATGATTAGAAAGATGGAGAGATGACCACCATTTTCTTCTTTCCTTCATAATAAATTAACCCATCTAACTTTACCAAGTTGCCCAAAACAAACAGCAAAACATACTGGTATGTATCAGACTACCATATAATAGTAGCACAGTAAAGCATAATGCTCCTAACCCTCAGATCTATTCCGCGCTAGCCTAGCCACATGGAGAGAAAGCAAGTACACCTTCAGATTTAGAAGACATAAAGAAAGCCATTCTTTTTAGTCGGCAAAATAACTAATTCAAACACAACCACAGCACTAACGGATACCAAGAAAACCAAGATAAAGAACATTGAAATAATTTTGGCTTCAGCCTCAAAGACCCAATGATGAACCACATTACAACAAGAGTAATTTTTTAATCAGAGGATTGCCCATCACTGTAAACTAAATCGTAAAACAGCTAGCATATAGGATCACGACAAGGAGATGGACACACAACAACTAATCCCAAGAGAAACAAGGAATGCCAGCTCAAAAGATCAGGAGGGAAAACTTGATTCTGACATGGTCCAGTTCAGAAAACCGTAGAAACTTGACACATGCAATACACAACAAAATACAGAGAATACTCCCAGGGCCAAAAGAAAAAAAAAACAGAAACTGGTAGGGGAAAACAACACAGCTGAGCGCTTCCGAAGAACCAATAGTCAACTCACACGTCGACTTCAAATGAAAATAACCATATTTTGCAGGAAACCGAAAAACAAGAACAGATTTTGGCGATAATCTAATCGAGATAAGCATCGTCACATTATTAGTTCACAGCGAATCCCAAGATTAAAACACGAACGCGCCAAAGGGCACGCAGTTCCAAAGACTGGAACCGGCAAAGAAAAGAACAGATTTTGACATGAACCGATCGAAGAAGCGGCGGTACATCCTAACAACGTCAATACACCAAAGAGCGCAAGAAAAGATCACACTTTGAGCCCGAAGCGAGGCTAAAGATTGGGGAGAAAGGAAGAAAGCAACGCTCACGGCGGCTCACCTGACGTCGGCGCCGTCGGACTGGAAGGCGTCCGGCTTCGAGCCCAGCTTCATGAACTTCATCTTCTCCCTCCCCAGACGCCGGCGAGCCTCTCCCTCCCAGACTTCTCTCGCTCAGAGCCTCCTTCCCATACACCGCGACACAGCGGCACACCGCACCACGAGAAGCAGAGCAAGAACGAGGAGTGAACCCAGCAGTAGAAGCTGAGTACCAAGAGAGAAGCGGTTGGTGATGGGCTGATGGCGATTAAACGCGGCAATTAAAGAAGGGATATGGAGGGAGGAGGCGCCCCTGATGCCTTGGCGTGTGAAATGATGGGGTATTATTAACTCCTCTCTCTCTCTCTCTGCCCCTCTCTCCTGCCAAAGCCACCTTCTCCTTGCTTGCAATGTCAATATGGGTATCTCGGTCTCTCTCTCCCCTCTCTCTCTCTCTCTCTCTAGACTCTTGCTTAGCCTTTTTCTCTCTTCAGTGCGTCTCTTTTTCCTCACTTCAACGCCCTTACTCGCTACAGGCACCACACCTCCCTTTCGTCACAGCATAGCCACTCTACGTGACTATGTATTGTACTCACTCCCGCAATTAGCTTGGTTAATTACTTGTTTAAGTTTTGTAGTAGTAATTCAGGGTGCGCCAGCCTTTACAACGGCTTTTTTTCCCTGAAGAAGTGAAGAGAATTAAGGGGAGGGAGCAAGCATAACGATGTGTGGTGAGGAAGCATATCCACTCTCTTTCTTTAGACATATAGCAGTGTTCGTTAGAGGACTCGAATATCTATTCGTAATTTCTGATTGATCATTTCTTTTTCTTACTGGCCATACGTGTTTGGTGGGTTAAATTGTTATAAAAGACACGGTAAAAAGCGAAGATATTTTTTTTAAAAAAGAGAGAGATTTAACATAACAAAAACTAAAATTGAAAGAAAAAAACACGAGCGACACACGAAGACGGTGATCAACTATTTGATGAGAGTTTTACGAGGCAGAAGAATTTACCATGAGTCAGCTCATATTCTTGTGAAGTGTATTAATCCATACGCTGCCACGAGCCATCTCACAAACCGTCCTTCCATCATCAGCATCAGAACTTGGATCACAAATCGTCTTCTTCTTTTCAACTTTTTAAAAATATTCTGACCTTTTCATGTTAACTAGTTTTTAAACATAATATTTTTTAAGATAGAATTTATAGATTGATTATAGTACATACTATAGTAACTTTATTTATATCGATCAAAATCGCACATAAAATTATATTACTCCATACTCTCTTTTACGAACAGTTTAAAAGTCATAAGCCGTATCCAAAATCCAAAGTCAAAAAGATGCCTGACAAGCATTACCTCAGTATACAGCTCCAACCTATACATTCTAGAACGTAATCACTAAAAAGAACTTGGTAAAAGTAGTCAGAAGCTAAAGCTAAAATGATCGAGCCTATTAATATGAAGGGAGATGCATTTCAGCGCTGGGGTGAAATTCGCCGCCACCTTTTTTATGGGCTAAACTCGATGTTTTGCTTCATCAAGAAGCCCCGGGCGCGTCACCTTCGAGGAGGAACTTTGAAAAGATAGGGAGGATCATCTCCAAACAATAAGTTAGACAGAAAGCAGCATGATCTATATATGTAAAGGCAATACAATCCTATTCTATATCATTAGCCCCTTAACCGCTAGCAAGTCGCCCTCGGCAGCTCGCGCATCCTCACCCGCGCGCCACACTGCTCAACACCTTTTCTGCCCCAATGCCCCCATCCATCCCTGTTCTGGCCGTCGGCCGGCGCGCACGCCACGCGTGCCGACGCAGCAAAAACGGCCGCTCTTTTTTTGCTCGAATCACACCACGCCGCGCGCGCGCGCTCCACGGCCGGGCGGTGGCCGCGCATGATCCGCCCATGTGTCCCTCCCTGTTCTTTAAGCCCAAACGCTCCAATGAGCCAACAAAATCCATCGAAAACTCAAATTTTTAGCCGATGTATGGTCCTGGCCGTGCCGATCGTGTTAGTACCTCTGCACTTGTGATATCTGTTAAAGTATAATACGAATTCGTATACATGTCCAAGTGGACACATACGTCGATCTTATCTCGGTTTGGTAGTCTTTTAGGACTTTTGTTCTCTAGTCTATATATGTATGAAAATAAACAGAGACGGAGAAGAAGGATTGGAACAGCGCAATCGGTGTGATGGGCATTGCATTCTACATGTAGTCTGTCAAATGAGTACAGATCATGGAATGAACTATCTGCATGATATCCTGCAACAATCGTTAATTACAATACGAGATATCCGCCGATACAATCGCTAATTACATACTACTAGCTACTGATATCACAGAGAGAGATAACTCTCTCTCTCTCTCCGATATCTTTAACACTCTCCCTTAATCTCATACTGGTAAAACCATATTGAGATTACGAGGCAAACTTTCAAATGAAGTAGTAGGGACTAGGGAGTGCTTTGGTGAAAATATCCGTTGTCTGATCAACAGAGGAGATAAATTGGACTTCTAGTGCTTTCTGCGCCACCCATTCTCACACGAAGTAGAAATCAACTTCAATGTGTTTGGTTCATGCATGAGAGACTGGATTTGCCGATAAGTATGCCGCTGCCAAGTTATCACACCAAAGTACCGGAGGTTTTGATTAGAAAATTCTCAACTCTTCAAGTGGTGATTGTATACAAATCATCTCTTCTATGGTATTAGCTAATGCCTTATTCAGACTCAGTGCTCGATCGAGAAACCATAAGTTGTTTCTTGGAACTCCATGAAATAAGATTGGGACCAAAAAACGCAGCAAACCCTCCAGTTGATCTTCTATCATCAATGGAACCCACCCAATCTGCATCAGAAAATACATTAACAAGTGTTGATGTTGACTTCTTGATTTCAAGTCCTAGCTTGGAAGTGAACTGAAGACCCCGAAGTATCCTTTTAACTGCCGTCAAATGTACCGTAATTGGGGCTTGAAGGAACTAACACACCATGTTAACTGAAAAGGCAATATCTAGTCTCGTCAGTGTGAGATACTAGAGTGCGCCAACAATGCTTCAATACTTGATTGTTTCACCATCTGAAAGTACATCTCCAGCTTCTTTTATTAATTTTTCTGCCATATTCATTGGTGTTATAGATGGCTTGTAGTTTTCCATATTAACTCTCTTTAACAAATCTACAATATATTTTTGCTACGTCGACACAATTCTGCCAGGTTGTCTTGAGACCTCAATGCAAGAAGTAATATAACTCTCCCAAGTCTTTGATAACAAAATCCTGTTTGAGTTATTCTAATAGTCTGTCAGTTGCTTGGGAAGAGGAGCTGGCAACAATGATATCGTCCACATATATAAGCATATAGATTGTATCTTCTTTTGTTTGATAAACAAACAGGGATGTATCAGCCTTGGATGCCATAAAACCGAGTTCTTGTAATTTAGAACTTAGTCACGCATACCACGCTCTTGTTGCTTGTTTCAAACTATACAACGCCTTATCAAGTTTGCACATATAATTCGGTTTTTCTGAATTTGTATACCCTGGTCGCTTTTGGCTTTTTTGAGCTTTTTTACCGGTTTTTTCTCCCTTATTCATTTGCGTTATCCGTAATGAGCTAACATATTTTTTCTATTTTTAAATTTTTTAAATTTAATTACGTCAAATAAGTCACCTTTAACTACAATATAATTTTAGCTAATTATAGTGTAATTTTAGTCATAACTCACTATTTTTCAGTCCAATCGAGCGGGGCAGTCAAACGACGGAGGCGGTTAACTTTGTGGCTAAGCAAATCACCACCGAACCGGCTTTGCAAAAGGCACGATTAGATGCTAATACTTTTTAGTCTTAACCGAGGTCTGGAAGTGAAGAGAGAGATGTATGCAGATGGGTTTGGTTGAGGAGTGCAACATGGGAGCATACTGCTTGCATGCATGCATGCATGCATACTGATGTGGTCAAGGACCTAACTAAGGGTGTAACTCTGTAGTCTGTACTAAGACACCATGCGTAAAAGCTAGCTAAATTAGCTTAGTCTATCTTAGACATTTGCTTATTCTTAGCTTCGTTTGGTATTGCGGTGACTTTTGGAAAGCATGTTTACTGTTTTTTTTATATAGTAACTACTTAAAAACATCTTCTTCTTTTTTAGATATAGTAGTACCGAAAAGGGGCCGTTTCAAGCAACTATATCTGTGGCTTTCGGTTATATGTTGAAATTGTACTATAGCGGCTGTTAATTTTTCTGAGTCATTCAATTAAAGAAAATAAGAAAAAAAAAATAAAAAAACACTGTTATATCTCTATGGATAATGCAAAGAAAAAAGCAAGAAAGCATCATCAAAAAACCAAAATTAGAAGCCAACACATCCTAAGTGGCTTTGACTTAAAAAGTTGAAAGTCAGACGAAGCCAGAAGTAGAAGAAGCTTGGAGCAGGGCCTTTCAAATCTTGCTAAGATTAAGAATATATTTAGAACACAAGAATTACATTACTCAGAAAAATTCTTGAATTCTAAACTAGGCTTAAATATTTTTAACTAACTAGATTCTTCGATACAACACATCACAGCATAAATAAGCCGTACTGATCAAGGGATGGGAACGGGTATCAGTGGTCCAACAGTTTTCCCGTTCCACGCATGCGAAATGATTTTTGAGGACCCTGGATGGGCCAAAGTGACCTATCAAGGAGTTAATCAAGATGCGCAACATTAACTGCTAATGATTAGCTTATGAGAAAGGTAACATCTCACTGTTCTTGCAAATCAAAGATAGGTAACATGCATCTCTCCATCAGCTAGCAAAAAGACTGTAGCAAAATGTTAATGCATACATAGCCATCCTAAAAACCGAAAGCCCAACTCTTTGATTCTTTTTGTAGGGCATGCACCGTCATCATGACACATTAGCCATTTGATTAACTTACCAAGATTAAGCTACAAGTTGCGGCTGAAATGTTAATTTGGCCTAGGCAAGTAACTATTGAAATACAGGGTCTATATCCGGTTCAAACCAACATGGACCGCTAGATACGCGATGGATGGATCAGATTTATCCTAGATGTTTTGATGCACTGGGGTCCATTGTATTCAGCAAGGTACCAACATGTGTCTCTCCAGGTCCATTCAAATCCGATCCATCATCCATCCATCTCTCATCCAATATTGGTCCATGTCACAAGTTTGCACGATTGTAACGAGCTAGCTAGCTAGCCATTGGTGTGAACTAGATATATATATCCTCTAACTAATAGGTCTAATTAGCTGAATTGAGAAAACCCAAGCTGCTGTCAATTCCAAACCGAGTGATTAAAGAGGCATTACCTCGACCAAGCACGTTGCCAGATGCATTTCCCCGCCGGCATATGGCCGGTTTTCTCCTGTGCATGAGCATTATTCACCGCGAATCACGTAGCGCCACAAAATCCAAGGGACAGGGAAGAGAGAAGATACAGTGAGAGATGATGCCATTAAACTAACCACCATGTCAAGCTCGCACCAACCACGATCAAAAATTTCAAACCACCGAGCCCTTCACACGTTAAAGCAGGTACAATAAGACTTAGTCAACATGCTATAGCAAATATAATATCAACCAAATCTTACGTGGCAGAGAGAGAAAGGAAGAGAGAGAAGGAAGCTGTCTACTAAATTACAGTTAGCTATAGCACGTAAAAATATGCATTTCACTCTCTTACACGTGGGGCCAAATAGTTATTGTAATAGCTACCTTATTGTATGAACTATTTTTTTGAAGGCTATAGATGAAATGGACAAGTGTTATAGCCACTAGTTGGCTATACTATTGTACTTGCTCTTATTATTCTGACCCCCTGTAGTTAACGAGGGGCTAAACTAATGAGAACAGGAAAAGTAACTTTTTCTTCGGCTAATGCCTTTTAGCTATATTTTTCGAGACGGTGATAAATGATGGAGATGCTGACACTGCACGTGCCGGCAGACTTAGGTAACTGTGTAGAGAAGCGGCCATTTGGATATGCCACCCGTTTATGTCTACTTTCGAAGAAACTGAAGCAAAAAAATCACCTCAACAGTCCAAAAGAACATGGCCAATGTACTAAAGCCTAGAAGATGCACCAAATGAGAACCTGTTGGGAGGCTTTGCAGGGTTTCTACGTGAGTTATATCGATTCCTGCAAATTTTTGATAAAATCGTCATGCAAAGCCTTAGCTGGCTTAGGACCAAGGGAGCTCAGGAATAAGGGACAAGCCGGCCCTACTCCAAACGGCTTTAAAGCCTTTGGCTTCTGGCTTCATCATTTAGAATGTGTCGATTTCTTAATTGCTTCTAGGTTTTGGCTTTTGGCTTTTTATTTTTCTTTTCCCCCTTATTGTTTTGCATTGTTCTTAAAGATGTAGCGGTGTTTTTCAATTTTCTTATTTTTTGACTTAGAAAAAGCTAACAGCCGCTATAGTACATTTGCAGCCAAAATCCAGAAACATAAGTCAGAAGCCAAGCTTTTAAGAGCATGTTTTTTTTGGCTTCAACTTATGTCTTTTAGGTTATTTGTATGAGAGAGTACAGAGTAACAAAAACTTGCACGCGATTTTAGCTGATATAAATAAAAGTCGTTATAGTGTGTACTACAATTAACTTGTAGATCCCGCCTTAAAAAGACACTCCATTTAAAAACTAGTTACTATAGAAAAACCGAAAAATAGCTTTAGAAGTTGAAAAGAAGATGCTTTGGAGTGGCAATGCGTTGGTCCCTTCTGCACTCTGGTGTAGTGTGCTTATCACCTTGCCCCAACTAGAGTCTTGTTCATGTTGACTTTTAAAAGCTGTTTTTCTATAGTAATTGGCTTTTCTACAGTATCTAACTTTCAAACGGAGTTTTTTTAAGGCAGAATCTACGAGTCGATTGTAGTACATACTACAACAATTTTAGTTATATCGACTAAAATAGTACGTGTCTCTCTTTCTATAAGTTTTTACTGTAAGCTGTTACTATTCTTTTTTTTTTTTGCGAGGACAAGCTTTTACTATTTACAAAATAAAAGTCAAAGCCTAAAACCACGCGATAGAATAGCTGACCGAACACTTCATGGCTCATGCTCTGCAAAGTAAACACGAACACGTCAACCCATGTCCAACAAGTTTGTACTAAGAGGGGCAACTCGGCGTCCTACTTTATCCTGCTCCAGGATCTACCATGTTAATCAAACCAAGGTGATCCTCAGTTTGCCTGAATTTTAGTGATTTATAGTCAAATTTTTACTGTAGTTGATTAAAATTATATTGTAGCTGATAGTAACTTATTTGATATAATTAAATTTTTAAAAAAAATTAAAAATAGAAAAATCCCATCACGCATAATACAAACGAATACGGAGAAAAAACCAACAAGAAAAGCTCAAAGTAAGCCGAAAAGTAAAAAAATAAATTTTAGAAATAATAAAAAATAAGCTAGAAAGTAGAAGTTTAAATCTAAATGAGCAAAGCCTAATCCACGGTCTTGAGGCCGATCTGCATCGTCTCCCTGTCCAACTCACCACCATCTGAGAGAGAACGTACACTTGCACGAGACGAGATGCTCTAATTAGCACTGCTCTTAAAAATGAAGATTAATGGCAGCAATAAGAATCTTCTTCGTCTAAGAAAAAAACACAGGGTATAGCAGAGCCCTTGTCTTCTCTCTCCTCGGATTCGCTTGGGTTGCGTAGGAGAGCTCAACGGATGAATTCTTTGTGTCCCGTATCGGCGTCCGGTTGCTTCGGCTCTGGCCTCGTAAAGCGTGGAGTTGTTTCCTTCACGTAGAAGCCAGATCATTAATGGCCGGTCGGCGCCTGGCGCGCTCTCTCTGTGGCTGCCTGTAGCGCTGTAGTACGCGGAGATCGAGCTGCGACAGTGAGATCATCTTCCTCAGAACCTGTCTATTTTCCCCCTTCTCCAAAGTCCAAACTCGAAACGAAAATTTTGGTGAGCCGTACAGTTTTAGATCGAATACGAATCGAATAATCTCGAATACAAATATAAATAGAATATTCTTAAATACAAATATGAATACAAATATTCTCAAGTACAAATACAAATTTTGCTTACTAAATTTGTATTTTCTCATATACGAATATCGGATAAAACGGATTATCCGTTGCTGTTTTCCATCCCTAGCTAATAGTACACTCAATTTGGGGTGTTTGCTGGGCCTAGCTGCTACTGCGCTAATTACTACTCACAATGTGATTTTGGATATCTGTATCCAAAATTTAAACTTTGATTATTAATATATAGATTAAACGTATCAAAATGGTACATATATGAAAAGCCCCTAAAAATTTCAAAATTTTTGAGCCTTTTCCCTGAATTTTTGAGTGTTTTCGGAAACTTTCCTTTTTGGGAAAGTCTTCCCCGTTTCCGCTTTCCCTTTTCGGCAGGGCGCTTCTCCTCTCCGTTGGCGCCCCGTCTTTTTCCGCCTTCGCTTCGCCCCAGCGCCCCGCGCCCTTCCCTCGCGCGCTGGCGCCTTCCTCCCTTCCCCGCTTTCTCCTCGCGCGCGCGCCTGCGACCGCGCCCGCGGTGGAACCGCCTCAGCACCGCCTCCGCCGCGCTGTCCCGACCGCCGCAGAGTCTCCGCGCCACGCGTCGCCCCTTCTCTGCGCCCGTCCCCACCTGGCAGTCGCCGCGCCTTCTTCTCCCGCGCGCGGACGCCATCGCCCGTGACCGGAGCTCGCCTGCTCCCATCTCCTGTCGCATCGCCTTTAAGCCGCCGCAGGGCCTGGCGTCACCCCCCCCCTGCGCGGAGAGACTCCCCAACCACTCCCCTGTCCACTCCCTTGACCCCGGCGCCATTGCCGCTTTCCCCCTCCCTCGGATTCCCTCGCTCCGCCCGGGGCATAAAAGCCCCATCCCCTGCCCCCTCGCTTCCCTTGCTCCTCAAGCCTCCCCGATACCCCCATCGCTCCTCACTACTCCCGTGCACCTCCCAGAGCAGCCGATTGGAGCCCCGTTGCCCGAGGCTCCGCCGCCGTCTCCCCTTGCGCCGGCGACTCCCTGGAGTCGATCTCCTACTCCCCTCCCTCATTCTCCAATTACTCGCACCCCGAGCTTCCCCTCAGCTCACTGACCCTCCTCATGCTCTCCCCTGGACAGGAGGACCTTCGAGGAGCCTTGACGCCGACGACCTCCGCCGCCCCAGCCGTGCTCCCGTGGCCAGCCCTCCTCGAAGCTCCCCAGCTCACGCCGCCACCGCCAGTGTAATCCCCTCACCCCCCAGATGGTGAAACCACCCCCGTTTAGCCCCTCTCGCCGCCGGTGACCCTCCTCACCGCGAAATACCCGAGCCACTCCCTTCTCCCTCCCGCCGTCTCCATTGATCTCCTTCTCCTCCCAAGCCCCAAAATGGTCTCCCCACGTCGAGCCCGACACGGTGGTGTCCTCCGTTGCCGTCGGGAGCCACTGCGGCCATCAGAGAGCGAAGGCGCCGCCGTCCCCCTCCCTCTGCTACGCGCGCGCGGCTGGAGGTAGACGACGACGACGTGGCCGCTCCCCAGCCGTCCATCTCCCCGTTGCCGTCTAACTCGGAGCGTCGGATGGCCGTCCCTCCTCGGTCGTCCGATCTTCATAAACTCCCCGCCTCTCCTCCGTCGGATCCCCCACCGTACCGCTTCGCCCGTCTCATCTCAGCCGCTCGCGTCGATCGTTGCCGTCTCGCCTGGACCGTTCGATCGCCGCGCCGCTCCATCCGTTCGCCCGTTCCCTCGCCATCTCCCCCGTCCGCCAGCTCCACGCGTCGCGCATCCAGACAGCGTGGGTGCGTGCGAGCGTGGGCCGCTTTCCCGGCCCGTTTTGTCGCCCGAGCGCGCGCGCGCTCGCGGGCCGCGCGTCGTTCGCGGGCCTCGCCGGCCGTTCGGCCGCTTGGGCTGCACAGCGCTGGGCTGCGCTGTGGCTTTGGGCCGGCCTAGCACTGTTCACTAGATTTTGCAGTGATTTACTAATTTCCAGAAATCAGAAAAATCTAAATAAATCCTAGAAAAACACAGAAAATCTCAAAAATTCCCAAATTTCACCACTTTGCTCCAAATATTATTCCAGACCCTCTGGTGAACTCCTTTTCCACAGATCCTCCCCAGATAAATTCCTAAAAATCCATTTGGAGTGTTTATGCATTTTACTCCTTTTTGATTAGTTTATCTTTCCTCGCTTGATTAGGCTCAAGCTGGATTTAATTATTTTATGTGTTTGCGCTAGTGTCGGAGATTCCCGGAAGCTCAAGTGCAGCCGCAGGATCCAGGAACTTCTACGTTCGAGCTAGTCGAGATCATCCAAATCAACGGCAAGTCCCAAATCCTTTGATCATGTTGTATCCCATAATGTTTAAATATGTTAATATGTTATTTGCATTGAGCTAGTTCTGAAATATTAGTTCGAAAATAAAATAAAATGTTTAGAATGACTTGTTATGTAGTTAAACCCCACCACCGATAAATGCCATGTTAAATTTGTTGCCATGCCTTTGTAACCCTAGAAATAATTATCTGCTAATCTAGATAATTGTAGGATATTATTATCATGCAAAGTGTTACACTAATAAGGTTGTGGCTGTGGGGCCAATAGAATTTGGAAAACCCGACTCTAAGGTAGGGTGGTATGGGACACCGTATCTTAGAGCGGAGAAGTGCCGGCGTGCACAAGGTAGGGTAAGGGGGAGTGGAAACCGCAAGGCGGTCCTCGCCAATCTTTTACCCTAGGTTTGGAGTAGGGTAAGGGTGAGTGGGAAACCGCGAGACGGTCTACGCCCACCGCTTACCTCAGGTTGGGTCGCGGGCCTGGCGAGGTTGCGGACCCTGTGAAAATATAAGGACTGAAACCCTTACGCTGAGCAAATGTCACAGTAATCGCTCAACCGCAGGAGTTGACTTGTCAACACTTGTCTAGTAGCTGCTCAACTCGATTGAAACTCTACAGGAGGTTTAGCAGTGAGGTTAGGTGAGCCGCGCTATGGGTGCCTAACAACGGTAGAGTTCACTCGAAGCGGACACTGTTTTCTCTTGTGTGGGTGTGCGTGTGTGTGTGTGTGTGGGATCCAGACCCGAGTGAATTCTACCGGGTAGAGCCTATATAAAGAGTTGAGCAGTGAAACGACCTGGCTTTCTTAACTCTGTCGCGGGAGTTAAGGGATCGTGTGGGTAAAGCTGAGCAAACTCTGCAGAGTCAAATAAATGGTATTCGAATACGCCGTGCTCCCGGTTATTGGAGCTGTGTCACTTGGGTGATTCCAGCAGCAAAGCTTAAGTAGTTTTGTACATGTTTGAACTTGACTAGTTGGTTAAAGAATTCTTTGTGAAAACCCCTGAGTTCTTGAGAAGTAGTTTTGGGTCCCTTTTATAAAATGTTTGCAAATAAAACTGCATCCACTCAAATTAATAAACCAAGTATACTCCCTTCCTTTGATGTTCCGTGCATGTAATAAGTTAGGGTCCCTTTGGGACTTGCTGAGCCGGTTGATTGGCTCATGGCTTGCTTTTGCCCTTCTTTAGAGGATCAAGACGAAGGTGAAGGTCTCCCCGTTGAGGAAGCCCCGGAAGGTCTCTTCTTCGACGAGGACCAGTGGCTTTAGGTCTTGGCCGCGCTCGAGCGGATTCTGGAGTTTTTGTGATGTAAGTATACTTTGGGCTTGCACGCCCCGCTGTTGAAAAATGGATGTTAATCCGTATGTGAAATATATGCTGGACTTTTGTCGTAAGCATGCAATGGTATACTCTTGCGCGACATTCCATAACTGTTCATGCGTGAATAGTTGCGGAGTGCCGTGTCCGTACGCGCCCCTGGAAACGGGGGCGTTACAAGAAGTGGTATCAGAGCCAGGCACTTGACCGTAGGTTGAGACCTAAGGCAAACTAGGGAGCGATTTTATCGCAAAACTTAATTTAAACCATAAAAAGAGTTTACGAAAAACATAAGTATTATTGCTGTCTTTTTCCTCTCTTGTGCTACCTTATCTATCTTAGTTTACTTCTGCATAAGTTTTGCTTTGGCAAAATGTTTACTGTCCTCCTCGTCTAGCTTCAAAATTTCGTTTCTCGGCAGCTGGAGGAGTAGCCGTCGTTCGCTAGACTAGACTGACCCTGAGTAGTAGCAGTATTTTTGTAATGTAAAGCAGGTGTAATCATGAACCCTAAGAGGTTTGTGTGCCACTTGCATAGAGTAAATCTATGTTCCTTATCCTTGTATGTTGTTTGCTTAATTATTAGTAATCCCTCTCAGTTCAAAGCTTTCTCCTGTCCTCTTTCGCTCTCGTTCTTACCTTAATTCGTCCTATACTTACCTTGAAAATTCAAAGCCTTACTTACCTACTCTTGATCTCCCAAAACCGCTGCAAAGCTGATCGCAAATTCCCAATTGGCAGATGGATCCAACACAGCAGAGTGGTCAGACCAACAGGCAGGGTGCACCTGCCACAGATCAAGCCCAAATGTCAGAACAGCCAAGAGAATCACTGTCACAGTTTATTGTCAAGGTGACACCTGAAGAATCAATGTCAGCATCAAGTGTAACTGCATTGAAGTTTACGGCTTTCCTGCAAACTCAACCCCCAAAATTCCCTTCAACCACAGAGTCACTGAATGCAGATGACTGGTTACAAGATATTGAAAGGAGAATGAATACTATCCAGTGTACAAATAAGGAGAAGGTTCTCTTTGCCACCTATCAGTTGTCCGAGCCTGTAATTACATGGTGGAATGCTACCAGTGGATGCACCCTAAGGAGGAAGATATTTCATGGGAAGACTTTGTGAAGAGATTTCGTGAAGCCTGCATTTCTCCTGAGGTTATCACAAGAAGATATCAGGATTTTCTTAACCTTCAACAAGGAGAGAACTCCATCACAGCATATCTACAACAATTTCATCAGTTATCCCAGTATGCTCAAGAGGAAACTAACACCGAAGCTAAAAGGATGGAGTACTTTGTGAAAGGTCTACGTCCCAATATGAAGCAACGCCTTCAGGCTATGAAGTTTTCAAGCCTATTGAGCCTGGTTGATCGAGCTCTACAGATAGAAGAAAGATCAGGTTACGTGGAAGTCATGAAACGAAAGAAGCCTTCACCTCCATCACCAACGGCTTGTTTTCACTGCGAACAGGATGGGCATTATCGTGACCAATGCCCACTGAAGTCTTTACCCGAAGAAGAAGCTAAAGAGCAAGCAAAGAGGCAGACATCATCATCCCGCCTGCCACCGATGGAAGAAGATGAGTCTTACCCTAAGAGGACTAGAATGTAGGATTACAGAAAACGTAAAGCAGCGTACAAGTCTCAGCCTTCACACAATGCTCAGCGAAGCCAGACCACGGGATCATCCTTATTTCGATCCCAACCCTTCCGTCAGTCTGTGACGCTACCGAAGACCCAGTCAGGACAGTCTCAGCAGTATGCCACTCCCTCGCCACTCGCCATCGAGTGCCTCACCTGCAGTGCCAAGCATCTTACTAGCATCTGCCCACGAGAGACAAATGCATGTTTCCATTGTGGAGAGATTGGACACTACAGGCATCGGTGTCCTAGGAGGAGTTTGCCACCAGATGCAGCTAAACTCCAAGTCCAAAACCAGCAGCAGCAGGAAACAATTCCACCAGGAGGAAGGACATAAAGAAGAGAAGCAAAACACACAGTCAAGAAGATGTAAGCTATGTAGACCAAGAAGTAGGATGATGTCCTTTTTGGTTATCCTTTGGTAAACCAGTTGGAAGAACTTAATGGTTTGTCTGTAAATTGCTTTAATTAAGGCTTGTGGCAAAATTATGAAGATGTATGAAGACCATTTGTGTAAAGTGAAATGGGTGTGATGGTCATGTTGTAATAAAGTTAATTCCAGCAGACCTAATCATATCCAACCTTGGTACGACGTAATTCATCCAAGTGAGAACCTGCACCACACACGCTAGGATGATATACAGGTGCAAGTGAAGAGGAGTCGAAGTCAATATAGAAGAGGTTAAAGCAGATTTGCTGCAGCCAGATATGCAAGGGTTAGATGCCATTTGGGCATGAACTGACTAGCCCGGAACAAAGGCAAGGTAGATGGTGAAATCAAAACAGTATCATTGATAACCCTTGAAGGTCAGAAAGTGGTAAAAAAAAGAAGAGAGAGAAAAGATAGAGAAGTATTGAAGGATACAAGAAGGCGCATGATCAACACGCTAGCAGCCACACCAGATCAAGTGCCAGTAGTGCAAGAATACCCTGATGTATTTCCAGAGTAATTGCCAGGCAGATCCCCTGACAGACAAGTAGAAGTTGTTATAGAATTGATTCCAGGCACAAAACCAGTGGCCAAGCATCAGTACAGAATGTCAGCCAGTGAATTAAAAGAGCTCAAGAGACAGTTAGATGAACTGCAAGGGAAAGAGTTATTCGACCAAGTGTTTCGCCTTGGTCGGCCCCAGTTTTGTTTTTGGAAAAAAGAAAAGAAAAGAAAGAATGGAGAGCTAAGAATGCGTGATGAATACAGAGGTTTGAATGCAGTTACAATCAAAAACAAATACCCTTTGCCCAGAATTGATGACCTGTTTGATCAGCTCAAGGGTGCTAAAGTACTTTTCAAGATCGACTTGCGTTCGGGTTATCATCAGCTCAAGATCCGAGAGCAAGATCAAGAGAAGACAGCTTCATCACCAGATACGGATTATTTCAGTTCACGGTCGTGCCCTTTGGGTTCAACCAATGCGCCAGCCTATTTCATGAACCTTATGAATCTGGTGCATATGGACCAACTGGACCGATTCGTGATAGTCTTCATTGACGATATTCTGATATATTCGAAGAGTGAAGAAGAGCACAAGGAGCATTTGTACATGGCATTGACCAGAGTGAGAGGGCATCAACTGTATGCCAAGTTCGACAAATGCAGTTTTTGACTGAAGAAAAGTTGCTTTCTTGGGACACATTATATCAGAATATGGAGTCAAGATTGATCCGGAAAAGATCGCCGCAGTCATGGAAGGGAAACAGCCTAAGACAGTGACTGAAGTGAGAAGCTTCCTAGGATTGGCGGGTTACTATCGCCGATTCATAGAAGGTTTATGAAGAATATCTTGCCCACTCACTCAATTGTTGAAGAAAGACAAACCATTCACATGGACTGACGCATGCGAGGAAAGTTTTCAAATGTTGAAGACCAAGTTGACAACCACACCAGTGTTGATTTTACCCAATCCAGAGAAGGAGTTTCAGATTTACTGCGATGCCTCAAAGCAAGGTTTGGGTTGCGTGCTTATGCAAGACGGAAGAGTTGTTGCCTGTGCTTCAAGACAGTTGAAACCGCATGAAGAGAACTACCCCACATACGATTTGGAGCTAGCAGCTGTGGTGTATGCACTCAAAATTTGGCGGCACTACCTGCTAGGGAATCGTTGTGAGGTACTCTCAGATCATAAGAGTTTGAAGTACCTATTCACACAGCCAGAATTGAATATAAGACAACGAGGAAGGCTAGAGTTGAATGAAGACTATGACATTGATACCCAATATCACCCGGGCAAGGCAAATGTAGATACCGATACCCTCAGCCGAAAAGTTCAACAAAGCAAACCGAATACTGCAGAATACCCACCAGAGTTGCAAAGGGCTATACTGCGACTGAATTTGATAATCACTGAACAAGGCAGTATGACAGCATTAGAGATTCAACCGTTGTTGACAGATCAGATCAGGGCAGCACAAGATGAAGTTATAGAGATTCAAAAACTGAAAAAGGATATTCAGGAAGAAGATTCAACAGAATATGCGATAGACGAGCATGGAATCCTCACCCTTCCGTGATCGCTATTGTATACCCGACAAGAAGGAATTAAGAGAGTTAATTTTATCTGAAGCCCACTCATCTCAAATCTTAATTCATCCAGGAGGTACCAAGATGTATCAAGACTTGAAAAAGAAGTATTGGTGGAACCAGATGAAGAAAGAAGTGACAGAGTATGTAACTAAATGTGATGTCTGTCAGCAGATCAAGATAGACCACCAAAAACCATCAGGATTATTGCAGCCTTTGCCAATACCTGAATGGAAATGGGATGGTATCGGCATGGACTTCATCACTGGACTTCCCAAGACTCGTGAGGGATATGATGCTATCTGGGTCATTGTTGATAGATTGACCAAGGTGGCTCATTTCCTTCCGATCAATCAAACCCATGGGAAGAATAAACTCGCCGAGTTGTATTTGACCAGAATTGTGATACTCCATGGAGTTCCGAAGAAGATTGTGTCAGCTAGAGGAGCACAGTTTACGTCCAAGTTCTGGGAGAAATTACATGAAGCTATAGACACCAATTTGAACTTCAGTTCAGCGTATCACCCATAGTCAGATGGACAGACAGAGAGGACCAATCAGATTTTAGAAGACATGTTGAGAGATTGTGCAATCGTATATGGTACAGCATGGAGCACCTGCTTACCATTTGCTCATTTCTCATACAATAACAGCTACCAAGCCAGTATTCAAATGGCCTCGTTTGAAGCACTTTATGGCAGAAAATGCAGGACTCCACTGAATTGGACAGAAACAGGGGAACGACAACTCATTGGTCCCCAGATTGCTCGAGATGCAGAAGCACATGTCGGAATTGTCAGAGACAGACTAAAGATGGCACAAGACCGACAGAAAAACTATGCAGATAACCGCAGGGAAGATTTGAGCTTCGAAGTTGGAAACTTCGTCTATATCAAGATCACACCATTCAAAATAGTCAAGAGGTTTCAAGTGAAGGGAAGTTGGCACCCAGATATGTGGGACCGTTTCAAATTATCGGAAGAGTTGGAGAGGTAGTTTATCAAATACAGCTGCCGCCCAACTTGTCAAGAATACACAATGTGTTCCACATATCCCCGCTTCGGAAGTGTCTATGTCAGCCGACAGATGAAGTGCCCCTGTCAGAATTTGAACCGCAGGATGACTGTACTTATGCTGAGGAACCACTACAAATACTTGAAACATCAGAGAGGCAGCTCAGAAACAAGAATGTCATATTTTGCAGAGTTCAATGGAGGAATCACACAGCGGATGAGTCCACCTGGGAACGAAAGTCAGACTTGCAGCGGGACTTCCCCAACTTACTCCCTGGACCAAGTTGATCTCGGGGTCGAGATCCTTTTAAGGGGGGTAGGTTGAAAAGCCCCTAAAAATTTCAAAATTTTTGAGCCTTTTCCCTGAATTTTTGAGTGTTTTCGGAAACTTTCCTTTTTGGGAAAGTCTTCCCCGTTTCCGCTTTCCCTTTTCGGCAGGGCGCTTCTCCTCTCCGTTGGCGCCCCGTCTTTTTCCGCCTTCGCTTCGCCCCAGCGCCCCGCGCCCTTCCCTCGCGCGCTGGCGCCTTCCTCCCTTCCCCGCTTTCTCCTCGCGCGCGCGCCTGCGACCGCGCCCGCGGTGGAACCGCCTCAGCACCGCCTCCGCCGCGCTGTCCCGACCGCCGCAGAGTCTCCGCGCCACGCGTCGCCCCTTCTCTGCGCCCGTCCCCACCTGGCAGTCGCCGCGCCTTCTTCTCCCGCGCGCGGACGCCATCGCCCGTGACCGGAGCTCGCCTGCTCCCATCTCCTGTCGCATCGCCTTTAAGCCGCCGCAGGGCCTGGCGTCACCCCCCCCCTGCGCGGAGAGACTCCCCAACCACTCCCCTGTCCACTCCCTTGACCCCGGCGCCATTGCCGCTTTCCCCCTCCCTCGGATTCCCTCGCTCCGCCCGGGGCATAAAAGCCCCATCCCCTGCCCCCTCGCTTCCCTTGCTCCTCAAGCCTCCCCGATACCCCCATCGCTCCTCACTACTCCCGTGCACCTCCCAGAGCAGCCGATTGGAGCCCCGTTGCCCGAGGCTCCGCCGCCGTCTCCCCTTGCGCCGGCGACTCCCTGGAGTCGATCTCCTACTCCCCTCCCTCATTCTCCAATTACTCGCACCCCGAGCTTCCCCTCAGCTCACTGACCCTCCTCATGCTCTCCCCTGGACAGGAGGACCTTCGAGGAGCCTTGACGCCGACGACCTCCGCCGCCCCAGCCGTGCTCCCGTGGCCAGCCCTCCTCGAAGCTCCCCAGCTCACGCCGCCACCGCCAGTGTAATCCCCTCACCCCCCAGATGGTGAAACCACCCCCGTTTAGCCCCTCTCGCCGCCGGTGACCCTCCTCACCGCGAAATACCCGAGCCACTCCCTTCTCCCTCCCGCCGTCTCCATTGATCTCCTTCTCCTCCCAAGCCCCAAAATGGTCTCCCCACGTCGAGCCCGACACGGTGGTGTCCTCCGTTGCCGTCGGGAGCCACTGCGGCCATCAGAGAGCGAAGGCGCCGCCGTCCCCCTCCCTCTGCTACGCGCGCGCGGCTGGAGGTAGACGACGACGACGTGGCCGCTCCCCAGCCGTCCATCTCCCCGTTGCCGTCTAACTCGGAGCGTCGGATGGCCGTCCCTCCTCGGCCGTCCGATCTTCATAAACTCCCCGCCTCTCCTCCGTCGGATCCCCCACCGTACCGCTTCGCCCGTCTCATCTCAGCCGCTCGCGTCGATCGTTGCCGTCTCGCCTGGACCGTTCGATCGCCGCGCCGCTCCATCCGTTCGCCCGTTCCCTCGCCATCTCCCCCGTCCGCCAGCTCCACGCGTCGCGCATCCAGACAGCGTGGGTGCGTGCGAGCGTGGGCCGCTTTCCCGGCCCGTTTTGTCGCCCGAGCGCGCGCGCGCTCGCGGGCCGCGCGTCGTTCGCGGGCCTCGCCGGCCGTTCGGCCGCTTGGGCTGCACAGCGCTGGGCTGCGCTGTGGCTTTGGGCCGGCCTAGCACTGTTCACTAGATTTTGCAGTGATTTACTAATTTCCAGAAATCAGAAAAATCTAAATAAATCCTAGAAAAACACAGAAAATCTCAAAAATTCCCAAATTTCACCACTTTGCTCCAAATATTATTCCAGACCCTCTGGTGAACTCCTTTTCCACAGATCCTCCCCAGATAAATTCCTAAAAATCCATTTGGAGTGTTTATGCATTTTACTCCTTTTTGATTAGTTTATCTTTCCTCGCTTGATTAGGCTCAAGCTGGATTTAATTATTTTATGTGTTTGCGCTAGTGTCGGAGATTCCCGGAAGCTCAAGTGCAGCCGCAGGATCCAGGAACTTCTACGTTCGAGCTAGTCGAGATCATCCAAATCAACGGCAAGTCCCAAATCCTTTGATCATGTTGTATCCCATAATGTTTAAATATGTTAATATGTTATTTGCATTGAGCTAGTTCTGAAATATTAGTTCGAAAATAAAATAAAATGTTTAGAATGACTTGTTATGTAGTTAAACCCCACCACCGATAAATGCCATGTTAAATTTGTTGCCATGCCTTTGTAACCCTAGAAATAATTATCTGCTAATCTAGATAATTGTAGGATATTATTATCATGCAAAGTGTTACACTAATAAGGTTGTGGCTGTGGGGCCAATAGAATTTGGAAAACCCGACTCTAAGGTAGGGTGGTATGGGACACCGTATCTTAGAGCGGAGAAGTGCCGGCGTGCACAAGGTAGGGTAAGGGGGAGTGGAAACCGCAAGGCGGTCCTCGCCAATCTTTTACCCTAGGTTTGGAGTAGGGTAAGGGTGAGTGGGAAACCGCGAGACGGTCTACGCCCACCGCTTACCTCAGGTTGGGTCGCGGGCCTGGCGAGGTTGCGGACCCTGTGAAAATATAAGGACTGAAACCCTTACGCTGAGCAAATGTCACAGTAATCGCTCAACCGCAGGAGTTGACTTGTCAACACTTGTCTAGTAGCTGCTCAACTCGATTGAAACTCTACAGGAGGTTTAGCAGTGAGGTTAGGTGAGCCGCGCTATGGGTGCCTAACAACGGTAGAGTTCACTCGAAGCGGACACTGTTTTCTCTTGTGTGGGTGTGCGTGTGTGTGTGTGTGTGGGATCCAGACCCGAGTGAATTCTACCGGGTAGAGCCTATATAAAGAGTTGAGCAGTGAAACGACCTGGCTTTCTTAACTCTGTCGCGGGAGTTAAGGGATCGTGTGGGTAAAGCTGAGCAAACTCTGCAGAGTCAAATAAATGGTATTCGAATACGCCGTGCTCCCGGTTATTGGAGCTGTGTCACTTGGGTGATTCCAGCAGCAAAGCTTAAGTAGTTTTGTACATGTTTGAACTTGACTAGTTGGTTAAAGAATTCTTTGTGAAAACCCCTGAGTTCTTGAGAAGTAGTTTTGGGTCCCTTTTATAAAATGTTTGCAAATAAAACTGCATCCACTCAAATTAATAAACCAAGTATACTCCCTTCCTTTGATGTTCCGTGCATGTAATAAGTTAGGGTCCCTTTGGGACTTGCTGAGCCGGTTGATTGGCTCATGGCTTGCTTTTGCCCTTCTTTAGAGGATCAAGACGAAGGTGAAGGTCTCCCCGTTGAGGAAGCCCCGGAAGGTCTCTTCTTCGACGAGGACCAGTGGCTTTAGGTCTTGGCCGCGCTCGAGCGGATTCTGGAGTTTTTGTGATGTAAGTATACTTTGGGCTTGCACGCCCCGCTGTTGAAAAATGGATGTTAATCCGTATGTGAAATATATGCTGGACTTTTGTCGTAAGCATGCAATGGTATACTCTTGCGCGACATTCCATAACTGTTCATGCGTGAATAGTTGCGGAGTGCCGTGTCCGTACGCGCCCCTGGAAACGGGGGCGTTACAATATAGATTTACCTCGAAAACAACTTTCATAATAGCATAGTTTTGTTATGTTTTATAAATCTACTATAATATAAACTAGTGATCAAAATTATGTTTTAGTGACCGTGTCAATGTCCAAACAGCTAGAGCTACTTATAGCTTTTACTTGCAGATTTTGGAGCCCCTCGTTCCTTTGGTAGCTTCAGAGGCTCTAGAAGCGAATCAAGCGATATGTCGATATGCTTTCATACAACTGTAACCAATTACATTGCATTTGATTTAACATATTTCATTGCAAGGTTAAATCGAAGTTAGGACTTCAAAGTGCAGAAATGGCAGCTACAGGCCAAGCTGGCACCTTCTCTAGCTCCAGCTTCATCACAGTCTGTAAAAAAGCTGGAGCTCCATATGCCCAATTTCCATAACCCAGAAGCTGAAGCCAAAACTCAGGCAAATAAAAGGCTTTAACCGAGATTACTTTTTTGATTTCTCGTAGTGTAAACACCCACCAACCATCACCCTTGCATCGATCCATTGCTCCATTTTCTCCCTCTTCCAATCTAGCCAGCTAATCTCGATGTGCCCGTCAGGCCAGCAAGCAGAAAGGTGCTTTGTCTCAGACATGGCGACCTAACCCCCAAAGACTTGCTCAGGCCGGTGGAGAGCGACCTTACCAGGCACTTCAGCTCACCGGTAAGAAAGCAGCCCAATAGACGATGATAACCCTAAAGCTAGGATCGAGCAGCTGTTTGGTGTACTTGAGAGAGACAAGCAGAAGGGGACATGATTAGGTGGTCACCTGCTTGGACGGGCTCGACCGATCGGCGCCGTTGGATGGACGGGACACTTCACGGCGGCCGGCCGGGGACCTCACCTCATTCTAGGCTCTAGGGCGATCGATCTAGGATCTCAGAACAGCCGGCGGACCCTACAGTATGTTAAGATAATTTTTTTTTGAACTTTGGACCGAACGTGGCGACTAGATAAGATAATAAGAGCCAACAAGATTACAATTTTTTTTTAAATTTTTTCTTAAAGTGGAAGCATTACTCCAAATTCTCCACTCCAATAACTATGAGAATTTAAGTTCAAAAACTAATTACTCACATGAAAAAAAATCAAATGAAACTGTGCAAAATCGGTAGTACACTACAATAACTTCGGTAGTACCACTATAGTACCTTCGGTAATGCATGCCTCTATGATGCTGCAGTAAAATCGGTAGTACCGCTACTACAGGAATAGCGAAATCAGCGCGATTTCAAAATTGAAAATTTATGAAACTTTTGATCTGTTGGTCCAAATGATTTGAATCTTGGCATACACCTTAATTAGGATGTCAGAAACCTATTACAATCAACCATCAAGAGAATCATTGTCAAAATTCTGATATTTTTTTCATGAAGGGAGCACCAAAATCAGGCAAAAGATAAAAAAAATCTTGATCTGTTCTTGCTCGTGAGTACTAGATGATCTAGATGACTTTTGATGGGTTCTTACATGTTATAGCAAACTAAACCACAATACGGATTCAAGCTTAAATCCCACAAGATAAAAACCTCAAATAATCTATTTCTTGAACAAAACCGGGCAAACTCAAAAACTTTCTATATAGTATAGTGCCCGTGCTAACGCTACGGCGGCATTTCGAATATTACAACTACTCTCACAAAAAAAATATATTACAACCATATAATATGTAAGGACATACAAGGACGCCATGGTGATCAGTGGTGTTGAAAAAAATAAGGACGCCATGGTGATCAGAAGTGCTTAGATAGATGAGATCTTATCTCTAAGAGATATCTCCACCTCTTACACGTCCTAGATACTAGGAAAGATCAACAAGAAAAAATCTAAACAAGAAAACCAAGTAAATCAAAAGTACAAGAAGGGATCCATGATACAACTCACTTGGGCAAACTTTAGATGTTCATTTTACTTGGGGATGAATCTTTTACGACCAATCTCTCATGATAGCAGAGGTCTAAGCTTAGAGCACATACACAAAAAATTCCAACACAAGGATATCCTAACCCTAATATCTCAAGTCTCTCCAAGTCTTCTAAGACTCAACTCAACACAAAGCTTATATAGTTGAGGCTACCACCTCACACCAAACCAGTCATTCTTTAGTGTATCACACCACTTACATATAGGAAAACCTGATAACCCACACATAAACAGGTTTTACAGTCTCACACACTTGCACACTTTTTCAAAGCATGACTTCCACAAAGCTCCATATGCCCGGTGGCAAGGGAGATGACATTTCATTCACGTGGCGGCTGGCTAGGCTCAAAATTCTGATGTGGCTCCAGTGAGGAGGGTTTTCCAGTGGAGTTCGAGCTCAACGGAGGCGCGGTGAGGTCGGTGGAGGCTCGGCAGTACGTGGAGGTGGCTGAGGCGCCCAGAATTCCTCGTCGGAGGAGATCATCGGCGCGGGAGAAAGCCCGGCGGTGCTGAAGAAGCTCGAGCTTCGGAGGAGGGTTTTGGGGAGGGGATGAGGTGAGTGAGGAGGGGGAGCTCGGTGGGGGTATTTATAGGGGAGGGGGTGGCCAGACGATGAACTAACCACGCACGAAAATGGTGGTGGCTGAAGTCATTGCAAGGAGATAGGGGCGTGGGTTGGTGCGGGGAGTGGGTGCGGGCATTACGGCGCAACAAGAGAGAGAGAGAGCCAGCGTGTAGGGATAAGGGCAAGGCCGGGAAGGGTGGGGTGACCGAACAGCCAAGGCGGCGGGGCGGTGGTGCGGCTGGGGAGGGAGGAGGGGGCGAAGGAGGAAGAAGAGGGGGCACTGTTGGATAGGAATCGGGTGGCGGTGATGCGCGGAGGAAAGAGGGAGAAGAGGCCGGTGGCCCGGTTGGACTCGGGTGGTGACATGGGCAGATCCAAGCCGTCGACGCGTCACCCGGAGGAATGAGGTGGTAGTTTTATTTTTAAATTCCATTTTATATATCTTCATAAAACCTGATAGAAGGAAATAAAGCCCAAAAATTCCAGAAAAATTCATACAAATTCTTGGTACCATTTTTGACTTAAAAATAATTTCCAACTTAATTTGGTATTAAATTTTTATACTCAAAATACTTTTTGATTTAAAATATGATTTTGAACTCCAAAAAATTCAGAAAATCCAGATAAAAGTCAAATAAGTCCAATAATTATTTTGAATTAGGATTTTACACAAATTCAAAATATTCTTTATTTAATAATATTTTAATATTTTAATTAAATTACTTTTCATAATAAAGGCCTTTTGAAAAGCAGAAAAACAGGGCAAATCAAATTTTAAATTATAGCAACCAAAACACGAATTTTTATTTTAAATCAAAGTAAATTAAATTATAAGTGTTTTACTTAAAAATTTAAAATAAATAGCTAGGCTGTTGCACGAGCACAAGCCATGTGGACAGTGTCCCGAAAGGCGTCAGGTGGAAGTGCTCCTTAGGTGCTTCGTGCGGAAGATACAGTGGGTGTACTCGCATTTCCTCACATACAGGAAGACTTCCACCATCCAGGGCTCTCTGTCTCCTTCCTAGGTCTTCTATCTCCTGAAGATAGGATGATGCTAGTAACATAGGTATTGCATTAGTTCGCACAATATGTCGGTGAATTCTCCTTCATCCTCACCATGTGTGAAGTAGTCATGTGGCCCAATGTCATCTGATCTAACCATCTACAATTGAACAGGAGAGTATTAGTAACAGTTTAAAGATATAAGAAGCTTTTATTTTTTTAGTTTAGGGAAATAAGACCAGATCTTTAGATAATAGCCATTCTGTAATCGCGTGAGAGCGATAAATATATACATGCGAACATATGTAAAAATATTTTAACATTTTTTGGCCCGTATTCCTGCAGCTATTTATAATAAATAAATATAGCTACTTACAGAAACACATCTATCAACTAAATATAGATACTTAGTGTATTCCACATTGCAACATGACAATTACGCTAATGATATATTAAATGTGTTTCTCACATATGAATAAAGCATACCTTTTTCTGAAGATAATCACCAACTCCACAATGCTTCTAACTACGAAGGATGGTAAATCACAACCGCGCTGGCTCCTAGCGCTCTCACTCGGCAGAAAATATCTCTTTTCTTTCCTTCCCTTCCTTGGCTGCGCTCTCTCTTGCTCGGCAACAATGCGACCACAGGTCGCATTTTATACATGCGAATAAAATGAATCCAACGTCACATCACCGTGTCACGTCGTGTCATTAACACGATTCTCTGACGCACTGCCGCTGCCCAGTGAGGAATCATATTCGCTCCCACGCAAGCCTATCCGCTGCCTTGCGCGCTTGTGCGCCCGTCGACCAAGCCGGGGCAGCTCGGCAGCAACCTGCCATGTAAGGGTGGCTCAGCAGGCTGCTGCCGAGCTACCCTGACTCGGCAGCCCCTGACAGCCGCGCTAGCTCGTTCAGTCATACGCCTGACCTCCTGTCGAGCTAGGATGGTGCGACAGATGACATATGTCATTTATTGTGCCTTCTGAGCTTAGGAATGGGTTATTTTTGTAAAAATAGATGTTAGAGGGTTAAAATAAAAAAATGTTGCTACGAGGCTAGATGAATGAACAGTTGAACAATATAAGCCTTGACTACGTAACAGAACCTAACTTCGTTCTGAAGCTCCTTTACAGAATTATTTATGGTACACAGACCCTTTGTCGTGCCATCAAGCTGAGGGCCTGTTCTTTTCGGCTGCGGCTTATGACTTTTGGTTGAAAATTTTGAATTTTGGCTGTTTACGGTACAGATTACGGAGAGGCAGATACCCACTTGCGATTTTGGCTAGTACAGATGTTGGGCTTTTAACGTGTAGATCGTTTAACTTGTAGACCCCGTCTTGAGAAAATACTCCGTTTGAAAGTTAGGTACTGTAGCAAAAGCCAAAAGCCGCCGGCTTTTGACTTAAAGAACAGGCCCTGATTCTGATTTACTTTGCTTAACTACGCCCAACTAAAATACGCTTTATCTTACAACAAAGCAAGACGGGTGAGTTTTTTTCAGCTATAGCTTATAGGTTATGGTTGCAGTTTATGATTTCTGATCCTAGTATAAGTATTTGTGTGAATGAATCGATTGCCGGTAAACTGATAAACCGCTTTAAAATTTCTGTTTCGATAAGTCGTTTAAAAGTAGTGACGAAAAAATCATTTTATTTTTTTTGAAAGAAGTTATAAACTATATAAATATAAAAGAACCGGACCTTGCACTTCCTCTGCATATTTGCTTGCTCGTGTATATCTCACCGGATATTTTGCTCGTGTATATGCGATGTGGAGCATATGGCCTTGTCAACTTGTCAGCGTGTGTACGCATGCTGTCTGGAACGTTGCGTGGAACGGTAAGAGCACACGAGCGTTCGGAAGGCGGAACAGAGCCCGAACCAAGTCAACCGAACCTGCCTGATGGTCCTGGCGTTTTGCCTCGGGAAAAGGACAAGCTGCCAAAACCAAGCGTCCCAGCCAAATCCGCCTGCCACAACGAGACACTCGAGCAATGATTGCCCGGTTAAAGCGAAACTCCGGCCTCGATGATCCTCCATTCTCCATGATCATCATCTGCTCCAGGTTCTTGGGCTTCTCAGTTTTAGATAAGGAGGGCTTGCATTGCCGGCATCATGAGCAATCATGCACCCACTTCACCCCCCCCATGGAATCTTGCAAGATTCATCATCACTTAACCCGTGTCATTAGTCATCACTGCTTGTGCGTGTCAGTGTTTGCGCTTTGCTGGCGAAACAATGCTATGACCTTTTCACTCTTTTTGAAACGGAATGCCACGGGAGTCTATGGGAGTATTTATATTGGCTTCGGCTAATAGTTTTTTTTATTAAAAATAAATAGTAATAGTTGAAACAAGTAGTTTTTTAGAATGAACGGGTGAGTGATGGTCAAAGTGAGAGAAATACGTGTGCGAGACGGAAGCAAGAGAAGTAAGGTGCGTGATATGTCCATAACCTCATACCTTATCACCGGAGTAAGACGGGAGCGAGAGAAATAGAGAAGTCGCTTCAAAAACCGAATATTTATACTAACTTCTGACTTCTCCAAACAGAAGACATTAGTCACTACTTGTGTGTGTCAGTGTTTGCGCTTTACTGGTGAAACAATGCTATGACCTTTTTACTCTTTTTGAAACGGAATGCTACAGTAGTCTTATGGGAGTATTTATATTGGCTACGGCTAATAGTTTTTTACTAAAAATAAATAGTGGTTGCTGAAAGAAATGGTTTTTAGAATGAACAGGTGAGTGATGGCTAAAGTGAGAGAGAAATACGTGCGCGAGACGGGAACGAGAGGAGTGAGGTGTGTGATACGTCCGTGACCCCATGCCTTATCACTGAAGCGAGGCAGGAGCGAGATAAACAGAGAAGTTACTTTGGAAAGCTTGATATTTATATTAACTTCTGATTTCTTCGAATAGAAGACAAGCAAAAACTAATATAAAGGATCATGTGACTATCTGTACCGACAAATTCCTGTACCAACCGATACAGATACAGATTGGAACAAACCATATATCTTTTTTTTTTTACGCGCGATCATCCTGGTGTTGTTGTTGGCGAGATCCGGACCGCCGATACACAACCACGGACGGCCGAGATTGCTGGATGGACAACCGGCGAACGTAAGGCACAGAGCGGAGACCCTCGCGGTCCCTCCTGCTACCGTGCGTGTCCATGATTATTACTCGCGTCTGAAAATCCGCTGAGGATCTAGCGAGCGGATCCGGCGGGCAAGCATGCGTGATTGCACGGATCATGTCCATCCGTCCACGCTCGCGTCGCGGGTACCGACGCGACGACCGACAGCTTCATCGCTTCTCTCTCTCTCTCTCACACACACACTGGTCCTCTCTCAGATGATAATCGAGGAGGTGATGAACATGGTGACCAGGCATGTCCCAAAAGGCTTTGGTGGCTGCTTCCCTGGCTCACCCTCACTTGCATGTTTCGGTTCCAAGATTCCGATGGATGTGCACTTTAATCTTGCAAGGCAAACATGATTTCTCAAGAGTCAAGACATTGTGTGTGTGTGTGTGTGTTTTATTTGGGGAACGAAGAGTTGTGCCGGGCCACTTGGGAAGATACATAGTATGTTTTGTCTCGAAAACGTCGAACATCATTTACAAAAGAACAAAATTTGCTCTGACGTTGTTTATAGAAGAATGGAGGGTGTAGTTTGGAAAAGATGGGTCAGGACTAGCTAGCTGATTTCCAACCAGCTTCAGAATGGACTGTAGGCTTGGATATCTGACTGGTTACCGGCAAGAACCAAACAAACATCAGTAGCGACCACTCAACAGTGTCCAGTTAAGTACAGGCTTTCAAACTTAAGTACAGGCTTCCAAAACAGTAGCACTTGGCATCTGTATTTTGCGTTGATTACTTTCCTGCTCCTGAGAAACGATACAACATCCGCAATTTCGTTGATCCATGTGACGAGATAGGCGTCGAATCTCATTGCACCGCTTCTCAACATTGCATGGCTCAATCTCACATATCCTTATCAAAACAACCAGGATAGATGCAGGAATCCAATTCTTCAGAAGCTTATTAATCTCGCATAAGGCGCAGATGAAGAATAATTGAAGAGTACAGAACTTTCGAATGTTAAATTTGTAGTTACATAATACTGATGTTGTGTGTTCAACGTGGTAAGAGGATCACTGGGGGCAACAAACAAAGCACATCCTAACCTGTTTGACAGAGCAACGTGCAACCATACCTATTGAGGACCAGTGTCATGGTCCTCAGTCGTCCAGAGCAGCGAGGGCCCAGAAATGTACAATCCTCGAAAGTTTGGTTTCAATCTGAATATTCGACTACAGCATTGAGTGAAGCGTGGTCTGTAGCAGCTGTCCTCTACGACCCATGGCCATAACCCATACATGTCCAACGCAATATCATTAGACCACAGCAAATCTATTACAAATTCACAATGAAATGCTAGCAAAGCTGGTGGCATGAGCCATGAGGAACCAGACGGTCCAGGGCAAGTAGTACGATGCTATGCAGCATAAGCAACGACTCTGAAAGTCTGACGGGGATCTGAGGGAAAGAATGGTAGCACTTGACAACCTTACTGAAGCAAATACTCAGGCACAACAAAAAGTCTGGAAGAGTTAAACGGCATTGAGGCAATACCGACTGCTTTTTTAAGATGAGAAACACATGAAAGAGATTCAATACGTGAGCTGTACAGAAGAAAGGTTACTGCATCAGTTTGATGTGCCTTGTGATTCTTTAAGCTCTTCTCTCAACCTCAGAACTTCGCGGCAGTAGTAAGCAAGATCCTTCTTCAGCTTGGTGGATGCTTCATGATACTTCGCAGCCATTAGCTTCATTTCATCCATTGCTTCTTTAAGCTTTTCCACGATGTGCATCAAGTTCTCGTTGCATCTACCGAATTTGCATATGAAGCTTTGTCTTCTCTTTGTTATAATTCGAAGCATTCTGCAAAGGAAAGCATGTTATGGAACTATCACTACAGAGATAATGTTGGCTGGTGATTTCTTCTGGTATGCAGTATGCACTTCTACATCACTAACCAGTTACTGAATGCACAATCAAGCAAACGACACGCTAAATAAAGATACACTAAGTGATATATGTTTCATGAAGTTATTCAAGAGGGAAAACATTTTTCTTGATGTAAAGCAATCTTTTGAATAGTTGACAAAAAATAAATGCCAGTCATTAGTCCACAGTAGTTATTCTATGTGAGAACAGCAGCGCCAGTTAAATAGTACGTGTCTCAACATTTGTTTCCAAAAAAAAAAGGAAATACTAGTTATTCAGGCTCTAAAAGAAAGGCTTGGGAGCTACCCTTTGCAATACAAATATTGCAATTGCATTATGTAGGCCTGAGTTCTACTCCTGCGGGAATCTAGAATCTTAGTGACGCAGATCAGGAATATCCAGGGTTCCAAAAACCGTCTCCAGCACTAAAAAAAAAGAGACCTCACTGGTTCACTGCAAACTGGTTTGTTTCAGTTATTTTGCAGCCATTTTTTCTTTGTATTGTGCCAAGTTTCCATGTTTTCCACATATTGAATGAACATCAATTCCAATATTCCATCACAATAGCACAAAAATACCCACATCCCAGCCAGTTGTAGAAAGTTAAGTCCAGACTGGGATTAGCACGAACCAGCCAGTTCCCACCGTGATTTGGAACCCTGAGAAAAATACAGAGAAGAAAGTTCAGGTAGTGTTACATGGTGAAACTGTGACATTTACTTCGGTTATAGACGTTCATATTTAGTGGCTTAGTGCATGTGGTGGGCCCAGCGGAATAGTGACTGCAGTGTGCATACAAGCAACTTTGAAAATAACAGCTCTGTCAGAATGTTCCATTCTATATATGCTGCTTCTACCAGTCCACCTACGAAATGTGATTAAAAAGGAATATGTGTTCTGGAGTTAAATTCAAACTCATCAGTTTTTTAATTCATTTTTAGCTTTCAGAGTCTTAGTGCTGTGTTTAGGGAAATTTTTTCGATAACCCCAATCCAAAAAATGAATGAGATCACATAAAATACAGACTGCTGCATTAAACTACTAATTGCTGCATGCTAGAAACTGCTGCATGCTACTAATTCCAGAGGACTGCATGCGACTAAAAATAGCAAATGCTCAAGATTAAATCCAACAATTTCCCCTCTAATCTTGAGCTTGCTAAACTCATGCTTTGGCTAATCCAAACAAACATGCGTGCTCTCAACTCCTGGCTGGCGATCCGCTCACTACACACTCCAGATCCTGCCACTACGCCATGCAGCTCGCACTAAACCAGTTTGGACTAAGCTTATTACATGCATTGCTGACACACTGCTAACTAATGCAAAACAAGATTAAACTGACAATCTGATACCAATCACCTCCTCGTCGGTCTTCAAAGTAGCGTTGGCTCATCGTCGGCGTCTGCCATAATGAGATGCGCCTCATTCTCCTTCTTTGACTCATGGCATTTCTTCTCCCAAGAATAGTGCCCGTACTCTTGGCAGTTATAGCAACGCACCTTCGCCTTGTCAAAAGTGCTCTTCTTCTTGCCGAAGCCGTAGCCGCCTTCCTTGTTCTTAGCTTTGGACTCCCATTGGGCGCGGGTGAGCAGCAGGTGCTCACCTTTCTCCTCATCAACCATGTGGCGCTCCTCGAACGCCCTTAGCCGTCCGAACACTTCTTCGACCGACATTACATCCAAGTCCTCATGGTTCTCGAGGGTGCAAACGATCGGTAGAAACTTCGGTGTCAAGACCCGAAGCACCTTATCCACCACACAAGAGTCTTCAACCCTCTCTCCCAGCGTCCGCATCTTGCTAAGAGCGAGGGTGACCCTCATGGCAAAAGCATCAATTGACTCACCTTCATGCATATGAAGATTGTCAAATTCTTTCTTGGCAGTTTGGAGCTTGGCCCTCGTCACGCGCTCAACTCCAACGTACATAGACTTGAGAGTCGCCCATGCCTCCTTCACCGTCCTCTTGCCATTAAGAGCAAGAAGGGTCTCCTCGCTAACACCATGGTAGATGGCCGCAAGTGCCTTCTTGTCTTGGCGCCTCTCGACGCCGTCTTCTTCAACGGCATCCCACACTCCTTGCGCCTCCATGTACACTTGCATCTTCATTGACCATGCAGCATAGTTGCTACTAGTCAACAACGGGTACTGGAGCGTGACGCTCTCCTCCTTCCCGACTCGCGCCAACGGCCTAACGCGAGCCACATGCTCGCTGCCGCTAGCCACATGCATGCCGCCGCTGGCCACCTCCTCTAGGCCACCGGCGATACGCCTCGACAACGACGGAGACACCGATCTTGCCATCCTCGCCATCACAACACCGGCTCTGATACTAAATGTTGTTTTCGCCTCCGGGTTCCCCTTGCCGGAGATGATTAAGACAAGCACACAACACGCACATAAGCACAAAGAGCACAGGATGAACACAAGTATTTTTGGTGCTTCCGAACTGCACACTTTTTCTGATTCATTTCTTCTCCTTTTATAGCAAATACAAAAGACCCTTCTAACTTCCCACTAACTTCAGTTTTTTCATGTATTAAACTACTTGAAAACTGCTGCATTAAACTACTAATTGCTGCATGCTAGAAATTGCTGCATGCTACTAATTCCAGAGGACTGCATGCGACTAAAAATAGCAAATGCTCAAGATTAAATCCAACAAAATACAGAATACAAAAAATGTGATAGAAGAAATAAAACATGCAGATGTTCCTATCACAGGCTGCAATTGGAAGCCAACTCACCTGACGTCAATTCATTTCCAAAGTTCAGTAATGATACACAGTAATCAGTCATTTCTTTTGAAAGATTTAACACTTGAAAACTAAACCGCAGTAATATGCTACCTTAATCAACAACAGACAATGATGAGTTCAACAATGCTTACATTTTTCATCTTGACTTCCATGATAGATATCCTAGAGCTCAACTCATCTATATTAGCTTTGGCCTGTATTAACTGCATAAACAGCACATAAATAAACCACTTAATTTTACTGAGACAATCTGTAGTTTGTAACAAATAAGCTAACTTGCCTTTTTGTTATAACTCTCTTTTAAGACCTCTGATTCATTGATGGCTAAGCTCATCTGTTTTGTCTCAGAAAGTAAGATATCACGTTCTTTCGTAATCATCAGTGGTTGTTTCTGAAGTTCCTGCTCAAAATGGAGCCAACAGAAAAGCTGGCAAACAAATCTCCTAAAGCTGTACTCCGTGAAAATCTACTGGAAATTTTAATAATTATACAAAAATATAATGGCTGACTTACATTTTCATCTACAGCTTAAGGATCATGTAAGAAGACCCTAATTTATAGTGTAATGAACCATTGCAATTTTGGAGATGTAAAAATTTGAATGGTAGTATTGCTAGTCGCTCAGAAGGAAGGGTGGTCAGACCGACCGGCATTGATGGACCGGTCTGACCGGTTGGTCTCAGCAGTCAGGCCGGCCAGGTGTTGGCGGTCACACCGGCCAGACGAGGTTTTTTTTGACCAGATTTCATAATTGTGGATTTTGAGTTGTGGAATGGGTTTTAGTGATTAAGATTAGTGGTTTGATGTTGCATGAGGTATGTTACTGCTAACGCGAGTTAAGTTGTGAAGAATTTATGTCCACAAACGACTTCTTTATCTTTAGATGTGCAGGGTTGCTTGAAGTCAACCATAGTCAACAGCGAGGATTGGAGCTAGGATCATGCAGGAGTTAAGGTCCAGAACGATCGAGTATGCCAGGTGAGACGGTGAGCTTAAGCATGACACAAAAAGGCGGAAAATATTGAAGGCAAATTCAAACGGCGAGATTGCACCATGTAGCTTGGACGGGCCAAGTGAGCTATGGTTCGGTTGAACCGGGACGGGATAGACTTGGCAATGCATGGCAAGTTAGTGGTGCATCTACATGTAGCAATCATAGCGATTACTTACAATGAATTGTGATGACCAGGCCAACGAAGGGTATTTTAGTAGTTTGGTCAAAATATCGAAAACTATCTTGGATCAAAATCGCGGTGCATGAGTGGCACTTGGGAGAGTGGTTTAGGTCAAATTAGAGCTGGTTTGATTAAGACGGATCAATGTTGGATTTAATGAATTTGGGTTTATGCGCTTTGAAACATGCATAAGTGAACATATGTGGGTAAAATCCGTGTGTATGGGGTGCGCTTTGAAACATGCATAAGTGAACATATGTGGGTAAAATCCGTGTGTATGGGGTTACCGAATTTTTTTCATTATGCTAAGTGGATAGTATCCACTAAAGGGTGGATGTGGCTGGCTAGTCCATCTATAAAAGGGGGTTGAAATGGAGACTTGTGGTTAACCATCCAACTCACCTTTCATGTGCTCTCTTGGTTTTAGAGTTAGGGTTTGAGAGTGAATGCTTGGTGTGCTCTCTATTCTTTAAGGTAGAGTGGCTATAAAATTTTTCTTTTCAAGTAGCAATAGAATCAATTTTTGATCTTCTCCATGGCCATATTTCTATTTGATTTATTTGCTCTTGTTTTAGTTGGTTTTCTTCTTCTCTCAATCTTTTTTTGATCCTGCTGTGCCAAAAATTTATAAGAGATGGAGAATACCTCCGAGAATCATCCTCTACCCATCTAGATATGTTGGTAACAAGTTCATCAGAAAACTCAGTTTTTGCATATTTTTAATCTTCTAAGTGATTTCTTGATCCAAGAGTTTTTGGAGTGATTTTTTGATTATTCTTGCGTTCTGTGATATGTGAAAATATATCTAAAGCCATCTGGGCTATCCTCTGCCCACAAGTAAGTCTTGATCACCGATTTTAGTTTTAGGTCATTTTTTTGTGCATTTTTGCTTAAATCTCAAAAGGTCTAAACTTTGATGTGAATTTTTGTGATCCATAGATGAAATAGGTTCTTGATACCTTAAGCAAGATGTGTACAAAGTTTCACGGCTTTTGAATTATCCAATCAAAAGTTACGTGGATTTAAAATCTTGCATCTGTGCTGATTTTACTGTTCATAAGCCTGAAAACACTGTTTATAACGGTCGGACCACCGAATAGAGGTCAAACCATCTTAAGGTTGGTGGTCAGACTGCCATGGAGAGGTCAGACTGGCCCTGGTTGGCAGTCAGACCTCTAAGGGCTGAGTAATTCAAGATTTGGTGTTGTTGAGTAATTTTTTTCTTGTTCTTTTGGTATAGAATTTGATTCTCTGTAACTTTGTAGTTATTTACAAAAAGAATCTAGAATACGTAAGAAAAATTTTTAATCAGCACCATTCATCCTCCTCTATTGCTTTTTCGATCCTACAACAGCATTGTCAATGTTTCTTGCTTTCTCCGAGAGTTGCTTCGATTCTTCAAAGGTCTCCCTGCTGCATGAGACATATATACTGCGACTAAGTTGAGTAGAAATTCGGAACCTGTCATTGATTCACTCTGGAAACATTTTGTATGTTTATTATAATTGTAATAACTCTCTGCCTTCTAAAATTGCTTTAGATGTTGATGCTCGAAAGATTCAAAGGAACTTCCGACAGTTTTGACTTTTGAGCACATCAATCAGAGATATGTACAATTTTGATGTAAGGCATAACCATTCAAATTTGTTCTTTTCTTAAATCTTAAAACTTCCTTTAAAAAAGCTGAAACGTTCTTAGCTTCATGACAAGCAATAGACTGTGCATGCTATTACATACCCAGTCCATACAACAGGTCTCCAGAAACTGGAACTGGCCAAAATACCAGAAGGGGGCCGTTCTGGTGTCTCAGCGAAAACCGATCAAATGCCGGCTGGTTTTCCCCTTTTTTTAAAAAAATATTTTTTTTATTTTGCAGATTTGAGATCGGGGTAGAAACTAGAATCAATTAGAAGTATTTAGGAACAAAAGTAGTTTTAAGGAAAAAGTCCATGTAATACCACGAACTTTACTTGAAAGTTCATTCAACACTCCAAATTATGAAACATGATATTTGACTTCAAACTTTGCAATCCAGTTCAAATAATACTTTGGCCTAGTTTCGGATGATGATATTGCCTGCGTGACGTAATAAATGGGCGATTTTACAACGTAGGATGGCACACTGGTCTAATTTAGATGAATGACTGGTGGGCCCACAAGGCCTTCTCTCTCTAATGGAAATAGATAGAACTACAGGGGCGGTGCCAATGGAAGCATAGTTAGGAACTCGGTAGAGGAGAAGCCTTTGTGGGCCCCACATATCACTAACTCAACTTAGCCAATATGTCATCCTACATGATAAAATCATTCACTTGTTGCGCCATGCGGGCAATAACACCATGTGAAACGGGTTATGGTGTTATTTGAACCAGATTGTAAAGTTCGTAGGGTCAAATATCTAGTTTCAAAGTTCAGAGTACTAGATAAACTTTGAAGTAAAGTTTAGTGTGTTATATGGACTAACATAGTTTTAAGTAGGGAGGGTTAGGGGTGAACTGTTACCGGAGGTGTTAATACTGGGTCCAAAAACCTTCCGGCCGCCCGGTTCAGTTTCTCAACCCATTGTCGGCCGGTAACGGGCGGTTTTCTGAAACCTACCATACAACACTGAAGCACAATTGAGAGGCATCAAAGAGGTTCAAGAGAAGACCGACCAGTATTTTTCTCATTTATGTCGTCCTGCATGGAAATAACCATTTTTGCCCTCCAGAGTCTTGCACTGTCCTCTGCAACGTGCTAGCTCTTGCCTCACCTGGTAGTGTATTGCAATATACTAGTAATGAGAAATACAGAAGTTCTTTGAACTACTGATGAAAATTGAAAAAAAAAAACATGAACTAAACCCAAAGCCCCTCAGGAAGCCACCCGTGTAATATAACATTGAGGACATTGAATGTTTGAAATTAGGCATCGTGCAGGACCCCATACTAGTTCCTCTTAAGTCTAACTCAAGACAAGCCAATGAATGTTCAAACAAATAAGTCCACAACAGAACACCAAAATGAGAAAATCTAGTGATATCCTTGTGTTAAGTGCAGTACGACATGGATCCGATCAAATAAGAAAGAAAAGAAGGTTGAAAAGGTGATTTGCACTTTCAAACTCAATTGGCAAAGCATATTGGTTCACGAAGTTTCTAACAACTTCTACAGTTTAGTCATTTTCAGTCGAACAATTCTCAACTGCAGATTGCATGTATACATGGTGCCAAGTTTTTCCATTACTAAACTATAGATATGACATCAAATGATATTCATCATATGATTCAAAGCTAAACAGTATTGGATTATTCACATAAAAATCAGGGCAAAGCCATCCACATTTTTTAGATAAAGGATTTATATAAATCCGGCCTCTATATCCACGTGGGATATATACAGCCAAAAGATACACGAGCTCTTAGACTCAAATCCTCGAAACTGAGGAGCAACAAACAACAAACAAGATAGCTTAAGGACTAAGAAAAAAAAGCTAGAAAGACTAAGCTTCAGAACTTCTTCTCCGTCTTTGCTTTCAACCAAATCCCTAACCCCATCAGACTGAGCCATCCAAACTTCGGTCTACTTTGCGTGAAGAAGGACCTCCAAGGCGACGCCTCCAAGAAGGCGACTAGGGTCGCCGACGCCGCCCGCCTCACCGAGGCAAGGTTTTCACCCGGAGATCAGTATACATGAGGGCTATAGAGTGCCATGACAACACCTCCAGGAAGGAAAATGGCGCCCGAAGGCGTCATTGTTGTCGAGACCGATAAGAATACCGGCAAGGCTTTCGCCAACACTTCCACAGCACCCCACACACAAAATAGACCGCCACCAACACACCGGGGTCCAGCTCGCCTCAAGGCCATGGCATAGCCACCTACGAACTCCACGATGAGCCTCTTCCTGCAATGATCGCCTCTGAAGAAACCACTACGCGACGCCTATGCGCCACCACTGAGCAGATCTAGGAGCACAAACCACGGATCCAACCTATAGCAATCACAAAGCGACAACTTCGCGCCATGGCCTCCTGCAGCCTCGCTTTCAATTCATCTCCGCACTTACCACCAATGTCCAAACCAAAGTCCGGCTCAGCCAAGCACGTAACACCCATGACTATCCGGCACACTATGTAGCACTGAACAAGCACTGCAGAGGAAGCCGCCGGCTGAAGGCGACCCGCCGCAGCCAAACGAAGCCACGCCTGCCGCCGCCCGGCCTTCCCCATCGGCGACGCCGCAACGGCACCAGCGAGGCCGCCTAAAGCCACCGCCGACCACTCGGCTTCACCCGCCGGCAACGGCCACCGAGCCCTCGCCTTGCCGTCGAGGCGACCCGAAGCCGCCCGACCTTCCCTATCCCTCGGTGTCGACGCGCCCGATGCCGCACACCGGCCGCCTCCACTCGGCCAAACCCTCCATGGGCGCCAACACGCACGAGGTCGACTCCGCGCGCTCGCACCCTAGGCGCACGCCTCCAGCCTCCACAGCGCTGACGCGCCCCAGACCGCCCGCCGCCTCTCCACCCCGCCGATCTGGGCTGAGAGACGCCAGATCCGGCCACCAGGCCGCTGGATCCGCCACCGGCGAGGGGAGCCGCTGCCAGGGAACACTCCGGCGACGGCGAGGAGGTGGGATCCGGGTAGAGGGGAGGAGAGTATGGTTTAGGTTTAGAGCCCCTCCGCCACCTTCATCGCCCCCGCGCGGACACCCGCCGGCGAGCTCGGGCAGCGGAAGGGGAGGAGAGGGGAGGGAGGGAGGAGACCGGCGGCGGTGCTGTTTCTTGGGAAGAGGAAGCGGAAGGGGAAGAGGAGATATCTGATGTTTGTATTCGGGCAAAGCCATCCACATAGCATCTGCAAAACTAATTGTCAAACGTGTGGATTGAGCAATGACCACATAAGCAAAATGGACCTGGCAGATGTGTAAACTACTAAACTGTGCAATGGGCACTGAAACCTGGAAACTCTGTTGAAGGTACCTTAATCAAATATTCTGATAGTTTGCTATTCTCATTATTGCAGATATCAAACTTCTGCTTAGCTTCTAGATATGCTCTCTCCTTGGCTGTCCATATTTGATCTTTCAGACTCCATTTCCAGAAGGGCATCAGTAAGTTGCTGCATTTCACAAGACAAAAAATGAAATAAAATTTACAGGAATCAAAACGAAATAAATTTCACAGAACATCAACTCATTGGATAAAACCAGAGCTATACAATTCCCATGTCTTCCTTTTCCCTTGATACAGAACTGAGAGAAGCCTCCAGTCTTCTAGCGATAGATTCAGATGCATCTAATTTTTTGGTCTGCATCACAACAAAAAATTCATGGTGGCAAAATATTGAGAGTTAGACAAAATTCATGGGGGAAAATCTGGCCAAAGATATTTGCAAGGACAAGCTAAGTATACCAAGACAGCAATCTCCTCACTCAGGGAATTCATCTCTGATTCTGTTAAATTCGACCTATTTTCAAGATCTTCCAGTTCCGATGCCATAAACTGTACTTCAGATAAAGCTTCCTCCTTTTATGCAATTGAAGTAATTAAAGCTTCTTGTAAAGAAGCAATTTCAGCCTCCATATCGAAGGCATGCATCTCAAGCTTTTGGTAGTCCTCCTGAATATGAAGAAATGAGATGCATGGTTATAGAGAGATGACAAGCTCCAGAAAAAGAAGAGAGAAATTATACACACATGACAAACATGGATAAGAACAATTACATGCCCAATATTCATGTCATAATACATATGCAACGCATATAACGAAAATGAAGGCGCTGAGCATTTGCTGACTGTAAGTCAACATCAATATGGAAACGATGAACCTTCTGGGTACAACAAAAAGAGATCTGGGTTATTATTGGGCATGTATAAAAGCAATATAAAACCAAAAAGGAAAGTTTGTGGTATGATTACAAGGTGTGAGAGATAAACCATCAGAATCCAGAAAAAATAACATGTTTTTGCTACCCGGTAGTCCGGTACTAGTGATGTTATATCCACACTGGTATACCCAGATACAAAAGGGTCGCTGTCTAAATCATGTAATCTAGAATCAGAGTACGAGATGAGGTGTGGTTGGAGCCTGGGTCTATATTCTGTTGAGTAGTTGGAGTGATTTATGAAATTTTTTGCCGTAGTAGTACCCCAGCATGTATCGGGGTGCTTGTATGAACAAGATGTTTACATTGAATAAGCAATACAAATTGGGAAGACTGCAACCGGCATCTGGACCAGGGATAAAAAACCTGGTGGTTACCGTAATCGTCAGTAACCGAAAAAACCGATAGGAACTGAGAGGGAAAAAATCGGTCAAAACTTTTCAACTGTAAATTTAAATTTATGAGAAGGTCCTCACACGGCCCTGGCGCATTGGTGGAGTCTCTCCATTGTGCGCTGAAGGTCGCGGGTTCGAATCAGCCTCTCTGCAAAGCAGGGGAAATGCTGCCTAGAAAATCCCCTTCCTCAGACCCCACACAGTGTGGGAGTTTGGGCACTGGGTACGCCCTTTAAATTTAAATTTATAACTGCATAATGCACTTTCTAGATTGATTTAAGCTTTTTGTGTTAGATTAGCTATTGTATTAACTAAATATGCATCAATTATCAACATAATTCAAGCAATTATCGGGTTTTCCCTGTTTTTTTCTAGCGGTTTTTGCCGCCCAAATTAAAAATTTTAAACGTGAACTTCATTCGGTTTTTTCCCAAGTTTTCCGGTAACCAGACGGTTACCGTTACCGGCCGCTAGCCGGGTTTTGACTGGTTCTATGATTTTCTATACCTGATCCGGATAGCTTGATCAAAAAATCTTGCAAGTTCCTTCGGCTTCCCATTTAGTTCATGTCTTTTGTCAACAGTGAGTGAATCACGTTTCCGTAAATCACGTTCAAGAAGAGAGTCCTCTGGCTTTGCAACTTCATTATTTCTCTGTGGACTTCTGCTTTTTCACTCTGGGAAGAGTACGCATCGATTGTACTTTAGAAACAACACTGATTATTTTTTGAGAAAAGAAACAGTACTGAATTAAGTACCAATAGAATTAGCAATAATGACTGCAAGATAATAACCTCAAGTTTTATTTTCACTTGAATGGAATTTTTGAGTTTGTTCTCAGTCCCCCCTTAACTTTGTTTTCTTCTGTCAAGTTCCTTTCGGATAGACTCCTTCAAGAGTAATACGACTAAAATGCATAGAGAAGAAATACATGGAATAAAAACAATCTAAGAGAGAATAAAAGAAATTAAGTAGAGTTTTGTCGTCAGATCCATCGGCTTTTAGAATGCTGAATAATAGTAGCGCTCACAGAGGTTCTCAGACCGTCCGGGACCGGTTGGCGCCTCTCGCTATTGTGGGCTTCGTCACTCGAAGAAAATTGAAGGTATCTCTAATCTCGTCCAGATGCCTCAAAATAAAAGAACGAGAACTCCGGCCACTCAAATCCCAAATAACCGGGGACGCCTGATGAAAAAAAGAGAAGAACTTGACACAGCCAATCATTGAAGTTCCCAGAACCAGAAGGGGAGCCAGTTGAGATCTGTCACCGGTATGACACCTTCAAGAAAAGGCATACCGGATTTGAACATCTCCACGGAGGTAGAAACCAGCATGGATGTGTGTGCATGCATCGGAGCTGAAAACTAAAGAGACTTGCCCTCGCAACTGAAAAGAGCGGTGAGCTAGTAGAAGCACTAGATGGATCAGCCCATAATGAAATGCTATAAACTATGTGCACACGGGAGAATCCATGAACAGGACAACAACTCTCAATGGTGAAGATGTTATTGATTGTGAACCCCATATTAGGGTATTTACACAGAGGAATGGAAAAAATTGTGGAAAATCGAACTATTATACAACGCAAGAGGGAGATAGAAAGAGAGATGGTAGGAGAGAGAGAGAGATGGTAGAAGGGGATAGGAAGGGGAATAAGGGGCTCTTTAGGCAGGAGACAGGGGAATGTCTTAATTTAAGAAAGAAAAAGAATAAGAACACGGATACATAACATAAAAAAGAATAAATAAGATGATATTCGCCCTCCCCTACATATGATATTTATTTTGTAAAGAAAATTACTGCCATCATCGAACTTGATTCAGAGCCTGCATCGCTCACTGAATGTAAAAAGATCAGATTAGGAGGATTAGAAAAAGACAATAGAAACTAAATTATTATCTCTGAATAAAATAGAGGTGTTTGGGCTTATAAGTTGCACACCTCCCCATGTGTACCCCTAGAGTATAAGTGGATATTTATTCGAAAGAGAAATGAGAAAAATGAAGTTGTAAGATACTGAGCAAGGCTTGTTGTACAAGGTTTCACTCAACGTCTAGGAGTTGATTATGAAAAAACTTATTCCCCGGTCATGAGTGGTATTACCTTTAGATACTTTATCTCAATGGCAATAAACTTGAATTTAGAAATGAAATTGATGGATGTGGTAACTGCATACATTTACGGAAACTTAGGAAGGTACCTGAATGTATCCCTATCCCAAACCAAGATAGAATAAATAGAAACCTGTATAGTGTGAAACTCAGAAAATCGTTGTATGGACTTAAGCAATCTTGCAGGATGTGGTATAATCGTTTAAGTGACTTTATATACAAGCAAGGCTACACGAACAATGAGGATTGTCCCTATATATTTATACGACAATCCCTGAACAGATTTTGTATAATCTTAATGTATGTAGATGATCCGAATATCATCGGAACCCTAGATGATATAAAGTAAGCGAGTTCTTATCTGGAGTCAGAATTCGAAATGAAAGATTTAGGTAAAATCAAATATTGTCTAGGCTTGCAGCTTGAGTTTGTCTCTGAAGGAATATTAGTACATCAGTCCGCATACATCTAGAAGGTGTTAGAAAGATTTGGTTTTGAAAAGATGTACCCATCAAAAGTACGAATGATCAGTAGATCTTTACAGCAAGACAAAGATCTGTACAGACCTAGAGAAGAGGGTGAGGAAGTCTTGGGACCGGAATTCCCGTACTTAAGTGCAATATGAGCAGTTATATATTTAGCAAACTACATTAGACTGGACATTGCATTTTTCGTAAACCTATTAGCAAGGTATAGTGTAGAACCTACCAAAAGGCGTTGGCAGGAATAAAAGGACATCTTCCGATACCTCCAAGGAAGCAAAGATCTTGGACTATTCTACAGAAAGAATCAAGACTTAAATATAACTGGCTATGCAGATGCCGGGTACCTGTCAATCCCGCATACAGCTAGGTCACAAACAAGCTATGTATTTCTTTGTGGTGAAACTGCAATTTCATAAAAATCGTCTAAGCAACGTCTTATATCGATTTCAACGGACCACTCGGAAATCATAGCATTGTACGAAGCCGCACGAGAATATGCTTGGCTTCGACGAATGATTCACCATATCCATCAGTCATGTGGATTAAGTATCATGCAAGCTCACACAATTATCTATGAAGATAATGCAGCTTATGTTGCACAAGTGCAAACAGGTTACGTGAAGAGCCATCTTACAAAGCATATCAACCCTAAGTTCTTCTATGCTCATGAATTACAAAAGATAGATGAAATTAATATTCTACATACTAAGTCGTGTGAAAAATTTACAGATTTATTCACTAAGTCACTTCCAATATCTAACTTTGAAATATATATACGTGGAATTGGAATGATGAGATTTAGAGAAATGCAAAACTCAAGAGGAGATTCTTCTCGAACTCACCATTAAAACTTGATCACGGAGATCGAGTACCGAAAGAATAAATCCTGTAGATTAAATGAAATTGGGTGGATTGTATTGTTTTCCCCTTGACGAGTTTTTCAGAAGTTTCTTGGCCAAGATTTTCAATAAGGCAATTCATGCAACCATGCAGCATAAACATAACATGTATCATATACTTTCTCTATTTTTTTACTGGACTTATATGGAGTTCTGATAAGATATGAACGTGTCGAATAAGTGACCAAGGAGGAGTGTTAGAAAACCTGAACCTAAGCCTGCAAGTCTAGCTCATTGGTGGGCATATCTCTATTTAGTCTAAAAATAGAAGGTTCTAATCATTGTAACATATACCATTTGGAGGAAAAGGAAGAAAGGAAGGGGTTACCATATCTTATATCCAATTTACTATTTCTTGCATCACTTAATCTATCTTTTATCTAGAAAAAATAATTAGATTAGACTCGCCAACAATTCGCAACACAACCTATCACCAGCACCGGAGTATGCAAAGCAGTGCACCATTTTCCTTTCTTTTTTGAAACTGGAAGCAGTGCACGGTGCACCAGTGCTTCATGTGGCCGGGGTCTGCAGGCATCAACCCGCACGGATACGGAGGAAGTAAAAAAAAAAATAAGTGGTGGAACCACCGTGGAAGTTGCAGCTTGCAACCCAACTCCACCGCCGCATGGCAAGGCAGCCCAAACCCAGCAAGCAAGCGGTGTCCTCTCCTCTCCTCTCCGATGCCCCTCCGGCTCGCTTCGGTCACCCTCACGCACGCACGCGCCCACGCGCTCCCCCGTCCGCTCGCCCGAGACGGGGCAGGCGATGGGTATCGGACAGATGGATGGATATGGGGGAGGCGTCCTTTCCATCTCCCCCCATCTAGCTCCCGTGGCTGAGCCCTGACACCACGCGGTCTCGGTTTCCTCCCCCTCCCCTCTCCGTCCGGATCTAGCTTTATCCCCTCCTTACCCTCGTCCTCTTCCCGGCTTCTCCTCTCGCCGCCGTGTCTCGGGTGGATCTTGCTGGGTTCTTGGCCTGTCCGGCGTGATGGATGACGGCGGGGAGGTGCGGCTGGTGAGGAAGAAGGGCAAGAAGAGGCCTCCGGCGGCGGCGCCCGCGGAGAGGGAGAGGGAGGCGGAGGGCAGGGGAAGGTTCCACGCGCTCTGGCGGGACTACCACGATTTGCTCAAGGTAGATGGGTGCTCGTTTCTTCCTTTTTCTTCTTCTTGGCTGCTAAATGAATATGTTCTTCTCTTCTCGCTCTCCTGTTGTTTCCATCAAGTTATTGGATCCGTTCATGGGGGTTGCAATTTGCGGTGTCGCGCCGCTGTTTGATCTTTCGTAGCACCCTTTTCTAGCTGATTGATGTTTTGCAAATACTCCACTCGGATTGGTAATTAGGGGTTGGGGATTTGAATGCACGGCTAATGTTAGTAACAATGGAGTGTCAGGAATTCGTTCTAGTACGGACTAATGACAGATACTGTATATACTCGATTGGACTTAAAGCTGATACCATCTCTGATGCAGGACACCGAGTCAAAGAAGAGGGGGCTAGAGAGCATAAACCGGCGAAAGCTTGGCCTGCTCGCTGAAGTCAAGTACTGCAGTTGTTCGATTCGTTCTTGTCACTCCATGTTATCATCTAGTGCTTAATATTGGCCCTTTTATCCCCATTAACTAATCCTGGAACTGCATTTTATTGCAAGATTTTTGCGGAACAAGTACAGTTCGTTTGTGAAGGATCATTCGCTCCAAGCATCTTACAGGCTAAAGAAGCAAGGTCGGAAAGTTGCTTCCCCTGTGGGAAGCAATGACGATCCGGCATTTGGCTATCGTGGGGCAACTACTGAAGTGCTGTCTACGAGTAAAAACACAAATTTTGACTTAAATCAAGATTCCCTAATGGTACGTAACTATGTATTCAATGGCAATGAAGTCAAACTGTAGCTGTAATATACTATGTATTCAAAGGCAATGAAGTCAAACTGTAGCTGTACTATGAATTTCTGGCAACTAAATCCCTACAGAAAAATTTCTGGCAACTAACAGTGTAACTTTACCTGCAGAGTGACGAGGGAGCTGATTGCCAGGGGCAACAGAACCATTCAGAACCTGTGAAGCTTGAACAGGCTAGGGTAGATGAAGATATAATGGCAACCGATGTCAACTTATCAGTTTGTAGAGATACAGGAAACTCTCCAGCAAGTGATGATAAGAGGACGATCGCATGGCAAGACCGAGTAGCGTTGAAGGTCTAGTCCCTCCGTAGACGTGGCTATGAAATAACACCCTTTCCCTGATGATTGATTGCACTCTGCTTAGTATTTCTCATATGTTTTGTAGTGCTTTGTAAAGAAACAGTTGATAAGGGTACTTATTCTTCATGTTACCCTCCCTGCTCCATAAACTCAGATAGTTTGACACGCTTCAAGACAAGTTCGATTTGATAATTACGATGTTATGAAAGATCCAGTCCAGATTTTAAATTGCCTTCTTTGATTATGCTTTTGTGCGAGTCATGTGTTTTGAATCATTTGGAAACAATGTGTTAATTGGTTAAACTGATGTTTTTTGTAGTTATCGTTTACTGTGAAATGATTCAAGAGTGCCAAGTATATCTCTGCAATGTGAGCAGGCACTATAGATGCTTGGCCAACTAGCATCCTGAATGTGCAAGTGTAGAATACATGAAGTACTATCTGCTATCATTTCGGATAAGTAACAGTGGCATTGTGACATATAGTTGGCAGCAGCTCCAAGCCGCCTTTTCCCGAGACGAGGCTGGCAGCGGGAGATGTCCCCAGAACCAAGATGGATTGCGCTGTCTCCCCCGACCCAACAGATCCTCTGGAGAAGGCGATCGCGATGGCTGACCCCGTGGCCCCCAGTCCAGAGCGCTCTTCCCCTGATAGCCCTGACGGCCTTCCTCTGCTCTCGGTGGCTTCTGTCGGAGCCAAGCAGGCAGCGCTGATGGCACCTCCTCCGCTGGCTAAGGGACTTCGGCCCAGTTCGTCGCGAACCTTCTCTAAGGTCTATTTTCGACGCCGTCGACGCCTGAGACCGAAGCACCTTCCTGCTGACGCTGCACCGCCAGGAAGGGATTCTCCGCCTCCCCGTCCAGATTCCCCTCTCCAGCGGATGGGGGCCACCTTCATCTCCAACCTCACAAAGAAGACAAGTGCGCTCCTCCCTATTCCGCGTGCTTCGAAGGTGAAGCCTCGCCCTCAACCTCCTGGTGCCCCTCCTCGGCGCAGCCGCCGCATTGCCGGAGCTGGAGCTGAAGCTCCGGCCGTGGTTTCTACCAGCTGTGCCAGAAAGCAAGTCATGAGAGCTCTGAACATCAGCGATGATCGGGAAGAACTCCATCAGCAAGCGCTAGAGGACTACAGCAAGCTCTTTGCACAGCCTCTCTCAGCTCTGAATATTCAGGCTTTAGCTGCCCTCTTCGGCTGGACGCCACCGGTGGAGGAGGTTAGCCTAATTTGACAGCCTTTCTGGGGTTATTTTGGTCGTCTTTCGCTGCTGCTCCGATGAATCCTTCAAAAATTTTGTGCTGGAATGTCCGGGGGCTCAATTCTATACCAAGGCAAGATGTTGTTCGCACCCTGGTAGCTTCGGCTCGGGTGGATGTGGTCTGTCTGCAGGAAACGAAAATGGTTTTTACCTCCCAGGGATCAGTCCTTTCCTTGTTAGGTTCAGACTTCGACAACTTCATCTCCTTACCTTCGGTTGGAGCTTCTGGTGGAATTCTTGTGGCTTGGAGACATGGTCTTGGTCCTGCTGGAGCTCACAGACTAGACTCCTACAGCGCCTCGGTGAAGTTTTGCCCAAGTGGCGGCCAACCATGGTGGCTGACCTGCGTCTACGGACCGCAATCAAATGAGGCAAAAATCAGCTTCCTTCAAGAGTTAAGAGATATCCGTGAGACTTGTCAAGGTCCTTGGATGATATTGGGAGATTACAACATTATCTATAAGGAGGAGGATAAGAACAACAACCTGCTAAATAGGGCAATGATGTGTAGATTCCGGCGTCTTATCAATGATTTGGCCTTGATTGATATTCCTCTCCGTGGACGAAAATACACTTGGTCCAATGGTCATGACTCCCCAACTCTTGTCAGGCTTGATAGAGTGCTATGCTCTATGGATTGGGAGTCCCTGTTCCCCAATTCTTTGCTTCAAAGTGCCTCGACAGACGGGTCTGATCACTGCCCTCTTCTTTTGGGTTTGCATGACAGTAGGACGGGCAAAGTGAGATTTCACTTTGAACCTTTCTGGACCAAAGTGGAAGGCTTTCTTGACACTGTCACTTTTGCTTGGTCCTCTGCAGCTGTGACCCGCTGCCCCTTGGCCTCTTTAAACAAGAAGTTCAAAGCAACTGCCAGAGCTCTTCAGAGTTGGAGTCAAAAAAAAGTGGGTCTTGTTAAATTGCAGCTTAGTCTTGCCAGGGAAGTACTTCATCAGTTGGAGATTGCTCAGGATTTTCGGATTCTGTCAGAGGAGGAGGACTGGCTACGCTGCAATCTATTGAAACACTCCTTGGCCTTATCTTCTATTTCTCGCACTATTGCAAGAAGCCGATCAAGAATTGGCTGGCTGCATGAAGGGGACGCAAACACGAGACTCTTCCATGCGTTTGCCAGACACTGCAAGCAAAAAAAACTTCATTCCTAGACTTGTTGGTGAAGAGCAATTGCTTACCAGTCAAGCTGATAAGGAGAGGGTTGTGTTCGATTTTTACAATGGCCTCCTTGGTCTAAGTCCAGAAAGAGAGCACACCATCAACTTAGAGGAGTTGAACCTCATATCTCATGATCTTACAGCGCTTGAGGCTCCTTTCTCTGAGGATGAGGTTTGGAAAACTATCAGTCAGCTACCCATGGATAAAGCGCCTGGACCCGATGGGTTTACAGGACGGTTTTATAAAGCTTGTTGGCCATTTATAAAGTCTGATCTTATGGCAGCCATTTCAGCAGTTTGGAGTAGAAATTTTGGCAATCTTGGTTTGCTCAACTCAGCCTACATCACTTTAATTCCTAAGAAAGCTGAGACTTTGCACATCAAGGACTACCGGCCCATTAGTTTGGTGCACAGCTTTGCCAAATTAGTCACCAAAATCCTTGCCAACAGACTCGCTGTTCGGCTCCATCAGATGGTCTCTCCAAATCAGAGCGCCTTCATAAAAGGGAGGTTTATTCAGGACAATTTCATGTTGGTACAGCAGATGGCAAGATTTCTTCATCATCAAAAGCAGCCTCGTATTCTTCTCAAGCTAGACATCACAAAAGCTTTCGATTCAGTTTCTTGGTCGTTCATCCTTGAGGTTTTGAGAAACATGGGTTTCGGTCCCATTTGGTGTAACATGGTTTGTGGATTGCTGGGCTCTTCTTCCTCGCAAGTCCTTCTCAATGGAACTCCCGGGGAGGTCATCCCTCATAAGCGTGGGCTGAGGCAAGGAGATCCCCTCTCTCCAATGCTTTTCGTTCTTGTTATGGACATCTTAAGCCACTTGTTTTCTAAGGCCTTAAGAGAAGGTTTCCTTCAGCCCCTCGCTACTCGCGCCTTGCATCACCGGATTTCCCTCTATGCCGATGATGTGGCCGTCTTTCTAAGGCCAGACACTATGGATTTGGAGATCACTATGGATATTCTCCGTCTGTTTGGGGAAGCTTCCGGCCTCAAAACCAATATGCAAAAGAGTAACATTTTCCCCATCCATTGTTCTGAGACAGAGATTGCTATAGTCAATGAGCACCTAACCTGCGAAGTGATGAATTTTCCTTGCAAATATCTTGGTGTGCCCCTCTCCCTTCGGAAGCTTTCTAGAGCTGATGTGCAGCCTATTATTGACAAGATTGCCGATCGTCTTCCGGGTTGGAAAGCAGAGCTGCTAACAAGAGCGGGCAGGAGAACTTTGGTACAATTTGTGTTAACCTCTATGGTGGTCTACCTGGCCATGGCAGTTGACCTTCCCCAGTGGGCTTTTAAAGAAATAGACAAAATCCGTAGAAGTTTTTTGTGGAGAGGCAGAAAAGAAACTAAGAGAGGACATTGTCTTGTGGCGTGGGATAAAACTTGTCGGCCTTTTCATCTCGGGGGTCTTGGTATTTCTGACCTCCAGCGGATGGGATGGGCCCTTAGAATGAGATGGCTTTGGCTTCAGAAGGTTGATCCTGACAGGTCTTGGGTCCTCTTTTCGATCCAGGTTCACCAATGTGTTCGGTCCTTCTTCTCTATTGCAACGTACACTGAGATTGGTAATGGCTCTCACACCCTCTTCTGGACAGATAGATGGATTCATGGGAAAAGGATTGCTGATCTAGCACCCCGTCTTTTTGCCTTGGTTCCCAAGAGACATGCCAATAAGCGTACGGTGAGGGAGGCTCTCACGGGGCACAATTGGACTGCGGATTTGATAGGAGCAATGACGGTTGGAGCCATTGCTGATTTTTTGGACCTCTGGGATCTCCTATCTCAGGTGGTGCTGCAGCCCGCATTAGAAGATAAACACATTTGGCGCTTCACTGCCAATGGAAACTATTCAGCAAAGTCAGCTTATGAAGGATTCTTTCAAGGAGGCATTGAATTTAGTCCCTGGGAGCGAATTTGGAGAACTTGGGCCTCGAATAAATGTCGTTTCTTTATGTGGCTGGTTGCTCATGATAAATGCTGGACTGCGGATCGTCTGGCACGCCGAGGTTTGCAACCCCCCCCCCCCCCCCCCCCGCTGCCTGCTTTGTGACCAAGAGGAGGAAACCATTAATCATCTCTTGATCTCATGTGTGTTTGCCCGACAGTTTTGGTTTGAGTTGCTTCAAAAAGTCAGACTACAAAACCTTTCCCCTAAGCTGGATGAGCTCTCCTTTGAAGATTGGTGGTCCAGATCTCACAACGCAGTTCATGACCAAGTCCGGCAAGGCCTTAACTCCATCATCATTTTGGGGGCTTGGTCTCTTTGGAAGCTTCGCAATCGCTGCGTCTTTGATGGGGTTGGGCCGGACGTTAGAACCCTCTTATCTTTTGTCAATGAGGAGATGAGGGTTTGGAGTCTGGCCGGAGCAAAGGGTATCTCATACCTTTTTGCCCCGTCGTAGGTCTTGGATTAGACCCCCTCCGTCGAGGTCGATCTTGTTTCTGTTTCATAGGCTAGTTCCCTAGACCTTGTGGTGTGTAGTTTTGGGTGCGTTTTTTGTGTTTGTTGGGTCTGTAAGGTTTCTGATGTATGCTCTTTCCTTCTCTTAATACAAAGATACGCAGCTCTCCTGCGTGTTCGAAAAAAAAAGACATATAGTAGCTCCTTGTAGGGAAATGAATGTCAGGTTGAACAAGTTGTGTTATAGCAAATGAGAAACAACTGCAGTTGGTCCCGAAATGAATGGTTAAATTCTTACAAAGCCATCGCATCATTGAAATGATCTACAGGCATGATGCCAGCGTCTTGCTTTGAAGACTCCCATATCCACAAACAAATTTCATTTCTTTGCATTGAGCTTTCCCCGATGTTTCTTCCCACTACGGTGGTCAGCGAGCATTTTCTTATTGCTGCACTGCAAATTGCAGACCTTGCAAAAATATGATGTCTTCTGTTTCGCCACATTCTCCAAGTGTTTCTTCCCACTTTGATGGTCCGCGAGCACTTTTTCGCTGTTGGACTGCAAATTGCAAACTTCGCAAAAATTCAGTGCCTTCGGTTTCTCCATCTTCGCTGCATGTTTCTTTCCAGTACAATGGTACGCGAGCATTTTCTCGCTGTTGCACTGCACATTGCAGACCTGGCAAAGATATAATGCCGTCTGTCTCTCCACCTTCTCTGAGCTTGCACTATTGCTGTTAGGATGATCTGAAGGTAGCTCATTCGTGGTGTTCAGACTGCTTGCATTCGCATTCTTGCCTTCTCCCTGTAGAGCTTCCATCTTCTGTTGGTGCCTCATGCTTCTGCAGTGATTCTCAAATTGAGATCCAGAGTTACATTTGGCCTGGCATAAACTACAACTCCATGCCGAGGGTGGTTTTTCGTTCTTGGCAAGTTTTGGCGGATTGTTTTTCTCTTCGTGGACTTCTTTGCGTAGGGCATGGACTTTCAGCTGGTGTCTGTTGCCCTTAAGGTGGTTTTCCAAGTCCGGTTCGCAGGTACAGAGAGCTTGACAAATGCTACAGCTCCATGTTGAAATTGTCTTCTCTGCATGTTGGGGCACATTGTTTGGATGCAGCTTTGCTTCCTGCGACTCAGAATTCCTTGTCATATTCTTGCCTTCTTCGCATAGGGCTTGGATCTTTGCTTGGTGTCTCTTGCCTTTTAGATGGTTCTGCAAGTCCGATTCACAGGTACAGATAGCTTGGCAAATGCTGCAACTCCATCCTGAAGGTAGCTTCTCTGCACGTTGTGGCGCATTCACATTGCTCTCGTGTGACTTTGCATCCTGCCGCTTAACCTTCCCTGTCATGCCATCGACATGGCCTTCTTTGCATGGGGCCTCAATGTTCTGTTGGCGTCTTTTGCCTTTGAAGTGTTCCTGCAAGTCCGATTTGCGGGTACCGTTGACCTGGCAGGTACTACAACTCCACTTTGAGGATGTTTTCTGCTCTGCACCAGGAGAAGGTTCTGCTGTTGTTTTCGCCTTCTGCCCAATGGCCTTAGTTCTCAATTCCAACGTTGCTACATTTGACTGGTGCTTCTGCCCTGCACAATGCTCTTGTAAGTTGCGCTCACTGGTTGCTTGCACCTGGCAGACGGAGCAGCTCCATTTCAAGGTTGACTTTGGTTTCTTAACTGGTATAGTTATTCCTGTTAGTTCCCACTTCACTGCAGGCGATGTCTTTTTCGGTGGTATGGTCTGTTTGATATGAAGTTTGATTAGTCCATTGGTTACTGAAAATTTCGAAATCAAGGAGTAAACTTGCTACAAAGTTCTATGAAGTTTGATTAGGCCACTAGCAAGTGTGTTTGTGAAAAACAAGGCGAGTAAACTTGCTACTAAGTTCTATGTAGTTGAATCAGACCATTAGCAAGTGAAGTTGTTGAAAACAACGCAGGTAAACTTGCTAGTAAGCTAAAGTACACGACAAATGTAGAGGCAAAATAGATGGCATATGAAAAGAGAGCATAATCCACAAGCCGCTTACCTCATTGGATTCCGGTAGTTTTTTCTCATCAGATGCTGCATTCTGTTGAGCCGGCTTACCATTACAACAACATGGCTTCAAGCATTCATCGGTCTGATCTTCCATGAAGGGCTTCCCGGACTTCGATTCTGCACTGCTCTGCCTTCCATCTTTGTTCGGCAGCTTCACATCATGTTCCTCACCCACGTCGGCGTAATGCTCCCGATCGACAGGCCCTCTGCGCTGAGGCACGATGAACTCCTCCCTGAACGTCGACCATGGCTTAGCGCGTTCCACATCGGCAGCGGCCATGCCGTGCCGGGTCATCGGCGTGGCCTGGTGACCGGAAGCGGTGCGCAGGGCCATGGCGCGCTCTATCTTGGCAAGCTCGGACACGATGATCTCCTGCCGAAGGCGGTCCTTCTGGAGCTGCAACAGCAGCGCGTCCCTCATCACCAGCATTGGGTCTCCTGCACCAGCATTGTGAAATTCTTGATGGCCAGCACGCGTAACAGCGCCGCATGAACAGAGAACGACCAGAATTCTACTTAGTCGTAGATCGTCGGCGCCGTCACAACGTCAAAAAGATTTCACGCGCTTTCTTCGGTAGCCATACATCTAATTAGAACTAGCAAGGAGCCTATTATGCTAGGTTGGACTTTCTGAATCGAAGAACATGTTGCTTTTCTTTTTGACGAAAGGATGAACAAGTTGCGTAGAATCTTTTATTTATCTGTCGCACACTCAAATCTGAACTGCAAGTAATCTACAGTACTACACATTGCACGACTGTCATTTTTAGGTCCCGTTTATTCTGGTTTTGACTTCTGTAAGTCGGAATGAATACGTTGGCTTCTTAATTTTGTTTTTTATTTTACCTTTTTTTCTTTTCCCTCTTTCCTTTGTATTGTTTGCAGATATATAGCCTTTTTTCTCGTTTTTCTTTAATTAAATAGTTTTAAAAAGCTAACATCCACTGCTTACAATTTCTGCCAAAATCTCGAAAGCCAAAAGGCCCGAGAAAAAGCCAAAATGAACGGTATCTTATCAGGTACGGATTAGGTAGAACAATCCTAAAAGTAACTCCAGCAGGGCCCCTACTTGAGCCCTCATCCTACTTTTGAGGGTTCAAGTAAGGGCCCTGCTGGAGTGAGTTTTTTGCCCCTCGGCTCTCAAAAGTAGGATGATGATGAAGGTGGATTTTATGTGTCATCCCCTCTAAGAATGAATTTGAGGGTCCTGTTTTGAGGGCTCCTGCTAGAGTGTAGCCCAAAAAACAGAGCCCTCAAAAATAGGAAGAACCCTAAATAAAAAGTAGGAGCCCTATTTTGAGGGCTCCTGCTGGAGTTGCTCTAATACCATCGCAGTTTGTGGTGTAATCGGACCTTTCCATGATGCTGGAGATGCAGACAAGAACCTGCTCCCTTACTGGAAATTGGGGTTATAACGGGTAACTGTATAAAACAGACTTGCAGATTCTTGGTGTCTTGGCGTGGAAACATGACAATCGCAATCATATGAACTAAGGAAGACGGAAAAAAGAGAAATAATTGAGTATTTGTGATGATTTGACACTTGAATACTTGATGTCTCACTCATATCAGTGAGCCCTAACATCACGTGGCGTGCATATCTTTCTCACTGGCGAATACTCAAATCCCCGAAAAGAAACAACCACAAAGACAATGGTGAAAAGTGGAGAGCCTTGTTACATACCTTGCGGTGCAGGGTCGGGGAAGCGGCGGCCGTCGTCGACGTCGTCGTCTGCCGCGGCGGTGGCTGGGCCGCGGCGGGCGAACTCCATCGATCGATCGATCAGGGGAGCAGAGCAGCTAGGGGAACCGGACGGGTTTGCCTGTTTTCGGTGAGGAAAGCGGAGCCGCGAGCGCGAGAAAAGTGAGCGTGCGAAAGCAAATGGAGCCTTGGATGTGGGGATTTAGGGCATGTTTGGGAGAGCTCCACCAGCTTTAGATTCACGAAAAATAGATCCAGATCCACTTTTCCAAGCCAAACACCTCCAGCTCCAGCAGCTCCACCGTGGATCTGCTCCACCAAAACCATGGATCTGGCTCCAGATCCACCAAATCCATGGAGCACCTCAAGGGGTGCTCCACAAAAACTTGTTTCGTATCTACTCGTGGAGTTAGGTGGTAATTACCCACCAATGCCATTACACACCCCTCCCAACCGTTTTTTCTATTCGGCTTCTTTTCTCTCCAAGCGCTCCTCTCCTCGCCTCCTCGCGCCGAGCGACCGAGCGACCGACGCTCCTCTCCTCGCGCCGCCTGCTCGCGCCGCCACCTTCGGCGCTCCGGCGAGCCGCCTCCTCGCGACCCTCCTCACGCCGCCTCCTCCCGGGCCGGCGCCGCCTCCCCCGCGTCCGCCTCCGCCTCCCCCCGGGCCGGCGCTGCCTCCCCCGCCTCCTCCCGGGCCGGCGCCGCCTCCCCAGCCGCCGCTCCGCCTCCTCCTCTGCCGCGCGCCGTGCCCGCCCACCGCCAGCCGCCGCGCCGCCCCCGGCCGGCCGCGCCCGCCCCCCAGCTGCCGCTCCGCCTCCTCCTCTGCGCGCGTGCATCTCAGCGGGAGGAAGAAGAATGGAGCTCTCCACTGACGCGTGGGGCCCAGGTGGAAGTGAGATAGAGAGGGAGGTGGAGCTGTACCAAACACTTTGACGAATCCCAGATCCACGGTGGAGCTGCTCCACCGTGGATCCAGGTGAATCTGATGGATCTAGATGGATCTGGAGCTGGTGGAGCTCTCCCAAACAGGCCCTTAGGGCCTGTTTGGAACTGCTCCACTCCAGATTTTGCAGCTCTGCTCTAGCTTTGTCTTGCCAAACACCTCCAGCTCCTAAAACACCGCTCCGAGAAAAAAGTGGAGTTAGGGGCCAACTCCACGTTTTTTGTGGAGCTCCTCAAGAGGTACTCCAGGATTTGGACTTTTGTACCTCCTTATGGAGTTGTGAAGAAATTACCCACCATTGCCATTACACAGTTCCCGCCGTACCGATTCGATCTTTTCCTTCTCCCCCACCCCCGCGCGACTCGGCCCCCCTTCCGCCCCCCACCCGCGCCGCCCCTTCTCCTTCCTCCCACCCGCGTGCCGCCGGTCTTCTCCGCCCCCCCCCCCACCCCACCAGCGCGCCGCCCCTTCTCCTTCCTCCCACCCGCGCACCGTCGGTCTTCTCCGCCCCAACCCCATCAGCGCCCCGCCGGTCTTCTCCGCCCCCCCCCCCCACCAGCGCGCCGCCCCTTCTCCTTCCTCCCACCCACGCACCACCGGTCTTCTCCGCCCCCCACCCCACCAGCGCGCCGCCCCTTCTCCTTCCTCCCACCCGCGCACCGCCGGTCTTCTCCGCCCCCCACCCCACCAGCGCGCCGCCTCTTCTCCGCCCCAACCGCGCCGCCCCTCTTCTCCGCCCCCCACCCGCGCCGCCCCTCTTCTCCGCCCCCACCCGCGCCTGGGATGGACAAATCCGAAGATGCTAGGGCGGGCGGCCAGCGGCCAGGCCCCGCAGGCCAAGCTGTGGCCGCTGCTGGCCAGCCTGCAGCCGCCCAGGCCACTGCCAGGCATGCCATGGCCGGCGAAGAAGCCGCAGGTATGAAGCGTGCAGCACCGGCGAAGAAGAAGAAGGATGATCTGGTATGCTTGCATGCTTGTGGGCATATGTGATTGCTCTGTGATGATCATAGTCCATAACTGAGTGTGATCTTGTTAGAGGAATCGAATTTGAGCCCTATTGTTGATATTACTGTCATCTTGTTAACATGCTATACATCTGCTCTTTCCATAGCTGTATATGTTCCAGGTACCCCCTCCCACCTCTCAATTGTCCTTCATTTAGTGATTGGCATTACAATTGCAATTGTCCTCCATTTTAGTGATTGACACCATAAGCAAGCAGGGTCTGACAAGATTTTGTTGTTTCATTTGGACGACTGCAGGAGGTCCGCACATGTTCACTTATATGCTCGCCCAGCGGAAGAAGGCATTATCAAAGGCAAAAACTGCGTAATGCTGCTGATGAGCTTTCGAGAACATCTTGTGTGACCTCTGCACCTGATGGCTCACGTTTGCTAGTCTTTCAGTAGAAGTTAGTAGAGTGGGGAATGTTAGAATACAACTCTTGTCATGAATTGTCCAATATGTGTTGTACCAAGAATTATATTAGTCTTTCCATGGCTAAATGATTGATCCAGATCGCCAAACTTGGTGATGACTGCAGTACTATATATTGACTCTTTTTTACTTAATTAATTAAAGTTGGGTGATTTTCCATATTGATTCTTGGCTTCTTGTAGTAAACCATTTTTCTGTCACTGGAATAAATTCCCCGGAGTAGCAACTAGCAAGATTCAAGGAGGATACCATCACCATTTGCTTTAGGTTAATGTGCAGTGACTGTTCTTATCTGAAAAAAGATTAGATGAATTGTGAGGTAGTGAAAGGAGCTAAATGCATCTGTCCATTCAATGACTGAAGGATGGAATTATTTGATCAAAATATTTGTTTTTTGGTTTTCTCGAATAAATTAATTGCGATTATAATATTTTACATCATATTTCAATTGGCAACAAAAAAAATATTCAGTTACATATGCTCCGCACACATCAAAACATACACCAAACATCATTCAGGGGCACATTGGACCTTTCTCAGGGAAATCTCACATTCCTGGAGCTGGAGTTAGACTGCGTGCCAAACAGAACCACCTGCTCCAGGAACTCCACAGTGGAGCTGCTCCATGGTGGAGTTGGTGGAGCAGAGCTGGAAAAACTGGAGCAGAGCAGTCCCAAACAGGCCCTTAGCCGCGATCTCAATGGTGAGATGAGAGGTTTGCTTAGTGGGGAAGGCAAGGGAGCCCATAAAACGATAAGGATGTGTGGGTTCTTTTGGTCTTATGATTTATGATTTAAATATTTAAATTCTGGCTGTTTGTAAGAGGCAGTACACAGACAAAAATAGTTACATACAATTTTGATCGATACAGCTGAATTCAATACATTTTTTACTACAATTTTCCTACTGGCCCCGTCTTAGGAAAATGTACCGTTTAAAAGTTAATTACTGTAAACAGTACAAGCATAAGTCAACTTTAAGCCCAAAAGAACCCGACCGATGTCTCGGTCTCAGTGGGTAGTCTAGGGTCAGGGCTTAGTTGGGCAAATTGGGTCTGGCCCGAGCCCGTTCGTTACGGTATCCATTTTTGGATTCTGCCTTCTAGTTTTTTTATTTCATCTTTTTCCAGTTTTTGACCTTTTGGGCTTTTTTCCTTTTTTCCTGTATTTCTTTGCATTATCCGTGATGGGCTAACCTGTTTTTTTTTCCTTTTTTAAATTTAATTACACCAAAAAACCACCAGCAGATACAATGTAAAATAAGTTAGCCACAGTGCAAAATAAACCATAAACCACCCAAAAATTGCCCGAATGAGCAGGGTCAGACGGTGTCCTCAAGGTCGGCTTGTCACATTGGAGGGTCACCACCTAAGGAAAAAAAGGAAGAGGTGAGTATTAGGCTTGAGAACCGGTTAGGAGCAATAAAAAAGAAAGCGGGCCCACCTATTAGGTCATCATCGTCATGTTCGGTAGCCGGCAGTGGCGGACCTAGAGAAAAATTATAGTTAGAGTAGAGTCGGATATGAGTGAAGTCACAACTATAATTCACTCGTCTCCCCCTCTCACTCTATAAATAGGACCCCATATAAATGAGGAGGAGGAGGAGGAGGAGACTATTTTGTAACTCTAGACATCCATAATACACTTGTTCATCTATTCATACGTGATTCTCGTTTTGTCCCTTCACATCCTTGGCGGTCTCTAAATTCGACCATGTTTATAATGAGTATTTGACTGTACTTGTATTGTTCGTCGTCATATTCGATGACACACCCCATATTTATGATGAATATTTGGCTGTACTTGTGCTTTCATAACGAAGTTTAATTTTGAGTGTTTGCAGTTTGTGCTGTTGTTGGCGATATAACTAGTATTAGAGCCACGGTCATACACCCAAGAGCGGTATGACCAACCTAGGGCTGGCGGTCAGACCGACGGTGGAGCGACAATTGGACCAGCATGGGAACCGCAGCCTAACCGGCTAGGTGTGGTAGTACTAGTTCGTAGTTAGCGGTAGCTATTTTCTAGAGAGGTGTGGATTGAGTTGTGAGAAGCGGTATGATCGGCTGTGTAACAATGGTGCGACAGGTGTGGTTTGGGCGGTTTGACCAACATGGATGTCACGGTCAGACTGGTCCCCTGTTACTGAGAGAATTTAAGTCAGTTTGGTGTGGTATAATTGGCCATTAGTTGGCGGTCATACCGGCCACTATGGAGTTAGTTGAGTTGAGTTGGTTTTTAGGAGTGTGAGTCATGGCGTGAGTTCATGCATGTGTTGGTTTGCCAATGAGAGTCAAGCGCACATCAGTTGTGCTCAGATGGTTGCTTGGTCTTTGATGTGCAGGACGCTTGGTGATTGTTGCAGTCAATGGTAAGACCGAGGCTAGGAAAAGTGTCCTGAGGACATGGTGTGTCGTGTAAGTCTGAATGGAGTATCATCTCAAGCGAAGAAGTATGGGAGAAAAATAAGGATCGTGAGGAGGCAAATGTCTACATATGATGTGCCAATTAGACTTGTGTGTTTCAAGTGATGATGGTCCTCAAAGTAGGCGTACGATCTTGACACAAGTAATTAGGCATCACGAATTGTGGTATGTTGTGTGGGTTATCGGGTTACTGCATTTATGTGGTGTGATCCACTAAGAGTTGCTGATTAGGGTTTGGTGTGAGGCAAAAAGTCTCCACTATATAAGCCTTGTGTATAGGGGTACAATCAGATCGGATACTTCCCGACTGACCGATTGATTGAACCAATTCAGAGCAAATTTGGAGCATGAAACTAGATATTCGGGATTCTTGTCGGATTTTAGAGTCAGATCAGGATTGTTTTTATCAGATATGGAAACAGATTCAGGACAAAGGTATCCGTCAGATTCAGAGCTACCTGAGAATTTTGTTAGAGCTATCCGGCTAAATTCACATCGAATATCTGAATATTTGGATCGACCCAAAAGAAATGGTGAGGGGAAGAGAGCGTGGCTGGGGGGAGGAGGGCCACAGAAGAGGAAGATGGGCTACTACCCAAGTGGGACAGGATTGAGGGAAATGGGCTAAGGAAAATTCAGGGCCTGTTTGGTTGGTGCCTAACTTTGCCATGTCTAAACTTAGGCGATATGTGGCTGCCACAGAAAGTGTGGCTAACAAAATCGAAGCCACACTTGTGGCAAAGTTTGGCAAGAAACTGAGTCTATGACGTGTGGGGCCGGGTGCTAAGAAAGTGTGGCATGCCACAGTTACATCAATGAACCAAACAGCTATCTAAAAACTGTGACACGCCTAACTTGTGGCTAGGCAACTTCTGGTCATGAACCAAACAGGTCCTCAGTCTATGGGAAAAAGAAAAGGAATGATTTTTGAATTAAAGAAATTATTACGAAGATGAGCCATTTTTGTCGGAGCTATCCCAATACATTGACGCGTGGAAGACGAGCAGACTGTGCATGGTAGCAATGGCCCTTTCCGTCAGTAGCGGATTGCCATATTGGTATATAGTCTCTGATAAAAAAACACTTTGACCGCTAAATTTTTATTACAATATATTTATAAAATCTAATAAAATTATAATATTATGAAAGTACTTTTTAAAATATTTACAGATGTGAGTTTATGTATCCAATATAAATATTTAAAAATATATCGATGGCCAAATTTTCAAAAACCTAACTGCATGTATTCCAGAATGGCGTATTTTTTACTAGAGGGACTATATCATTAATTCTTCATAGAAAGGGTTTTTATATAATTTTTTACTTGCCTAAAAATATGTCCACCGCTTTCCTCTCAAATCATGTTTTCCTAATACTTCGATAAAAAAATCATATAATTGACGCTGGCAAATATAAATACTGAACATGTGAACATATTCAAAATTACCTAAGGAGCACTTTTGTACTTAAAATTAACAAATCTACTGCACTTTTAACAAATACGAAGATCATCCTACTGGATATGGTAGTACAATGGCCAATCACCTGTACGCCCATGCAAATAAGCAAGGCATTGGACAGTCTAACGTCAACCATAGAAAGCTGAGAACTTTTGGTAGCCGTTTTCATTTGATTTTTGTATATAGTCATAGATACTTAGACCAGTGTGTAGTGTAGAAAGCTGCAACCAAGCAGCACCCTTCACACTTCCACAGTACTCCATACGACCGATCGGAAGCACCACCTCGACATCCGGGGGGCTCTCCTACTCTTCTAAAGGTTCGCCCATGCCACTCCACTGTCCTCGCTCCCCGTAGAAGGCCTTCTCGAAGCTCTGCAGGTACTCCGGCTCGAGCGCGAACAGCACGGACACGCCGTCGTCCTTGTCCGGGCCCTGCGTCACGTACGCCGTGCCGCTGCCGAACATCTGCGCCGGTGCCACGAACCCGGGGCGTCCCCAACCGAAGTCGGCGTCGTAGATGGGCATCCCGAGCCAGCTGACCACCCACAGGTCCGTCTCCGGCATGAACTGCCCGCGCGCCGCCTGGCTGCCCTTCTCCGACTCCAGCTCCAGGTAGTCGATCACCGACCGCACGAACGCGTCGTCCACCCGCGCCACCGCCGACTTGATCCGCTCTGCCACGAACCCCAGCGGCTGCGACAGCACGTCGCCGACCCGCACGGTGACGAGGTCGCGCACGATGGCGTTGCCGAAGTAGTGCGCGGGCAGCGGCGGGCGCAGGCGGTGCCGGATATTGGCCGGCACGCGCAGCCGAGTCTCGGCGTCGGGCGGGAGCCCGCGGGCGACGCACATGGCGCGCCACAGGTGCGCGGTCACCGCGCAGTACGTGGACACGCCCGGGGCGCAGCCGCCCTTGATGTCGGCGAGGAGCTTGGGCGGGACGTCGTAGACGCGGGTCACGAACGGGCGCGGATGGCCGTTGAGGTAGCTCGGGGAGTAGACCGGGTGCTCGAAGGGGACGTGCGGAGGGGAGCGCGCGCGGAGGAGGGTGCGCTCGTGGGACGGCGGGGACGCGGACGCGGACGTGGCGTCCAGGCCGCGCGCCAGGGCCGTCCACGTCCGGATGAACTGGAACGCGCCCGCGCCGTCCATCGTCACGTGGTGCATGCCCGTGCCGACGGTCACGCCGCCGCACTTCAGGAAGGTCACCTGCAAAACAAAATCCACGTGTGATCTAAGCTCACATTAAGTAACTGAAAAATCAGCTAAATTGTTCGTTCTATTTGTTCTCATTCGCATCAGCGGTTCGCCCAGAGACAAAACTCTTTAGTTTTTCAGAGCGCGAAGGTCATTCGTGCTACATGATGCAGCCGCCCAGCTTGGAACTGTTCTATACGCTTCTGATGTTACCATGGTTACGAAAATAGGCCGAAAATCACTGAAAATTGGTTCTACCTGTCACCTCCGGTTAGACTACAAATCGGTCTCAAATATTGTATTTTATGCTTTATATTGAGTTAGCCTGATTTATGATTGATTTAGACCAAATTCAGTGATTTTTTAGGCCTGAAAACTACCAAAATTTTCCGAAAATAGGTCAAACCGGTCCTGCTGGACCTCATAGTAAAAATTTAAAACCGATTTTGTTTTCCCTAGATGTTACACGATAACCCCACTAATAGCATTACTCGCTTAAAGCACAAGGCAATAATAGAATACAATACTTCTCTAAATTGTCAAAAATGGCGAGCTAGCGATACACGCGATGAAACACCCTCCTGTGTTGTTCTCTCAGGACGACACAGGAGGCAACAAGGAAGCGTCGAGAGAAACTCACACCACCACCTTGTCACCTCGCCGCCAGCGGTGGCGGGGCCTTTCACAACTTATTCTCTCCCTCTCTCTTCCCCCTTCTCTCTCTCAGATTCGCCCTTTGTGCTTCAGATCTATTGACGCCGCCGCTACGGGGGCCACTGCCGCTCGATCTAGGCGCCTCGTCGCCAGGTGCCTAGTCATGGTAGAGGCCTTTGTGTGTGCAGTTTGGTCTGATTCCTAACTGAGGCAAGCCGTCGTTGGTTAGTGTGTCATCCCTTATGTTGCGGTATTAGTGGAGGGGTCGCCTCCTCTTGTTCTTGAAATTGTCTTCCCAGTCGTCATGTGGTTGCATCGCGCTAGTTGTGGTCCCATATGCTTTCGTTGTTGCTTGTCATGCTGGTTGTTGCCATTCGGTGTAGTTGGTGCTAGCGTAGTCATTGATGGGTTCACTCTATAGCTATGGTATGGCTGCTACAGTGGTGAGCACCATAGTGTTCTCAGCTACATCTTAAGCCCTGCAAGAGTCGTGGTTCTCTAGTTTTGTGCTTTTTCCCCATGGATTGTTAGCTCTAGGCTTCTTTGGTTCTCTAATTTTGTGCTTTTCCCTTTGAAAAGTGCTTGCCTTATTGGGTGTTTTGGTAGAAGTTCCACGTTTGAGACTCCTTCCCGGTGTTGGATTCCCCCTCCTGAGGCCGATGTTGGTGTATCTTCTTTGGAACCGGTGTTTTCTCTTCTTCTTAAAATAAACTAGCCTCATAGGCGCGGCGACACGCCGTGCCAACCACCGTGTGTACCGAAGTAAAAGAGACAATAATTCGTGAGGAGCTTTTTTTAAAAAAAATCGAGGGCACATGTGTATTTTTGAAAAAGTTTAAGGTTTTTTCTGTAAAAAATTGAGGGCCTCTACGTAAATAAAAGGGCATGTACGTAAATAAACGAGGACCCGTACGTAATTTAGAAAACCGCGGGGCGCTATCCTGCAAAGTGGAGAGGGAAAAATTAGCAGGGACCTTTTCGTGAGGAAAAAGGACCTTTACGTAATTTTTGAAAAGTTCAGGGAAATCGGCTCCCCCAGCCGTACGCGAATCCCCAGCCGTACGCGAATTCGGCCGCCACGCGCCGGCCGAGGGAGCGCTGGGGGGTGACGTGGGGGGCTCTCCTGCGCGGAACCCCCGCTTTGTATACTGGTAAGATGTCAGAACTCTTATCCTTGGTTTAAAAAAACAATGGTGAGCTAGCTTCTCATGTCGTATTGCCTTTTCTTTGTATAAACGGTTGGCAGTTAAAAGCCATTCGCTTTCAAAGCCTGCATCACGTCACGACGGCAGCTAGTCCCTTGTTTCAGCCTTGAAAAACACAAAGATTATGGATCTCTTCTTTTCGGTTTCGGGTTTTAACTTTTTTTTTATAGTAATTAGGTTTTAAACAGAATATTTTTTCAAGATAAGATCTATAAATTAATTGCAATAGACATCGTATCGATTTCATCTATATTAGCCAAACCACACGGAAGTTTCTCTTACTCTATATTCTCTCTCACAGCGTCTTTATCAGCTGTTACTATTTATCAGTCAAAGTTAAAAATTATTAACTACAGCCCAAAAGATCATGTCTATATCATACTCTCTCATAATAGGCAGCTATCGCGGGTGGCTCTTCGTAGCATCTCCATACTCCATAAGTCCATATGGATGGCCGCCACGCAGGCGGCTGCCGATAAAGATTCAGCTGATTAACAGATCAACATTACTGTCACAGTCTTGGAATGAACCCAGCGTGGCATGCCTTATCTGCCTTTTTCGATTTGGCTCAGATCACACGATCAATGGCGACGGTACCCTGACGCCTCTGGCGATCTGAAGATCGCATTTCATCCGGGCACGTCGGCAAGCGCATCCTGGTCCGGGAAGGATGGACTCCGGGGCGCTTTCCGGGAGCTAAAGCAAAGCCGTCGCATTCGATCTAAGCGACAGGGCGAAGAGGAGTGACGGGGCACCACATGCCGATCTCAGATTAGGATCAGGTGCAATGGCTCCTGTACGCAGACAGCCACACGAGAAGAAAATCAAAGAAAGCTGACGCACAGCGGATTTGGAAGGACAAAGGATCACTTGGACAAGTACACTACTAGACAGTAGGAAGAGGAGCCGTTTACCAGAGCATACTAGTAGCCCCGACCGTTTTGACTTCTGGCTTATTTTTTACTATTTTTAAATTTCGTCTTTTTCTGATTTTTTTTATTTTTTAAGCCTTTTTACCGGTTCTTTTTTCCCGTATTCGTTGGCATTACACGTGATGGGCTAACCCGTTTTTTTCTATTTTTAAAATTTTTAAATTTAATTATGCCAAATAAGCCACCTTCAGATACAGTGTAATTTCAGCCAGCTACAGTGAAATAAGCCATAAGCCACAGCCCAACCGATCACTACCTAGGTCTGATGGAATAGGTTTTTGCTTATGTCTTTTTTTAGCTGTGGTTATAACTTTTAGCTATTGTTGATAATTTTTTACTATATTTTTTAAAATAATAATGTATATTAAAGACGCTAAAGCGGATGACGTATATACCAGCGCACTCGGGAAGCTAAGACATGTCGAAAACTCAAAAAGAACGGTGCCATAGCGTGCAAAAGATGGCTTCTATTCCAAAGGGTCCGAGACAAGGCATCCTGAATTGCTGATTTGGACTACATGAGCGACTACTACTGGAAATTTTGAGCAATGAAGGGAAATTTCTGAGAAGTGCTAGTAGTTGCACTTTGCACCATTAGCAGGGAATCTCTTCGTCTCAACAATTTTGTACGTTCCTGCCTATTTTATCTCAGACAGGACAAAAATCGAGGGCCCATACTGCACATACAATGATACAAAACAGAAACCCAGTAGCTCGCACCTTCCGGCTGAAAAAAAAGACTTAGCCAAGACAGTCAAGCTCAGTATGGATCTAGGTAGAGTATGATCCCATTAAATTTGACACGACTAATTTAAATAAGCTATCGTGTCATACTGTATCTGTTTTTTTAACCCAGACATAATACAGAGAGATCGGACCGTGTTAGACTGATTCGAGCACGTTTAGTCAAACGGGCTATCAATGGCTCGTTGATTTTACTGCTAATCATAAGTAATTTTATTGTTAGCCACAAGTAATTTTACTGTCAGTCGTAAATAATTTTACTATAAAATCATTTAAAACATAAATAATTTTACTACCAATCCTAAGCACGGTATACGTAGTTGGATCAAGTGCCCTAATCAATTGGCTTAAGCTTCTGGCTTCCGGCTTATTTTTCACTATTCACAAATTTCGTCTTTTTCTGAATTTTTGGCTTTTTTTGTGCTTTTTTGCCGGTTCTTTTTTCCGTGTTTGTTTGTATTATACGTAATAGGCAAACATATTTTTTATATTTTTTGATTTTTTTTAAATTTAATTATGCTAAATAAGCCTCTGTCAGTTACAGTGTTTTTTTCAGCCAGCTACAGTGCTTTTAGTCATAAGCCAAAAAAAGCCTAACTGATCACCATAGTATTGCAAATTTACTGTTCTTGCTATATCAAACAAACTGATAGTACGGGCCTCAAGCTGACAAGATAGGCCGGCCTCGGCCGTTTGGCCAGGTCTTAACCAAAAGGAATCTTCCCGGTGAAAATATCTTACCGGGAATCGCCAAGAACGTCGTGCTGTCGCGATCAAGGCTGATTCGGACGCCGGGACAAAACCACGCCGAAAGCGTTCGTATGCGCGTGCGTGCGTGCGCACGCCCGTGTTCTGCTTCTTCGACCATCCGCGAAGCGGGTCGCCGCCGTACGCCGTGCCGTTCTCCGCGCATTAATGGGAGTGTTTGACAAGACGCGAGTGGCGGTCAGGATCACGGGCGTCGCGTACCAGCTTCTCGCTACTGCTAAGATCGGACGTGCTAAGTCATCTCATCTCGTAATGGACAGTTCACAGGTGGTTACACCTACACGGACCGGCAATTAGTGAGCCGTCCTGTGCTGGAAGAAAGCAATCGCTGGCCCTAAGAAATGGTTCTAGAAGCCTAGGCAGAAAAATCAACTGCTGTTTTTGCCAGCACCTCCGTTGAAGTTTGCGGTCCATTGTCGGTTTGGCTTGCACACAAAACACCCCTATGTTTTTTTTTTTGAAAAAATGAAGTTTATGCAGTTGTGTCGGAGGACTTTAAACCTCGTCTAAGGTCATTAGCGGATTAGCCTACTTCCTAGTTCCTCACCATATCTATATAAGTAAACAACCTATAAAATTTAAAACATCTTTATTTTGAGGGTAAAAAATCTCACAATAATCCTAAAAGAAAAATTCTAAAAATTATCACATTAATAAAAAAAGAAACATCCACATATTATCAAACTACAACAGTACAGATTAATCATATATATATTAGAGTTATATAGCAAATATAATTATATTTTAATTATTGACAATAATTATATCATAATATTTAGCCGTACAATTAAGTAAATAAATCCGCTAATTATATTAACCCAAACACGATTTTAGGCTAAACAGGTTAACTAAGTCTTAGTTTTTAGGAAAAGACGATCGCACGAAAATGTTCTGCACTAAAAAGAACGGGGAGAACGGTTTTCTCGTACGACGTTCATGTACTATTGTCAATATCAAATATGCCCCAAGATTGATATAAAATTTCAAATTTCAAATCAATATCTTATCTTCTAATAATTTTAATGTCTTTACACATATCACAAAGCACTCAGTCAAAGCACCTCTTTCATTTTGAGAGTAAGAAAATTCCATAATAATCTTTAAAAAATCATAGAAATTCTCACATTAATTGAGAAAAAAGAGAAGCATCTTAACCACTTAATTTGGTGGGATCAGATTATAATAATGCAGACTAATCATTTATGGATATTAGAGTTATATAGCAAATACAATTGTATTTTAATTATAGACAATAAAGATGTATAAAAAATAATTATATTTTAATATCTAGCCGTACAATTGCACGGATAAATCCGCTGGTTATATAACCTAAACATGATTTTAGGCTAAATAGTTTGAGTTTTAGCTTTTAGGTAAAGATGATCCGCACGAAAATGTTGTACACTAAAAAGAACGGGGAGAACGGTTTTCTCGTATGACATTCGTGTATTATTGTCATTATTAAATATGCCTTAAGATTGATATAAAATTTCGAATTTCAAATCAACATCATATCTTCTAATAATTTTAATTTAATGTCTTTACACAAATCACGAAGCACTTAGTAAACATAGTCATATACACATGGACTTGCATTTCTCGCCATTGACATATCCTTCCTAAAATTTCGCAGAATTGTGCTCCTAGCAGCCCCCCCCCCCCCCCGACCATCCAAGTCGTCGACGAGAGCACACAGTGCCTATCTAATTAAAAGGGTTTGTTGTTTTAGACTACATCTTATAGTTTTTTATTATAATTTATTAATATTATAACCAAAAGAAGCAAAAGAGCAAAAAGGTGTTGGAAAAGAAAAAAAAACAGGGCCATTTATCTGTTCCGGGACGTCCAGCGAGCGCGGGGGCCGCCGACAATTGATGGGAATTGATTTCCTTATAAAGCACGTCGACACGTCCTCGAGTTTGCGCCAATGCACCCCGCCAGCGTCGATCGGTCCCGGTCGAAACTAAAAAGCGACTGTACTCTGTTCCTTCTCAAAAATTCTTGTTAAAAAATCTCGTACTAGCTACCGTTCAAATAGCAAAGGTTCTATATATATCGTACTTTGCTCGAAAGTCTGTCTAATATTTTAAAGTTTAAAGGTGTGTTTGATTAGTGTCCAAATCAACCTTACCAAAATTGAGCTAGCCAAAATTTTAGTTGGGGTTTTGGTTATCCACAATTTGGCTAAAGATGGGCAAAAAATATATAGAGGATCATCATAAAGCTTTAGGCTTGCCAAAAAATTGACAACCATCCAAACAAATGTCAAATTATTAGAGCTAGCCAAATTTTGACAAGGAAAATTTAGACACTAACCAAACACACCTTTAAACCAGTTATTGGACATCTTGAACTTTTTAATCCTGTGCATTTAACCATCAAGGTGGTTTCAGTATTGCCACATGGCATCATGGCTGGGTAGTTTTGCCAATGAATTGACTAGCTGGCTAGGGTTGGGTTGGTCAATGGAGTCTGTAGACTTACATGGGAGTCACTTACTTAGATAGATGGGCTTGCCCCGGACGCCTCACTAAGATATTACCAAGAAAAAAAAAATCGAATATTCCTGTATTCGGCGAATCCTCTCTTCTGAATTCAGCTATGAATTTGACAAACACTGTCCGATATCAATTCAGAATCCGAGAAAAACCTATCGGATGCCGATTTCCTTCCTGGAATTCGCTCTGAATGGATTCGGCCGGTCAGTTGGGAAAATATGAGCTCCCTTCCACCCCTACCAACAAAGCACGGCTAGCAAGGACGAGCATCTGATTCTTTTTTTTTTCTATTTCTTCTATGCAAATGGAGATAGGACAGGATATATTCCATGCCCACACTTGTTTTCTTGACCAGACCAACAAAAATGGCTAGCAAGGCCGAGCATCTGATTCTTTTTTTTTCTATTTCTTCTATGCAAATGGAGATAGGATAGGATATATTCCAGATATATTCCATGCCCACACTATTGTTTTCATGAACCCAAATTACTCGTATATTGTCATATTGGGATAATCATTCATCCAATCAATAATCGACACGTCTTATGCCCTTAGAGAAGCGCCCTCCCGTCCGGCCCCTGTGTCAGCGTCTCCTTTGTCTGTTAACGACACGTCACTGTCAGAGTGGACCCATGATATCAGGGTCCCACCCGACAGTGAGGGATAGTTAAACTGCCGTCGGTTGCAGCTCCCTGTCCCTAACGAGACCTTCCCAAGTTTCGACCGACGTGCCGCGCGCACACAAAAATAATTTGGAAGTAAAAACGGGAAAATTAACCCCCCAAACAGAGTGAAATTAATTAAGTCAAAGGTGTGGTGATGGAAGTAAGTTACCTGGACCATGGCGAGCACGCAGGGCGGGTCGCCGGAGGCGGCGAAGGGGACGAGCAGGCGGCGCGCCTCCGGCGAGGGCTCGAAGTCCTTGAACATCTCGTCGCCGGTGAAGTCGGCCCGGGCGACGACGAAGAGCGCGCCCTCGCCGTTGCAGTCGATCTCGAGCCGACCGCCTTGGCCCACCGCCAGCCGCCCCGCCAGCGGGTAGAACGTCACCAGCGCCCTCGCCAGCGCCTCCCGCAGCCTCTCCGGGTCAAAGAACCCCTCCTTTCCCACCTCGTCGCCGCCGCCGCCGGGGGACCCCGCCCCCGTGGGAGCCGGGTAGTAGTAGACGAGCGGCGTGTGCGTCTTGGGCACGGCGAGGTCGAGGTTGGAGAGCCACAGCGCGTGCCGCGGCGTCGCCTCGCTCGGCGCCACCAGCGTCGTCTCCACCACCTCCACCTTCATCTTCCCCTCTGTTCCTTGCTTGTGTTGGGTTTGGGAAGCTTCTCTCCTTGTGTCTATAAATAGGGGAGGGAAGGAGAGGAGGTTAATTTAGTGGAGGTTTTACTTACCGGCTGGCAATTAATTAATTAACAGTGGTGGCTAATTGGTGTCACGTGCCATGTCCCCGACAGGAAGTGTTATTCTGATCGGGGATTACCGGGTGAGGGCGGCTCTGTCTATGTTCTTTTAAAGTGATTTTTTTCATTTCTCTCACTTTAGAGAGAAGGTAAAAGATCACTGTTATATTATACATCATGCTTCTTTTGTTTATGTCTCATATATATACCTTTTTTTGTTTTTTTAACTGCTCGTGTGCTTCTTTTAAAAGCAACTGCTTTCAATCACTACTTATTTATTTTTAATAAAAAATAATCAAAAATAGCTGGGTGATCGGTTGGACTTCAACTTTTAGCTTCCGGTTTATTTTTCACTATTCATAAATTTCGTCTTTTTCTAAACTTTTAGCTTTTGTTGAGCTTTTTTGCCGGTTCTTTTTTTCCATATTTGTTTGTATTATATGTAATGGGCTAACATATTTTTTTAATTTTTTTAAATTTAATTATGCTAAATAAATCTCTGTCATCTACAGTGTTTTTTTAGCCAGCTATAGTGCTTTTCAACCATAAATCACAAAAAAATAAGCCCAAATCATCACCACCAAAATACATCCGTTACCGCAAATACGAACTTTACCCTTAGCTACGCTTGCAGACAACGTACCCTTAACTACGCTTTCAGACGTACTGTCGTAAGTGACGAGTAGCTTTCCTGCAGTAGATTTTGTGTTTCTTTAGTTCTTTCTTGTCTCCACGTTTTGTGCCTTCACGCTGCTTCCTACTCTGGTGATCCTTTTTGTGTTACTTCCCATACGTTTTAATTTGATTTGACCCAAACCATAGCTAATGTCATAGAGCGAGCGAAACTATGGGTGATGTGGCTAGGCCCAGGGTGCAAACAGATCCGAGCTTGAGGGAGCTAGACTAAACTCATAAAACGAGTAGGCCCAATTTGAATCCAGCTAGATATCGAGCAAGAGAGTAGAGAGTAGACGTGCAACGGAGCGAATACGAATGCATATCGTTTTATCTTGTATCCTGTTTTATTTTTTTTCTTGGAGTTAAAGTCGAACATGAATAATACCGGATATATATTTCTCCATTCCGTATCCGTTCGATAATCTTTCGGACGATCAATCAGACGGAAATTATCTGCTTCTTTGCAAAGGACATTGGATAGTGTGGTACAATCAGAGCGAACATAAAGAGATTAATTACTGAGATGTTGAAGGAAAAACACTCAGTACTCCCACTTGTTTAGATATAATAATCTATATATATGTTATTTTGTTCCTAGGTGAAGTCATAACAGACTTTCTCATATCACTTGACATACGGATATCACATATCATGTATTCTATTCTATATTTTTTTCTCAGAGTCAGACACAGATATACCGGATACCCATCTACTCCTTTCATATTCGTTCCGTATGTCTTCGGTCGGTCGGATGAACAAAAATTATCCGCTCTGCTTTTAGCTTGTCGCTCATACTTGGCTCGTACCGAGCCCAAGCTGACGTTGAGCGAAATATGAACAGTGAAAAATTTACTGACCAATATTGATTGGAAATAACTACCAAAAAAACTCATGCCAAACCAAACGAAGTGGCCAATGATCGGCAACTACAGCTGAGTTGTGATGGCTATACTTTGGCCATGCTAGTCAAACGTCGATATGTAGAAGACTTGTCAAAATCCTAGTAAATGTTAGATTAGTACTCCAACATCTTAACTCGTTTTCTTGTCAATTCATACTAACATTTTCTTTTTGCGGGGACAAGTCTTGCTGGAGCACGAAAGGTAAAGGTAACTGCCGTGCAAAACTGGACATGTACCGTAGAGTCAGTCATGCACCATGGGACAGATGCGTCGACAGTGGACTAATCCGAGATCGATGCACTCTGGTATGTACAATGTAAGATGTTTATATATATGAATACTTAAAAAGAGATAATATAGTCATATCATCAAGCACCTATACAAAAGTTATTTCCTCCAATGCAAGTATCTCTTTCGTATGTGCTTAGATACTATATTATCTATTAATAGATATAATTATACACATAAGCACCTACTAAGTACTGATGCTTAAGCTTATTTAAGCATCGATGCTTCAAAATAAGCACCTTATCTATTCTATGTGGTAAGAAAAATCAGTTTTTCATTGCTAAGTATCTCTTTAAGCGTCCGTGTTGTACATGATTGGGAGGGACACACGAGTCACTGTACGATCGACGGTTAGAGGATACTGTCGAGTACCGATCGATCGCCCAGCAAGTTAGCCGTGATTCCCCTGGCGTGCCAGCCCGGCCATCTCCAAACGTGCAGACGATCCGCACAAGATCAGCAATAGTTTGAAGCAACGAACCTCGCACACCGCGCTCAGAAGACGCATCTTACGAACACCGGCTGCTATTGCAACTTGTATTTGTGTATACACACTGTATGCCAGGAATCTAATTACCGAATAGATTTGTGCACCGCGTTGTCGATCCCGTTCCATCTCCGGTACTCCGTATAAAAGGACCTGCTTAATCATCGCTGTACTGTAAAACTCTATAATTTTTTTTGGAAAACTGATCATTTGCCCCATATTTATATCTGCCATGGCCCAGCGTTGTTGGTTCCATTCCATCTCCAGTACTCCGTATAAAAAGGACCTGCTTAATCATCGCTGTACTATAAAACTCTATTTTTTTGGAAAACTGGTCATTTGCCCCATATTTATATCTGCCATTGCCCATTTGGTAAGTAGCGGTAGGATCCGATAGGCAAGAAGGGGATAAATGGTGCATTAATTTTTTTATCAAAAAATTCACTTATCCTTTACTCTACAAACTTGCGAATATTAAGATAGAAATTCTATTTGAAAACCAGAGAAACACAGATCTGAGCGCGACCTAATGAGAAATCAACGTGGTAGAATTTCAACTACTAGCCGGAAATCAACGTGGTCGGAATTCGACTACCGGTTGAAAATAAATTGTGGTCGGAATTCGACTGTCAATCGGAAATCAACGTGGTTGAAATTTGACTCTAGTGATCGACGACCAGAGAGCGGTCGAAAATCAACGTAGTCAAAAACCAACGTGGTCGAAAACCAGCGTGATCGAAATTCGACTTGAGTGGTCAACGACCAGAGATTGGTCGAAAACCAACGTGGTCGAAGCCAACGTAGTCGACGGCCAATGTGGTCGAAATTCGACTCGAGTGTTCAACGACCAGAAAGTGGTCGAAAACCAACGTGGTAGAAAATCAATGTGGTTGAAGGCCAACGAGTGGTCTAAAACCGACGTGGTCGAATCAGGTCAAAATATGACCAGTGAGTGGTCGAAAACCCAACGTGGTCGAAAACTCAGGAACAGAGAAGATTAGTTTACTTTCAGCACAATTTCAAAACGAAACATGATGAAACTTTTGATCCGTAAATCCAAATGATATGAAACTTTGCTGGAAACTTCTCTAGGGTATTGTGAACCTATTCCAATAAAATATTATGAAAATCATGGTCAAAGTTGAGACCTTTTTCAGTTTGTTGGAATGTTCTACCAAAACCGAGTCAAAAATCAAAATCGGTGAATACAACTTGCTCGTGGATGGATGATGACCAAGAAGGGTCTAGATGTATTCCCACATGTCACAACAAGTTAGAACACCAAAGAAATCAACTCAAATTCTCCCGATCAAGAAATAACACTTTTAGCCCAAATCAAGCAAAACCGAGTTTTTTCGATAAACTAGCTATCAAAGTGCCTATATGAGTGGAGATAGCTTCCCAGGGGTAATCTCTATCTCTTACATGTTCTTGGCACAGCAAGACCAAGAAAAAAAAGGAGAGAACAAACCAACCAAATCAGGAGAAAATCAATCAAAACAGGATGAATCTATAGATATACACAAAGATTGATGTATTGCTTACTTGAGATAGAAAGTTTCACAGTCACTCTAGCTTGGACGACAAAGAGCATACCAAGTGCTTCACTCTCAAACCCTAAACCTAAAAAAGAGAGCACATGAGAGAGGGGTTGGATGGCTAACCCCACATGTCTCCATCCCAACACCCTTTTATAGGTAGGCAATCAACCACCTATACTTCTTAATGAATCCTATCCGCTATTAAAATGGGAGAAATTTGTTAACTCCACACACACGGGATTTACTCTCACAAGTTCACTTATGCACGATTTTCAAAGCATATAAGTGTGCATCCGCTAAATCATTAGCCTTGATCCGCCTTGATCAAATCAGCTCTACCTTGACGTAAATCACTCTCCAATGCATCGCCCATGCGCTATAGTTTTGATCCAAGATGGTTTCTAGCATTTTGATCAAACTACCAAAATAACCTTCCTTGCTCCGGTTATCACCAACCAATGCAAGCAATCGTCATGCTTGCCACGTGTAGGTGCACCACTAGCTTGCCACGCATCGCCAAGTGGCTTTCGTCCTGGTTCCATTGAACCACGGCTCACTTAGCCCGTGCAAGCTACATGGCTCCTTCCTGCCATTCGAATTCAGCTTCAACATTTCTCATATTTCTCGTCCCATGCTTGAGCTCACGATCTCACCCGACATCCTCGACCGTTTTGGGCATCAACTCCTCTATGAGCCTAGCACTGATCCTTGTTGTTGACCACGGTTGACTTCAAGCTACCCTACACATCCAAGACAAAGAAATTATTTTCAAGCACAAGTTCTTCATAATTTAATCTACATTAGTTAAAGAAATTATTTTTAAACACAAATTCCTCACAACTTAATCTACATTAGTCAAGACATACATCATGCAAGCTTAATCAAGCCTACCGTAGCATGGCAAGCACCCTTCATTACCTCACCTTCACTAGGCCTGACATCACATATACCATGCACAGATTTACCTTCACATGCATGATCCATGTGACGGCCATCTTTCTTTGGTGAAGCGTGTGCTAAGATACATCAAGCGCACTCTACGCTATGGTCTTCAACTCATTTCATCTACTTCACACACCCTGGTCACCTACACCAACGCCAACTAGGGCGGCTACCCTGACACATGGTGTTCCACGTCAGGCTTCTGTCTTTTCTAGGTGAGAATTTGGTGTCTTGGTCGTCTAAAAGAGAACCTACCATCTCTCATTCTAGTGCTGAGACCAAGTACTGCGCTTTGTCTAATGTCGTCGTCGAAGCAAGCTGGGTGCGACAACTTCTACAGGAGTTGTGATGACCTCTTCTACGCGCTACCATTGTCTTTGTGACAATGTTAGTGCTGTTTACATGTCTGCCGGTCCAGTTCAACATCAACACACGAAGTATATCGATATCGACTTGCACTTCATCCGTGATCGAGTCAGCTTGGGGGAAATTCGGGTTCTTCACATTCCCTCGTCAGTGTAGTTCACCAACATCTTTACCAAAGGATTGTTGTCATCTCTCTTTCTCGACTTCCAGTCCAGTCTCAACGCCCGTAAACTTCCCCTTGTGATTGCGGGGAAATATTAGTTGAACATATCTTGACTTGTATTCTAAGTATGTGCATAGATAGAAACACACCGAACTATATCTCTAATGTCTTTGTATATGGTTGTATATCGGTTGTAGCGATTTTATCCCATACAACTAATCCACGATGTCCTATAAATATATGATCAGTGGAATGCCATATGTGTGGCTTCTCCCAAACTTACAATGCTCTTGTCTCATTTTATATGACCAAAGGCAAGTGGTGCACGCATGAAGGTTTTTTTTTTTGCAGAAATTGTTATGAGTTGTACCTTGCATGCGGAATTTGATTGCGTGATCAGCAGCACCTATTGGTGAATCTCACTAGCACTCATCGAAAGCTCAAAACTTCAGATGCACCATTGGAGTTCGACTGGTCGAAGGGAAAGTTTCTCCAAGGGGCTGGCCGATCCAAACTAGGGGCAAGGATCCGACTGTGGCAGCAGAACGCAATGCCCTGTTGTTACGCACAAGTTAGCGCGTCCACGTCCGAGCTGCCTCGTGCGGACGAACAGTCGAAGGCTGGAAAATTGAGCTGTAGCGCGGCGATCTTGCGTGAACTCCGGCACCTTTCGCCTAACATCACTGTGTCGATCGTACGAGTTGAAAGGCGCGCGATTGGCTCGTTCGTGCGGCTCCATTCCCATTAATGCGGACGTGCGGGGACATGGTACGTACGGGTGGACGAATCCACACCAATCCATGGTACTGGGACGACTGGCGATCATGGACGGCTGTTACCTTTAATATATCTTTATATTATTTATATATAAAACTGTAACTTATATAATAAGTTACCTATAATAGCCTCACATAATTAATAAGTTGTCTATACAACTCGAAAGGTGGCCTGTGCAATTACGCGTGGCCTGTGCAATTACGCGGGCATCATTTTTAAAACACATTTTAAATAACTTGATAATATATATGTAATTTTGCCTTTCAAAAAATAGATATAACATTTTTTCTCTTACCTCCGTAACACATAAAATTCTTGATTTACAGGTAGTTGGCATATGTTATTATACATATCCTAAGTTGTGTGGCAGCATGTATATGGGAATAACCGCCCGCAGAGGCACGCCCCATCGCCCGTGCCGTCGTGATCGTAGAAAATAACCGAGCGCGTACGTATCAAGCGACCGGGCGACGGAGCGGAGTATCAAGCGCTTCGGACCGTACCACTAGATTGGGCTATTCTTGTAATGGCTTCTAAAAGCGGTTTTTAATTTTTGTTATAATATCTAACTTTTAAATGGGGTATTTTTTTTCAAGACGAGATCTACAAGTTAATTGTAGTACACGTCAACCAAAATCGTAAACGAATATCTCTCTCCGTAATCTTTGTTGCAAACCACTAAAACTTAAAAATTTCAATCAAAAATCATAACCCACAATCATCAGATCCCAAAGCCAGGACTTGGAAACTCAAATCCATATGCTGATATTTGACAGCGTGTACAAACTCCTCCGAGTCCGGTCCGACGACAACTCCTGTTGTCTGTGCCCATTCTAAAAAAACAACTCCTGTTGTGTGTTGGGTCGACATCGATGCCAGTCCTTGGCAAAAGTTGATGCGGTTTGTCCAATTTTGCAATGGGTTGTCTGGATCTTGAGTTCTTTTTTTCCTTTTTGCGAGATTGGGTCTTGAGTTTAAAGAAAACCAGATTTGGTTAAAGTAGCTCTAGAGTCTGCTATCTAAAATATTGTTTGGTTAGAGTAGAAAAAAGTTTTCCCAAAACTCACAATTCGCCTCGCAAAAAAAAAAATCATAATCCTGCATAATCCTTTGCGGATTCGGCCCAGTTACCGACCCGTTCGCTGACTTTGGTGCCCAACCATACCAGGCCGTGCCGGTTCGCGCCGTGGCCCGTGGTGGACTTGTGGGCCGAGTTTTGACACAAGATTTGGGCCGTCCTGGCCCGACCCGTCATCACATTCGTTAATCGTCGTGTCGGCAAAATTGTCAACGCCATGCCTTCGGATACTACAGCTTATGGCTTTTGACTGTGGCTTATAGTTTTTGGACTATTTGTACGAGAGATTACAGAGTAACAGAAACTCACGTATAGTTTTTGCCAAGTTGGTAAAGCATGTACTACAATTAATTAGTAGACCCTATCTTGAAAAGATACTCCGTTTAAAAGCTAGTTACTGTAGAAAAGCTAAAAAACAGCTTTTAAAAACTGAAAAGAACAGGGCCGACTTCTAGCTCCGATCCGAAGGAAACAAAGCGCCAGCTTTTCAGTTCGCACAAGGAGCTTTCCATGGCAGGGAGGAATGCTTCGACAGCCCATTCTTGGATGCATGAAGGGATTTATTTTTTTTTTCTGGATTTAGTTCGCATTTGTAAGCACCTTAATGTCTTGCCACGGCTACGGCAGACTAGCACTCGGCCCCATGTTTGGTTTACTCCCAACTTTTATGCAACCTTGTTTTGGTTTGCTCGTTGAAGCATTCTGCTCAACTTGCACTCGGCCCCATGTTCGGTTTACTCCCAACTTTTGTGCAATCTTGTTTGGGTTTTTGCTCATTGAAGCGTTCTGCTCAACTTGCACGACCGATGTGCAGTTGCGCAGCACCATGCACCAAGTGTTACATGACGACGGCCTCAGCAACAACGTTGCGAATTCTAGCCCTGGGCTAGCAAGCTGGTAGCCCAATATATAGCCCAGCCAGGACAAGGTGAGCAGGGACAAGCAGCGTCGCCATCACCAGCAAACCATAACTTGCGTCCTACGATGCTTCAGCTGAGCACCTACATTTCCCATTCAGGATGGGGACATCTCTTCTTCTAAGTGATCAGTGGACACGAAGCTACCTGCAAACGATCGCAGAAGATGCAATTTGCGCCCGGTTTCCTCGTGACGGTTCTCCCCTCAACGACAACAAGGAAATGCTGCTTCGCGTGCGTTGCCAATGGATCATCGAAGCTCGCAGTAGGTGGCTGATGCTACCAGATTAAGGTGCATGGTCACCTTCCTCGAGCCACTCGGGGTCAAAAAAGGTGATGTCTCGTTTGCTTCTCGCTCGATGCTGATGCGATCGATGGGCTGAAACATGGACTGCATGGGACAGACCAGCCTACCCTAAACTTGAAGAACAAAACATCGCCGGCCGATTCGTTCACCACGATCGAGTAGGTAGCCAAGTCTCTGGTGTTAATCTGTGAGTATTGGAGTAGTCCACCACGGGTAGGTCCTCCGTCCTCGTTGATGCCAGTGCTTGCATCACTAGAAAGAGATTTTAGTTAGGACGAACGGACGAACACGTCCTTGATACAAATGGGCCTCGGAACACTTATACAGTGCTACCACATCTTTTCGGATTTCATACGGAAATCCTTTGTTCCAAACATGGCCTGGATCTTGATGTATCAAACTGCAGAATAGCACATTGGTTTACTTAGGCCTTTTTCATATTAGCTATGCCTGATAGCTTTCAGCTGCGGTTAATAACTTTTAAATGAAAAAGAATACTAGTGATTGAAATAAATGGTTTTAGAAGGAAAAGACGAGCGGTGGAGAAAATTAGTGAGATGTGCGCGCGAGACAAGAACGGGAGGAGTGAGGTGCGTGATATAACATGTACATTTGTAAATATATAACACCTTAGGCTGCACACATATAACATTCCCTCAAACTCATGGTGGATCAATAACACTAAGTTTAAAGAGGTAGAACCTATGATGAATGCTAGTCTTTGCCTTAGTGAAGAAATCTGCTAATTGAAGCTTCAAAGACACATATAGTGAAAATCAACAACTTTGTCTTGCACCTGCGATCACATGTATGAAGTATCTACTCCAATATGCTTGGTGAGCTCATGCTTCATGGGATCTCGAGCAATACTGATCACACTTGTACTATCTGATAAGAGAGGAGTCAGTGCAGAAGCAAAAACACCAAAATTCTCAACTAGCCACCGAAACTAGGTGGTCTTAGCTGTCAACAATGCCATGGCTCTCAACTTAGTCTTAGCGCTCAAGTGAGAAATGGTAGTCTGCTTCTTAGTCTTCCAGATAATCAAAGAGGAACCAAGGAAAATATAATATGCAGAAAGCGACCGACTATAAGAATGATCATTAACCCAGGTTGCATCGGAGTACACCTGAAGCTACAAAGAACTGGAGTAAGGAAAGAAAAGGTGACGAGTGATGGTCCCATGAAGATATTGCAGAACACGAAGAAGATGACTGTAATGGAGCTGAGTGGAAGTAGAGACAACTAACTCAGGATGTGAACTGGGTGAGAGATATCAGGGCGAGTTATCCCAAGGTAGACAAGGCTCCCGACCAAATGACGGTAGCAAGTGGGATCCTTGAAAGGCTCATCATCGGTAGGCTGAATGTAATGCTCTTAGGAGAGATAGTAGTCCTTGGGCGTAGAAATGATCTCAATCCAAAGAAAATAACAAAGAGGGTCCCAAATCAAACATCAGGAACTGCCCACTGAAACTCTCCTTCACAAAGACAAAGTATTGAGAGTCATCACCAGTTATGACCATATCATCGACATACAAAAGGAGTGTCCGACCCCACGGACAGATGTGTACAAAGAGGGCGAGGTCGTGATCGCTGGCAGAAAAGTCAACTACATTGACAATAGAGGAGAAGTGAGTGAACCAAACACGGGGGGCTTATTTTAGTCCATAGAAAGAGCGACGAAGATGACAGATCATACCATCAGGATAGAATATCCAGGGGGCAACTGCATGTACACCTCCTCACACAACTCACCATTGAGAAAGGCATTATTGACGTCCAACTGGGAGATGGGCCACTATCAAATAGAGGTCACAACAAGGAGAGTACAAATCATGGTTATGTGAGAAATAGGAGCAAAAGTCTCATCGTAGCCATGACTATGCTCGTACTGAAAACCACGCGCCACAAGATGAACCTTGTAGCACTCAAAAGAACGATCCGATTAGGTCTTGATCTTGTACAGCCACTTGCACATAATGGGAGTGACATGCGCAAGTAGAGGGCACAAGATCCCAAGTGCCAGTATGCTCTAAAGTAGCAATCTCCTCATACATCATGAGCTGCCACTCTGGGTAAGCAGCAGCCTCATAGTAGGTCATAAGAAGCAGTGGCTGCAAAACCGTAGTGCTCAGGTAGCCTAACAGTATGGCGATCACAAAGATCGTATCTAGGAGAAGAAGGCGGAGCAGGACCCAGTAAGGATGGAGAAGAAGAAGAACTGGGATAGGGCCTAGCAAGGACAGATGCTCAACTGAAGGAGTAGGCCAAGGACTACGAGAGTAGTGCAGAGGAAAGGGTGGAATCTTAATAAAAGAGTGGGAAAAACTTTGACGGAGATGGAAGAGGTTTAGCCAGAGGAGAGGGAGATGAAGGTGGAGGATGAAGCAAAACAGTAGCAAAAGGTAGAAAGTCAGAAAGAAGAGCGACTTAACAAGAGAATTGGACTTGACTGTGGGGGAACGAGGGTAGTAAGGTCGCGACTCATCGAAAGTGACATCCTGAGATATCCTCATCCTGCTAGCAACAGGATCGTAGCAGCGATAACCCTTATGATCAAGACTGTAGCCAAGAAAAACATACTCAAATGATTGAGCAGTCATCTTGGTGCGCTCATGAGGTGGAAGAATGACGAAACAAACATAGCCAAAATTGCAAAGGTGACTGTGCTCTGGGTCTCGACCATAAAGATACTCAACAGGAGTAGAACCCTAAATGGCAGTAGAAGGCTGCATGTTGATGAGGAAAGCAGTAGTGGAAATAGTGTCAACCCAGAAGTGAGGGGGAACAAAAGATGCAAACATGAGAGCACGAGCGGTTTCAAGTAAGTGACGATACTTACACTCAGAGACATTCTTTTGAGTTTGAGCACCAGGACAAGAATACTTGGAAATGGTATCCTGCTTAGCGAGAAAGTGACGCAAAGTAGCATAGATACTCACTAGCAGAGTCGGCATGAAACAAACGAATGGCCAAATCGAACTGAGAGAGAACTTGACTATGAGAGGATATGAAGTAGATTCAAGTATGGCAAGAATAATCAACAATAAAGATCACATAATATTGATGACCCCTTTTCAAAACAAATGGAGTCGGGCCCCAAATATTAAAGCAAACAAGATCAAAAGGACGATTAGAAATAGAATTACTAGAGGGATAGGGGAGTTGTGGCTGCTTGTCAACCTTGCAACCCATAGAATGTAAAGACGTATCCCAAGAAACAAACCCAAGAACACCACGATTGACTAGTGATGATAAGCGCGATCTGCAAAGATGACCGAGATGATGGTGCCACCAAGTGAAGGAGGTAGTGAAGGACACGACAAGGGTAGAGGTAGTGGCAGGGGCTGATTGGCTGGTGGAGAGAGCATAAGGCAGATGGAACAGACGTTGCAAATCATGGCACCGAGACCCAGTACTAAGCAGAGTCCCCATGCGATAGTCCTAAATAGAAAAAGAGTCAAACTTAAGGACAATATGGCAGTCATGATCAGTGATCTGACTAGCCGATATAAGCTGCATAGTAAATTGAGAAATATGAGATACTACAGGACATGAAAAGAGGGAGTGAAAAAGGGTGCCTCGACCTGCAATAGGAAGAAAGGTACCATCTATAACCTGAACAGTGAAAGAGAAAATTGTGGGATATAGTGAGGTGAGGTAAGTAGAACCTGGTGTCACATAAAAGGAAGCACCAGAGTCCAAGATATACAAAGACAGGATACCTGACGAGGGAGAAGACGGAGGCGTGGAAGACAACTAAGAAGCAAGAGCCAAACAAGCCAATCACAAGGAGTCTGAGGACGAGCCGACACCGAGGGGTTAGATGAGTGAGACGAGCTATTGTGCGGCATCATCGGAGGAACCATGGCGAGAAACACCAGCTCTTGAGTGGGAGGAACTACTAGAGCCCTTCGGGGACGTCCACCCTGATGACCCTAGTCCCTCCTCTACTTGTAGCAGTCTTGCTACATGTGGCTATCATACTAGCAGTAGGTGCAGTGGAGACCCATAGTAGAAGCAGCAACTACTGGTGCGCTGAGAGCTGAAGGAAAGATCATAGCCGGTGTTAAAGAGACTGGCGAGGTGGAAGGTGCTAAAGTAGACAAGATAGCCTACATCTGAACTGCACCACAATGACAAGCATGCTCAGCATGCACAGCCGTGAGAGCCTCCACTAAGCTCAGGCGTGGGTGGTGAGTCAAGAGCTGAGCCCGCATAGTCTCGAACCCATGTCAGGAAGTCTTAGAGACGGTGAGTCTCCTGGTGAGCATAAAGCCGCACACAGCAAGGACAAGTCTTATAAACATCTAGCCCTAGAGAGTCAAGCTGATGCCACACCGTAGACATCTACTGGTAGGAGTCATCAATGGTATCATTAAGCTGTTAAAGAGAGTGCGCCTAGTGCACAACGAAGAGATCCATAGCATCACTCATAGGCTGGTAGTAAGCTCGGAGGTGCTCCTACATAAGTTGTGTCGTTAGCAGCTCCACCACATCCATGGAGATAGCCACGGGCATACTGCCCACCAGGATGACAGTAGCACGAGCCTCGGCCTCCTGCCATCGTTCGTAGGCGTGTAGCTAAGACTAGTAGAGCTATAGGCCTCCTCTAGTGCAGCAGTGGTATCCTCCTAAGCTGCCTGATCTATACCAGCAGTATGGGGTGCTCGCCAGTGGGATGACCCCATAGATGTTGACAATTGAGGTGAATCTTCAGGTTAATAGCCACTCCCGGAAATTCGTCCCGTCAAAACGAATCGAGGGGAGTGGGATGACGAAGGAGCCATTGGTGGTAGCCATCTGGATCATGCCAGAATGGCCAAGACGACCGATGGCAGGAGCTGGCCAGAGTGACGATGGCATCGGTTGAGGCTGGCTAGGGCCAGGGCAGCGGCTACGTCGACGGAGGCTGCAACGCCAAGCACGGGGAGAGGAGGCGGTGAGGGCGGTAGGAGAAGAAGAAAACGGTCGGTGGCAGCGGTCAAAACTCTAACCTTAACCTTGCCCTGATACCATGTTGAAATGTGAGATTGTAAGAGCACAACATGTAACATGTATATTTGCAAATGATACCTTAGGCTATATACATATAACAGACCCCCTGCCTTCTACCTAGAGCGAGACAGGAACGAGAGGCCTAGAAAAGCCATTTCAGGAAACTAGTTATTCATATTGATTTCTTGAAGTAGAAGCGAATATAAGTATACCCTTTAAAAACATTACGAATCATACAAAGGATACGCAAACCAATCTTAGAAGAGAATTTCCAGTCCTAATTGCAAACAAGCTAGACTGTCTCACGCATGCATGACGCGTCCGTTTTTTAAACGTTTTCTAAAAAAAGTAGTGGTACTTCTAGTAATAAGTTCAAAGGGGGAAAAAAAAAGAGATGGCGGGAAAGCCAAGTATCGGTTGGTCGGGGTTGGTCGATCCGGAGGCGCAGCCTGACAGCAGCAGCAGGAGGCAACGCAAAATAAACCTTTCGCTTCACTTAGCGGCAACGGGGACGCCGCACCCAACCAACCCGGCTCCCCCTCACCGGCCACGACGCACGCATCGCACCGCGCGCGATTCTCACACGCGCGCCGACGGCTCAGCTAGGTGCGTGCGGGTGACTCCATCCCTCCCCGCGCGCTTCCTCCTTCAACCTCCTCCCATATAGCCCCTGCCACAAGCGTAGCTAGCACCTCACCTCACCTCGCATCGCCGCACTTGGCTTGTACTCTAGCCCTGCGCCGCCGCCGCCGCGAGTGAGACTTGCACGCTCCAGGGAGGGAAGGGCGGCGCGATGGAGGCGAGCGCCGGGCTGGTGGCCGGCTCGCACAACCGCAACGAGCTCGTGCTCATCCGCGGGCACGAGGAGCCCAAGCCGCTGAGGGCGCTGAGCGGGCAGGTGTGCGAGATATGCGGCGACGAGGTGGGGCTCACGGTCGACGGCGATCTCTTCGTCGCCTGCAACGAGTGCGGCTTCCCCGTGTGCCGCCCCTGCTACGAGTACGAGCGCCGCGAGGGCACCCAGAACTGCCCCCAGTGCAAGACCCGCTACAAGCGCCTCAAGGGTACGTGCGTGCACACACATTTCTTGCCTTGTCCATGGACGTGCATGGTGATCGCATTGCTGATTGCTAATGGCGATGTTAAGGGAGCCCGAGGGTGCCGGGGGACGACGACGAGGAGGACATCGACGACCTGGAGCACGAGTTCAACATCGACGACGAGAAGCAGAAGCAGCAGCAGGAGGGCATGCAGAACAGCCACATCACCGAGGCGATGCTGCACGGCAAGATGAGCTACGGGAGGGGCCCCGACGACGGCGAGGGCAACAACACCCCCCAGATCCCGCCCATCATCACCGGCGCTCGCTCCGTGCCGGTATGCCCTCTTAGCAGTGTTAAAACTTTTGGATGCGAAAAATTTTCGGACATCGGCGAAAGGAACGAATGAAAGAAATTTGGTTTATTTCATTCGAGAATTCGGACGAAAAAACATCAAATTTTTGATGAAATTTAACCAAAATTTGAATAAAATTTGAACTGATTTCAAATAGGGCCAAATTCGACCAAATTTTAGCTGAATAAAACATGTTTCGAAGGGTACTGAAAGGGACAAAATTTCTTCCATTTCACGAAATTTTGGACGAAAGTTTTAACCTGCCCTCTAGTCACCCGATTGATTCTACCTGTTCTTCCCTCGCTCTTCGGTACTTCTATATGAGGAATTTCACCGATCGCTCACTACAATTTAGGTGAGCGGCGAGTTTCCAATAGCAAGCGTCCATAGCCATGGAGAGTTCTCCTCTTCCCTGCACAAGCGCATCCATCCCTACCCTGTGTCTGAGCCAGGTTAGTACTTGGGTGCTGTTCATGATCAAAACATGTAGCTTTCTAATTTGTTCAGTGTGCTCAAACGAAACAACATTGATCACTTGCCGAGGAATTTAATCAGGGAGTGCTAAGTGGGACGAGAAGAAAGAGGTGAGCTGGAAGGAGAGGATGGACGAGTGGAAGTCCAAGCAGGGCATCCTCGGAGCCGATCCCGACGACATGGACGCCGACGTGCCCCTGTAATCCTCACAGCAACCCCCCAGCTGATCGATCATGGTTGTTGTACTTCCAGGAACTGTTGCTCACCTGAAAAATTTTGATCTGCAGGGATGACGAGGCGAGGCAGCCGCTGTCGAGGAAGGTGTCGATCGCGTCGAGCAAGATCAACCCGTACCGGATGGTCATCATCCTCCGTCTCGTCGTCCTCGGCTTCTTCCTCCGGTACCGTATCCTGCACCCCGTCCCGGACGCCATCCCACTGTGGCTCACCTCCATCATCTGCGAGATTTGGTTCGCCGTCTCCTGGATCCTCGACCAGTTCCCCAAGTGGTTCCCCATCGACCGCGAGACCTACCTCGACCGCCTTACGCTGAGGTCTTAACAAAATCTTGATCCAAACTGGGGAGGTTAATCTTCTTCTGAGTTGTGGCATCTGATTCATGGCTCCGAACTTTGCAAACGTTCAGGTATGAGAGGGAAGGGGAGCCGTCGCTGCTCTCTGCGGTGGATCTCTTCGTCAGTACGGTGGATCCTCTCAAGGAGCCCCCGCTGGTCACGGCCAACACCGTGCTCTCCATCCTGGCCGTGGACTACCCGGTGGACAAGGTCTCCTGCTACGTCTCCGACGACGGCGCGTCCATGCTGACCTTCGAGTCGCTGTCCGAGACCGCCGATTTCGCCAGGAAGTGGGTGCCGTTCTGCAAGAAGTTCTGCATCGAGCCGCGCGCTCCCGAGTGGTACTTCTCGCAGAAGGTCGACTACCTCAAGGACAAGGTCCAGCCGACGTTCGTCCAGGAGCGCCGCGCCATGAAGGTAAATCAGACTGTCACTGATTCTGTCAGATTCTGTGCTAGTGTATATATCGTTCTTGATCATTTTGATTGGTTGGTTGAGCAGAGAGAGTACGAGGAGTTCAAGGTGCGGATCAACGCGCTGGTCGCGAAGGCGCAGAAGGTGCCCGCCGAGGGCTGGATCATGAAGGACGGCACGCCGTGGCCCGGCAACAACACCCGCGACCACCCCGGCATGATCCAGGTGTTCTTGGGACACAGCGGGGGCCACGACACGGAGGGCAACGAGCTGCCCCGCCTGGTGTACGTCTCCCGTGAGAAGCGGCCGGGGTTCCAGCACCACAAGAAGGCCGGCGCCATGAACGCTCTCGTACTAGACCTCGTCTCTTCAGTTCAGGAGCAGGTTTGGGAATGTGGAACGTTTGCTTACGGTTCTCTGGACTTTTTTCCGACAGATCCGCGTCTCCGCCGTGCTGACCAACGCGCCGTTCATGCTCAACTTGGATTGTGATCACTACATCAACAACAGCAAGGCCATCCGGGAGGCCATGTGCTTCCTCATGGACCCTCAGGTCGGCCGGAAGGTCTGCTACGTGCAGTTCCCCCAGAGGTTCGACGGCATCGACATACACGATCGATACGCCAACAGGAACACCGTGTTCTTCGATGTAAGCCTACCTACGATTTCGATCGCACCTAAATGAATCTAGGAGCTAAATTATGAGCGATGGACCTGACATTGGCAGTTCTTGGTGATCAGATTAACATGAAGGGGCTGGATGGTATCCAAGGGCCGGTGTATGTCGGAACCGGATGCGTGTTCAGGCGACAGGCGCTGTATGGCTACAACCCTCCTAAGGGCCCCAAGAGGCCGAAGATGGTGACCTGCGACTGCTGCCCGTGCTTCGGCCGCAAGAAGCGAAAGCACGCCAAGGATGGGCTGCCGGAGAGCACAGCTGATGCAGGTAATTTTCAGAGGAACCACACACTGAACATGGCTTCAGTTCAGTCGCCTGTACAGTTTGGTGAAATTTCCTCTTGTTTCTTAGGGATGGACGGTGACAAGGAGATGCTGATGTCCCAAATGAACTTCGAGAAGCGGTTCGGGCAGTCCGCGGCGTTCGTCACGTCGACACTCATGGAGGAAGGCGGTGTCCCTCCGTCGTCGAGCCCTGCTGCCCTGCTCAAGGAGGCCATTCATGTCATCAGCTGCGGCTACGAGGACAAGACTGACTGGGGTCTAGAGGTACAACAAAAACCACACGGGCCATCACTAAACTCTGCACAGCAACAGTTATGAACTTATGATTCGTGTTTCACCATGAGTCAACCGTAACTCTCCACACAAACCATTTGCAGTTGGGGTGGATCTACGGGTCGATCACTGAGGATATCCTGACCGGATTCAAGATGCACTGCCGTGGGTGGCGGTCGGTCTACTGCATGCCGAAGCTGGCCGCCTTCAAGGGGTCGGCGCCGATCAACCTATCCGACCGTCTGAACCAGGTGCTGCGGTGGGCGCTGGGTTCCGTGGAGATCTTCTTCAGCCGGCACAGCCCCTTGCTCTACGGCTACAAGAACGGCAACCTCAAGTGGCTCGAGCGCTTCGCGTACATCAACACCACCATCTACCCCTTCACCTCGCTCCCCCTGCTTGCCTATTGTAGCCTCCCCGCCATCTGCCTCCTCACCGGCAAGTTCATCATGCCGTCGGTCAGTGCCACAGCCTTCCCAGTCCTTGCCGCCAAAACTATCGGTTCAAATGTTTGACGATTTTGTGTTCTCGTGTCATTGCAGATTAGCACATTTGCCAGCCTCTTCTTCATATCCCTCTTCATCTCGATCTTCGCGACGGGCATCCTCGAGCTGCGGTGGAGCGGGGTGAGCATCGAGGAGTGGTGGAGGAACGAGCAGTTCTGGGTCATTGGTGGCGTGTCTGCGCACCTGTTCGCCGTCGTTCAGGGCCTGCTCAAGGTGCTTGCCGGGATCGATACCAACTTCACCGTCACCTCCAAGGCCACCGGCGACGAGGGCGATGAGTACGCCGAGCTGTACGCCTTCAAGTGGACCACCCTCCTCATCCCGCCGACGACGCTGCTCATCATCAACCTCATCGGCGTCGTGGCGGGCATCTCCGACGCCATCAACAACGGCTCCCAGTCATGGGGTCCGCTCTTCGGCAAGCTCTTCTTTGCCTTCTGGGTGATCGTCCACCTCTACCCGTTCCTCAAGGGGCTCATGGGGAGGCAGAACAGGACACCCACCATTGTTGTCATCTGGTCTGTGCTACTGGCCTCCATCTTCTCCCTGCTCTGGGTCAGGATTGATCCGTTCACCATGAAGGCGAGGGGGCCTGACGTGAAGCAGTGCGGCATCAACTGCTGAGCGCATCAATAATTCTAAAGATTGTGCATATGGAGAAAGACTAATTTGGATGGAAGTTTTGTATTGTTGATGTCAAGTTCATGCTATGTTTTGTATAATATTTTGGAACCCAGAATTGGTTGAAAGAGGAATTGAACAAAGGACCAGGTTTGAATGTTAAGCAACAAAGAATGTCATCCATGTTGAATGTCATTTTGTAGGTGATTCTCCTGTTGTTAACTGGTAAATTTGGCTCAAATCAGTCTCATGTAGATCAAAAACAGGTGGATCTACTTGATCATGGGCTGAAGTTATCTAATCAACTTATAAGGAGTATAGCATTCAGATTGCAGTATAAGCAGCTTTGCATTGGTAAAAAGAAAATGCTTGCATGTGAGCACCTTGTAGACTTGAACAGTCTTGCAGCTAGGTAAGAGAATGCTTTAGACAGGTTAGAGGGCCTGTTCTTTTCGGCTGCGGCTTATGGCTTTTGGCTGAAATTTTTGAATTTTGGCTGTTTACGGTACAGATTACGGAGAGACAGATATTCACTTGCGATTTTGGCTGGTACAGATGTTGGGCTTTTAACGTGTAGATCGTTTAACTTGTAGACTCCATTTTGAGAAAATATTCCGTTTAAAAGTTAGGTACTGTAGCAGAAACCAAAAGCCACTTTTAAAAGCGCAAAAGAACACCCCCAGAGTCTAGGTGAAGAACCTGAGGGAGCCCAAAAGGACCAAATATCTGAGACCAACCTGAAGGCGAGACAAATACACATATTCAATAATCCATCCAGACTTCGCTAATGTAGATCTGCGCAGGCGACTAAGCTCTCAGGCCGAAACCCCCCACCATTTGAGCCGCTCTCACACGACTAACGGGGCGACTTCATCGCCCAATGAAGAGCCCTCTTGTTGCCGCCGCCACCGGCAAGGCCTTCCGTAGCCGCTCACGCTGGCAGTGTGGACTAGAACTGCTTGTCCCCTCAGTGGATCTGGCCAGGATTCAAGTGGCATCGTGAAGCCGACAGTCAGAGGCGACATAGGGGAACCGGAGGCAGCCAACGGAGCCTCCCGCAGCCATTTGAGTGGGCGGCTTGGGCCAGATCTGCCCATCTCAGTGGCGGATCTGGCCGGGATCAGAGACCCGGTGGGCGGAGGCGACACGAGAGGGGCCGGAGGTGGCCGGATCTGATCGTCTCTGGGCCGGGGCTTGGCGGGGGCTTTCTTTTTCCTACTGCCCTCCTTTGCACGTCGTCGTTCCACAACCGCTTGAGCTGCTAGCGTAGATCGGATCTGCCCGCTTCCTGGCAATCTGGCCGGGCCGACAGTTGGTTCTAAGGCAGAGGGAGACGGAGGTGTTTGGATCTGGCCATCTTCAGGCCTGATCCATCATCGCTCCCCTCCTACGTCTGTACGTCGCCGACTCTCACGCCACCATCGAAGCACCCTACGAGCGCGTAAACTCTTCTTCACGCACGGGCGGCCACAGCACAAAGGCAACGGCTCGGGTGGGCGTAGAATTCGGCGTGTGCTAGCAAGACGGCGGCGGCTGGCGTTGACGCTGGGCTGCAGGCGGTGCAGGTGTTGGTGCGTGCGAGCAAAACGATGTCAGCCAACGCGGGCGCTTCCGCCGCCAACACCAAGGCAACAGCTGCGGATCTGGCTTGGGCGATCAATGACGTCGGCGCAGACGAGCACGCGGAAGATGGCAAGCACCGGGGTTCGCCAGAGTTTGATGGGGCGTCAGAGTTGCAGTTGCAGGTGATGGTGTGCCAGGTGAAAATCTCAGGTTCGATTCTTGCCGGATCGGATAGCAGCGACGCCTTTGATGCCTTTTCCTCCTTGGAGGCGTTGCCTTAGGCCACTTGACCCTACCCCTCTTCATCTTTCCACATACGTGTTGGCCGGTATTAGTCCTTCGGTAGTGGTAGCCTCCTCGCCGTCCGGATGTGTTAGCCGAGTTTCGAAGTCGTAATCCTTGTACTTGGTCCTTTCTTAGGCCTTTAATTTAGCCTTTAGCCCATCATTGTACTACTCTTCTTTTTAGTGAATGAAATGTAACTCTTCTAGGCCCTGTTCTTTTCAGCTTCTAAAAGCTGCTTTTTGGCTTTTCTACAGTAACTAACTTTTAAACGGAGTATTTTTTTAAGATAGGATCTATCAGTTAATTGTAGTATATACTTTACTGACTTCATTTATATTGGCAAAAACCGCACATGAGTTTCTGTTACTCTGTAATCTCTCGTACAAACAGCCCAAAAGCCAAAAGCCACAGCCAAAAGCCATAAGCCGCAGCCAAAAAGAACAGGCCCTACATTTTTGAGAAAAAAAAAATCTGCACAGCGAGCGTAAGGTACAAATGGAAATGGAATAAGTATAGTTCTGACATTTCAACAAACAGAAATCTGTCCAACAGCAGTGTAACTTTAGAGTAAACTGCAATCCAAAGGCAATATAGAAGTCGGTACGAGTGAGAAGTCAGTATTCACCCAACAATGAAGTTGGTTAAGGTGACAAAGAGGTGCAGTACAGCTACGGAATGTCAAAATCTGGCCACACAGATTCTAGAAAAAGGAAACCCATATTTTTCATTATCTTAGCCCTTCCATTTCATTTGTGTATTCTCTTTCCAGATGCCAAAAAATACAATGGGAAAGAATAGGGCTTTACCCTTGAAAGCAAACTACTAACAAAATAAGAAAAAAAGAACTTAAAGAAGGGGAAAGTGGCTGGATGTGCACTATATGGTGAGAACCATTTACACATGACGAGGCCTTTAAGTAAAGCTATCATCTCTAAGCACTGTGAGTTGTTAGCTGCACAGCATCACACCATGATCGCCAGGGGATGTTCAATATTCTTTTGTTTTGTTATTTCATCTCTACAGATTCCTTGTCTGTTTGCAAGATATGTTCTTTATAGTCGCAGGCTCAACTTGCACAGTTGTACCTGTTCAAAAAGATGATCTGGGACTTATAGATCTTTGCTCGAATTTGCTATTTCATCTGGGCAAGTCCTTCTCTCAGTTGCATAAGATGTGTATGCAGGCTGGACTCCTGTACCTGATTAAAGATACAACAGAACTAGGTAAGGCCTTGGGTACAAACTTCTGCTGTCATGTTCCTCAAGAAGAAAATAAAACAATTGATCACCAGTTCACCATCAATTAGAGAAATTATATTATTCAAAATTTAAGAGCTCTATGCTCACTTCTGAGAAGGGATTACTTGGGAGTAGAATGCAAAGTTGCAAATACCTGCAGTTTTGCTGCCATAGCTAAGAGTTCTCTGCATTCATCAAGCATGACCTTTTCTTGTCCTGCTACGACTGAAAGTTCTGAAACCGAATATGCCCTGTCTTCAATCTGCTATGATATTCTAATCTCAATTAAAGCAACCCTTGACAAGATAACAATAACTTGCCACACATTGAGTAAAATTCTTTTTCATTTCCTCAACCTTTGTGCTCAGGTCCATTTGAGACCATGAACTTTTTGAAGGTCCAATTTAAACTCTGCAATTTGAGGGTGTGCAAAAATAACTTCCAAGTCACTGACATGTAGACCCAAATTATTGGCAGGGTCCAGTTCTGTTAGTGACTTAACAGATTGGTGATTCTTTTTTTTTTAAAAAAAAATGGAAAGCTCTTTTATACCCATCCTCACAGATCAGGGGCAAAAATGGACCCTCAAAAAATTCTAGGCCTAAATGTAGAGGTCTAGATGGGGTGGGCGGGTTTTTACTTGACCTGCCTCCGCCCCGCCTCTAGTTGGGTCAGGGCGGGGCAGGGTTGACTAGTCAACGGTGCTCCACTAGGTTGGGGCGGATTTTAAGTTTGATATATTTTCACATCTAAAATACATTTTATCAACTTGAGTTTGGTAAAATTATTGCGGTGAAACAAATATTTTAGACATAAACTTGTTAACATAGTAATAACTAATAAATGTGTTTAACATGGCAAATAATTGTTGAAAGGTGTGGGGCTTGGCGGCCTCTGACCCGGATCCACCCACCCCCTTTGCGGGTTGGCACGGAGCGCCTTAGATCGGTGTGGAGCAGGGCGGGGATCTAGATCACAGGTAAAGACACTTCAATATGCACAATATTTCAAATGATAGCTGAGGAAAGACAATTTGTTAAATTCCCACAAAAAATGTCAACGTGTGGAACATCACCACTTAATGTCAGGGAATAACTTTCCTTGTATGTTGAATCTCTTTTTATGTAATTCCTGTGCTGAATGTGAACCAAACAACGAGCTAAGTAAAACAGTTTCCTATGTTTAAGGACTTGATTTTACCAGGGAGAAAAATAAAAGTGAAAAGTAGAACCTTAAGTCATATATATGATGTTATCTGACCTTTGAAAGCATGTAGCGAACTGATGAACCCAAACCTTGCATGACATCAACAGCCGAGCTTACAGCATTCTTAAGAGCAACTGCATCAGCCTGTTAATATAATAGTAAAATACCATTAGCCAGAATAAAAATAATAATATTTGTTAACGAAGTAGAAATGCAACTGGAAAATTATTTGCAATTTAATCAATGCAGTTTTCACAGCATACCCTCGCTCCTGATGTAACTGGAAGGCGCAGTGTGCTTGCTTTTAGAGCTTCAGTTGCCCGAAATAAAGAAACACTATTATCCTTTTCAAGTGCTGGCCATTGTTCGAGGTAAGCAATCTGAATCGAAATAATAGCAGAATTAAAAAAAATGGTAATGTATGCATTTGACAGTTACAATTCCTGTAGTATGGTCATTACATGTATTCTTGTGTAAACCTATATCGTGCACTTCAATGCATTTACCTCGGCATTGTTAAGTTTATTACAAATTTACCCTATTTGCATTAGAAGAGTCATATGACCATTTAACAGGTCTTAGTTTTTCGAAGAACATTTTTTGAAAAAATAATACCTCATAGCAAGTTGTGTATATTTACTTTCATGATTATGCTTCAGTTGATGAAAATAGGAACATCATAGTAAGTTTGTACCAACTTGATGCAAATTGGAATAATATTGGGGGAAATAACATGAATTTTGCAATATACTTGGTAGATTATCGAACCTGAACAGCTGATGCATGAACATGGACCTTACCTGCTCTTTCAAAATGTCATAGATCTTCAACTCTTGCTGTAGGCATTGCACCATGATTCTTCTCATATTAACATCATCCCGAATGTTCAAGGTATCCCTCCAAACATTATAAATAATACTCTGTTTTACAATAATAACAGGGAAAACTCTTTCATCAACTGAACATCACTCAACAAAAAGAGTAGTAGTTTTAAGAAAATACATATATGATACTCCAAAAGTGCCAATGCTAAGAAACAGTAGATCATAAACTTCTAAACATAGATATGATCAAATTTTACAAAAAAAAATATTCTCGGTTTTTTAGTCAAATTGTAATCATCACTAAAGACAACTGATTTTGGCACAATTACATGCCTAGGAGCCATGCGTATATCCTGTAAACTTAGCAAAAAAAAGAAGCAATCATTACATGAACATCATTATGGACCTATGGTATGCTGGTATCCTTGCATGAGGGACCAATTGCATTAGGCACAGGCATAAAAAAGGAACTAGGTAGAGCTCATGACATGGACCAGGCCAACTTGAATCGACTTTATATAAACAAAATATGCTAACTTTACCTCAGCAGTGGTCTTCTGGAAAGATAGAATATCTCTTGCACGAGCATTTACAAAGACCCACTGCAAGTATCTATTATACAGCAGGCGCAGCTGGTGGATATTTTCAATTTGGCTGGCGTTCTTCTTTCCTTTTCTCACATCAACCATGTAGCTAATAAAAGGAGATGTAACACCTGATTGAATAGTTCCAACACTTTGTGACCGGCAAGGTGTTGAAAGCCTTGTCCTAGATGGGCTCTGAAAGGCCCTAGAAGCAGAGGATGCAGCTGACAAAACCTTGTTTGGTGACAATGAGCTATGAAGAACAGGAACAGGTAAAGTAACTGTCCTACTTGGACGGCTAACGGATTTAGATCTTTCTGTTGTCTGTGAATATACATCACTGCTAGAGTCTACCTGAACATCTCTTCCACTTGCATGGATAGCCAATCTCCTTGCCACATCATCCAATGATTGATTCAACCCTTGGCCTGTGCCGCCAGAAGCAGACACCTTCCTTGGCGAAAGCCCTCTATTTGGCAAAGGGACTGATCTGCTAGCTTTGTCTGAAAAGTCAATACTTCTTGACATAAGATTGGTGGGCACACACCCACTAATCATGGCTGGCCAACGATGTTGCTCAACTATCCTCTTAGGTGGGTCCTCTGAAGGTTGAGCATTCTCACATTGTTCACCAATATTCTTCCTTCTCAGAGGACTCCTCTTCCTCTCAGCCAGAACATTTGCCTGTGCCTTGGCCCGATCCAAAGATGAGCTAGAGACTACCTTATCATTTTTATTACCAGGGGCAGCCACAGAATCCGACTGGAAGGAGGAAGACAGGTTCCGCATTGCAGGCCACAAGCCATCAGGAGCCCTTGTGCTTGTTATATGCCTAGAACTCTTATGTACCTCTGTGACGGTATCACGAACTGGTGTTACAGATCTTGATGTAGGGGTGGAGGGTGTTGACACCCTAGAAGGCGTTGAGGGCCTTCTTCTGTCTGCTGACCGCGCTCTTTTGGGAACTGGTGTGCCCTCAGTTGCAGAAGTCCGGCCAAGACTCGGAGATGTGCGTTGCCTTGTTGTAGCAGCAGAAGCCAGACCAGTCTTGTACTTGGATGGAACATCTCTCCCACGGATTACTGGAGAAGCGTTGTGCTTCTCAGATGGAACTAGTGGCAGTCTTAGAGTCTCATTGACAAGAGCAGCCTTCTTCACGTCACTCTTGAGGGCATCCATGAAGACTAGCAACTTCCAGAACCAACCACATCAAAGTGACTTTCATGAAACTAGCTCTCCGCAGCTACCCAGATCTACCAAAAGGTTCAAACATAGACACCAAACAACCAGAGTAAGCCAAATGAAGAAGAGTATTCATCTAACCTTTAACTTGAAACATGCAAGGGAAACATTGTATGCATAGAAAAACCAAGAAACATCACCAAATTAACAGGTAAAAACAATGCAGCCAGGTAGTCCAGAAATTGCAGATAACTGAATTGCGTATTGAGATGATGCCCTACGAGTTTTAGTACCAAAATTTTGTACAATTGCAGTTGTTGCCTCAATCCCTCTCACAGGTATATCATGGCTGGATCGGAAAGACAGTGATTTAATGATGGTTTGGAAGCAAGGGAGGAAGATGGCATGTATAAATACACTATACATCCACTATAAAACACAAAAAATAAGGTTTGTTTGGGCAAATTGAAGCTGCTACATGGGATCATGCGGCTTTCGAGCAAGGACGAAGTAAATAAACAAACTAGCCGTGGAGAATATGATGGTTTTGGAACAGACAGGACAATCCACATGCATGCGAGACGAATCTCTTGCCTAGAAGTTTAATAATTTCTCACCAGAAGCAGCATGGGAAACAGGGGCTTTTTTTAATACTTACCACTTATGAACTATGCACATGCATTAAGGTTTTGTATGCTTCGCCACAAACAAAGGGAAAAATATGACAGTGGTCATAGCACCAATAACCAAATAAGCCGGCAATGTTCACTCGAAGTTGCCGCAATTTTTCTTCGACCGAATCGACTAATAAAACACGAAAGTACTTATACTCCAAGGTAATAGCATATGATGCTCGCATTGTTGGGGTCTAAATCAGATCATTCTTGCTCGAAGAATTCACCCACCACGAGCGAATCAAGCACAAACTGCATGGATAGAGGCATTTCCTTCGGCTCTAAGGATTCACCGCAGGGGTTTTTGTGCGGCTCGATTGCTGCTACAAGACAAGATGTGTAAAGTCACCTAATTCGATTAAGTGGCAGTAGCAAATAATCATCTAGCAATTTAAAAATTGCAGTGCAGACCAACCAAGAATCGAAATCACCCAAGGGTTCAGGGTACGAAGCAAAAGCAATGACGCAGTTGGTGAAATTTTCATTAATTTTCCAACCAGTGCTAGAACGAGGCCAAGGGAAATCGTGCCATGCGATGCCAAATTTCTCGAGATTCACGCAGAATCCGCAGCGAGTAAACCAAACTGCGCACCGGAATCATCATTACTCGTTCGAGGGCATCGACGAGCCCGAGACAAGCCAAGCGGATTCGCCGATGTTTTCTCCGTACACACCGACACGGAGGCGCATCAAGATCATTTGAGCTCCAAGCTCGCGAGCAACAGCTAACGGCGCCCTCCCCATCGAACCACCCACAATCACACAACCCAAATCGAGGAACACAAAACCGTAGCATTCCCACGCGAATCAATCGGAACAGCAGCCCGCAAACGAACCCTAACTCTGTAGCTCCGAAATCGACCAAACAGGCGCCAGAAACCTCACCTCGAGAGCCCCAACAGCGACCCGAGCGCCGGAGGAACCGTAGCAAGCCGCGGCGAGACGCTGATCGCCGCCGCTTCCTTCTCCCCGCGGCGCCGCCGTCTTGTGGGATCTCGGGGAATAGCTGGCGGCGAGCTCTCGCGGATTTTGTACTAGTATTTTGGTGTGGGTTTTCCTTCTGCGGGAGTTGGGAGTCGCGTGGGTGCGGGAGAGGTTAAGGATCCGGATCCTCGGACGTCAAAGAGCGAAGTCAGAGTGCAAGAACTGATTGCATACGTGCACCGTAGCATTTTTTTTTAAAAAAAAAATTTGTGTCTACTCTTCGATTTTAACTACTCCACGGCAAGCGGCAGCGCAGGCACCTGCCACACTAGCGGCCGCGGTAGAAGGTAACGCATGCTTAAGCGTTAACTGGCTCCGCTTATTTTTTTACTTAAATTTCTTATTTTTTATTATTTCTAAATTTTATTTTTTCTAGATTTTTATTTTTTTTGCAGGTTCTTTTTTTATATCCGTTTGCGTTATCCGTGATGGGCTAACTTGTTTTTTCTATTTTTCTTTAAATTTAGTTGCGCCAAATAAGCCACTATCAGCTACAGTGTAATTTCATCCAGCTACAGTACAATTTCAGCTCTAAATCAGCTTATTTCAGCCCAACCGAGTGGCACCTAAGTATTAACTAATTGAATGTACGTGCGTTGTTATGAATTTTAAAATCTTATCATACTATATGTTCTAAAACTAACAGGTGGTAAATTTTTTAGAATATATATACAAATATGTTCTACTTTTTTTAAATCCGTACCAACGCACGGGCATTCAGCCGCACACGGTTGCTATAGTACTCTTCACAGCTACGACCGCAACCACGTATTTCGACTCCACGCACAGGCACCACGACCACGACCACAAGCTTTGTGTCTTCCAACTGCAGCTTCGACCACAACTTTGACCATGCCTTCGACTACGGTGTCTTTGACCACACCTCTCGACCACGACTTCTCGACCACGTCTTGTCGATCACTTCACCGACTATGGCTTGTTGACCATAGTTCTTCAACCGTATCTCTGACCACACAGGTCTTCGAGCACCGACCGTCTTACTGTAGCTGCGATTGTGGCTTCGACCTCGGCATCGACCAAGTCTTCAACCATGGCTTCGACCACGGTTTGTCGACCACAACTTTCACCACTATAGCTATGACCACTGTAGCTACGACCACTTGTTTCAACTACTGGCTACGACCACTAGCTTCAACTACTAGTTACGACCACTGTCTTCGACTACGCCTTGTCGGCCACTTCACCAACCAAGCCTTGTCGACCATAGCACCTCAACTGCATCTCTGACTACACAGGTCTGCCAGAACCGACTGTTGACTGTAGCTACGACCATTGATCACTGTAGCTATGACCATTGACCATGTAGTTACGACCATCGACCATAGCACAGTTTGCCTAACGACTGTGACAGTACTCCGAGTACTGACTAAGTCACTGTGGCTTCGACCACTCCTTCGAACATGGTATTGACCACGGCTTCAACCACGTCTTCAACCATGGCATCGACCATGGCTTGTCGACCACACATTCGACCGATCCAAAGTCTCCAACCGCTCTCCGACTCCAGGTCTTCAACTCCTACACATACTCGGACACACTGACTACGCAGTACTCGAACACACCGAGTACTCGACTACGACCATACTCAACAACAAGATTATATCCAACACTGGCAGGCTATCCAGTCACATAAATATGAAACAACATATTTAAAAGCTACACCTCGAATTGATCTATTCATTTGTTGGGCCAAAAATTCTTGAAGAAATCTGTACCAAGCAAAAACAAAGATAAGAATAGAGGGGAGGCATGAAAATATGACAGGGTGTAAAGACAGAGAGAGATGTGTAGAGGAAAGGGAAGGGAGAATGAAGAGTACACCAAGAGGATCAGCGACCTCGCTGCAGCTAGCTGCCAGCGATTGCCGCCTCATCAAACCACGGCCACCCGCCAAGATCGCCGCGCCACACCAAACGTCGAGCAGTCTCGATCTGCTGCTCCATCTCAAAACTCCCCAACGGCAATGCATGCCAATAAATCCCAGATGGATGGCAAGGTCATGAGATGGGAAACACGAAAAGTACGCATGTAAGGATAAATTTCACAATTTGATGGGTTGATTTAGATAAGAAAGAGGAAGAGCTCACTCTGCTCCAGTGCTTCTCCATCCCAAAACTTTCCAAATGGCCATGCACCCATGATTGGTTTTAATTGATGATTTGCCCTATCTTTCATTGAACCATTAGTCATTTGCCTTTTTTTATAATTTTGCTATTATATTCCTACTCCCTCCTCTTCTTTCCTTCTTTCTTCTTGCTCTGGGCATGACTGACCCAGTCCGCCTTCGTTGCCGCAACCACCGATGCTGGAGCAACTCGCCGAAGAAGTTGATGAAAATGTTTGCGTCCACCTCGCTCATGTAGAAGTACCCAGAGAGGCCCATGTGAGGATGGTGTCATGCAGGAGGCCGCAGCCATCGCCGGCGACAGTGGGCACACGGAGCGTGAGGTTGGCGACGAGGTCGCGGAAGTGTTAGGAACTTCGACCACGATTGTTATGACCATGACCGCTATGACCACGAACGCTACGACCATGGCCGCTACACCATGTTCACTTCAATCACGCCCGTTACAACCATGGCCACTATGACCACTGCTACGCATACCGTCACGGTAAGTGGAGCAGCGGTGGCGTTGGCAGCGGCCTGGGAGAGAGGAGAGGGAGAGAACAAGAGAAGCGAGCTGATTGAAGGGGAGGAGACAGAAGCACGGGCGAGGAGGAATGAAGCGGGCGACGCACGAGCAATTTTGCCGGTACCATGAGCTCCGTCTTCGCCACACGCTCCGCTCCACATCGACGCTCAGAAATAGAGGAGGAAAGTGAAGGCCATGGCGCCCTCAAGTGAAGCTGGGGCGCCAGCGGAGAAGGCGAGGATGGCGACCAGATCCAGCTATCGATGGGTTGAATTTGGCGGGGGGGGGGGTAGATGGTGATGAACTCAGAGGTGGCGTTTAGTGGAGGAAGGGAAGGTCTAGGGGCGGGGCGGCGCTAAGTGGAGGCGGCGGGGTTAGCCGGGGGCGACTAGGTCAAGGGAGACCAAGGGGAGCTAGGGAGGCCGCCGGTGGTGAGGGGGCTGCCAGTGCGGTAGATCGGGGCAGTGGTGTCTCCTTCCTGCTCAAGGAGACCTCAGTGCTTGAGTGAAAGGGAGTGGGAGCGAGGGAGGGGCGAGCGAGGGGAGTGACGGCAATGGGTAGGGTAAAAGTGGAAGGGAGAAGGGCATCGCATGAGAGCGAGAGGGAGAAGGGGATTCGCCTGAGAGGGGGAGTTGAGACGTGCCTGAGAAAGGGGGAGGTTTTCTGGTCATCGAAAGCGGTTGTGGAGGAGACTGCGCGAGTGGGAGGGGATCGTGAGATTGGACGACTATGAAGAGTTGAAGGAGAATGGGCGGCTGAGAGACAAAGGAGAACAGACGACCCACCATCAACTCCTTTTTATATAATAGTAGAGATTGCATGTCATGCAGATGGCTGCGGAGCTCGACTAGCTTGGTAAGTGGTACCGTAGTGTCCTTAACCTGCCATATCGTGGGAGCTCAGCAAATAATACATGTTATCTGTCGCTGCTTCCATAGTCATGGAGAAGGTTAAATTTAAAAATTTGTATGCCATGAGATCAGATTTCAAAAAAAAAAGCTATAACACTACATATGCAATCAACTCAGATTGCAACGACAGTGCACAATCTGGATGGACTGTAAATCACTGTAGCAATTCCACCGTTACGAGCACTGTAGCATTGATCTGGTGTGCCTATCTCGGGTTAAACGGTTCAGTCACCCAGTCACAACACGTTCAATCTCGGACTTTCCTTCACGACGTCAGATAATCGTTTTCCCGTAGTTAAGGAAGACCAAACGGCTCCCTTAATTGCTCCCTTTGTTGTTAGGACATGTACAGTGATACAGATAACTGCTGTTTATAATATAATTCTATGTCATCTGTAGATAATATTAAAGACATCTTCTATAATAAGTTGTTTGTAAGTTGTCTATAATAAGTTGTCTGCAAAATATACATAACATTGATACAATGGCATGAAAACCATCTATAGTATGCTATTTTCTTGCATTTCAAATTTATAAAGTTATAGTCAACCTCATTTTATTTCCTCTTTCTCTTTTATCTAGCTTAGCAAAATTTCTATATGACACCTCTTATAGACAACTTATATCACCCTATTGTACATTGTTGTAGGGGTGGCCCAACTCTTCATGATTGAGCCTTACAACTGACACAATATGTAATAGGCCCAATAGTATAAAGCAATATACCAATATACCCCTGCAAGAAATATATCAATGTAATTATTAAGGGGTAGAATGAGAATTTTTTATTATACCCTAATCATATATATAAACGCTTAAGAGAGACGTGTGGGAGAGGGGCCTACTCATTTTTTTCATATACCGGCTCTATCTGATGACTCTCTTTTTAGTCTTTCCTTTTACTGTTTGATCTATAGCCATAAGGTACATGCTCTTGAGCGTTTCGGTTTCGGTTGTTTACCCGCGTGTCCATCCCCCGAGTATGCGTTGGCTCATGGACCATACGGTCCTTACCATATTCATACCAGGGGCTGGTCGATCCCTTTTCTGTGTACATACGCAAACGAAAAGGTCCCTAAAATTGTTAGCGAAATTAACGTAGCGGCAGAATGGTTGTGTACTTGTGTCATCAAGTAAGAAAGGTTGGTTCCTCGCACAAAAAAGCCAAAAAGATTGGATTTTGTTTTAGAGTTCTGGTTCGGTACATTCGCTTGTTCTCAGCCGTCCAATATAGCTCATCTAACGGTTCTCATGATCTTAACACCTCCGGTGTCTCTGAGTGGTGTGCAGGAGTGGTGCTAGGTAAAGTGAGCCAAGAAGTAATTTCATTCGAATAGTTACAACGCCGCCAAATCTTTTCGTTGTCCCGCATGCCCACCGAGTTTATTAAGTTGAGTTCCTCCCCTCTTAGCCGTCTAATCAACGTGGGTGCACATGAATGTACAACCTTGTCCCTGGCAGATGGACGGCCAGATCTGTTGGAGGTGTTAGCACCTCCTACACCTCCAGGAGGACCGAACCAGGTGCCATTTGTTTTACTCCTAACATAAAGACGCCGTAGGGTAATAACAATTGTCAACGTTCATTCCAAAACAGAATATTATGCAGCTAATGAAAACATTTAGCTAAAAGTATAGTAGACAAGACTAATTACGTAGATAAAGTATCTACCTATGATCATATGTAACACAATAAAATATAACTGTTGATCGGTAAAAGTATACAAGTAGTGGCGGATCTAGGATTAGAGCACGCCCCAGGCTAAATTTAAACCAAGTAATAGTCTAGCATACCACAAGTCTAGAACTATATAACATTTCACCTAATCATTCATACTTATTTTAAAACATAAAAATAATTTCACCTAATCATTCATACTTATTTAATTAGTTCCTAAATAGCAAATGTAAAGCATTAAATATATAACATTTCACCTAATCATTCACACTTATTTTAAAACATAAAAATAATTTCACTGATAAACTGATTCACCTCGCTACCTCCGCAGTCCGCACCTCGGTTGAACTTGAATACTTGAATCGAATCGGGCACTTAGCTGACTTCAGTCTTCACTCTCCACTCCTCATAAATGCGATCGGTGGTGTGGCGTCACCTCGGCCATTCATTCCGCTACCCGCATTTCTTCAGCGATTTAGCGCCTGCGCTCGCCTTTAGCTCGCCGTCCTTCGCTCCCTGCTCCGGGCTGGCGCTCGCCTGCGCTCGTCGTCCTCCCAGTCCCTGCTCCAGTGCTCCAGGCTGGCGCTCGCCATCCTCCTACTCTGGGTTCGCTTCTCCGATTCTCCCTGCTCGGCGTTCGCCGTCCTCCCTGCTCCGGGCTCGCGGCTCCCTGTTTGGCGCTCACCTCAGTCGCCTGGTGCAGTGGCGTTCGCTGTGCTCCCCGCTCGGCGCTCATCGTCTGAGAGCTCCCTGCTCGGCCGCTCGGCTCTGCTGCGGGTCCATGGGTCGAGGGCGGAGCGGTGGAGGAGCAGCCGCGCAAGTCCACGAGACCACGACCACGAGCGGCGAAGCGCCCGGCGGTGGAGGCGCGCGCAGGCAAGGCAGCGGCCGGCGGTGGGGGCGCGCGCAGGAGAGGTGTGCTCAGAAGTCAGATCTGATGGGCAGCTACCGGCTAGGGCTGGGGTTGGGGAATGGGGATTAAGGGCCTGTTTGGGAGAGCTCCACCACTGAAAACGTGGATCTGGAGCAGCAGCTCCACCATGGAGCAGTTCCACCGTGGATCTAGGATCCCACCATGGAGTATTTGGCTTGTACAGCAGCTCCAGATCCACGAAATTGAGGTTTTTGTGGGAATGACCACTTTTGGTGGGATGGGGTGTGTAACCAGTGGCATTGGTGGGTAATTACCACCCAACTCCACGGTGGAGCACCCCTTGAGGAGCTCTATGAAATCCATGGATATGACCCTCAGATCCAAGATTTTGGTGGATCCAGATTTCGCGGAGCTGGAGCGTTTGGGTAAAATTTCGTAGAGTGGAGCTGTTTTTCATGGATCTGGAGCTGGTGGAGCTCTCCCAAACAGGCCCTAAGGTTTGGTCTGGTGGATCCGTGGATGTCTCATTAGGATGGTTTGCTGACTTTGTTGTGGGCTAAATTGTTGTTTGGACTATCATTGCTGGGTCTCATGCTGGGCTGTAAGTCTGAATATTTTAAGATATATATTAGATGGGGTAGTATTAACAGTATTACTGAGTCTTGGACTATAGTCTTATCTAGCCCGAGCCCAGTTCCGCTCCTGTATACAAGTACAGCAATGTAATTACGCGCACACACGCATATGCCCCTATACGCACGCTCCAACTCACAACTTTCTCGCGGGGACACAATCACAAAAGTACGAATTTTAATTTGCGCAGAGTGCAGACAAACTATAGTGTTGCTGGTGCAATGAGCAGTTGGAGGTAGAAACGTGGGACATCCTCACATCCAAACGTGGGACATCCTCACATCCGGTCATCAACAGAAGCATCAAAACGTAGGAAAAAGTAAGCCAACGAGTTCTCAATCGTTTCGGTTTTCATCTTTTAGTCTCTAATTTCTAGTTCACAATTTTTTTATTTTATCTTTTTCTAATTTTTTTGAATTTTTGGTTTTTTATTTATTTACATTGTCTGGACTAATCTTTTTTATTTTTTATTTTTTAAATTTAATTATATAAAAAAACATCAATAGATATAGTATATAATAAAAGAACTAATAAAAACTATAAATCAACTTATATAAGCCAAACTGGCCCTAGCTCAGCTCCTTGGACCAAAAGTGCTGACATGCGAAAGCACGGTTCAACGGTGCCGGTAGGCGTCATTAGGTGACCAATCCCTCGGGAAACGCGTGTTTCCTCATTTTATATTCCCTTTCACGACGACCTTTTCAATTTATAGTACTAGTGTTGCTAGAAAACTCTGAAGTCTAACAGCTAGAGCTAGGCAGCTAATACCATTCAGAAATGTCAGGCGGTCCAATGAAAAATACAAATCAAAAGCAAATGACCCCTCCAGTCCAAATCACCCATCAGTTTAGGAATTTATGATGGTCAAACTTTTATAATTTATTTCCACACATTTTGTTACTAGTGTAGAAAATATCGTGTACCGGCAACTTTTGATCATGTTTTTTTTTTACTTTTGGTTTCTACAAATATCAAAAAGCCAAACGTCAAAACATAGCGGGCTCTTGAAGCGGATTCTCGAAACAGTTTCTCGATCCAAAAATCATGTGCGCTATCCACGTCAGTATCTCCGCCGTCCACTGTCGTATCAAAAAGTGTAGACAAAAGCCATCAATCGCAGTAAAAAAAACATCCATCTGGCTACGGCTGTTGGTTTTTTAGCTGAAATGAGGTACTGTAGCAACGGTTAGCTTTTAGCTGAGTCATTTAATTAAAAAAACCGTTATATCTCCACATATAATATAAAGAAAAAAAGACCGCATTAAAAAATCAACGTGTTTAACTCTTAACTTTTAAAAGCCAGAAGCAAAAAGTCGTTTTGGACGGATCCACGTAACTGTCCCGCTCATTTTGGCTTAACCTTCTGGCTTCTGACTTATTTTTCACTATTGCTAAATTTCGTATTTTTCTGGCTTTTGAGCTTTTTTGTCGGTTATTTTTTCCCGTATTCGTTTATATTGTTCATGATGGGTTAATCCGTTTTTTTTTTATTTTTAAATTTAATTACATTAAATAAGTCATCATTAGTTACAATGAAATTTTAGCTAATTATAATGTAATTTTAATTATAAATCAATTCATTTCGGTCCAATCAAACTGCACTGAAGCAGGCGGAGGGCCCGTCGTGGCGGCCACGTAGTACGACAGCTCGACAGCCGCTCCGCTTCCACCAGCGCACATGGCATGCGGGGCCTGGGCCGCCGTGCGGCGCGTGGCCTTCCGCCGCACACAAAATCTTAGCGGCAGCCCCAGCTGCGGACGAGCGCGGCCCCGCCTCGTCGCGAAACAAGATGCAAGACGCGCCATGCGTTACGTACGCTGCAGAGACATCTACGGCGTGCCTGGCTAGCGATGTGGCCTGGCCGTCCTAGCCAATTCCAGTATTTCTAGTGAAGAGACCTGCGGTATCAAGCAGTGCCGATTGCCCAAAGACCATCGCAGTGGTGGCAGGATCATGGCGAGCATGACTCCAAAGATTACCATGTTTGGACCAGTACTTTAATCGTATGCTAGCTGAGATCCTACTAGGATCGGGATCGGTATGGTCCCATTGTACACATCACATAAATACATGATGGTTGGAGAAATGAATTAGAGCGTAAGCAACGGTGCACAACACTACGATTGGTTGATTGCGTACGTGCTCTTAATTGTGGCATACATTGATTATTGTTCATTAGCACGGGGAAGTAACGATCGAAGGCGGCAATCATGATGAGAGCCGCTCCCGCCTTAATGCTACAACGTGCCAGACGTACGAATGCATGCGTCCGCCGGTTCATCAATCATCAGTTCATCACAGTAATACATATACACTAGAAGCAGTACGTGTAGCATACCACTCCTATGCTAGCTCCTGCACTTAGCTTGCTCTCGTGGCCTGAAAGCTGGCTAGTTGAAGTACGAAAGGCAGGTATAAGGTATTTCAATTCTCAGGTTATTGGCCAAGCATGCAAATATATAATCCCGAGACCTCTTGGAGCATGTGCAATACAGGTATTTAGAGAAGCATGTACAATACAGGTATTTAGAGAGGTGCTTATGTAAAAAAGTTTATTTTGTGCCACGTAGGATGGGCCGGATGTTTGCACGGAGAAAAGCGACGCTTAAGTTTGCTTCAGATGTCTCGCCGGTGCTTGCATGTGCGTGTAACTACCTTTCATATTTTAATCACTGTTTTCAACAATGGCGCTTACCTTTCTGTTATGTTACTTGTCGCAATTTGCATGCAGATAGGAGCGAGCTAACGCTCCTGTAGAGGGAAAGATTACCACACCACGTATTGGAGTCTAAAGTGTGAGATTCACATACTAGCTGAAATTGTATGGGATAGAAAGAGTCGCACGCTAGCTGCGGCATGTATTGATGAGAAAGAGTCCAAGACTTGCACATTATTTTTGCATGGGTGATGAGCTAGTCCACGATTTAGATGCTCGTTCTGCATGCACCGGACAAACAATATTGCATACTGTTCTCTACATATACATTGCATGTTGTGTTATAGTTTCTGCAACTTTTGCTTTCACTCTTCCACCGAATGGATTCTATTCCCAGTTTCATTGATGTTCTACTCATCTTCCTATATATCCAACTGAGAATCCAGGAAATTATACACAACCATATTATTTCTTTAATTTACCTTAGCAGTTTGTTGATCACCCATCTAGCTATCACAATATTTGAAGAAGTGTGGGTCGCAGCCGAGTAACTTCAAAGTCAACCCATGGAACCTCTGTATGCTGGGGGGATGGCGATGAGCTCAAAAGAGATGACAAAAATGACGGCACCAATGACGAAGAAAGGATAGGAAGACACATGCAATGGATAGAAGCTGACAACATTCGACTGGTAAAAGTTTGTTTTATATTTCGATAGCCATTGGTTCATGAGATTTGTTCTTAATATAGTTACATCAAAATTTCATATTAGTGTGTGGTTAAATAACTTTGTCGATCCTATCAATGGGAATTCAAAGAATTGAGAAGTTTACTGGAAACAAGTGACAAAAGAGTATAACGAAAATAGTCGAAAGGCCATCAATTGCAAGGATAACTGGGTAAGATGAACCGTAAGATTGTGCGATTCAACGGCATTTGGTAAAGGCTCAAGGATGCATTTGTCAGTGGCCAATCAGATGATCAACTCATGGATAAAGCTCATGAAATGTACAAGAGTGAAGCAAAGCAATATTTCACAATTGTCTATTTATGGAGAGAGGTTTGGAACCAGTTCAAGTGGAATAGGGCATACGTGGAAGAGAGCAACTCCAAGAAGAATGATACATCCACGGTGTACTTTGAAGAACAAACCCGCCCAGAAGAAAGGCAGAGAAAGCAAAAGCGACAGGGAAGGCCACAGTAAACTCTTCCTCGAGCATTCTGTCCCACAGTGATATTCAACTTTATTATGAAACACAAGCCCTATAAGTGTCCGCAATCGATAAGATGGTAGAGGTACAACTTCAATCTTCAAAGACAAGCTTGAAAAGGCATATATGATAATATGAATAAATACATAGAACTCTTAGTGGCCGACACCACTTGCTTAAGGCCCTGATCAACTCGGCTTCGGCTTCTGGCTTATTTTTCACTATTCATAAGTTTCGTCTTTTTCTGAACTTTTGGCTTTTTGTTGAGCTTTTTTGCCGGTTCTTTTTTTCCCGTATTTGTTTGTATTATACGTAATAGGCTAACATATTTTTTTGTTTTTAAATTTTTTTTAAATTTAATTATGCTAAATAAGCATCTGTCAGCTACAGTGTTTTTTTCAGCCAGCAACAGTGTTTTCAGCCATAAGCCACGAGGCTTTCAGCCGAACCGATCACCACCTCTAAATTGTATGCTGAGGATGAAGCACGAGAGAGCATTTAGTATTCATAAATGAAAATGTACTTATTGTACCCCATGTTTAATGTTCGCATTCAGAAATAAAAAATGTTTCTTTGCATATCCTGCTTAATGGTTGAATTCAAGTACTTTAGTAAGGACAAGAATTCAAACTACAGAATTTTAGTACTTTAGCCTGCTTAACTTTAGTAAGAACAAGAATTTGTTAAAAAGAATACTAAGTACTTTACAGAACTATAGCATCGAAATAGTGGATCTCAAACTACAGAAGTCAATAGTTGTTTCTTTTAGTACTACAGAGTATGCCACCAATAAAAGAAGAAAACTCCAAACCATCAGTTGATTTTTTTTATTGGGTACAAGAAACAGCCATAGGATAACACACCTGAAGATCTTAATGTCGTTGACAAGTAAGACATCAGAAGAAATTGCCCAGGGTTCAGTACTCAATTCTCATAACAGGGGAAACATGAACGGACCAGCTACTCCACGAGCATGGCGCAGTCGGCGAGTCACCATCGAGTCTAATCGAGGAGCCAATGGCGTTCGCAACCCCGGGCCGCGCACGCCGTCGAGCTCAACCAGTGGCTCCCCGTGGGCGTACGCCGTCAAGTTCCAGTGCTCAACTCGTGGCCCCATGGCCGCACACCACCTCCGGCCGCGCCTTGCCCGACGTCGCTCGCAACTAGAGAGCCCGAGCGCCGCCCGTCAGCCACATATCGACAACAGAGATGATGATGATGAGAGAGACATGGAGCTTGGTTGTGTGCGAGATAACGTTTTGTGTGGGTGAAGTAAAAGAGCAGATCAGAGAAAGGGGGGTCGCAAAGAACGAGTGGATGAGTAGCAGCTCACTGCTTGGCTAAATGAACATGCCGAGTGGATGAGGTAGCTTACTGCTGAGCTCTGTACAGTTGATCACGTAACTGAGCTCACTTTCTTATTTCATATTCCAAAAATCAGTAAAAACTGAAGGCTTTGCATTAGAGACCACAGATGTTTGTATTAGTGCTAACGGGATAGTTGGACCATTTAAGCACCTATATGGATTTGTTCCAGCTTTTGATTTATTTTGGTTTTTCGTTTATTTAAGCCAAAAGTCACTAAGTAGATCTCATAAATAGTAACAGTTAAAAGAACCTGCAGTTAAAACATAGCTGAAAAATCGAAAGGAACATGACTACTGTTTGGTGACAACCCGTGCAACGCCAAAATGGGCTACGGTTGCATTCCAGTAGGGCTGGCAAAAAAGCTCGGGCTCGTGAGCCAGCTCGGGCTCGGCTCGGGCTCGTGGAGGCTTGGCTCGGCTCGTGGATGAAACGAGCCGAGCCGAGCCAGCAAAAAAGCTCGGGGTCTAAACGAGCCGAGCCCGAGCCAGCTCGCGAGCGGCTCGGTTGGCTCGGCCCACTCCCCCATTCGGCCGTTCGGCCCATTCCTTTTTTCCTTTCTGCCCGCAGCGGCGCAGCCCGTTCCCCTCTTTTTCTCCTCCCACCGACGCCTCTCTGCCTCACGCGGTCACGCCTCCACTTCTTCTCCCACCGACGCCTCCCTCTCTCTTCCTGCCTCTGCTCGTTCTCACCGAATCCCCCGCCGCCTCTTACTGCGCCTCCTCTCCACGCCTCCACTCCGTGCTTCCTCGCCGCGCCTCCACGCCGCCTCACCGCACCTCCTCTCTCCTTCCTGCCTCATCCTCTCGCTCCCGTGCCGCCTTCTCACCGCCTCACCGACGCCTCCTCTCTCTTCACCGCCTCCCCCCCGACGCCGCCTCCTCCTCTCCTCAACCATGGCGCCGCGCCTCCTCTCTCGGCCATGGCATCGCGCCATCGGCTCAGATCCACCTGGATCCGGACCAATCATCGGTCCTACTGCAGTAGATCTGCTTTTATTGGCTTTCTTATGGATGGATTGGAGTCTACACCTCACCGATTTGCGGTGGCTTGCAGGTTCTTGGGGTTTCCCGTGATCGGTCCTACTGGCTTCCGTGATAGATCGGGTGGTGGACTGGTGGTGAACAAAGATGGGAACAAACCCGGTGCTACCCTTCCTCTCCTAATTAGTTTACATGCATTTTATTTATTTGCCATCTATTCTACACTCTTGCGACTGGTGGCCGAGCCTAGGGTTTTCGGGCGGCGGTACTAGAGGTCGGGGAATGTGCATCCTTTGGCTATTTCCCCCTCTAGGGCGTGCTCGGGCTTTGAGGTGGCCGCCGGTTGTTTGGATGCCAATGGTGTCTGTGGACTGTGGGTTCTTCTCCCGCGCGGTCGGAGGTGGTGGGGGCAGCTGGGCGCGGCGCCGAGACGAGGAGGAGGAGGAGGAGCGCGAGGGAGAGAGGAGCAGTCGGCATGGTGGCGGTGCTGGCCGGCGTGTGGGCTGCTTATTATTGGCTCGCGAGCCCTCGCGAGCTGGCTCGAGCCGCATCACGAGCCGAGCCGAGCCCACAAAAAAGCTTGATATCCCAACCGAGCCGAGCCGAGCCTCTATTCCGTCAAGCTTTCACGAGCCGAGCCGAGCCTGGCTCGGCTCGGCTCGTTGCCACCCCTACATTCCAGCCGCAAGCTACCGAGCATAACTCTTAGAGTATGTACAATACAAGATGCTTATATATGAGTGCTTAAAGAGAGAGAATATAGCCACATCATTAAGCATCCATGCAAAAGTTATTTCCTCCAATGCAAACATCTCTTCCATAGGTGATTAGATGCTATATTATCTATTAATAGATATAGTTATACACATAAACACCTACTAAGCACCGGTGCTTATTTAAGCATCGATGCTTCAAAATAAGCGCCTTATCTATCCTATGTGGCAAGAAAAATCGGTTTTTTATTACTAAGCATCTCTCTAAACGTCTGCATTGGACATGGTCTTAAGGCCTAATGGGCTCTCCGCCCAATACGGCTTCCGCCACTTCGATCGCATTGATCGATTGACTCCCCCCAACTCCTCCTGGCGCCCGCATCCGCCTCTCCCCCGCGATGCAATCCTTGCGAGATGGACGATGGCCGCGCCGCGGCGTCGTCGGGTGCGAGCGCGCAGGCGGGCGCTGCGTGGCCTGCGCGCCTACTGCGGCGAAATGCAAGGCCCCTCTTTGGATTGTAGTCACACGTCTTCCGGCTGCCGCCGGCCACCCCAGGACGCCCACCAGCTGCTCGTGCAAATGCGCAGGACAGCCACCACGGCACCACCTGATGATCCAGACGCCGATTATCTCCCAGGTACACACTAGGATTATGTGCAACCGTCTTGGGTGGAGATATCTTTCTCGAAACCAGAGAGGCTAACCGGGCCCCAGAGGATTGGCATCATCGCGCGAATTTAGACGATTCACGAAGCAGCAGCGAGCATGCATGCGTGCAGCTCATACTGGTGATTGAAGCTACGAGCAGCGCGATCACATGTGTATCGTATTCGTAGGAGACCCCTTGGCGGGTCAACCCATCATGATCGGATGGAGCCATGGAGGCACTACTTTCTCAAATCCTTCATGATCGGATGGCTTTGGAACCCGAGGTTAGTCGCATAGTGTTTTTTTAAAACCTCTCGATGGCCTTTTCTAACCAAGTTGTATTTTTTACCAGGAAATTTTTTTGCAATGTTCTCTTTCTGAAGATGTCGACAGCACAGAATGGCGCCCATTCACACGCTGACGTTCTGGATCACTTCTACCGCAAAGGTAAGAATTATGAGAGTTTTTACAGGGAGCTGCCAGTACCTTCCTACCAAATTACTAACTCTTAGCACCTCTTGGTATCTCCACCTCTTAAACTCTTAGTACTTCTTGGTACTTCTTAGGGCAAGCTCAATAGATAGCTTGTGTAGCAACCCGGATTTCCGAATCTTTTGTGCAGGGGCGAAGCCACGTTCAAGCGTCGGGGTCGACCGACACCGATGATTTCTCGGTAACTTCTTATACCCAGCAATTTTGGCCAGCTTGGACACCGGTAAAATTTTTGTCTGACCCCAGCAGCCCAGCAGTCCGTTGCTCCAGACGGCAGCCAACCAGCCCAATGCCCATCGCCCCATCCACATCAACATGTAGAAAGCCTGAGCGGCTGAGCCCACCACGATGGGCCTCAGTCTGTGGGCTTGTCCCGACCCCGGCGACAATTAATCCTGGCTTCGCCCCTGCTTTTGTGTATTCTGGGCTAATCCATAGATCAGTAGCTAACTCGTACAATATAACAATGGCAACTATTACATCCATACATACACATAAATAAAAAGCTATAGCAGTAAATAAGCGTAAATGGGCTAGATGACCAGGGTCTTATATCATAGGCCAGGGAGAACAAATATAGATGAAGTCTTGCAACGAAAAGATACGTGTCAGTGGAGTCTCACAAGATATGCCCGCAGGCAATCGACTGAGGTACATGACCTAGTATTTGGCGTCGTCTTCAACTTTCAATGGATGGTGACAAATGTTCACCGATAGATTATTTCTTAAGCACTAAATGATGAATAAGTCCCTGTACTGTGGTATTTGTGGGGCTGTGGTAGTTTTTGCTTTTAGGACAGCATCTGCTTTTGCTTTAGGACAGCATCTGATTTTAGGACAGCATCTGCTTTAGGACAGCATATTGACCGCTTTAGGACAGCATCTAGGATAGCATCTTAGCATATGCTTGGCTGGTTCTTAGCCTATAAATTTGTATCCCCAACCCCTCAGGTTGGTATGGCATTGTGTGAGCAATAAACAAAGAAGAAAATTGCCCCATCTCCTAGTGTCATCCTCTCCATGAGAGTAAGGATCTTGCTATCACCAACAGCAAGACTCCAGCGAGTAACAGTGGTATCAGAGCCATACTATCCTGTAGCCTGAGCATCTCCTGCTCATCTCCTTCTCCGGCCTCGCAGCAGCCCCAGCCGGTAGCAGCAGCAGCTCCGGCTGTCCCCGCTCACTCCTCTCCGGAGACGGGCAGCAGCTCGTCAGAAGCAGCCATCTCTCCACGCAACAGCCCCCCAGTAGCGCGCCATGTCCGCAGGGCAGTCTCAGCGCTCGGTCGCCTCGAGCATGCGGCGTCAGCAGACGGCCGAGCTCGTCGCGGCAGAGCAGCGTGAGCGAGCGGCGGCAGAGACCGCTGCGGCGGCGGAAAGGGCGTCAAGGCTGGCAGCAGCCAGGGCGGAGCTGGCAGCAGCGGCGGCGGCAGATGCAGCGCGTGCGGCAGCAGCAGAGGTCAAGGCTCTGCGCGGCAGCAACAGCAGCTCCGGCTCTGTTGATGACAGCGCCGACGCGGACCCTCAGCTGCTGGAGAGGGAGGCAGCGCAAGGGCGAACGACGCAATGGGCAGCCACGCACGCCCACGAGCGCGGCGGCAGCCCAGACAGGCGCGGACGCGCCGGCGGCGCTCCTGAAGGAGGCGCACACGGCGGTGGCGCTCCTGGAGGAGGCACGCACGGCGGCGGCGTACGGGTCGACGGAGAGCGCGGCTCTCACAGGCAACGTGGCTCTCTCTCCCCGGTTCGGTACCGTGGTCACCACGAGTACCAGGCTGTCGTCAGGGACGTCGGCCCCGGCGGCGGGTGGCCTACCCTCACCAAGACCAACTACGTCGAGTGGGCTGCGGTGATGAGGGTGAAGCTCCAGGTGCGGCATATGTGGGATGCAGTTCGGTACGGCGACGTCGACTACGACCAGGATCGACGGGCGCTGGATGCTCTCATCGCCGCAGTCCCGCCCGAGATGCAGTTCTCGCTTACCAACAAGCGGACTGCCAAAGAGGCTTGGGACGCCATCGCTGCAGCACGCATCGGCAGCGACCGCGCCCGCAAGTCTACACTGCAGGCACTACGCACGGAGTGGGAGCACCTGGCCTTCAAGCCAGGCGAGGACGTTGATGACTTTGCTCTCCGTCTCAACACTCTGTTGCACAAGTTGGTGCAGTTCGGCGACGACACCTACGGCGAAGAGAGAGCTGTGGAGAAGCTCTTCCGCTGCGTCCCCGAAAAGTACAAGCAGATGGCTCGCTCGATCGGGTCTCTGCTGGACCTCTCCACGATGACCATCGAGGAGGCGTTGGGTCGCCTCAAGGTCGTCGACATCGATGAGCCACAGCGCCCCTCGGGACCCGTCACCATTGGCGGGAAGCTCCTCCTCACTCGGGAGCAGTGGGATGCCGGCCAAGGTGACAAGAAGAAGGGGGAGCCTTCTTCCACGACAGGCGGCCGCAAGAGTGGCAAGCGCGGCAAGCCGCGCAAAGGCGCCCAGGGCGGCGATGCTGGCAAGCAAAAGCCGGCACGAGACGACTCTTGCCACAACTGCGGCAAGCTTGGTCATTGGGCCAAGGAGTGTCGACAGCCACGACGCGGCCAGACCCATGTCGCGCAAGCGGAGGAGGAGCAGCCGGTCCTGTTCATTGCTCATGCGAGCATCGAACTACCTCCAGCGGCACCGGCCGCAGTGGCTCTCCTCCACCTTGACGAGCCAAAAGCACACGCCCTTCTCGGCGACAGTTCCGGCAATGACAAGACCGACGGGTGGTGCCTCGACACCGGTGCCACCCACCACATGACCGGGCGGCGGGAGTTCTTCTCCGAGCTCGACTCAGGCGTTCGAGGCACCGTCAAGTTCGGCGACGCCTCCGCCGTGGAGATCAAGGGCGTCGGCTCTGTCGTCTTCATCGCCAAGACTGGCGAGCACCGGCTGCTCACCGGCGTCTACTACATCCCCGATCTGCGGAACTCCATCATCAGCTTGGGACAGCTGGATGAGAACGGCTCGCGTGTCGAGATCGAGCACGGGGTGCTGCGGATTTGGGATCTTCGACGCCGCCTCCTTGCCAAGGTAACCAGAGGCGCAAATCGACTCTACACTCTTCACGTGCAGGTGGCACAACCCCTCTGTCTCGCAGCTCGTCGGGACGACGAGGCGTGGCAGTGGCACGAGCGCTTTGGGCACCTTCACTTCGAGGCCCTGAAGCGGCTCAGTGCCACGGAAATGGTGCGAGGCCTGTCGTGCCTTGACCATGTGGAGCAGCTCTGCAACGTCTGCGTGTTGACGAAGCAGAGGCGACTCCCTTTTCCCCAGCAGGCGAGTTTCCGAGCCAAGGAGAGGCTCGAGCTCGTGCACGGGGACTTGTGTGGCCCGGTGACACCGGCCACACCGGGAGGACGACGCTACTTCCTGCTGCTCGTCGACGACCTCTCCCGCTACATGTGGGTGATGGTCCTCGGCAGCAAGGGAGAGGCTGCGGACGCCATCAGGCGCACGCAGGCTGCTGCGGAGGCGGAGTGCGGCCGCAAGCTGCGCGTGCTGCGCACAGACAACGGCGGCGAATTCACGGCGGCTGAATTCGCGTCGTACTGCGCTGATGAGGGCATTCAGCGCCACTACTCCGCGCCGTACAGCCCGCAGCAGAACGGCGTCGTCGAGCGGCGCAACCAGACGGTTGTGGGGATGGCTCGGGCCCTCCTCAAGCAGAGGGGGATGCCGGCTGTCTTCTGGGGAGAGGCGGTGGTGACGGCCGTCTACATCCTCAACCGCTCGCCTACCAAGGCGCTCGACGGCAGGACGCCGTACGAGGCTTGGCATGGGCGCAAGCCGACGGTCTCCCACTTGCGGGTCTTCGGCTCCCTCGTGTTCGCCAAGGAGCTTGGCCACATCGGTAAGCTCGACGACAGGAGCACTCCGGGAGTGTTCATCGGCTACGCGGAGGGCTCGAAGGCCTACCGCATCCTCGACCCTGACACACAGCGAGTCCGCATCTCGCGTGACGTTGTGTTCGACGAAGGGCGAGGCTGGACGTGGGACAAGGCGGTGGACGACGTTTCGACTTCGACTCTCAGGGACTTTGTTGTCGACTACGTCCACTTCAAGAGAGCCGGGGGAGCTAGCAGCTCGTCTTCACCGAGCTCGTCCACCTCGACACCTTGCTCGCCACCAGCTCCGACGAGTGCTCCACCACCTTCGGCACCGGCTACGCCCCACTCTTCACCACCGGCTCACCACTCTCCTGCACCGGCGGCCACACCACCGGGATCGGCCTCAACAGTTTCGGTCCACGACGAGCAGCGCATGGTGGAGTTCGCTACTCCGCTGTCCCACGACGAGGACTGCGTCGACGCCTACCACGACGACGAGCCTCTGCGCTATCGTACCATGGACAACATCCTCGGCGAGCTGCCCGTCCCTGGACTGGCACAGCGCGACTGCGAGGCGGAGCTGCACTTGGCATGCGACGACGGCGAGCCCCGCTCCTTCGCTGAGGCGGAGGGAGACGCGGCGTGGCGTGTCGCGATGAAGCAGGAGATGGACGCCGTCGAGCGGAACCGGACGTGGGAGCTGGCGGATCTTCCTGCCGGTCACCGCGCGATCACCCTTAAGTGGGTGTTCAAGCTGAAGCGGGATGAAGCCGGCGCCATCGTCAAGCACAAGGCTCGCTTGGTGGCACGAGGCTTCGTGCAGCAGGAGGGGATCGACTTCGATGACGCCTTCGCACTCGTCGCACGGATGGAGTCCGTGCGACTCCTCCTTGCGCTAGCTGCCCAGGAAGGCTGGCGTGTTCATCACATGGATGTCAAGTCGGCATTTCTTAACGGCGACTTGAAGGAGGAGGTCTACGTGCATCAGCCGCCGGGATTTGCGATCCCCGGCAAGGAGGGCAAGGTGCTTCGCCTGCGCAAGGCCCTCTATGGCTTGCGACAGGCACCGAGGGCGTGGAACGCCAAGTTGGACTCCACGCTGAAAGGGATGGGCTTCGAGCAAAGTCCGCACGAGGCGGCCATCTACCGGCAGGGCAGTGGAGAAAATGCCTTGTTGGTGGGTGTCTACGTCGACGACTTGGTGATCACCGGCACCAAGGATGCGGAGGTGGCGGCATTCAAGGAAGAGATGAAGGCCACCTTCCAGATGAGTGACCTGGGGCCCCTCTCCTTCTACTTAGGGATCGAGGTGCACCAGGATGATTCCGGGATCACGCTTCGACAGACCGCCTACGCCAAGCGCGTCATTGAGCTAGCTGGGCTCACCGACTGCAACCCAGCTCTCACTCCGATGGAGGAGAGGCTGAAGCTGAGCCGCGACAGCACGACGGAGGAGGTGGACGCTACGCAGTACCGGCGTCTTGTGGGGAGCCTTCGCTACCTCGCCCACACACGACCGGACTTGGCATTCTCCGTCGGCTACGTTAGTCGGTTCATGCAACGACCGACGACGGAGCATCAGCAGGCTGTGAAGAGGATCATCCGCTACGTTGCGGGGACTCTTGACCACGGCCTCCATTACCCGAGGTGTCCCGGCGCGGCACACTTCGTCGGGTACAGCGACAGCGACCACGCGGGCGACATCGACACCAGCAAGAGCACAAGCGGGATTCTCTTCTTCCTCGGCAAGTGTCTCGTTCACTGGCAGTCAGTCAAGCAGCAGGTGGTGGCCCTGTCCAGCTGTGAGGCGGAGTACATAGCGGCTTCCACCGCTTCGACTCAGGCACTCTGGCTTGCTCGACTGCTTGGTGATCTCCTCGGCAGGGACACTGAAGCAGTGGAGCTCAGGGTGGACAGCAAGTCCGCTCTAGCCCTGGCAAAGAACCCCGTTTTTCATGAACGGAGCAAGCACATCCGGGTGAAGTACCATTTCATCCGAGGCTGCTTGGATGAAGGAAGCATCAAGGCAAGCTACATCAACACCACGGATCAGCTTGCGGATCTGCTCACCAAGCCTCTTGGAAGGATCAAGTTCCTTGAGCTCTGCTCCAAGATCAGGATGGTTCAACCCTTCCACAAGACGACGCACAAGACTTAGGGGGAGAATGATGAATAAGTCCCTGTACTGTGGTCTTTGTGGGGCTGTGGTAGTTTTTGCTTTTAGGACAGCATCTGCTTTTGCTTTAGGACAGCATCTGATTTTAGGACAGCATCTGCTTTAGGACAGCATATTGACCGCTTTAGAACAGCATCTAGGATAGCATCTTAGCATATGCTTGGCTGGTTCTTAGCCTATAAATTTGTATCCCCAACCCCTCAGGTTGGTATGGCATTGTGTGAGCAATAAACAAAGAAGAAAATTGCCCCATCTCCTAGTGTCATCCTCTCCATGAGAGTAAGGATCTTGCTATCACCAACAGCAAGACTCCAGCGAGTAACACTAAATTCATATAGTTGAGTAGAAATGAATAAAAAAGTACTCAGCAAATCGTTATATCAGAATGCAAGTTTATATGTATATATCTACATGCAAGACTTAACCAAGGGAAGGTCTTATGTTTCATTTAGCATGAAGCTAGTTTGTCAAATATTATATTATAGCTAGTTTTCAAACTTATGATTTATCCATTTTTAACTAAAACCAAATATCCAATTTTAATTAAATCTATGAGAGCGAACTCTCTTCAAAGTTGTCCACCATGTCCATTCTTTAAGCATCATACCCGGTGACAGGGGCTACAACAGCGGCTGAGGAGGGGCAAAATAGGTTGCTATGGGCTTAAGGGACCCCTTGGTGGCAGTGCCGCGAGAGGAGACGGCCTGCAACGGTAATCTTGGCGAGTCTAGCGGCGGTTACCCAGTGGATATCTCAAGAATTCACGCGTGTTATGAGCATCTACATGGTTTGGGGAACTCACTGGTGGGATGGTGGAGGCGGAGGAGGGCCGGCGATGGGGACCCTAGGACAATGCGGTGGGTTCACCGTGTCTGGGGCCCGTTAGGCCGTGCACGAGGAAGATGATGGTGTTGGCGAGCTGCTGTGAGGGAAAACCAAAATTGGTTGTGGGGAAACGTTCCTGGAGGTGTGGAACACGGAGTGACATAAAAGACTTGTGGAGAAGCTCATCGGATGGATGGGAAGGTGTGGAGGAGCTCAACGACGCTCTGTCAGGTTTAGAGAAGACGAGGTGGTGCGGTGGTGTTCCTAGTGGCTGAGCAGAGGAGGTGGGGGCACGAGAGTGGAAATGAAGGGGGAGATGAGGCGAAGAAGAAGACACGCTTAGTTCAGCTTAAAAGGATGAGGGGCTCGGCGTTTTCTCACGGGTGCAGCGTGCTGGTGCGCGAATTCTCACGGGTGTGGCACAACTCGTGTCTCTGGTGACAATGGGGCCCGATCGTCAGCGAAAGCAAGAGAGAGAGAGAGAGAGAGGGAGAGGGAGGGAAGGCGCCTGGGCTGATGCGCTGGCGCGCACTGGGCTGTGGCAGTATAGAAAGGAATGAGGCTGGCGGGGCTGGGCTACAGAATGGGCGGAATGGACCCATTAGAGGGAGAGAAGGGAGGGGAAGGTGGGCCGATAGGCTAGGTTTAGTCCCAAGAGAGAATTTGAATTTAGGATTTTGCAATTTATTTCCTTAATATAGTTTTGATTTGAATTTGAATTCGAATTCAAATTGTGGAATGGTTTTGCACATAAGGAGTTTTAGATATTTTCGAACAGCACACAACTAAATTTTAGAATTTTGCAAGTTTCAAATTTTGAGCCAAGGAATTTATTTTAAATTTTAAATTTAAGGCAAAGCTTTTGTAAATTCTTGAAATACAACAAAAGTTTTTAAAAATCATGAATTTTTAAACCTGACCCACATTTGGGATGTTACAGTTTGGTATCTCCCAAGGATGGTAAAAAAATCTCAAGAATTATAACTAGCGCTAGTTTATCTTGTGGATCACTTATAAGGCTACTAACTAGTTGCTTCGGGAGGATAGTGGCATACATGCATTCTCTTGGCAGTAGGCACTGGTCAAGCTCATAAGGGTTGACCCAAATGGCAAATTTCTGAATCTGCTCATCTGCTGAGCCATTGTTAGTGCTCAAGAGTCTTCACTGTATATACTCTCAGATGAATCGAGTATTAGAAGTACCCTGCTTTACCTATTTACAGTTTTACTTGCACACACACAACTAATCAGAAACCAATGTCTCTGCTAGTTATCTTTGTCCTGCTGCTTTCATGGGAACGGTGTGAAACTACCAACATAAATAACTTGTGCAATCTGCTTAACAGCCGGCAGATCTTTGAAGGTGGAATAGTGCCAGAAATCTGCACACTGAACATCTTAGACATGTAGGCTGATCTTTGTGGCCACAATCCTGCTTCACAAAGTGTAATCACTCTTTGACATTTCTTGATTACCTAGGTATAAACAAGGTGTCATAGGTTAAGCTTTTTCTGGCCCACCGCTCGTGCATAGCATAGCAGCATAGGTCACACTCGTAGGCTGAAATTTATGCTACGACATCCGTTTCATAAAAAAAATTCTATACTACGACAATTGCAGTGTTGCATCATGGACCAAATCGTTGAAAAGCTTACATGTGAATCTTGTGCCTTGTGAAACCTGGGGTTGTTCTTTGGACTCTGGAGAGTGTGCATGTTTGCCATGATATATGGACCCCAGGTATACCCTGCCAAGTCTCTGATGGCAACAGGGACACGAATGATGTTACGCTGATAGTTCAGTGAGATGAACCCAGCTTATCTATGCTTGAGTAGTATGTCCATTTGTGCTTCTAAGTTGTTGACACGCATACAAAATTTTACTATCTAACAAACTAACAAACAAGCCAGAGTAAACTAACAAACAAGCCAGAGCAAACTAGGATAGGTCCTGCATTCCTGCATTTTTCATCCCTATTCTCAACTCTCAAGTCTCAGGAGAGGGAAAGTTATTCCTTCTAAAGCTTTTCTACTTGATACGGTGATAGTTTGATTCAAGTTTAAATTTAACTAGGTTACCTAATTCTAGCACTGTTATGTTAAGCTTAATCAAGATGTCTGTTTGGTTGGCAATAGATCTTCATCTACTTGGCCTAAAATAGTAGAAGAGATTTTACATGAGTTAGCTTAAGGGTCAGCTTATTTCACCTTTTTATTGGGTTAGCTTAAGGGTTAACCTTAGTCCTGCTTTGCCATGATTAAACTGTCTACCCTGTAGTCCTGTACAGCTAAACCATTTCTTGATGCCGAACCAAATGGGGGCTGCTAGGCAAGCACCACATCACTCTTTTCGGAGAGAAGACGAGCGTATGCCACTCATTCGCTCATCCGGCCGGTCTCGCGCACTGACGTACTGCCGCGAGTGCGGCGTGTCCGAAGAAATGCGCGGCCCGGCCTACCCCCTCCCACGACGGCACGACCACGTGCGCTGTGTGCTCGCCGGAGCCCACCGACGGAGCCATCCCTGTCGCCCCCGTTTGCTTTCCCCCGCTTGCCAGTGCACGGAAAAAATCTATCGTCGAAATTTCATCGGTGTGGTTATCAGTCTTATCGGTAGGTCCTATAAAATTTTAAATCGGCTAAAAAAATTTAGATTCACCTAAATTTCATCAAAATTTTTTTTAAAAAAATCAAAGATTCAAAATTTAATTCAAAATTTTCGTGAAAAAAATCCGATAATCGGCGGTAACCGATTCTATTGCTTTTCTTCCGATAAAACTTTTGAGGGAGTGTCTAGACAGCACCCGGATGTTTTCTTTCTAACTATCATATAAATTTATGGCCCTTGAATTAGAGATCTAGAGGCTCCTTGTTTTTTAGGGGGGGAGATTTTTTTCAAAGGGAAATGGGTAAAATTCAAGGGGGAGGAGGAAGAATTTATAGCCATTGAATCTCTAACATATATTTTGCCCTTTTTCCTGCACCTTGCGCCGCCGCCCACTCATCATCATGGCTGAAAAGCCGCGCAACATTTGCAACATAATCATAGCCGTCGTGAAAACGCTCGAGCCCTCCCATTAGCTAGGCCGTGCGTGCCCATTACCACCCCTGCGGTTGGCTCTCGCCATCACCTCATAATCATTCTCCCTCCATCCATCTCCATCTTTAATTCTTCAGCCCGCAGCCTCTTCCAGTACGTATACGTAGCTTGCTAGTCGTCGTGCTCGTGCAAGCTTGATCGATCTCTAGTAGAGGTAGACCAGAGAAGCTACTGCCATGTAGTAGCCTAGCTAGCTAAGCTACTGCTGATAGTCCATCACTAGTAGTGCACTAGCAAGGCACTACCTTAAACTACATGCCTTTCCAAGAATGGATGGGGGCTCCGATGGTCGTGAAGCGCGCGGCCATTCTCCTCCTCCACCTTGCGCTCTTCCTCGTCGCGTTGGCGGCGGATGAGCGGCGGGCTGGGATCGGTGGGCGGCAGCGGCGCCAAGATGTCCTGCTGCAGGAGAAGGCCACCCTCCTGGCGTTCAAGCGTGGGCTCACCTTGCTCAAGCCGTCGGCCCTGGCCGACTGGAATGAGTCCAACGACAACGTCTGCGGCCTCACCGGCGTCACTTGCGATTGGAGGCGGGGGCATGTCGTCGGCCTTGCGCTCGGCGACATGAACATCCAGGGAGCCATCCCCCCGGTCGTCGGTAATCTGTCACACCTCCGGAGCCTCAACATGTCCTTCAACTACATCTCCGGCGCCATCCCGCCGTCCGTCGGCAACCTCTTGCATCTCCGGAGTCTCGACATGTCCTACAACAACATCACCGGTGCCATCCCGCCGTCCGTTGGCAACCTCTCGCACCTCGAGAACCTCGATACATCCAACAATCTCATCTCCGGCACCATCCCCCCGTCCGTCGGCAACCTCTCGCTCCTCCAGAACCTCGACATATCCAGCAATCACATCTCCGGCGCCATCCCCCCGTCCGTCGGCAACCTCTCGCTCCTCCAGAACCTCTACATGTCTTACAACCTCCTCACGGGGCATATCCCTGCCGAGCTCTCCAACCTCCGCAGCCTAGGCGTGCTCGACCTCGGCAAGAACTACCTCAGCGGCGGCATACCACGGTCGCTCGCCGAGCTGCCGTCACTATCCGACCTGTACCTCGAGTATAACAACCTGTCGGGCCCCATACCCCCGTCATTCGGCAACTTCTCGCTCCTCCACTGCCTTGTCATGTCCAGAAACCTCCTCACGGGGCAGATCCCAGCCGAGCTCTCCAACCTCCGCCGCATAGGCGATCTCAACCTCGGCCAAAACCAGCTCCGCGGCAGCATACCGCCGTCCCTTGCTGAGCTGACGAGCATGTACTACCTCAGCCTGGAGAATAACAGGCTCTCAGGCCCTATCCCCGCCGCCATCTTCAAAAACTGCACCCGTCTAGGCGTCGTCCAACTCGGTGACAACTACCTCTCCGGCTTGATTCCCCAAGACGCCTCTAGCACCCTCAACGAGACGTTTGCCGTCCTTAACCTCTACTCCAACGGGCTAACCGGGACAATTCCTCGGTGGCTCGCCAACTGCACGTTATTGACAACGCTGGACGTGGAGAACAACTTTCTCACCGACGAGCTGCCTACAGGTATCATATCGGGCAAGCGGTACCTGAAGTATCTGCATTTGTCCAACAACCAATTCTGGAGCCAAGATGGCAACACCAACCTGGAGCCCTTCTTCGCCGCGATATCCAGCTGCACAATGATACTGGAGATAGAGGCTGGCGCGGTGGAGATGGGCGGGCGGCTCCCGAGCCGGCTGGGCTCTATGCTCCCGCCGACCATGTCGACCCTCAACCTGGAGCTAAATGAGATCGTGGGCCCGATCCCGGCCGACATCGGCGAGTACGTGATCAACATCACGCTGATGAACCTGTCGAGCAACCAGCTTAACGGGACGATTCCGGCGTCCCTCTGCCAGCTGCCGAAACTGCAGCGGCTCGTCCTGTCCAAGAACAAACTGACCGGCGAGATCCCATCGTGCATCGGCAACGCCAAAAGCCTCGGCGAGCTGGACCTGTCGGACAACGCACTGTCAGGGATCATCCCGAGCGGCATCGGGAGCCTTACCCAGCTCAGAATCCTCTGCCTGCAGGGGAACCTGCTGTCCGGGGAGATACCGGCGAGCCTCGCCCGGTGCAAGGCCCTGCTGAGCCTCGACCTCTCGAGCAACCGCCTGACCGGCGAGGTACCACATGAGGTCTCCGGCATTGCCTTGATTTCTCTGAACCTGTCCCGCAACCAGCTCAGAGGCGAGCTGCCGCTGGGGCCTAGCGACATGCAGCAGATGCAAGCGATTGACTTGTCGTGGAACAACTTTAACGGCGCGATCTTCCAGGAGCTCGGGCGCTGCGCCGGGCTGGAGATCTTCGACCTGTCGCACAACTCGCTCGCTGGCGCCCTTCCTTCGTCCCTCGACGGCCTCTCGAGTCTTGAGAACCTTGACGTCTCCAACAACTCCCTGACTGGTGAGATCCCCTCGACCCTGACCAAATGCACCAGACTGACCCATCTCAACCTGTCCTACAACGACTTCTTCGGCGACGTGCCCACCACCGGCGCCTTCGCGCACTTCACCTTCCTGTCCTACCTCGGCAACCCGCGGCTCTGCGGCTCGGTGGTCAGGCGCAACTGCCGAAGGCATCACCCGTGGTACCAGTCCCGGAAGTTCTTGGTCGTGATGTGCGTCTGCGCCGCCGTGCTGGCGTTCGTGCTGACGATCCTCTGCGCTATCAGCATCCACAAGATCCGGGAGCAGTTCGCGGCGGTGCGGGAGGACATGTTCAGGGGCCGCCGCAGCGGCGGCTCGTCGCCGGTGATGAAGTACAAGTACCCGCGGATCACGTACCGGGAGCTGGTCGAGGCGACGGACGAGTTCTGCCCGGACCGGCTCGTCGGGACGGGCAGCTACGGCCGGGTGTACCGCGGCATGCTGCGCGACGGCACCATGGTCGCCGTGAAGGTGCTGCAGCTCCAATCGGGGAACTCGACAAAGAGCTTCAACCGCGAGTGCCAGGTCTTGAAGCGCATCCGGCACCGGAACCTTATGCGGATCGTCACCGCGTGCAGCCTGCCGGACTTCAAGGCTCTGGTGCTGCCGTTCATGGCAAACGGCAGCCTCGAGCGGTGCCTCTACGCTGGGCCGCCCGCCGAGCTGAGCCTCGTGCAGCGCGTCAACATCTGCAGCGACATCGCTGAGGGGATGGCCTACCTGCACCACCACTCGCCGGTCAAGGTCATCCACTGCGACCTCAAGCCGAGCAATGTCCTCATCAACGACGACATGACCGCGCTCGTCTCCGACTTCGGCATCTCCCGCCTGGTCATGAGCGTCGGCGGGGTGGCCAACACCGCCGACGTCGGCGCCTCCACCGCCAACATGCTGTGTGGCTCCATCGGCTACATTCCTCCAGGTACGCACCATCAAATCGCAAGCAACTAATTAATCACAAGCAATTCCCGTGATGAACCAATTATCTGTGGTTATTGATGATATGAAGAGTACGGCTACGGTTCGAACCCGACGACGAAGGGCGACGTGTACAGCTTCGGCGTGCTGGTGCTGGAGATGGTGACGAGGAGGAAGCCGACCGACGACATGTTCGAGGCGGGGCTGAGCCTACACAAGTGGGTCAAGAGCCACTACCACGGTCGGGCCGACGCGGTGGTCGACGCGGCGCTGGCCCGCATGGTCCGGGACCAGACACCTGAGGTCAGGAGGATGTCGGACGTGGCCATTGGCGAGCTGCTGGAGCTCGGCATTCTCTGCACCCAGGAGAGCGCGTCCACGCGGCCGACCATGATGGACGCCGCCGACGACCTGGACCGGCTTAAGCTGTACCTCGGCGGCGACACGACGGCCACCTTCGCGTCGTCGCTGGGCTTCTCCTCCACGACATTTGAAGATATTGATGAATAGTAGTAGCAACTAGTAAGGATACATGATGTATACATAGCTAGGCATTTCTCTCATTAAGAAACATGATCCTGAGTTTCTGACTAGAAAAGATGTTCTTCTAAATGTGCAAGTGTGCAGAAATATAGGATTCTTTGAAGGTGTCTGATTTGTTGTAATATGAGCTTTGGCCATACAGTTCAGAAAGTAACTGATTGGCTGTTTCTCTTTGGCCATCTTCTATTTTCCCCTGTGTTCTTTCTTCAGTATTTTGTTCCAAGTATTATGTACACCTGAACAATCTGATGTCTCTTTTTTGTTCAGCAAACTGAAGGATCTAATGTTACTGAAGTATTGGATAATATTACCGAAAATATTAACCACAAGCATTATTAGATGGGGTATGCAAGTGCCAAATTGTAAACACAATTTCTTCACTTTTCTCTTATACTAGTGGTCTAGTATTGTCCTAAAGCATGTTAGTTCATCACCATTGCAAGAACCAGCCGAGCAAAGAATTAAACGATGCATCATGGTCTAGTACTGTCCTAAAGCATGTATAGTTCATCACCATTGCAAGAACCAGCTGTGACACCCTGGCCTATGTTGGCCCATGTGTATGTGCACATGAATTTCTATGTTAGTCCCACCTTACTAGTTTACCTTGAGAAACACTTACATATAAACCTAGGAGTTCCAATGGTAGCACCCCCGGTTAACCGTTTTGCGCGAAGCAAGGACAAAAGTGCAAGCGGGTTGTTACGTGTGCATGGCCTATCCAGAATGTGGTTAGGTCTGAGCCAGTTTGGACCCTAGGGCCTAGGGCGTTAGAAATGGTATCAGAACTGACTCTCGCGGTTACATGGGCACGTGCGGGTCAGGGGCGCGGGCATATGGCGCATGGCGTGTGTGGGCCTGGAGTGGACACACGGCATGGCATATGTGTTGGCACTGAACGCACGGACATGTGCTAAGAGGAGAGATCCTTATCATTTGCCCCGGTGTGGGTATGTTAGTCCGACGAGGACGTCGGGTCCTTTGAGGGGGGTGTATGTGACACCTTGGCCTATGTTGGCCCATGTGTGTGTGCACATGAATTTCTGGGTTAGTCCCACCTTGTTAGTTTACCTTGAGAAGTACTTACATATAAGCATAGGAGTTCTAATGGTAGCACCCCCGGTTAACCGTTTTGCGTGAAGCGAGGACGAAAGTGCAAGCGGGTTGCTACGTGTGTGTCCTATCCAGAATGTGGTTAGATCTGAGCCGGTTTAGACCCTAGGGCGTTACACCAGCCGAGCAAAGAATTAAACGATGCATCCATCAATGCAAGCAACACAAAGATGACAACCTTTTCTACATAGGCTTTACAAAAGTTAGGATTGGGGTTATACGGTGTAGTTGCATGTAGGTTTCAGAAGAAAAGTCTGGTCTACGCACATATATATAAGGAACAGGCCGGTGGCAAAGTTGGATAGAAAGTTGTTTGCGTTGTTCGGATAAATCGAGCGTGCGTTTGGAGCATATTGTGGCACGTTCGAGGATGTGTCAAGTAGCAATGCCTAAAATGGACCACCCTAACAAATATAATAACCTGATCATGCACACGCAGATGATGCAGATCATTGTAGTGCTTTTAACCAAATCCCAATGGGCTGGGCTAATGGTCCACTACTGACCACTGAGGCTTCTCACTGAATAGTTCTGAAAGTTGTTTGCTTGTACAGAAATGACAATAATTATTGTGGACACCCCGTTCGGTTAGGCTGAAAAGTAGTGCCTTATGATTGAAATTGCACTATAGTGACTGAAATTTTACTGTAGCTGAAGGTGTCTTATTTAGCGTAATTAAATTTAAAAAATTTTAAAAATAGAAAAAATATGTTAGCTCGTTACGGACAATGCAAACGAATATGGAAAAAAAACCGACAAAAAAAGCTCAAAAAAAGCCAAAAATTCAGAAAAAACGAAATTTATGAATAGTAAAAAATAACTCAGAAGCCAGAAACTGAAGCTAAAATTTATTTACACAAAGTTCGTTTTTTCCCGTCAAGATTATCCATTAGAAGTTTTGTTTTCTTCTTAGTGTGTCTGAAATATCTTCTATTGACCGCATTGTTTTATAGAGTAAGGAGAATTGGTTATAGTTACATGTGTGCTCTTTTCGCCTACGGTTTATAGTTTATGACTACGGTTTTTCGTTTTTATTTCTAGTGCGAGTGCTTGTATGGATGAACCGAATGCTAATAAACCGATAAATCACTTAAAAAAGTTATCATAATAAGCCGTTTCGAAATGACAAAAATAAACCGTCTTGTTTGTTTGTTTTAGAAAAGTCATAAACCATAAGTTAAAAAGAATTAGACAAAATTACAAACAAATCTCCACAAAATAGTCAAAATAACTCATGAAACGTTAGCTGTTGGATTTGTATCCTGTTTCAGCAAAGCCAGCGTGCCAGTTGGGTAAAGCACTTAATAGGCACATGACAACTGCTTAGATAGAAAAGTTATATCAAAATTAAATAACTATTCATCTAAAAAACATAAAGCCAACACCAAGGATTTCAAACAAGAGATTCATTCGAAAACAAAAGCATTCCAATACACCTTTTTCGGTTCTACTAAGTATGAGGCGCTTGACAGTTTTATACTTTTATTAAAACTAGGTGAATCTTCAGGCCATTAGATGCCCTTGGAGACGTGTGCTTCGGCTGTTACGTGTGGACGTAATGAACAAAATTTTGACTTATCCGTTCATGCCCAATAAAAAAAAATTAAGCTACTTATTTTGGAGCGGATGTTGCCCTAGCTGCCAGTTATTTCAACATCCAATTAAAAATATAGGTTATCTATCTATCTATCTATCTATCTATCTATCTATCTATCTATTATCTTATTAAAATAAAGTATGCTTGAAAAGCCCCAAAATTTCAAACCAAAAATTTCTGTGCTTTTTGCTGCATTTTTGAGTGATTTTTTGAAAACTTTCTTTTTCGGGAAAGTTCCCCCCCCGCCGCCTTCCTCTTTCGGCCGAGCGCCACTCCCCTCCGTTGGCGCCCTCCCTCTCTCCGCTTTCACCTTTCCTCGCGCGCCCCTGCGCCCGCCCCAGCCCGTTGGCGCCCTGCCTCCTCTCCGCCTTCGCCCTCGCCCCAGCGCCTCCCCCGCTCCCCTTCCCTCGTTGGCGCCTCCCGTGCTCCCCGCCTTCTCCCCGCACACGCGCGCTGCGCCTGCGTCGCTCCCGCACCGCCTCAGCGCCGCCCTCGGATTCCTCCGCGCTCGCGTCACCCCGGCAGCCCCGGTCCGAAGCCGACCCCACCCCTGCGCTGCGCGTCACCTCACTCCTGCCCTGGTCCCGCTTGCCAGTGGCCGCCATCTCCCCTCCCCGCGCGCGGACGCGCCTCCGCCCATGCCGCCTCGACCACCTGCTCCCATGCCGTCGCATCGCCTCTACTCTCCCACAGAGCCAGGCGTCACTCCACTGTGCGGAGGAGACGCCCCACCTGCTCCCCATCCCGCTGTTGACCCGGCGCCCTCGCCCGTTGCCTTCTCCCTGAAGGTTGCGCCCCCTCCCGCTCGGGTATAAAACCCCAACTCCTTCGCCCGCGCACTCCTTTGCTTCCCAAGCTTCCCCACCGCCTTCATTCGCCTCCCACCGCTCCTGAGCCTTCCCCGGAGTGGCCGATTGAACCCCCGTCGCCCCAGTCGCCGCCGCCACCCTCCCCTGCGCCGGCGGCACCGTAAAGCTGATCTCCTCCTCTCCTTCCCCATTTTCCGATTACATTCTCCAGGAGCATCCCCTTTCCTCCCTAATCGCATTGGTGTTTGTCTCTGGCCAGGAGGAACCCCGAGGAGCGCTAGCGCCGAAGCTCCCCGCCGGCCGAATCACCCTCTCCGTGGCCAGACTCCTCTGCAGCTTCCCAGCCCCCTCCGCCACCGCCATTGTAAGCCCTATGGACCCCTGTCCGTGTATTCCCCACTGTTTGGATCCTCTCGCCGCTGGAGAACCCCCAGCACCACCATGAACCCGCAAACCTCCCTTCTGCCTCCGGCCACCACCGTTGCCTCCCGCACCTCCCAAGCCGCAAAAATGGGATCCCCTTGTCAAGCCGCACCCGCTGGTGCCCTTGGTCGCCGCCGGCAAGCCCCCAGGCGCCCGGGCCGCCATCGCCACCGTATCCCCGCCTCGGGGTACTGTAGCGGCTGGAGGAGGAAGACAACCCCCCCTCCAGGCGACATGGTCGCATCCCGGCCGCCCACTCCCGTCGTTGCCGTCTCACCCGAGCCGCCCGATGGCAACGCCTCCCCACCGTCCGATCTCCATAAAAGCCACCGTCCGCCTCCGTCCGATCCCTCCCATACCGCTTCGGCCGCCCCTTCTAATCTCCGCCGTCCGATCCCTCCTCCCCGCTTTGATCAGGGCCGCCCGCGCTCACCGCCCCGCGGACGTCCACGCTGCCACGCGGCGGCCATCCGACCCGTGCGGGCGCGTTCGCGCTGGGCTGCCTCCCCTCGGCCCATCTCCCTCTCTCGCGCGCGCGCACGCGAAGACCCCGTGGGCCGCGCGTTTGAAATCCGGCCGGGCCGCACTGTTGCACCGAGGCCGGCCCACTACTGTTCCAAATGATTTTCCCGGTTTTATTCTTTTTTTAAAATCTCAGAAAATCCAAATAAATCCTAGAAAATCACAGAAAATCCCAAAAATTCCCAAATTTCACCACCTTGCTCCAAATAATATTCCAGACCCATTGGTGACCTCCATTTCCACAGATCCATCCCAAATAAATTCCTAAAATTCCTCATTTGGAGATTTATGCATTTTACTCCTTTTTAAATAGTTTATTTTCCCTCGCTTGATTAGTCTCAAGCTGGATTTAATTTGTTTTGTATGTTTGCGCTAGTGTCGGAGTCTCCGGAAGTTCAGTTGCAGCCCCAGGAGCCAGGAGGTTCTTCGTTCGAGTTAGCGGAAATCATTCGGATTGACGGCAAGTCCCAAATCCTTTGATCATATTGCAACCCATGATGTTTATTTATGTTAATATGCTATTTGCATTATGTTAATTGTGAAATGTTAGTTTGAAATAAAATAAAATGTTTAGAATGACTTGTTATGTAGTTAATCCTACCACCGTTAAATGCCATGTTTAATTTGTAGCCATGCCCTTGAAACCCTAGAATTAATTATCTGTTAATCTAGATAACTATAGATTATTATCATCATGCAAAGTCTTGTACTGATAAGGCTGTGGCTGCGGGCCAATAGAATTTGCAAACCCGACTCTAGAGTAGGGTGGTATGGGACACCGTGCCCTAGAGCGGAGAGTGCTTGCGGGCACAAGGTAGGGTAAGGGGATTGTGGTGCGCCGCGAGACGGTTTTCGCCCATCTCTTACCCTAGGTTTGGAGTAGGGTAAGTGGGGTTGAGGTGCGCCGCTAGACGGTTTTCGCCCACCGCTTACCCTAGGTTGGGTCGCGGGCCTGGTGAGGTTGCGGACCATGTGAGATTAAGGACTGAAACCCTTATGCTGAGCAAATGTCATAGAACCCGCTCAAACCACAGGAGTTGACTTGTCAACACTTGTCTAGTAGCTGCTCAACTCGATTGAAACTCTACAGGTGTGGCGGTGGAGGAGGTTTAGCAGTGAGGTTAGGCAAGCCGTGATTGGGTGCCTAACAACGGTAGAGTTCACTCGAAGGCACCGTTTTTCTCTTGTGTGTGCGCGTGTGTGTGTGCGAGCCAGACCCGAGTGAATTCTACCGGGTAGAGCCTATATAAAGAGCTGAGCAGTGAAACGACCTGGCTTTCTTAACTCTTTAGCGGGAGTTAAGGGATCGTGTGGGTAAAGCTGAGCAAACTCTGCAGAGTCAAATAAATGGTATTCGAATACGCCGTGCTCCCGGTTATTGGAGCTGTGTCACTTGGGTGATTCCAGCAGCAAAGCTTAAGTAGTTTTGTTCATACTTTAACTGGTTTAGGTTGGTTAATGAACTCTTGTTGAAAACCCCTGAGTTGTTGAGAAGTAGTTTTGGGTCCCTCTTTTAAAATGATTGCAAATAAAACTGCATCCACTCAAAGATAATAAACCAAATATATTCCCTCCCTTGAAGTTCCGTGCATGTAATAAGTTAGGATCCCTTTGGGATTTGCTGAGCCGGTTGATTGGCTCACGGCTTGCTTAATCTAATCTTTAGAGGATCAAGACGAAGGTGGAAGTCTCCCCGTTGAGGAGGTCCCGGAGGATCTATTCTTCGACGAGGACCCTTGGCTGTAGGTCTCTGCCGCGCTCGAAGCGGATTCTGGAAGTCTTTTGTAATGTAAATACACTTTGGGCTTGCACGCCCCGCTGTGAAAACCTGGATGTTAATCCTTATGTCAAATATATGCTGGACTTTTGTCGTAAGCATGCAATGGTATACTCTTGCGCGACATTCCATAACTGTTCATGCGTGAATAGTTGCGGAGTGCCGTGTCCGTACGCGCCCCTGGAAACGGGGGCGTTACAATGCTATCAAGGACTAGAAATTCTCATGTCATTAAGTGAGAAATGAAAAATATCTACACCATCAATTATACTAGATCTAGATTATAACAGTCTATATTAAAAAGAAGAGTACATGTCAAGTACAATACAAACAAAAATAAAATAAAAATAGCAATTTAATTTCTACATGAATTCCTAAGTAAAATATCTAAATATATATAATCTATAATAAAAATTAAAAAATAGCCATTGGATTTGCACACAAATTCCAAAAGAAAATAACTAAATTTTTGAATAAAAAATATAATAAAATTAGCAATTTAATTTTGATATGAATTCCAAGTAAAATCCCTAAATAACTATAATTCATAATAAAAATTAAATAAAATTAGCAATTGGATCTATATACGAATTCCAACAAAAAATAGTTGAAATTCATAATAAAAATAAAAGAAAATTTTGCAATTTGATACCATGCGAATTCCAAAGTAAAATCCCTAAATAACTAAAATTAGGAATAAACTAAATAAAATTAGCAATTTGATCTGTATATGAACTCCAATTAAAAATAACTAAAGTTTTAATAAAAATAAAATTTATAATGAGCATAGCATGGATAATATCAGAGGAGACCATGAAAGAGTACAATGGTGTTGATCTATTCAACAAGCAGACATTGACCCCACGGGGAAACGAAGAGCCGAGGCATTAGCGTCAAAGATGAGGACAATGTCGTACTACTCACCTTAGCCATTCGATGAGGATAATGTAGTGCTGCTCATCGGAGCTGTGAAGAGAAATCCTAGAGTCGAAAGAGCCAAGGCTACGATGACAAGTGGTCAGTTTCGGCATTGTTGAAGAAATTAGTGGCCAAAGAAGCTCATTGATGGGGGAAGCCTTGGTAGAGAGGATGTTGGATTGTAACGGCTTTGTCATTCCCAAAAGATAGCTTGTGAAGTGAAGGACTCCCGTATTTTTAAGTTAGATTATTTGTCCTTCTATAATCAATGTTGGACTATTCCAACAATTTTCCTTTCACACATTGTTGTCCCTCAGCCGTTCACTGCCCCCTTCACTGTACACCGACAATACTTTACGGTCATGGTTCATTGGGCCAGAGATATTAGAATTAGGCTCTGATATCATTTGTTAGATCGTAAGGGCTTTCTCATCCCCCAAAAGCTAGTTTGTGAGGTAAGAGACTCTCTCACTTTTAAGTTAGATCTTTTGCATTTTCACAACTAATGTGGGACTATTCTAACAAAGGAGATGAAGTTTTGTATTGAAGATGAGCTATAGACGATATGGGGACATTGGGTAGCTAGGAGCATCCCATTGCTGGTGAAGGGCATGGCGTCATTGGTGATGTTGAGGAGACTCTCGATATCGTTAGACAACAACTAAAGTGGACATGTCAACATCAATGAAGATAGGAGGTCACCACGGTCAATGAGGAAGCTACAATGTTAAATTTGCCAATGTCGAAGAAGAAGAGCGATCAATACGAGCGAAGAGGACATCGAGTATGTATAACATCATGCATCCGTACGAATAGAAGTACGACTATACAGAAGCAGAGGAGCACAGAGCTCAGAGTAGAGATAGCGCAATTGTAGGGAATAGGCTCGAGGCCACTAGAGAGAACATAACAGGTGTCCCCGACAGAGATTGGTGATGGTTGCACACGTATGGGTGTTGATGTTGCACGGTCAGTATTAAGCAATAATTGAAGAAAAGTAAAAGATAACCTTGTGGTTGAGTATTGCATTAGAAGAGGTAGCAACTGAGAGGGATCGATCAAGAATTAGACTTGCTGTTGGAGGTTGAAGTAGAAAAATTATGATGAGAAGAGATAGAAGACACATGGTTCGAAGTGGCAGTTGGCATGTGAGGTAATATAAGTTCAAAGTAGGTCGTCCATGATGCATCGGTGTATACGTGATCAAGGTACTCCATACCATGTAAACTAATAAGATAATTTACAGTACACATAAACAACGCATTGCTTGAGATTAAATAGAGGTACATATGCATGCATACATTTTAGAAAAAGAGTAACTAATGGACGAAGAATAGGTGATGCGACCCAGCTAGTAAACAAGCAGACACATGTACGATTGCCCGATCTTCCACGATACTTTGCTCTAGCAATCATTCGCTCCTAAAACTGGTGCACAACTTGAAATCAACAACCAGCTAATAGCTGAGGTTCTCCATGTCACATCCAAAATTGTAGCAATGATAGCTTCCTTGATCCCTAAAAAACCGAGAGAGGTAGATGGATTTTGGCCGGTGTCAAAGCACGCAACACCTTAGGATAATTTCCCCCTCCAGGTGCACCACGACACACAAAAATAGGGAAGGAATCATGAGGATCAGCTTAAGAACTCAATTAACAAGATCAAACCCTTGACACAAATATGAACCTTAGATGGAATTCACAAAAACACACACCGACATGGCTACCAAAAACAAGGTGGTTTTTTATAATATTTCTCAATGCAAAAACGTTTGGGATACTCTGAATGTCCTAATCACGTGTTTATAAATGCACGCATTGTTACAACTTGGATTCAAGGTAAAAACACACCCAACTCAGTTTTCTAGAGTTTCTCTCGAAAACCAGTTTTGGATTTCCTTAATAAATAACAACCGAACTAAACTTTGATTCATACTAAGGAAACAACGACTAAAAGAAAACCTTATGCCATCTTGACTAGTGATACTCTAATCCAAACATGCTTAGGGATAAAATGTGTGTACTTGATTTCTTATGTCTCTAACTTGGTGTCCACGCTGCTCCTTCCTTCTTGAAGCGCACCCAACTCCATGCTTGCCCGAGGCCGACCTGCACGGGAGCCACAAGCCCTTGCTCCAAATTACTGCTCCGCGCGGCCGCATGCATCCACATCATGTACTCTATGGCCATAGCACACGTGCCTCTACACATGTGCACTAAGCAGCTGCTCTTCCCATGCATGCAATTCGTGTACGCTAGTCAGCCATGCTCATGCCAGCGTTGTGCGTGAATCAAACACCTTGGTGCTCTTCTCATGGTTGTAGTAATATTTGGGGCATATCATCCCCTCACCCTTTAAGCAAAATTGTCCTTGGCTTAGGTTCATCTTTGAGCTTTAGTTTTTGCTAAAAATTTTACATCCTCCTTAATAGAACTCTTCACCATAGGTTTCAACACACGTTGCTTCCTGTCGTGCTCGAAAGAACATGTATTGGATTGTCTCTCATATGTAGCATTATGATCATACTACCACGTCTTCTCAACAACAAGCCACATGCATCCATTGGCACAATGTCGCAATCCACCTTATTAACATAATCACCAATAGCGACTAAACACATGCACCTTGTGAGTTATGTTTAGCCTCCCAGAATTATACAACCACTCCATATAGTGTGCTTGTGGACGCCTTCACATGAACAACCCCAAATCATACACCAAATCATTGCTAATCATGTTGGTGAAGCTCCCACTATTGATGATCAATTTGCATGCTTTCTCCTTGCACTCCGTTTGGAAAATACTCCACATCTGCCCCTTGGCTTCAATGTCAGCGCTTTGCACCTTCTGAACAAGCATGTTTAATCCTCCTTTAGATGGTAAATCATCCATGGATGGGCCAGCATTTTCTGACTTACACTTTTAGAATTGCTACTAGAACTCACTAAAGCATGGACATCGTTGGTGAGGAGCACTTTTAGCTGATTTGGGCAATCACACATCACATGCCCTCTCTTCTTGCACTTGAAGCACTCAAGTTCTCTAGTATGCGTAGTGGAGTACATACTAGAATCAACTTTTGGTGCTTCCTTTCCCGCTAAACTTGCCGCGCCCTTTGAAACAGCCCCGATTGATCGGTGCGATGTGACGACATCATCTCCTTGCTATTGTGGATGGCTCCATGTGCTAGAATAAATAGTGTGACCACTCCTTGCTTGCTTTCGCTTCTCTTGATGTTCAACATATTCGGCTTGATGCACCAAGTCTTGTATGTTACAGTAATGGACCATCTCCACTCTATCTTTTACCTTCTTATTCAACCCATTAAAGAAATGTGCCATAGTTGCTTCCTTATGCTCCTCCGTTCCTGTAAAGATCATCAACATCTTCATCTCTTCATAGTATCCACCAACACTAAAATTACATTGGTGTAGTTATTGCAGCCCATCGTACAAGGTCCTAGTGTAGTGGATAGAAACAAAATGTCACCTTAGCATGTTCTTCATCTGCACCCATGTATTCGGACGCGCTCCCGTACGACATAATTGGTTCCACCAAACCAAGGCATACCCGATGAACTCAATTGTCGCTAAACAAATCTTTTTATCCTCAATGTAGTGATAGCTGTCAAATATCTGCCGTTGAGCCAAACTAGCCCCTCCTCCATCGCGCACTCCCCCATGGGCAGCACCACGGTGACGAGGGTCAACATGGCATGGGTGTGGAAAGAACCCTGCTGCACCATCAAAGTCCTCTTTCTGCTCATCACCTTCGTAGTAGAGATGGCAACGGGTAAATACCCATCGGGTATTGCCATTCCATACCCGTACCCGCTAGGTGTAAATTTACCCGTCGGGTTACCCGTATCCGCACGCGGGTAGGAAAATTTACCCATACCCGTACCCGCGCAGGTATTACTACCCGACGGGTAACCCGTACCCGCAAGCATACCCGGTTCAACACATAAGAATATCATCAATTTAGACATTCATTAATCATACATGCCAAGCACAAAAGCGTCTAATGATCAAAATTAGTACATCACATAAACATACTTGACATGACCATATCAACATATGACAAACAAATAAACAATCAACAACAAGTAGATAATAAAATTAACATTTGAGTGGGATGTCTAGTTGTCTAATGCGGGTATTCATTACCCACGGGTAGGCGGGTATGGGTAGTATATACCCACACCCGCACCCGCCTACCCGGCGGGTAGAGGATTTCGCCCAATAACGTACCCATGGGTACATAAAATTTTCCATACCCGTCTCTTTATCGGGTAAAACCCGTCGGGTATTTAGGTATCGGGTACCCATTGCCATCTCTACTTCGTAGTGAGCACGTTGTTCGCAAAATTCAGGAACTCGGCCCGCATATGCCACTTGTGATGGTGGATGTAGTGGTGGCGACCTGTTGTTGATAGCATCGGTTAAATCATCAATCCATGCCCCCAAATTGTCCGCCTTCTTTCTCCAACTTCTCGTGACTAGTATAGTGCCCGTGCTAACGCTATGGCTATATTTTCGGGGATGCATATGAAAACAATCAAACAATGATATTTTTTCTTTCTCATGCTAACGATACGGTAAAAAATAAAAAGACTGTTTCAGAAATATTGTCTTTAGATTCGTTGTCCATACACTGAAACATCTCTACCATAAAATTGGTTCCAATAAGTTCTTGTATGTCTTAAGGAATGTTTTCTAAATCCTCACATGCCTAATAAGTTCTTGTATATCTTCAGGAATGTTGTCTTTAGATTCGTTGTCCTCACACTTCAACATCTGTACCAAGAAATTGGTCCTCAGTGTATTCCCATCCTGTACAAATCATTACACTTTACTGTTATAAATAACAATTAATCGTAGAATGTTTTTACCAAGTACACAAAAGATTGTTTACTCACAATTGGAAACACTGGTAATCTAATACCATTCCAAAAGCGCATAAAGTTGATAACAAAATATCCTGTTAGTTTCCTGCACAAGGAAAAGATTATTATTGTACATACAAGTAGAACTATAGAACAAATTAGTAGTGTGAAAGTTATAAGCAATTACCAGTCTGCTGTTCTTGGAACCCATGGTGGCAATATACGACGCCACCAAAAAATATGGTCTACCCATTTAGGATTGACTAAGTCCATGCCCAAGTTAATATTGTTGGCAATAGCTTTTATTGTATTAACATAATACAAGCTTCGAGGTTTAAGTTTAAACTCTTTTGGTATAGGCATCGGGTCCATTATAGAAACAGTTCTATCCACCATGTTAAGTACGTATAATGTCCACTGACCCATAGAAGAGTACGGCAATAGAATCTGTAAACAATCTGTTGATGTTAGGGCAATAAAACTATATATTTATGAAGGACAAATTAATGTAGCTTACAGTGCTGCAATGTTCAATATCATATTCCATGTCTGGCCAACATTCAAATAATTTTGCCAACCGCTTGATATCTAGCTTCACACGATAGCCAGGGCCTTGAGAAAAAGCAGACATTGACTGCAGTAAAATATAGAGTTATAATAAAAATTATATGTGTATATAAATAATAATACGGACTTACACAAAACTGCATGTCCATATAGTGATATTTTTCTTCAAAACACAATAAGCCCTCATTACATGCCATCATCCGAACAGCCATATTGAAGCAATCAGTATCCATTGGCTTATTTACGTCTAATATTTCTTTAAGTTTTTTGAGACTTAAAGAAATTGGATAAGGCTTGGTGTTCCGAATCCATTCTTTCCTGTAAAGATGTATCATCGTTGATCATCATGATGTATGTGATAAATATTTAAATTAGAACAAAAAATATTTACTTTGAAATAACTTACTGTAAAGATGTATCATTGTTGATCATCATGATGGTTGTGACAATTTCACACAATAGTTCTTCCGTACTTGATGGAACAAATGGAGATATATCTGATTCTATTGGATGTGTTGTGTCAGATTCTTTAGCTAGTTCAACCGGATTTTCGATCATTTCGATGTCACTTGTACTATCATTGTTTTGATATTCTTGTTCAGGCTCTTGGTATAATTTTGCTATGTTTATTCGTGAGTCCCACAAGATTACAGGTAGCTTAAACCTGAAATTATTTATATCCTCCTACACATAATTTGAATTTTAATAAAAAATATATATTGGTAAGAAGATGAAAATATATTTCTCTATAAGTAATCATGCAGTAGAGCTCCTCTATGTATTACCTGAGTTACATTATCAGATAGAGAAGATCCAGTCCAATATTCCATATAATTTATCATCCATAAGCCGCACGATACTCTATTCATTTTTTTTGAAAAAAAAGAAATTCATAGTGAGGCAAGTGTAAGAAAAACAAACATGATCATTTTTCTATCTAAATTATAATCAAATGAAGTGTACCCATCTGTTTGCATCCGCTGTTGGAACTTCTCTACTTTTCGCCATGTTGAAAAATCAAGGTTCTGCCACTTGGCTTGGTTCAGCTCTTTATGTTGTGCTACAAGTTTGAATTTTCTTTCTAGGCCTCTTAACTGTTATGATATAAATATATGATTTTTCAGTAGTAATAAAATATAATATAAAATACTAATAATACAAAAAATCATTACTCACCGTAAAGTCGAGGTCCCTGCGGTCCAAAAATTCTTGCCCAAATGAGTCTAGTACATGTATCTCACAAACTTTAGGATTCAGAACCGCTAGGTACCAATGACAGTCCTTTATGTTAACTGGAAGAAAAAGCTACAGGAAACATTGCAAATTTTTGTGAAGTATTTTCCATGGTCATATATTATTATAAATATTTATCACAAATACACGAAGATTTAAGTTACCATGTCAGCTTTCAAATATTTTTGCACACTTGTATCAGTGATATCCTCCTTATAGCTTAATGGCACATCAGAATATTTACCATCGCGTTTAAGCAAACTAGTTATAAATGTATCCTCTAAAAAGACATCTCCACCTTCCCTGTGAAGTAAATGCTCTTCATCCCTCATACAATGAATGTACGCACTTAAGACCTATTTGTAAATAAAGCGCAATTAGTATGTTCTGTTTTCACATATATGTAGGTTTAAATGTTCTGTTACTCATTTCCATGCGTAAACAAATAAGAATAGTATACATGATTAGATTGCGTATACCATGTTCAGGAGTCGTTAGTACTGCCGGTGTTTTTCTACTTGCACGGTACTCACGTTGCTTTCTATTCCGCTCCTCTCTTTGTTCGTTGGTTTCCTCAGCCCTTTTCCGTGCGCGATATTCACGTTGTTTTCTATTTCTCTCTTCCCTTTTTTTCTCTCTTCATCATCTGCAGGTTCACCTGCAGGGTAGTAAATTTCTGTTGTGATGTACAGTGTGTGTAACAGGTGTGGCAACTAATATTAAATATACCTCGTCCAATGATGTTTGATATGTCGCTAAATGCATGGCGTGTTGGTCGTCTATCCCCCATGACAGATCACTTAAAATCCTGTAAATAAATAGTAAATAAATAAATCCTGCAAATGGAAAGCAAAGAAGTGGACTCATGTTGCTATTTTGAACTGTTATATTTAGGGTATCAGCTTCATTGGTTTTGTTTATTGAGCCACATTTTCAATTTAGAGTTGCATAAAAAATATTTTCAGCTGCTGCAAATTACAGCAATGGAAACTTCAACAAGCAGCTTAAATTAAAAGAATCAAATCTGCAGAGAGGGCACAATGATAAGGTAGAAGCACCAGGTGGCTTTCAAGCTAATGGCAATGTGAATTATTCAGAAGTAGAACTGAAGAAAGAGTTTGATATGGAGGTTAATCAACCATGTTCCATTGCAAGAACATGCAGTTTGTGCGGCCTCTGTTTTCCACCCTGAGCCTAAGTCCATTGATTTGTTTGAGAATGATAGTTGCAACCCAAAATGCAGAGAGCATATCACCAGAAATTTGTCTAAATCATACAGTTCACAGAACATGGTTGGGTCAAGATTTTAGTAAACTTACTGCTCTGTCTGCAGGCGTCGTGCCTACTGGCTGGGCTGAGTGCGTCCTGGCGTCACGGCGGCGTGCGTCCTGGCGTCCTGGCTTGCCGTCGTGCGCCCAGCCACAGCCTCGCTGCCCTAGCCAATGTCGTGGAGGTGTGCGGGCGGCGCGGCTCGGCAGCAAATGCTCGGCAGGCGGCGTGGTTGGGCACGCTGCCCCGGCGTGCCTGGAGCCGGCGGCAGGCCTCCTGGAAACCGGCGGGCGTCGCACGACTCGGCGGCGGCCGTCCTGGGAGCCGGTCGCGTGCGTCTCGATTGTCACGGTCGGCGGCGCGGGCGGGCGAGCAGGCGTCGGACGCCTTGGGAGCCTACCGCGGGCGAGCCGCCGGCGGCGCGCGTCCTGGGCGGAGATGTCGGGCGAGCCGGTGGCGGCGCAGGCGGCCGAGCCGGCGGCCGCCCTGGGAGCCTCCCGCGGTCGTCCTTGGCGGCGCGTGCGGCGCGCGTCCTGGGCGGCGCTGGCGGGCGAGTCGGCGGCGGCCGTCCTCGGAGGCGTGGAGCCGCGTTGTGAGGCAGCGTGGGGGAGAGGGATGGGAGTCGTACGGTCGCGTGGCGCCTCGCGACTCGAGCTTAGCGGCTGGGATGGGTGCGGGACGGGAGGGATTAGGAGAGGGACGAACCGGTGGCGGCGTGGGCGGCCGAGCCGGGGGCGGCCGAACGGGCGACGGCCGCCCTGGGAGCCTCTCGCGGTCGTCCTTGGCGGCGCGCGCGGCGCGCGTCCTGGGCGGCGCTGGCGGGCGAGTCGGCGGCGGCCGTCCTCGGAGGCGTGGAGCCGCGTTGTGAGGCAGCGTGGGGGAGAGGGATGGGAGTCGTACGGTCGCGTGGCGCCTCGCGACTCGAGCTTAGCGGCTGGGATGGGTGCGGGACGGGAGGGATTAGGAGAGGGATGAGGTTTGATCCAAATGATTTGGATCGTTGGATATGAGTGAGTAAGAGATTAGCTTTTGTTGGGGTACATTTTTTGGGGTGCACTTAGGATTGTTAATGACTGTGGTGGTAATTTTGTTGTGTGGCTTTAGGGATGTTTTTTTGGTGTATTATATGTGGGGTAGAGGTAGATGATCTCGGAAGTAGTCTCATGTGGCTTCCAGTCCCATATGTACCTCTGGAAGCAATTCAATAGCATATCAGGGCACCTTATCATCTTGCACAGCATCACCATGAGCACCAACTTGATTGCTAGGCACTTGACTTAACCATCTTGACGATCTCTGCAAACATAACCACACAAAGCCTTCCAAGATCAGCAACATATTGAGCAACTTGGTACTTTGATACCACCTGATGCGGCCGGCTAGTAAATTAACAGATACACGAATGATAACCCGATCTTTCACAATACTTTGCTCTAGCAACGATTGCCTCCTGAAACTGGCGCACAACTTGAAATAAGCATCCAGTTAATAGTTAACATCCTCCACATCACGTCCAAGACAGTAGCAGTGATAGCCCCCTTGATCCCTAAAGAACTGAGAGGTAGATGGATTTTGGCCAACACCAAAGCACGCCAACACCCTAGGATAATCTCCAACTCCCGAGTGCACCACGACACATGAAAATAGGGAAGAGATTATGAGGATCAACTCAAGAACTCGATCAACATGATCAAGCCCTCAACACAAGTATAAACCTTAGATGGAATTCACAAAAACACACATTGACATTACCGCCAAAAATAAGGTGATTTTTTTACTATTTCTCCATGCAAAAATATCTGGGATACAAGGGCCAATGCCCTAGCCTTTTATATGGCTATCACACACGCACACGTATCGACTCAACACGACTCAGACTCTCCTAATCACGTGTTTATAACTGCAGGCATTGTTACAACTTGGACTCAACGTGAAAAAGAAACACACCTAACTTGGTTTTCTAGAGTCTCTCAAAAACCGATTTTGATTTCCTAAAGAAATAACAACCGAACTAAACTTTGATTCTTACTAAGGATAATGAAACAACGACTAAAAAAACTTATGCAATCTTGACTATTGAGGCTCCAATCCAAACATGAACAGGGATAGAATGTGTGTGTGCTTGATTTCTTCTGTCTCCGATTTGGTGTCCATGCTGCTCCTTCCTTTTTGAAGCGCGCCCAGCTCCATGCTCACCTGAGGCCAACTTGCACGTGAGCCACAAGCCCTAGCTTGTGCCTAACTGCTGCTCTGCATGGCCATATGCATCCACATCACACACTCCATGGCCATACCTCACGCGCCCCTGCACTAAGCTGCTGCTGATCTTCCCATGCATGCAATCGTTCATGCCAGGGCAGCCCGCGCTCATGTTGGCGCCGTGCAGGAATCAAATACCTTGGTGCTCTTCTCTCATACACACGCCGCACCAACGGTACATGCAACATGTAACACACACTATCCATAAAGTCCATCCATACGCACAACACCCCCATGGCTGGCCACATCTCCATCCCTCTCGGCCATCATGGTTGTAGTAGTACTTGAGGCCGTATCAATAGGAACATGCAACTACATGATTCATACATGATAGAGAGTAGTTACGTTTTTAAGAACCCTAAAACTTATTATGCTCAATGATTTTCTTTCCTCAAAGCTCATACTTCAATTACGTTCCTCAAGTTATATTTTTCTTCAAACTTCTTGCGTTTCCAATGTTTATGATATCTTAAAATTATAAATAGCATACAAGATACACAAATATATATTTTTTGCATCTAAGTTATATAATTTGGTACTACAAACTTTGAAACAATTCTATCTGCGCAAATGTGTGAGCTGGCCTGCTAGTTTTTTTACAACCTTAATGGGTGAAAAAGAAGAAAGATCTACATTATCGATTTTTGGTATGTCCAAATTATAATAGTGTAGATTTTTTTTTACAATATGTCTATTTAATAATACGAGAAATAACCGAAAACGGCAATTTCGGTAATGCCTAAACTGGACCAGCCTAACAAATATAATAACCTGATCATGCATGCGCAGTCATGCATGCAGATGATACAGGTCATTGTAGTGCTCTTAACCAAATACAAGATGGGCTGGGCTAATGGTCCACTTCTGACTCTGAGGCTTCACATTGGTGTTTCTCAAAGTTAGTTTGCATCTACAGATGTCGCACTAATTATTGTGGACACTTTTAAGCAGTGGCGGATCCAGGAAAATTTTTTGGAGGGGCTGAAGTACCTTCAGCTCGACCTCAGCCCCTTCTACATTATACATCCATGGCTAAAAATTTAGGGGGGGAGCTCCAAGGGTCCGGTAGCGGTAGGGGGGCTCGAGCCCCCCGCCCCACCGCTGGATCCGCCGCTGCTTCTAAGTAGATTATACAAAGTTGTTTTCTCCCATAAAAATCATCCATTAGAAAACTTTTAGTTTTCTTCTTAGGGTGCCTGAAATATCTTCTATTGACCACATTCTTTTGGAGAGTAACGAGAGTTGGTCAGAGCATTCACCTTAAAAAAAATGAACGACAAAAAATATAAACGACCGGAAGGCTATAGGATTAAATCTCAATAAAATAGTCAAAATAATTCATAACCCTCCAGTAAGAAAAAGAATTACCTAAAATAGGTGCAGTCAAATCATATTAATTTTGACTAAAGAGATTATCTAAAATATGTGTCAAAGATAACACATATTGTCTATATTTGGTGCATAGGATATGTATAGACTGTAATCCTGTCACCTTCCTTTCTTTGTAATCTTTCCCGGTTATTCCATCCGGGTGTGCTATAATTATCTCGGCCAGGCACCAATTGTGCGGTGTGCTGTGCATCTCTTCCTCTCTTTGTTCTTCCACGTTTGTATGGTATCAGAGCAACTCTGCTCCTCACCGATCTCTCTTCCTCCTTCCGCTGTCTCCCATGTCTTCTCTCGGAGAAATTGACCAGGGCGCCCTGGCCGATGAAGCCACGCGTGCAGCCCTGGCCGCACAAGCCGAGGCCACTCGTGCAGCAGAGGAGGCTGCCACAGCCACATGCGCAGCACAAGCTACTGCCACGATGACGGTACCCATGCATGCGCCCGGCGTTCAAGCTTCTTATGCTCCGGTCGCCACCGCTCTCAGTGTCGCGAATGTCAAGACGCATGTACCAGTCACCCTTGACATGAAGAATCCCAACTACACCAAGTGGCGGACTTTCTTCGTCGCCTTCCTCGGCAAGTTCGATCTACTACCGCACATGCTCGGCCCCGTGCCTTCCGACGTCAGCATGGGGACGTGGGCACAAGACGACTTCGCCGTCCTCACTGCCCTCTACTGCTCCATCTCCAGCGACGTCCTCGACATCGTCATGGAGCCCAATCAATCGGCGCGCGAGCTTTGGCTTGCCGTCGAAGCCCTCTTCCGTGACAACAGAGAAACGAGGATCATCTACCTGGAGACGGAATTTTGAAGTCTCAATCAAGGCGACCTGTCCGTGAAGGACTACTGTCGACGTTGTAGGATCAAGGATACCGACTGGGGGGTGAATAGGAGGTTTTAAAATTTTCTTGATTACTAAGTTAATTCTCTACAATTCTAATAGCAAGAATGTGAAGCAAATACTCCTACACAATTCTAGTCAATAGACAAGTGACACTAGCTCTAACACAAGCAAATGATCACAATAGTATCAACAAGTAAGAGTTAGAAAGGAACAAGAGAGAAATGTACATAATCGATGTTTTACCGTGGTGATCGAAAACTTGCCGGTTTCCCCTAGTCCACGTTGAGGTTAGCCCGAACGAATCGGACCAGCTCCATGAATTAAGTCAAAACACCTCGATCACTAGTGGTAGCTCTTCCCCGCTCCGGGTAGGTGAGCTCTGACCTTCACAAGAATACCGGGTCTTCTCACAATCTTCTTGAGAAGATCACCGATCACTCTTCCGCTCAATCGTCCAAGTGCCGGCAAGCACTAAAAGTAACAAACCAGGGCTTCGCTTGAATGCAAATGAGTGCCAAGTGGATCAACTAATGAATGCAAGTACTATTTGCTCAACCACCTCAAATTTAATGCACAAAGTGAGAATGAGGGTGGAATGAATGCTCTAGGGCTCAAAGAATGTTCAATGGGTCTCTAACCTTAGTCCTTGAGCAGTGGTGGGGGTATTTATAGCCTCCACCTACCAAAACTAGCCGTTTGACACAATGTCCTGAAAAATTCAGGATGAGCGGTACTACCACCCTTATAGGGTCGGAACTACCGCAACCAAATCTTCGCGATAGAACGGCTAAGTCAGAGCTCTGCAGTGACCGTTGGATTTTGCAGCGCGGTACTACCGCCATTGTAATTTGCGGTACTACTGCTCTCCGGTAGTTCAGCAAAGTCGGCGCGGTACTACCGCTTGAGCCGAAATCCAAAAGTCCAAAGTTTGGCGCTCTCTGGAAAAAAGGCTCCGCTTTGAAACTAGAGCTTCCGGACCCTGGAAGTACCACTCTGGATAGTGGAATTACCGCAACCTGTGGTAGTTCCGGCGTTGAAACCACCGGTACTTCCGTTCTGCGAAATTCCAGATTTCATCCGGAGGAGCTCTCTGGAAAAAACATTCCGCTCGTCCTCCGAAGCTTCTGGGCTCCGGAAGTACCGCTCCAAAATGCAGAACTACCGCTCCCTGCGGTAGTTCCGGCGTTGAAAGCGCCGGTACTTCCGTTCCCGCAAAAACTCAGATGCATCCGGAGGTGCTCTCTGGAAAAAAAAGGCTCCGCTCAAAATTCGGAGCTTCCAATCGCCGGTACTACCGCTTCTAGGCGCGGAACTACCGCTCTCCGGTAGTTCCGACGTTCAAATCTACAGTACTACCGCTCTTCCAGACAAGCACAGTTTTGATTTTAAAACTGATTTTTGATGAATGCATGCATCTAATTTGATCCAAATGGCACAAGAAATTTGCTATCAAGCTACTTGCCATGATCCCTCTTTATGGTACGATTTTCTACCCTATAATCCGGTCTTCCACCTTTTCTCCTTAAGACCGGTAAAAATAAAAGGGATCCTATTTTAAGTATACCTTTGTCTTGAGCCACTTTGGGTTTTCACATATATCATTTGGCTTGCATTTTGTTGCTCACATATGGACTAGACCTTCGCATGCTCATTAAACATGTTAGTCCCATATTCACATAATTTCATTAATTACCAAAACCATTTTTAGGGGCCTAAATGCTTTCAGACGTCTCAAAAATCTCGCCAACGCTCTGTGTGACCTCGGCAAACCGGTCTCCGACCGCACTCTCGTCCTCAACATGATTCACAGGCTCAGCCCTCGCTTCTCCAACCAAGCTGAGTTTCTTCCGCTTTAGGTGCCTTTCCCAGTTTTGCTCGGGCTCGCTCTTCTCTTCTTCTTGTGGAGATGCGTCACCCCGTCGACACCTCCGGAGACACCGCCCTCCTCACGAGTTCACCTGCTGCTGCCAACGCCCAAGCTCCCTCCACTGACAATCGGGGCTCTGTCCGTGGCAGGGGTGGACGTGGCAGTGGCCGCGGTGGACGTGGCGGACGGGGGCGCGGCAATCACAACGACACCAACGACCGTAGCGACGCGGGCGCCGATAGCACGGGCGGTGATCACGCGGCCGCCGAACGTACGTCTTCTGCTGTGCTGCGCACATCTCCACCTGCGGGCCCTTGGATGCTCTACAACCCGTGGGCTGCTACACCGTGGTCTGCCCCTCAGCCTTGGTCAGCCTCCTGGCGTCTAGTCGGTGGGCAGGGCCTGCTTGGACCTCGGCCCACTTATCTGCTGCAGCAGGCCTTCACCGCAGGTCCCTCTGTTGACATGACAAGCCAGCCATCGTGGGATCAAGCCGGCCTCATTAGTGCCATGAACAACTTGTCCATGCAAGCACCAGCAAATGGTGGATGGGTAATGGATTCGGGTGCTACCTCTCACATGGCTTCAAATGACGGTATCCTCTTTTCTTCCCATCCCCTTGATTCAGCCACCGATGTCACCGTTGGTAACGGCACTACCGTTCCTGTTTCTCATGTCGGTCGCACTATTTTACCTTCTTCATCCACTTCCTTTGCTATTAACGATGTTTTTATTGTTCCCTCGCTCATCAAAAACCTTCTCTCTATCTGTAAATTTACCCGTGATAATGACTGTTCCATCGAGTTTGACCCTCTTGGGTTTTCTGTGAAGGATCTACGTTCGGGGACCGTGACACTTCGCTCCAATAGTGACGGGGATCTATACACCGTTCCGGCTACCGCTCGTCCACAGCTTCTTCTTTCGGCCACTACATCCTCCGACACTTGGCACCGTCGTCTTGGACATCCTGGTCGCGACATCGCCCACCACCTCCACAAGACCGTACCTGTTTCTGAGATTTGTTCTTGTCATACGTGTCGCATAGGGAAACATGCCAAATTACCTTTTAGTCGGTCATCTAGTATCACTACTGCACCTTTTCAATTACTCCATTGTGATTTGTGGACATCTCCTATTCTCAGTAATTCTGGTTTTCGTTATTACCTTGTCATCGTCGATACTTTTTCTCATTATTTTTGGACCTTTCCTCTACGACATAAATCTGACGTTTTCCATGTTTTCAGATATTTGTTCCCTATGCTCACACCCAATTCCAACTCCCTGTCAAATGTTTCTAAACCAACAATGGTTGCGAATAACCAAGCACTTCTCTCCTTCCTCCAAGCCCACGGCATTCTTTTGCGCACCTCCTGCCCCTACACCTCGCAACAAAATGGTAAAGCTGAATGCTCCATTCGCACCATTAATGATATCATTCGTTACCTCCTTTTACAAGCTTCCATGCCTCCTGTAGGGGCCCAGATTTTAACATCCGAAGTCCTCTGTGATTCCACCACACTATTCCCTAGATCAGTAAATAGTGCTCACAGATTACAGTTCTGAATATCAAAGTACATATCATGCGGAAGCGTAAATATAATAGTAAACTTACTCACGGGCCAATTGGGCCGAAATCAACAAAATGCAGCAGCGAAAACGAAGCAAACAGGTGGACCCTCAGGACATGTCCACAGGCAGCCAACTGGAGGTTCGCGACCTAGCTCTTGACATCTTCATCTTCTTCGCCATCATGACCCAAAAGTATTGCTGAAGCGTAGTGATCTGATTCCTGATTCTGAATTTGTGATGAAAGCGAGTGTGAGCACAAACCACCGTGCTCCGCGAGCCAATACACAGGATGCAATTAAATAGTATGCATGGCTTATCAAACGAGAGGCTCGGGTTATTTTATTTGCCAAAAATCGCTTTTAGTAGCATTATTATTTAATCATAGTGTCATTGTTACTGCCTAAACTCCACCTAGTGATTACCATAATTGACATAATCCACCAAAATATACTTTCTTTATTGATTGCTATCTAAAACTCCAAACAGCAAGCGAAATTATTTATCTAAAACTCCGAACAGCTAGCGACATCATTTATCTAGTCCACCAATATCTTTTGTGTTATGAATTCCTAATAATACAATCTTGTAGTAACTATTCATCAACTCTTCACTTCTAAATTTTATTGATCCTCTAACATAATTACTTTTAAACCCACCGACATCATTTGTATCAGGACTTTCTAATAATTCAATCCTTTTGTTATTGATCCAAAACCATAATTTGATCTTCCGATAATCCCTCTTATTTAACTCTAACTAGTTCACTAGTATACCTCCACCGAGAATATCAGTGATCCAATCTACAATTCCTTAGTATACATCCACCAAGATTATCATTGACCAAGATTATACTCCAATAATTGTTATCATTCCTCCAAATTCCCGAAGATTCAATTGAACCACCCAATAATCGATCAGATTCTATTACTCCCATTACCACCACCATCTCTCAATAATTTATATTATTTATCAGTGTTGTAATCCAGCAATTACCTTTGTACCTCCTAATTCTCTAAAAATCATTCAAATCGTCTATCTAGCCTATATATTCATTTAGGCTCCACCAATTTATTTCTCTAGAATCCACACTATCGTATCCTTTTTATGATCGACATGAATCCACCAACATCTTTATATGTTTACCTCAACAACCATCTTCTTTTCTTACAACTCTATTTACTCTTCCTAACATTTTAATTTGTGGGGAGTATTATCATTATTTTAAAATGTAATACATAAAAATTTCCTAAGACCTAGTAGTTTTGAACAAAAATATAATGTGTAAGAGAATGCAATAATAATAATAGTGATCTAGATTCCATCCACCGTTACATGGCATCCGCACCATATAGCATCTTTCAGCGCTATAGCCGCTTAACTTACCACTGGGACGACACCCAGGACAATTCAAATCAGGGCTTTCCACTGCCCTCCACTTTTTCATTTCCACCCACAAGGTTGTTTTTGAAACAGAACTATATCTAGTTAAGTTCCCATGTCCGCCCTTGACCGTGGGCATGGCTATTCGAATAATTTTGACTTTGTAGAGTTTGTACACTTTCACCACAAGAGGCAATCTGCTCGTTGCCCCACATGATTCCTTAGCCACGTGGTTGAGTAGACCATCACAGTGACTTTTCAAAGTATCTAGCCCCTGTTGTCATTTCACCCTATGGGCCGCTCCCACTTGCGGTGGGTCCCATACGTTGCACGAGATGTTCGCCACGGATACTAGCGCAGTCGGGCTCCACTCCCCGCAACGCTAGCACGACTGAAAAACTTCACCCTCCGCTCGGTGTCCCTTTAGGCCTCCCCTTGCCCTTGCATATCCACTACCGGTGAGATGAGTCCGGGGGTTTCGATAAATTTACTTAGCCAAGTTGTACTTTACAGACTTGTGGTTGCACTGTTCTACATAGGAGGTCATGACAAGATTTAGTCCTTAGTGGTATCTGGGCGGTTCTACCACAAACCACACTCTCGTGCACCCCTGCACCACACTCCCGAACCATCCGCCCAGATAAAATAAGCAATTTGAGATATTTGGGAGTATAAAATAACCATATCCAATATACACCAGTCATTACCACCATGACTGCCCAACCACATTTTCTCATGATTAAAGTGATGCTTGGACGTTCTTACTCCCACAAGTATCTAAGCAAAACTAAACATGGCATATAATTATGGACTTATTTTCAAAAGGTTACTATTATAATTTTGCTAGGGCGACAAGGTTCTCATGTTCAAATATTCCAAAGGAGGGGTAATATTAATCAAGTTAGATAATAGGCATTTAACTAGAATTCTAAATTAAACATGTATTTGTATATAAAATAATAGCATGCAATTTGATAATTTAAACAAAAGTAATTTGCAGAAAATGTAGGTTCAACATGATCAAAGTATTGACTCGCCTTGCATGGTGTACCATGGCCTTGATTGACCTAACTCAAGCCTTCTCAATCAATGTTTATAATTTGCTGATCTTCGCTTTTACCTAAGTCTTGATCCTGTTCGAATCTGTCGCCTCGTCGAGTCTTCGAATTCTAATACGCGACAAGGAAAAGAAAGACCAAATAAATCCAAACACTTTAAATACCCGATTTAATTTAAATTATATGTTTGTTACGACTTGGGAATAGAAGGATGATTCAGATTAGCGTGCCATGAATACAGCGGTAGCTGGATTTTACCAGGGGGATGGGTTGTCTGAATAGCTTTACCGTGAGGGAAAATTTTAGGATAACGAGGATTCAACAAAATAAGCATTTTCAGGCATTTATTCACTCTAGAAAAAGGTAGTAGCCATACATGGCCGATTAGGGAAAGGCGAGGTTCGATCTGTTACTTGATAACTCTCTCGTTATCGATTTACATTTATCAAGGAAGTTTCATGGGTCAGGCAGGACTTACGGATCGATAAAAGAGTTCAACGAAGATAGTAAGAAGGGGCAGAACTTCGTGATTTCAAGATGTGGAGGTTTTACAGGGGATGAGCATAATTTCAAATGCTCGGTATCGCTTTGATATTTCATGCGGCATAATTTATCTAGGATTGCAACTGCCAATTTAAAGACTCAATACTTGTAACAACTTAATTAAAGTATGGAGTTAATCATTTAACCAATTATTATGATGGACTAGGTTGGTTATTTTACTGATTAACCACTCTATTTTTCATAGTCGGACTTCTATTAAGTGAGTGAGTGATGAATTAATGGGGATTGCCTCGATAGAGTTAATTATTTTATTATTAATTATTTCCAACTATTACTTTTGAACTCTGAGATAATATTGGAGATTCGGATATGAGGCAAGGGCTATTTTATGCACTAATAAGAGAGATGACATGATTTTAGAGATGAGCATCTCCTGGTCAATATTTTATGTGGCACAACCTTGTTAAATCTATTTGCTTAGTTTGTATAAATAGGTTTAGGTCGATGGATGAAAGATAGTGTTTAGACCACTTGAGCTTTCGATAGAAGACGATATTAAGATTCGATTTGCTTGAACATCAAATTTGAGAGTATTAAAATCATCTTTATAAAGCCTTAAATATGAAACTTTAACTGTCTAGGATCAACTTCTATTACCTCTAATTCACAAAAGATGATCTTACAATTAAATTCACATATTCGATTTCTAACATCAATCTCCAGTGAATCCCTGTCGATTTTCTTATTATTTGGAAATAGAACATGCATTCTTTTGTGTTAGTCTTACATAAGAATTTATATGTTAGTTTGTTACCTTTTTATTATCAAGAAATTTATTAAAGACAAATTTATAAGTTAAGTCCCCATTACAATTTGCAACTAATTCCTCATTCCCTCCTTTATTTACAAAACACAGTTCACTGCCTTGCTCAAATGAGAGAGTTTTAGATACCAATTTAGGAGTGGAAGAGCACATTGCTGCGCGTGAGTTTTTGGCCAAGCTTTTAGTCGGGCCCACCACACAAAGACAGAGGCACAAGAGGAGAGCTGCTCGGCTGACTGAAATAGAGCAGGGGGCAAAGACAAGGAAGACAGGGGAGAGGGAAGAGCCGAGCATTGCAGTGGCGGCGCCGGTAGGGGACGACCTGGGAGGCGACGATGACCAATAAAATGGGCTCAATTATCTTGATACAAAATATAATAGTCATCTATTTTGATTTTATTCAATTTTTGCTATAAATTGCATATATAAATTTTTGAACGCCCAAATTTGTGTTTTGGTATGCTATTTATGCTAGTCTTTCCAAAATGAGATTTTATATGTCAGCTCGGGTTTCTCTCTCTTTATGCTGGATCATCTTTTCAGATTCGTATTTATAATTTTAGTTTTCTATTATTTGCGCATTTCCTTTTAGGGCTTTATTAATATTTGTCTTTGTCTTTTATGAATTCTTCAACTTTTGGAACCTCAACCAAATTCAGGAAAGCACCATAAACTCCAAATTCTAAGAAAATATATTGTAAAATAATTCAAGAGCTTCACATTTTCAAATTTTAAATTTTTGGGATGTTACACCTCCCTCCTATTGGGCCGAAGCCCTCTCCGTCGCCACATACCTTCTTAACCGGCGGCCGTCTCAGCCTATCGCCTTCCTCTCCCCTCATAAGAAGCTTTTCGGTACACCACCTGATGTCACTCATCTTCGCGTCTTTGGTTGTCTTTGTTACCCTAACCTATCCGCCACAACTAAACACAAACTAGCTCCTCGCTCATCTGCCTGCATTTTCCTAGGATACCCCACCGCGCAAAAGGGATACCGTTGTCTCGATCCATGTACTAACAAGGTTATTGTCTCCCGACATGTTTTATTCGATGAAGCAGTGTTTCCTTTTGCCACCAGTGCAGCGGCCTCATCTCCAGACGAGTTCGGTTATTTTGGGTGACATCACCGACGATGAACTCTCGGCTCCCTGTGTGCCTTGCACACCACAGCTGCCCTCGGCTCCAGCGGTGGTTGGTGGCCACACTCTTGCTCGGGCCACCTCTGCCAGGCCGATGGCCCGAGCAGTGCTGCCCCGCCTGAGTCACCGTCGGCTTCACCTCATGACTCGAGTGGGCCATGCTTCAGTTCCGCTGGGCCGGGACTCTCCTCCGCTGAGCTGCCCCCCGTGACGACAACGGCTGGGCCGCTGTCACCAGCTGGCCCAACCGGGGCGCCTCCCGGCTCATCGCTACGGGCTGGCTCGCCTGGGTTGCCTGGGCCAGGCACCTCTCCGCCTAGGTTACCAGGGCCATGTCGCGCGCCCATGTGCTCGGCTCCGCGCGCGCTCAGCCCACCTCTCGACCCTTCAGCTGTGGCACCTAGGGGTGCAAATGGGTTGGGTTAATCCCGACCGATCCGGTACCGAATCCGGCCGGTAACAGATTCGGGAAGGGAATTTGGTATCCAATCGAATTCGGATTCGGATAATTCATGTCGGATTCGGATTCGGATTCGGATTCGGGAGAGTTGTTATCCGACCGAATAGTATTGGTATTCGGATACCGGATAATTATCCGGTCGGATATTCGGTCGGATATCTGGTAAGAGCTAAGAATTCACCTTTTATTTTACTAGTATTTGTTTTTTTGTCATGTTGGTTGGTTGAGGTGTGCAGTGTATAGAAAGTTTTCCTAGATCGTGCAAGCTTAAGTTCTCTTAAAGCAATATGACATTCAGTTGTGGCAACTATAAATATACAAATACTAAAATAGTGTTTTATTTCTAATTCTGCTGCTTGTGCAATTGGAATCCTAAATTTGCTCATTAAAATCACTCTTCCTAGGTAATGGAATGAAAAGCATGTAATCAGAGTATTATTAAACGATGAACTTTGGCATGTTTTAGTAAATGAATAGGTAAATTTGTCAAAAGTCTATTATTCCTAATTGTCTACTATCTCGACCTTAATTTAGTAAAATTTCTTTAGCCTAGAAAAAGAAAATGTTGTCCGTCAAGAATTAAGATTCATCTTGAAACGCCACACCTCAATGGGCAATTTTGGGGGAAATGCCACACCATCTTCGGCTGATGAATTATAATCACTATTATGTATTTATGTCTAACACTTTAAGGCTTGAAGTGATGGTGGTATGGTTTAGCATATGTTCCTTTCCGTATGCACGTACTATCCGTCTATATTATCCGTTTTCGATCCGAAACCGTCAAGTATCCGTTCCAGCGGCACCGTATTCGAAATTCTGAATACTCCGAATTCGTATTCATATCCAGTTTTACCGTATCCGACCCCGAACCCGAGAAAAAAATATGGGTTAGGATACGGTATGAGCAATATCCGTCCGAATCCGACCCGATAGCACCCCTAATGGCACCAACCCAGGTTTTTGCTCCAACTGTGCCGATCTCCACTCCACAACCGGCTCCTGGACCTCACCATATGGTGACTTGCGCAAAGGCCGGCATCGTTAAACCGATTGAGCGGCTTAATCTCTCTGTCTCCTGTGATGCAGCCTCTCCGGTGCCCAAGATGTATAAAGCCGCTCTCGTTGAGCCACACTGGTCTCGGGCCATGCGCGAGGAATATGAGGCCCTTGTTCACAACAAGACTTGGTCTCTTGTTCCGCACCCTCCCGATGCCAACATCGTCTCCAGCAAATGGATCTTCAAGCACAAGTTTCATGCTGATGGGTTCCTCGCCCGCCACAAGGCCCGCTGGGTGGTTCGCCGCTACTCCCAACAACCTGGTGTTGACTACGACGAGACATCCAGTCCCGTTGTCAAGCTGGCCACCATCCGTGTCGTCCTCAGCATCGTCGCCTCCAAGTCATGGCCCATTCACCAACTTGATGTGAAGAACACCTTCCTCCACAACCATCTTCAGGAGACCGTCTACTGCCAGCAGCCATCCGGCTTCATCGACTCCGCCCACTCCGACTATGTCTGTCAGCTCCAGAAGTCTCTCTACGGCCTCAAGGAAGCCCCATGGGCGTGGTATCAGCGTTTTGCCACCCATGCTTGCACCCTCGGCTTCATCGTGGCGATCTCTAACACATCGCTCTTCGTCTATCGCAACGGGCCCGATGTTGCATATCTCATCTACGTTGATGACATCATCCTGACGTTTTCATCGACCCGCCTACTACGCCACCTCTCCACCCGGCTCCACCACGAGTTTGCCATGACTGACCTCGGCGATCTGCATTACTTCCTGGGCATCTCCGTTCGGCGTACCCCAGCTGATCTTCACCTCTCTCAGCGCCAGTACGCCATTGATCTCCTTCAATGTGCCGGTATGGCTAAGTGTCACCCGACAGCGACACCGGTGGACACCAAGGCCAAGCTCTCCTCTTCGTCCAGCGAGCTCCTCCGTGATGCCACTAAGTACCGTAGCCTTGTTGGGGGCGCTACAGTACCTCACTCTCACCCGGCCGAATATCGCGTATGCTGTCAATAGGTGTGCCTCCACATGCACGCCCCACGGGATGCTCACATGGCCTTGATCAAGCGGATTCTCCGCTATATCAAGGGCTCTTTGGACCAGGGCCTCTTCATCCAGGCGTCCTCTGCCTCCTCCCTCACGGCCTACACAGACGCCGATTGGGCCGGCTGCCTGGATACCCGGCGCTCCACGTCAGGTTACTGCATCTTCTACGGCGACAACCTCGTGTCTTGGTCATCCAAACGCCAAGCCACCGTCTCCCGCTCCAGTGCTGAGGCGGAATACCGAGTTGTTGCCCACGCCGTCGCCGAGTCTTGCTGGTTGCGCCAGCTCCTTGGCGAGCTGCATGTCCCCCTCCGCACAGCGACCGTGGTCTTCTGCGACAACGTGAGTGCTGTCTACTTGTCTGCCAATCCTGTGCAGCACAAACGTACGAAGCACATCGAGATCGACATTCATTTTGTTCGTGAGAAAGTTTCCCTCGGACACGTCCGTGTGCTCCATGTACCGTCATCTCTTCAGTTTGCCGACATCATGACCAAGGGACTATCGGTTCAGCTTTGTGCAGATTTTTGGTCCAGCCTTTGCGTCCAGCAACCCGACGCTTCGACTGCAGGGGGTGTCAAAGATAACACATATTGTCTATATTTGGTGCATAGGATATGTATAGACTGTAATCCTGTCACCTTCCTTTCTTTGTAATCTTTCCCGGTTATTCCATCCGGGTGTGCTATAATTATCTCGGTAGGCACCGATTGTGCGGTGTGCTGTGCATCTCTTCCTCTCTCTATTCTTCCACGTTTGTAATATGCATTTTGGATATACGAAAATGGTATGTGTAAACTTATCGTGAAAAAAAATACTTTTATAGCATTACACGTTTATAACTTTATTCAAACATATGATGATAAAGTTTATTGGTCAAAAGTGTCATTTTGTTGACTTTAAAAAATCAAAAACAACTTTTTTATTGGAGGGAGTAAAACGTTAGCTGTTGGATTTGTATAATAGTTTTAGCTAAGTAAGCCAGCTAGTCACCAGTTGTGTGAAGCACTTTAATTGGCACGTGGCACCTGCTTAGTTAGAAAACTTACATCAAAATTGAAGAACTGTTTTTACAAAAAAAAAACATAAACTCAGCACTAAGGATTTCAAATAAGCATAAACTCAGCACTAAGGATTTCAAATAAGCATAAACTCAGCACTAAGGATTTCAAATAAGAGATACAAGTCATTCCAAAACAAAAAGGCATTCGGATACATCTTTCTCAGTTTTGCCAATTATGAGGTGCCTGCCATTTTTATTTAAACAAGTTAAATCGATTAACCAATAGATGTGCTTGGAGACGTGTGTGCTTCGGCTGGTAATTGCGGATCTAATGGGCAGAATTTTGACCTAGGTACCGGTTATTTCAGTTTTCAGCATCCAATAAAAAATAAAGGCTATTTCAATGTACCAAAAAAAAAAGAACCCCAACTCAAGCCAACCTTCAACTGCATTCAACTGAACATTGTTCTACCTTCCCCCCCAAAAAAAAGAACTGAACATTGTTCGGTTAGACTCGATTGTTATGTACTGTACTGTGCATTCCATCTGCTCCTCCAGTTAGACTAGACAATCCTGTTCTTTTTAGTATTTTTTTATGACTTTTAGCCTATGTAAAATTTATGAAAAATTATAAAAAAAATAAAGTTAGCTTAAGTGTTTGATTTGCTGAATATGGACGGTCGGATCCCAGCTTCACTGTATATTGCGAAAAATTCAGGTGTTTGGTTGGACGAATTTACTGTGGAAGCCTGGATCCGCTCGTCCCTGCATACGGTCTCATCCGGGACCAGGAGTGAAGGCTATTTCGACCGAATCTGCCTGTCCAGGACCGAGGGAGTCGAGCAAGACCTTCATATAGCCTCATATACAGCCTACCAATCACATACTCATTCAGCATGTATCCACAGATACATCGAACCAAACACTCTTCTTTTTCAAAATACGACACTCCTCATCTAGCTTCCCCTATCTAGGATATACAATCCCACTACCCAAAAGTAACCAAACTCACCCTTAAGCCACCACGAGGTCCACCACCACCCCTGCAACTGCTGCAGCTCCCACAGTTGTTCCTCCGTCACTCACTCCCTATCCGGCTAATCCCAACCCAAAACCCCCCACCAGGCCACCACCCCGCGCACGAACTCCACGTCCACCGCGCTCCACTCCCCCTCCCTCCCCGCCGCCGCTGCGGAGACCGTCGGCTGCAACGCGCTCCGCTTCGTCAGCGTCGGCCGCCGGGCTGCCTCCAGGTAACTACCGAGACCCTTCATATGCGGGCAAGAAAAAAGCCGAACATGTTCTTGCGAACTGATCTTTCCAAAGGAAGTGATTTTGCTGGTTTCTCCTATCTTCTTTCATGTACTTCGCTGATCACAGTCTGTTTCTTTGTTCGTTCTTGTGCGCAGGATTGTTGGATTTGAGATTTATGCCCTTCTCCATATCCGAATGGCTGCTCTGAGGATCTGCACGCCGGCTGGTCCTCCAGAGCCCAGAAGAGGCAATCTTGCTGCCGGGAACTCAGCTCAGCTGGGGCTGGATTTGGCTGGGTTCAGTTCTTGGGTGCTGCCAATTGGCGTCGGGTGCCATGGTTTCTTTGTTGACAGTGGAAGGAGGAGGAAAAGCTATCCAAGGGCAAGGTTCAAGATTGGCGTGGTTTGCTCTCTGGAGGACGGTGGCGGCGGGGAGTCCACGTTGTGTGTATCTGATCCATCTGAAACTGTGAGTTTCAGTGGTGGAGTGCCGTCGGATTTGGGCCGAAGCATGGCGGATGGCATCAGTGGTGGTCCAAGAAGGTTTGCAGGAAGGAAGAAAGGGGGAAAATTATGGAGGAGACTGCGGGGTGGCAACAAGTCGGCAAGGCATAGGGCTCCGAGGCGTGCCCCTGGAAAGGATAGGCAGGGTCGCAAATTTGCAGTGAATGATGATGGTATAGATGCGATTTTGTCTTGTATTAGCCACGAGTCCAGCATTGAGGACTGCAATTCTGTTCTGATCCGTCTTGAGAAGCACAGTGATGAGAAGGCTCTTAATTTCTTCGAGTGGATGAAGGCCAATGGGAAGCTAGAGAGGAACGCTGATGCATATCACCTAGCTCTTCAAGCGATTGCCTGGAAGGAGGACTGGAAGACAGCTGAACTGTTGCTTCATGAAATGGTTGCCGTTTCGGGTTGCACACTGGATGCTCAAGCGTTTAATGGGCTGATATATGTTTGTGCCAAAAGGAGGCTTGTTGATTGGGGAACAAAGTGGTTTAACATGATGCTAGAGAAAGAAGTGCAGCCAAATGTGTCTACACTTGGTATGCTTATGGGCCTTTACCAGAAGACTGGGAACCTTTTGGAAGCTGAATTCACCTTTGCAAAAATGAGGGAATGCAATGTTAAGTGTGTTAATGCATACTCAGCTATGATTACTTTGTATTCACGCTCAGGCCTTTTTGCCAAGTCTGAGGAGGCTATTATTCTGATGAAAGATGATGAAGTTATTCCAAACATGGAAAATTGGATGGTGAGGTTAAATGCTTACAGTCAACAGGGTAAAATGGAAGAGGCAAAAATGGTATTGCGGTCCATGATAGATGAAGGAGTCGCCCTGAACGTTGTGGCATACAATACCTTAATTACAGGGTATGGAAAAGTTTCTGACATGCAGAAAGCAAAGGAAGTGTTTGACAGCCTTGAGAGTGCAGGTTTAGCACCTGATGAAACCACTTATAGATCAATGATAGAAGGTTTTGGTAGAGCAGACAAATATGAAGAGGCAATTTTGTACTACAGGAAGCTCAAGAGATCCGGTTTTCGACCAAATGCATCCAACTTTTACACAATGATTAACTTAATCGCAAGACATGATGACAATGAAGACGCAGCTGAAATTCTTGGGGACATGAGAGCAGCAGGCTGCCAGTGTTCATCAATTGTTACTGTTCTTGTCCGGGCATATGGAACAGTAGGAAGGATACATAAGGTTCTTCCGATTCTACAATCATGTTTCTACAAGAAGATTTTATTTGATGCCACCTCATGCTCTATTTTAGTAACAACATTTGTTCAAAATTCTTTATTAGAAGAAGCTTTGTGTGTTCTGCGTGAAAAGAAATGGAAAGATTCTGATTTTGAAGACAATTTATATCATATCTTGATATGTTCTTGCAAAGAAGCTGGCAGTTATGACGATGCTGTCAGGATATACAATCAGATGCCGAAGTCTGGAACATATCCAAATCTCCGCATTTCTTGCAGTATGATTGACATTTTCAGCACCATGGAGAGATTTGCTGATGCTGAAGCTTTATACCTTGAACTGAAAGCTTCAGCTTGTGTACTTGACATGATTGCTTATAGTGTAATTGTGAGGATGTATACTAAAGCTGGGCGACCAGAAGATGCTTGTTCAGTTTTGGAAAACATGGAGAAACAAAAAGAAATAGTTCCTGATAAATACCTTTTCCTTGACATGCTTCGGACTTACCAAAAATGTGGTCTGCTTGAGAAGTTGGCTGATACATATTACTTGATACTTAAGAGCCAAGTTGAATGTGATGAAGCCATGTACAACTGCATAATTAACTGCTGTGGGCGGGCGATACCTGTTGATGAGCTCTCAAGAATTTTTGACGAAATGATTCAACAAGGACACTTGGCTAACACTGTTACCCTCAATGTATTGCTAGATATATATGGAAAAGCTGGGCTTTTTAATAGGGCTGAAAAGGTATTTCTCATGGCTCGCAAGCAGGGACTGGCAGATATCATATCATACAATACCATTATTGCAGCATATGCGCAAAGTGGGGATTTTCGTAGCATGACTTATTTCGTTCAAAGGATGCAGGATGCAGGGTTTCCTGTTTCTCTTGAGACGTACAACTGTATGCTGGATGCTTATGGAAAGTCAGGCCAATTGGAGGAGTTCGCTGCTGTTTTACAGAAAATGAAGAGAGCAAGATGCGAATTTGATCACTACACTTACAATATTATGATCAATATATACGGGAGAAGGGGTTGGATTGAAGGTGTTGCGAGTGTCCTTTCAGAACTAAAGAGCCGTGGTGTTGAGCCAGATTTGTACAGTTACAATACCTTGATAAAGGCATACGGGATAGCGGGAATGCCTGAAGATGCAGTCAAACTGATGCAAGAGATGAGGATTAAAGGTATTAGCCCTGATCGAGTAACGTATACGAATCTCATAGCCGCTCTACAAAGGAATGAAAATTTCCTAGAAGCAGTCAAGTGGTCCCTCTGGATGAAGCAAACAGGAGTTGCAGGATGTGGAACTCGAGCATAGTATACCTTAAGCATTCAGGTTTTGGTTGCAAATAATCCTGCAAAACACTTATTATTCTTTTTTCAGTTGAGTACATATATATAAAAGCGCCATTGTATAAAGGAGTATAGTTGATTGCCTGATTGTTCTGCATGTGTTACAGGGGTTTACAAACCTGTAGCCTCTCATTCTCTTGCAAGATGAAATTTCAATCAGTATAAAGCAAGATAGGAAGTTTTATCATACCTATCATATAATTGTAAATTTGCCATGACAGTGGCTTGAACTTCTGACAGCGGATCAAATAAATTCAATAAGGAAATCAGTTTGAATGCCCCTCGTACTTCCCCTACTGTCATTGGATGAGTCCATGTAGTTTCTGCAATTCTGCTGCCCTCTGTTCAGGCAGGCCTTTGCCCTCATTCACCACCGACCTAAAGGTCAGCGCTATCTTGCAGGCTCCTTTGTATTGTGTCGTGGACTCCGCCATTGCTCGAGTCATTTATACTTAAGGAAAATTCAGGCTGTCCCGTATGAACCAAGTATTAGTGAACGCATGAATCTCACAGGAATTTCGAAAGAAACTGTATAATTCCTACTATGGCTTTGACGGCTTTGACTTACCTGATCAAGTTCTGTAGCGAACTACTGCGGCAGTAACTCTAATCTAGACCTTCAGTTTCAAGTCAATTTTTGCCGAAAATTCGGCCGCAAGTCAGCTACGCTTGTCGCCTACTAGCCATAAAGTCAACAGCTTGGCCTGTTCACCTGAGCTTCACCTCCCCAACACTTCGACTTCCTCAGTCTGAACCTCCATGATCGAGTCTTCCCCGGTCCACTCCGTCCACAGCGCCATAAACTAATCCAAATGCCGAGCTCGTTTCCAATACTCAAATCCATTCCTGAGTTTGCTCGCATGTGAGCACGCGCGCCCCAAGCCCGTCCCCTTACCCCGCAAGCCCCATCGAGCTCTGCGCCGTGCCCAAGAACCCACCAAGAAGCCGTCAAGAACCCATGGAGACGGTAATGCTGGAAGAGGACGGGGCCATGGAGACGGACGGACTCGCCGGCGAGCCGGCAACGGCAGCGCCGCGAGGCGGCGGGGGCTGGGCTAGTCCGGCGGAGGCGGTGCTGCAGCCGGTGCGGTGGGTGCGGATGCTGTGCCGGGAGCTGGGCGCCACGTTCGTGGGCGGGGTGGTGCTGGTATACGGGCTGAGCCAGGGCTTCGCGGGCTCCTTCTTCCGGGTGGTGTCGGACTACTACTGGAAGGACGTGCAGCGCGTGCAACCGGCGACGGTGCAGTTCCTATCCGTCTTCTTCTACGCCCCATGGGTCCTCAAGCCCCTCTGGGGGGTCATGACCGACGTCTTCCCCGTCCGCGGCTACCGCCGCCGCCCCTACTTCGTCTTCTCAGGTCAGCCAGGAATCCATATCTAAAGATATGAGATTGACATTAATTGGGGGCGTATAGATATTGATTGTTATTTGCAGATGTTATTTCGGAGAGTATGGACATTAAAAAAACAGAAATTTCATAGAGAGAAGCTGAGCTAGCACCATGCTTTCAGTTACCACCACAACAATTGTCCAAAGTTCTTCTTTCTGAGAACACAAATGACAGCTAGCTAACATGCCATACGACCAAAATTCCTGTGAAAACGGACAATCAGGCATAATTGGACCGGGGTAGAATCCAAGATGTTCCCCTAGTCAGCAGGGGAGGGAATTGAAAACATGGTGCTAGCTCAGCTTTTTCTAAACGGTGTGGAAATTGTTACTGGGTGCTGGTCATCACACACTGAATGACAGAGATGGTGTCCTTTGTTCTACAAGTGCTTGGTGATAGTACCATCAACTTTAGTTAGTGAATGCTTAAGTGGAACGGTAGTTCTGGGCAGGGGAGGGAATTGTTTGCCCTCCTTATGACGTCGAAACGGATTTGGCAGCATATAGGTCAGAATTGTGGATGAGAATGTGTTGGTTCAACCACAATGTGGAGTTGGTACAAATCTTTGAACATGTGTGCATTGTTTATTGGAAGCTTGATCTTAATTAGTAGGTGCAAATTTTGGAACAGGGTGTTGTTTTGCTGTCGTTATGGGGGCATAATAGAGACTATTTGGTACACATCACTTTCAGCCTATTAGTTAATTCCAGCATAATTCTAATATTTCTCAAGTTGGGTCCTAAATCATTGTGGCTGTGTGCCTGTATACGAATTAAACTGTTCATAGGCACTTCAGTGTCTACAATGTTGGACAAACCATGCAACTATTCATCTCTGTAATGTTAGCTCATTTGATTTTATATTTTTTATTTGAGTGGTAATAGTGGCTATTCTGCTTATAAGCATCTATCATATAATAAAAGCTGACGATGAAGGGTCAAAAACTCTCAGAAAATAAAGAAAAGTAGGCTAGAAATTTTCACAAAGGCCGGCGTTTCCGTGCCTGAAACCTTGGTTGTTTGTTGATGTATCTCAGATGTTTTTCTTCTTAACAGAATGACATGCAAAGTTTTTGTGTGTTCTGGAAGAAAGAAATCTCACAAAAAACATCTACCCCTAAACTTGGTGAACCCTAATAACGACTAATCAATAACAACCACTAGATGCTCTCTCTCTCTCTCTCAAAGAAAAAATAGAGATATGCTAGAATGGAAATTCCCCAAAAAAGAAAACTTACCCTTAATTTGGTGGACCATAATTACGATTTACGAGTGATCAACAATGATCATGAGATGTTATATGCAACATATATATACCAAAAAGAAAAATGAGTCATAAACCATAAAAACAACTTCCATTAAGATGTACACATAAATTATGAAAAATTAGGAGTTTATGTAAAATACTAGGCCCATACCATGCAATTGCGTGGGCTAAACAATCAAGTTCTAATAAATAATAGGGGTGCGCTATGACATTGTTGCAAGACGTACAACTCCAGGTTCTATGGCTGTTAGGGATTGGAACCTAGTAGAACTGGTGTATTCTCACTTCCCAGCCTCTCATCTACAAGCTTTTTTCGAAGTTCACATTTGTTCATGTTTCAAATAGCATAGAAGCACATCCCAACATTTGTCATTCATACTCCGAGCTGTTCTGGTTATCCAGCAACCTCAGCTATGTCCTTACCATGAAGTAACTGCAGCAGAAGTGTCTATTCCATCAATTTTATCTTCTCACTCATGGGAACTGATTCCTGTAAAGAAGTGTGCACTGCTAACTTTGCTAAGCTATTGACTTAACGGTTTTCTAGATGACAGCTATGACTTGCTACTTTCAACAGCCCAGTGCTTTCGATTTTTTTCCTTTATCGCCCTTCATTTTTAGGTGTCAATTCTCAAAATGATTTAAAGTACTAACAATCAGGGATCGAAAAATCGGCTGTTACCGGCTGGTAACCGGTGGGTACCTGGAGGGAAAACCGGCCAGAGTTTTTTAAATGTAAATTTAAATTTATGACTGCATAATGCACTTTCTAGATTGGTTTAGGCATTTATTGTGCTAGATTACCTATTGTATGATGTTAATACACATCAATTATTGTTCTCATATGTTTTCTTTGCCTTTTTCCGGTTTTCCTAGCGGTTTTGCTGGTTTTGACCGGTTACCGGAACAATTGCCAGTTTCAAATTGACAAATTCAAAATTTGAATCACAAAATTTGTTCCCTTTTTTTCTGTGATTTCCAGTAACCATCTGGAAATACCCCTGGTTCCGGGTTTCGTATCCTTGCTAACAATTGTTGTTCCTGTGAGATTACAGTGCACGAAATTAATTGGTGTCAGCTATTTTAATAATTTCTTCTGGTAGCTTGTTTTTAAGGTGAAAGTCTGAGAAAGAGGCAAAGATGAAAACAAAAAAAATAAGCAAATTACAGTGTTTACCATTACTTTCTTATTGCCACAATATAATAGATATTCAGCAAATTACAAATTTTTAACTAGAGGTCAAAATTTCCCCTTAAAATATAAGGACTTGGGTCTCCATCAGGATCACATATGGACCATAAAATTTATATGTACATCATAGTAGATTGATATTTGCAGAAATTATAGACTTGACTGATAAATCCCTATTTATTTTGGTGGTGGTAGGAATACTTGGAACAGCTTCAGCTGCTATTGTTGCTGTGGTTATTGGACTACCACTGACTTCTGCTATACTTTGCTTTATGGGAATCTCAACAGCAGTTGCCATTGCTGATGTCACAATAGATGCATGCATTGCGAAGAACAGTATTGATAAGCCAGCATTGGCCCCTGACATGCAGAGCCTTTGTGCATTCTCGGCGTCTCTAGGTGCACTTATCGGGTATGCTACAAGTGGCATGTTTGTCCACCATCTTGGAGCACAGGTCAATTACGGTCCAAAATGCTTGATGCTCATTCCATTGCTAAGTTTCATTTTTATGTTGCTTGACTGAAATTAAATTTTGCATGAATGCTGGCCTAATATAGGGTGCATTAGGTGTGATGACTTTACCTCCTGCTATGTTGGTTTTCCTAGGATTTATCATACATGAGCTGAAAATGTATCAACATAATGTGAAAGAGAAGGTATGTTGTTCACCAATCTTGTTCCATTTACTTGTGAAGTTTTTTTATAGGTCTGCATCGAAATTGATATGGTCTTAAATTTGAATCTTTTTAGTGTATTTATGTGAGCAAACAGGATGGTCTATCTGACATCATCTCATGTCACTTGGCTTGGCCAAGCAGAAATGTGTGATTGTCTATATTATTCTTCTGGAACACATACCATATTAGGCAAGGTTCAAAATAAAATGAATCTGATTCTTCAGTGATTTAAATTACTCAGATGTCTTGTTAAAGAAATTAAGACCTTTCTCAATTGAATGATAATTGAACCTGGACAATAAGAGAGTGTACATGCACATGTAGGAAGAAAGTAAGAATCTTGGTGCACAGTATAATGACGAAAGAAATACAAAAAGTATGAAATGTTAGTTTCTCACTGAGATGCCAAATGACATGCAGGTTTTGAACAAGGTTAGTGCCGCAGTGAAAGGGATGGTTCAGACAATAAAGTATCCAGTAGTGTGGAAACCATCTCTTTACATGTTCCTTTCGCTGGCTCTCAGTATCAGCACCCATGAGGGGCAGTTCTACTGGTACACTAACAAGAAACCACCTAATCCTGGATTTTCGCAGGTAAAAGTTTTGTTTCTGACCTGCTTAATGCTATTGCTAATTAGTATATTTGTTAAACAGAGCAAACTCAGCAAAGGTAATCTTGATTCGCAACATGATGGTTTGGTCATGTACCATCTGGATTTCCATGATAGGCATTACCCAATTATACAGACTGTGGAATGTTTGAGAAAATTTAGTTTGCAATTCATAAAGATTAACCATTTCCGTCAATGTAAATCATACATGTAGCACCGGCAACTAAAGTTCCCCTTTAACTGATCAATGCATTAACTAAACTTTACTATTTGTCAATTGTAGTCTTGTAGACATGCATGGTCTTACCAAAAGTTTAGGTTGATAGAGGAGGTACTTCAGTCATACAGGTGGTGTGTTTTGCAGAAAATTGGAAGTAAAAGAATGGCAGTCAAATTTGACCTAGTGTGTGTGTGGTTGAACTGATGACAATCGGATCAAATTTGACCTTGTGTGTGGTTGAACTTGTTGGATATATGGACTCGATATATTTCAATGGGCCAAGAGGCCAAATATATACAAATGACATTATGCAATAAGCCCCCCTATACAATGTGTTAACCCTGCACTCCTACATTTCTAACACCCCCCGCTCAAACTCATGGTGGATCAGAAACACCGAGTTTGGAAAGATAAAAACTATGAGGAGAGCTTGTTTGTGCCTTGGTGAAGAAGTCTGCCAGCTGAATCTCGGAAGGCACATATTAAAGAGCAACCACCTGTGCCTGCACTTGGGATCTCATGTAAGAAGCATCAACATCAATATGCTTTGTGAGCTCATGCTTCACTAGATCACAAGCAATACTGATCGCACTCGTGCTATCTGACAAGAGAGGAGTCGGTGCAGAAACAGAAACACCGAAGTTTGCGAGAAGCCACCGTAGCCAAGTGATGTTAGTAGTCAGCAATGCCATAGCCCTCAACTCAGCCTCGGCACTTGAACGAGAAGCTGCAGTCTGCTTCTTAGTCTTCCATGCAATGAGAGAGGAGCCAACAAAGACAGTAGGCAGAAAGAGACCAGTGATCACTGGCCCAGATCACATCAGAGTAGGCCTGAAGCTGTAAAGAGCTAGAACTGGGAAAGAAAAGACGACGAGAGATGGTCCCATGAAGATATCGCAGAACACGAAGAAGGTGGCTATAGTGGATCTGAGTGGGAGCCGAAACAAACTGACTCAAGATATGGACAGAGTGGGAAATATCCGGTCTATTGATCCCAAGATAGATTAGACTACCAACAAGGTGACGGTATCGAGTAGGGCCCTTAAGTGGCTCACCATCAGTGGGTCAAAGATGGACTCCAAGCTCCATAGGAGTATCCACTGTGCGCTGATCAGTGAGATCAGCACGAGCAAGAAGATTCTGAATGTACTTCTCCTGGGAGAGGTAATAGCTCTTAGGCGTAGAAGAAAACTCCATCCCTAGGAAGTAACGAAGATGACCAAGATCAGACATCAAGAAGTGCTCACTAAGACGCTTCTTCATAGAAGCAATATGGTGGGGATCATCTCCAGTGATAATCATGTCATCTACATAGAGAAGAAGCGTACGACCATGAGGAGAAGTGTGAACAAAAAAAGCAGGGTCGTGATCGCTAGTGGTGAAACCGGCAGCAGCGATGACAGAAAAAAAGCTCGCAAACCAAGTGCGAGGAGCTTGCTTGAGCCCATAGAGAGAGTGACGAAGGCGACAAACCATCTCAGCAGGGACAAAATACCCAGGAGGCGGCTGCATATAGACCTCCTCACGCAACTCTGCATGGAGAAAAGCATTCTTGACGTCCAACTGAGAGATGGACCACTGACGAACAGAAGCTACAGCAAGGAGAGTACGAACAGTGGTCATATGAGCAACAGGAGCAAAGGTCTTATCATAGTCACGACCGTACTCCTGCTGAAAGCCACACGCCACAAGACGAGCCTTGTAGCGTTCAAGGGAACCATCCAAGCGAGTCTTGATCTTGTACACCCACTTGCACGTGATAGGAGTGGTATGAGCAGGTAGGGGAACAAGGTCCCAAGTGCCAGTACGCTCCAGAGCAGCAATCTCCTTTGCCATCGCGTGCTGCCACTCCGGATGAGCAACAGCCTCACGGTAAGTCGTAGGCTCACCAAGAGCAGTGGCCACAAAACCATAGCACTTAGGAGGCCTAACTGAACGATGATCACGAAGATCATACCGAGGAGTAGAGACTGGAGCAGGACCTAGCAGGGACGGAAGAGAAGGGGCGGAAGAAGACACACCTGAGGGTGTCTGGACGAGGACGTCGAGAGTAGTGTAGCGGGAAAGGAGGGACGACATCAACAGAAGAGGTAGTAGGAGCAGGAACAAGAGAGTCTGAAGAGGAAGGAACAAATGGAGGTGGAAGGGATGAGGGTGACAAAGGTAAAGCCGGAGGAGAAAGCGAAGAGTCAGGAAAAATCAGAAAAGAAAGTGCGTCAGAAGACGCTGAACTGGTGGAGGAAGGCCGAGGGTAGTAAGGACGAGACTCATCAAAAGTGACATCTCGAGATATTCTCATCCTACGAGCAATAGGGTCATAACAGCGATAACCCTTATGCTCAGAACTGTAGCCAAGAAAAACACACTCAACTGACTGAGCAGTCAGCTTGGTGCGCTCGCGAGGAGGAAGAAAAACAAAATAGACACAACCAAAACAACGAAGATAGCTGTATTGAGGAGGCCTACTAGAAAGACGCTCAAGCGGAGTACAACCCTGAAGAGTAGATGAAGGCTGTAGATTGACAAGATAAGCAGCCGTAGAAACTACATCAGCTCAGAAATGAGGTGGAACATGAGATGCAAGCATCAAAGCACGAGCGGTCTCAAGTAAGTGGCGATGTTTACGTTTAGAAACACTACTCTGAGCATGAGCACCAGGATAAGGGTACTAGGGAAGAGTACCCTGGCCAACAAGGAAACGATGAAGGGCAGCAAATAAATACTCACCAGCAGAGTCAGCACGAAGAACACGAATGGCTGAATCAAACTGAGTACGAATCATATTGGTGAAAGACTGATAAATAGAAAGAACCTGACTACGAGAAGTCATAAGATAGATCCAAGTATATCGAGAATAATCATCAATAAAAATGACATAGTAGCGATGACCCCCTTTCGAAACGAAGGGAGCCGGACCCATACATCAGAATGAACAAGATCAAAAGGCCTGAGAGATACAGAATCACTAGAATGATAAGGGGTTTATTGCATAATGTCATTTGTATATATTTGGCCTCTTGGCCCATTGGAATAGATCAAATCCATATATCCAACATGATATCAGAGCCAAGAACACCACTCCAAACTAGTGAAGACAGGCTGAGCAGCAGAACCAACTGAACCGAACAAAGCTGAGGCAGTAAGGCGTCGAAGCCGAGTGAGCATCTCCTGCTGAGCCTCAGTAGCGGAGCTCTGCCGTGACCCTGACTGAGAAGAGCCACCAGTGCCCTTGGGAGGGTGACTACTCCTGCGGCCCTGATTCTTCCGCTTGTAGCATTGCTGAAACGTGTGACCATTGCGATCACAAAAGGTGCAGTGAAGACCCGTAGTAGAAGCCGCTGCCACCGGTGCAGCTGGAGGCACGGGTGCAGCTGGAGTAGACACCCGAGCAGCCAGAACAGAGGCGGGCTGCAGCTGACCCACGCTGCGAAGATGAGTCTCCTCAGCACGAACAACGGTAAGAGCCTCTAGCACGAACGGACGTGGCTGACGAGTCAGGAGGTGGGCACAGACAGGCTCAAACTCTGTCCGAAGACGTGTCAGGAACTCGTAGAGATAGTGAGTCTCTAGATGACCACGTTGACGCACACAGCAGGGACAGGTCCGACAGATGTCTGGTCCAGAGAGTCAAGCTGATGCCACACCGCGGACATCTGCTGATAGAAGTCGTCCACAGTGGCATCAAGCTGCTGAAGAGAGTGCGCCTGATGTACGACCGAAGGATACATAGCATCACTTGTCGGCTCGTAGTGGACACGAAGGCACTCCCACATTAGCTGAGATGTTGGCAGCTCCACTACATCCATGGAGATAGTGACAATCATGCTACCCACCAGAATGGCAGAAGCACGAGCCTCATCGTCCTGCCACCTCTCATAGGCGTGAAGTTGAGCCTGGTACAACTCCATGGCCTCCTCAAAGGCCGTGGTCGCAGCTTTCTGGGCTGCTTCATCAGCAGATGCAGGGATGTGAGGGGCAGTTGGCAGCGGAGGGCAAGGTGGACACCGCCTCTCGCATGTAAGATGGCCCCAAAGATGCTGACTCCTCATATGGATCCGCATGTGCATGGCCCACTCACGATAGTTCATCCCATCGAAGATGATCTTCAGAAGTGGAATAGCAGTGTGAGTGGCCATCACGTGCGGGTTTTTTTAACCCTGGCTCCCTTTAAAACAGCTGCTCCACGCCCATCTTCCACTAGAGGGAGGCGGCGCTCCTCGAGCGGCCGGAGGCGAAGGCGACGGGCGACGACGGCCGGCAGGCGCAGGCGACGACGACTGGATGCGCAGGCGGCCGACCACGGCACAGCAATGGGGAGGACCAGAGCGGGACGGATCCGAGCTGATCCGGCAGCGGGGAGCCCCGATCTGGCGGCGGGGAGACAATTCGGCGGATCGAGCAACGGAGAAGCAGCCTGGGCAGTGCGCGTCTGGGGCGTGGACGACCGGGCACGTGGGAAGCGGCGGCAGAAGAGGCAGCGGCGGCCGGCGGTAGTTGCGGTAGCGGCAGCTAGGGTAGGAAACCCTAGCCCTCTCCAGCCAACGCGGTGGCCCGCGTCCGGGAGAAGCAGAGGCACGCGGGCGACCAGGTATGTGAGGAGAAGCGGCGGTGGCGGCCGGCGGTAGCGGCAGCGGCTAGGGTTTCTCTAGCTCTGATGCCATGTTGGATATATGGACTTGATCTATTCCAATGGGCCAAGAGGCCAAATATATACAAATGACATTATGCAATAAGCCCTCTATATAATGTGCTAACCCTGCACTCCTACATTTCTAACAGAACTGACGACAATTGGATCACAACGTGAAATTGGTTTAGAATTTAGAATATTTCTGCTCAAGAAATTTACACAGAATATAACACGTAAGGAAATCATAGGTGTGTTGATGTTCTTTAAAACAACAAATTCCTTGCTTGCTTGGCATCTTCATCTCACGATGCTTGTCACTTTTATATTATACACCGTTACCTTTTTCTCCCAGAAGGATATGTTATATCTATCATTAAATAAGTGTATGAGAGGCAAAATTACAAAAAGCTAGAAACAAAATAGAGAAGACTGATGTCTTACACCAGTCACCAATCAGACAACTGAAAATAACGCAATCAAGATCTATCAGAAAGGAAACCTAGATAAAAGGGTGACTTCTTCAGATTAGGAATCTGGGATGCAGGTCCTGGTCCCACAATCTTGCTTGGTTCATAATGTTGTCCTTAATGCCCCTAACAATCGAAAAGATAGCACATTAGCGCATAGTCTTCATGTTCAAGCATGGCATGGAAACTTTATTATAGCATTCTTTCAGAAAAGCTCAGCCATTGAAAGTTTATGCTGGAACACAGTGAAAAGAAGTAGGCGCAATGAGTATTTTGCCTTGTGAATTGTGAAAGTACATAAAAGTATCCCTCGCAAATGATAGAAGACTATAAATCAGTACAAACTCTTCAAGGGTATCACAAGATTAATACAATTATACGGATGCTTGAATAAAACCATTGTTGCAATTACCTCCATCTCCATGCAGGAGTTTGTTGGGATGGTGCATGCCATCGGTGCAGTTGCATCCATGGTGGGCGTCCTCATCTACCACAAGTACCTCAAGGACTACCCCTTCAGGAGCATCCTCTTCTACGCGCAGCTCCTGTACGGCGTCTCCGGCCTCCTCGACCTCACCTTCGTCCTCCGGTGGAACCTGAAGCTCGGCGTGCCGGACTCCGTCTTCGTCACCCTCGAGGAGTGCTGCTCCCGTGTGATCGGCCGCGTCCGGCTGATGCCGATGATGGTCCTGAGCACCAAGCTCTGCCCGCCGGGCGTGGAGGGCACCTTCTTCGCTCTCCTCATGTGCATCGACAGCCTCGGCATGCTGGCGGCGAAAACTGGCGGCGCCGTCGTGCTACGCGCCCTGCACGTGACAAGAACCGATTTCGGTAACCTCTGGCTCGCCGTCCTGCTAAGGAACCTGCTGCGGCTGTCCACCCTGGGCATGATCTTCCTGGTGCCCACTGCTGACCAGACTGACGTGCTGATACCACACGATCTCTTGAGCTCTTCTGTAACCGCTAATGATGACGAGGAGAGATTGCAGCTCGCAAAGTTTACTACTCACACTGACGATGTATGATCCACACTGCTATATCATGTTTAATTATAAATTTGTACACAAAGGAAATGATACGAGTGTGAGTGATTGCTGTATTCACTTGGAAGAACTGTGGATTGGCTTTGTTATTAGAAGCCATGCAAATCAGAAACCAAGTAAGTTTCTTTTCTTCGTGGAGCATATTTTGCTAGAAAGGTGGCCAAGTGACAAAATACTCCCTCTAGTAAAAAAAATGTTGTTTTGTGATACATGCAATTGAACTTTCAAAACTTTGATTATCAATTTTTTAAAATATTTAGATTGGAAATATGAAAAATCGTGTGTGAATTTGTCTCAAATACCTTTAAAATATTACAATTTTATTGAAATTTATAAATATATTAAAGTAGAAGTTAGAGATCAAAGTTGTGTTTTGAGGACCACGTAGATGTTCAAATCAGTATCTTTTTATGACGGAAAAGAGCAGCACCTTTTCCGGGCCGGCAGCTCAAATGGAGAGCAAAGATAAGCTTGGATCGGATTTTGCATTGTTTTTTAACGAAGAGTAAACTGGAACATGTACCCTGGCCCTAAGAGGATTGTAAAGAAAAATTGGTGAAGTAATACATAATCAAACTTGCATTAACAAGCACTGCCAAGTTTTCTAGATGGTATAGCATAGAAGCTGCAAATCCCGCACCACCTCTATTGGGAGTTTGCCTCAACACTCCATTTGGAGCTTGACTCTGTTGCAAAATTGTGTCGTACCGGTTGTACAACCAATAAAAAAAAAGGGATTACACAGGGCAGAAAAATGGCATCTTAGAATGGATCGAACGTGATATATGACGCAACAAGCCTCGTGCCGTTGTCCTCTATTTGTTACACTTAAGTACCAACTTTACCAGTCCAAAAGATCGTAAAGAGAAGAGGAGATCGAACAACAACCAATATCACCGTATTTTACCTACCCCAAAAGGGATGGATTCGGCGGCCTCCCGGAGAGCCCACATCCTCGGTTTTGAAAAAAAAAAAACTCTGATTTTTTCAAAATCACAGCGACACCCTGGCATGTGGCTTACATGCAAATTTTTCTACAAAACCCATCGTATTTTCTTACAATTATATCGAGGTCCTATAAGCTTTTAGCCAGCCAATCGCACCAAGCAGTGGCGGATCCAGGAAAATTTTTTGGAAGGGCTGAAGTACCTTCAGCTCGATCTCAGCCCCTTCTACATTATACATCCATGGCTAAAAATTTAGGGGGGGCTCCAAGGGTCCGGTAGCGGTAGGGGGGCTCGAGCCCCCCCCCCCCCCCGCCCCACCGCTGGATCCGCCCCTGGCACCAAGGGGCATATCCGGCTGTCCACGCACCGCTCCAAGCCCCGTGCCCTACTCCTCTCTTGATTCCCTTGCATCAACCACTGCCTCCTCGCGCTCTCTCCTTCCCTCTGGGTCTCCCCTCACGCTCTTGCTCTCTCCTTCCACCTGCTCTCTCCAGAAGCACTCCCCTTGCCCCCTTCCCCTCAACTTCCCCCTCCCCGTCTTGCCTCCCCTCCTCTTGCGCTCGATCCCTTACTCTTGCCTTCTTTGTTTTTCCGCTAACGAAGGCAGAGGTGGCGGCGGCAACACAACACAACGACGAGGGGGAGACGACACAATAGCAGCGACGAGGGAGGAGTCGCAGTGCACACCAACCGCGAGAAAGGAGGTGGTGTGGCTCCATCGATGTCATCCCCTTCTACCGTGCCACGTTTATTTGATAGCTATGGAAGCGAGATCGAGCCAAGGTGGCACCAATTCGACGATGGCGAAGGTGAGATCAGCTAGCAGTGAGGTGGATTAGCTGCGAGAGAGGCGAGATGGAGTGCGAGAGAGGTGAGATCAGCCCTGCCTCATCGCCTCCGCGTTTCGCATCATGCCGTCTCCATCCTAAAGCCGTGGTGGCGATTGTGCCACTCCGTAGAGCTGGCCAACCCTCCCTTTGGTTCCATATTAGGGCCGTGCTGTAACACCCCATCCCCTCCTTGAGACCAAAGTGCTACCACCTACTTTGTAATAATACCAACTCCAATTCTTGCCATTGGACTTGCGGCGCAATTCTTTTATTTAAATATCAACCAAACGACAAAAGTCGATATACTTGACACTAAGCGCAGCAGAGATATAAATTTGTTAAATACCAAAAAGGTACTAAGACTATCCAAAGCTAAATACGTCAACTGTAGATGATATGTGAATTACTATTGCACGTGAACAAATATGTTACTCTCGCCCATGCATGTCGCCTTCAACAGATTCCTAAAAAAACAACAAAGCAAGGGTGAGTCCGAAGACCCAGCAAGTACAAAGCAAAACAATAAATAATAAGATCACAAATCAGTCCATAGTCATCATAGGTTCAATCACTATTTATTTCCATTTAAACTCTTTACACTCTTATCAACCAATCATTTCGCATATGCACATGCTCAACTCTTTCATGAATGAAATGCTCAAACTCCACGCCTTCTTTAGCATATACCGGTATAGCGGAGTAAGCACCCGTCGATGCTCACCCAAGCCTGCCTTCTTTCATGCGGGGATCTTAAGCCCATCCTTTTTCATATGGGGCCCTCAACCTCCACTCCCGTAGAGTGCCTACCGAAGTAGGTCTTTACCCACTCCCGTGGGATGCCTACCGAAGTAGGTCTTTTCCCAATTCCGTGGATTTGAATTCAAGGGAACCATCTGTGTTCACTTTACATTAGCCCACTAGGATTTCAACGTCTATTCATATTGACTACAGTCGATATCTTTAGCCGGCTAAATGATTTTTAGTTGAAAATAAATAATAGTGATTGAAAAAAGTGAATTTTAGAAGAAGAAGACGAGCGGTGGAAAAAGTGAGAAAGAGATACGTACGTGAGATCAGAATGAGAGGAATGCAGAAACCGTTTCAAAAAGCCAGGTGTGTATATTGACTTCTAGCAATAGCTAGAAACAGAAACTAACATGAACAAATCCTTAATCCATCTAGCCTCCTTATTTCTTGCTCCTGACAAGATTGGGAACATTCCACGAACATTCGAGAATAGAAGAAGCCAGCTCGTGAAATGAGCTTCACACACAACTCCGGATTGTGAGTAGTTCACTTGTGAACAATTTGATTCCTTGACGTGGTCATGATCACTGTGTCTTTTCCCCTCTGGTTAAGTCCTCAGTAGGATAACAGGTTTGAATTCTTTTTTAAAAAAAGGACAACAAGTTTGACAAAATTTGCTCACAAGCCTCACCGTTAGGAATCCATTTAATTGTAAACTAAAAAGAAAGAATTCCAAAAGTAACATTTAGCTAGAGAATCAATAAAAGTAAAAAAAATACCAAGTTACCGTGTGACTTGTAGCAGTCCAGATAAGAAAAACATATGTTGTGTGCCTCACCAAAAAAAAAGTAAAAGAAATAAATATCCCCATGCCATATTTAGGGTCACGAATAAGTGATACTAGCCACGTAGGCGTGGCGCCACGCCACGCCAGACACCGTGTGGATCGAAGCAAAAGAGACGACAATTCGCAGGTAGTTTCATAAAAAAATCGAGGACCCGTGTGCAATTTCGGAAAAACAAAATGACTTTTTTGGAAAAAATCGAGGACTTGTAAGGACCTGTACGTAAGTAAATAAGGACCTATACGCAATTTCGGAAACCCGCCGGGCGCAATCCAAAAATTTTTCCAAAGAAAAAATTTGCAAGGACCTATCCGAGAGAAAAAAAGGACCTTTACGCAATTTTCAGAAAACCGAAGGGAATTGCCTCCCCCGGCCGTACGCGAAAACGGGCGACACGCGCCGGCCGGGGGGAGCGAGGGGGCGACGTGGACACCGCGCCTGCCCCGGAACTCCACCGCTAATACTTCGGTGACGATTTTGGACGTTAGCAATTTCGGTAAAATTTAGCGATTAAAGCTATATTTTGGACGTTAGCAATTTCGGTAAAATTTAGCGATTAAAGCTATATTTTAGAGACTATGTCAATACCTAAAATACTGTAATTGGATGTAGTATTCTTTTTCCCGCTCAAAACTCAGTCAGGTCGCTTCTAAAAGAAAATCTTCAGCTAGGAGTCAATTTTGAAAATTTTCATTTTTCATCTTTCTTTTCGTCTGGGCTATTTGCAGAAAATTCAGCATCGCGGGGCCACCCGCCAATCCGATTCGAAGCCATCTCGTGCGGCGCGGATGCCGGCGATCGCCTGCGGCGCCCGCGCGTCCGCTTTTCACGCCCGCAGCCCTCCGCCGCCTTGCGGGAGCGTCCTGAAGCTCGTTCCGGCTCCCCCCGGGCGGCGGCTAGGGCTCTCCGCTCCCATGGACTCCACCGTCGACTCGCCGGGGAGCTCCTCCGACTTCGCCAAGCGCATCGAGCGCGCCTGGCTCATCTCCCAGGTGCGCGCCGTAATGCTTCTCAAATTTGCCCTTCGGTTGCATGCTTGTTCTGTGCTAATTTGGTTCCCCACGCGTTCCATTTAGGAGAGAGTTTTATTTTGCTCTATCCGATACGCGAAATGTAAATTGTAATCATACTAGGAAGATTCCATCACATTAGTTGCACTTCTAGCTGGATTCAATCCCTTTGTGCTAATTACAGGTTGCAACCCTGTCGGGATTTGGGCTTATCGATGTGTAACTGAAATAGGGGAATTGTGGGGAATTCTCGTGCGAATCTACTTAATTAGATACTCTTACTGGACAAATTAGTTAGCTACACAGATAAATTCTGTTGGTGCACAAGGCCAGTAGTCATATGTTTTATTGATTTGATGGTGAACTCTCTAATTGGATTCATTGGTCCAATTGAGCCTTTGCTGCAACTCTGCAACAGTTAATTGTCGCAATAATAAGTGCAACCCCCGGGGGGGGGGGTATTTGAAACAGAGTTGTAACAAGTGCCTGTTCAGTTGCTGTGTCGGGTCTGTCTTGAATCATGTATTCTACAAGGAAACATTCTCAATTTAAGCAGTTTTCTAAAAAGCGCTAGGCGATAGGCAGGCGCCTAGTCGCCAATTAGTTGGACTAGGCAGCCGTCTAGTTGGGAAAAATGGGCTAGGTGGGCTAGGAGTCCACCATTTATAACAGTGAATTTAAGGCAGTTTGATGTGGCAGCAGTGCAACTGTTTCACTTGATTAATTCAACTATTTGTATCATTGTATGCACAAAAGAAAAGGCAATGTTCCATAAGTTTTTGCAAGAACATGGTGTGGGATTTTTTTCATGTATGTGACAACTATCTAGTTTGGTAAAGACGGACCCAAAAAGGGGAACACCACTTCTTCCATTTGCTCACTTCTAATTCTCCAAATTTCTAACTAAGAAACAAGGTACAGTGTTACTAAATTGTAAAATGTAGGATGCACATTGGTTAAAATAACATGATTTAGAAATTGGAATCTATGGTTGTATACTTGTATGTGCCTTGCAAAAAAGGCAACCTAGGAAAGGTTTCAGTTTCTTGTAGTTTTATTGTTTGACGCTGTTACTAGAAGAATGAAGTTAAATTCTATCTGTAGCAGGCAAACATAAATCTTTATCGTGTTGACAGCATTGCTCTTTGTTAGTTTTGCTGTAATCTTACATTCACCACATGGTGATATACAGCAATCAAGACCAATTTCTTGTTCATCTTGTCAATCCACTGGCCATGTGGAGTGCAAGTGGTGTGCGGGCACAGGCTTCTTTATCCTTGGCAACAACATGTTGTGCGAAGTACCCTCGAAAAATACAAAATGCTTGGTATGCTCTGGAAAGGGAGCATAACTTGTTCCTTGATATACATTCCAAATCCTGCTGGTGCATCTAATTCCATAACACTTCGTGGGAAAAATCAGTAATATGTACCTTGTTCCACCATCAAGTTGACATGACTACACGGTAGTATGTTATATTCTTCTTGTATCACACATTAGATATTCGCTCGATTTCAGGGTTTTGCAAGTTGTGCTGATTGCAAAGGAACTGGGTTTCTTGCCAAATGGCTTGAAGAGCCTCCTGTCAACAAATGAGCGGTGGAAGTCAACCATACTGTAAATGTTAATATTTCACAACAAACTCCGCAATTGTATGTACCTCTGTCCATATTCCTCTCTATGTAAACAATGGTGCTGAAATCATTTTGACTGCCTGAGCTCCCTGCTTAGAGTGAAATGTTGTTATTTTTCCAATATATCTTGTGCATAAGAATGTGAATACCAGCAGGCCTTCTCTCTCTCTCTCTCTCTCTCTCTCTCTCTCTCCAATCTGTGGATTCTTCGGCCTACCTATGATGCATGGATACGGATACGTCGACACGACACCGACACGGGAATTCGCCGTTTTCCCAAAAAATACCGATACGGCGACACGGCTATATATATTTAAATAATAAATTATATATATATATATATATATATATATATATATATGTATGCATTATTTTCTATGTTTTCACATGCTTATTAAACTGAAATAATGTAAATTGTAAGCTTTGACCTACTGTTGCTTGTGTTTTCCTCCTCTCTAGCACTAGAATTAGCGGCTTCTATTTTTCTAGAATGATGAAACAAGCAATCAAACACAAGATACAATTACAATGACATGCATGCGAATAACAGTATAAATGTATAATATTGAGATGGCACACTTGAAACAAGCAATCAAGCACAAGTTTGCTAAATGCCTAAATATATATTACTAGCTTACTGTAGTCTGCATCTCAACCAGTCAACCCTAAATGCTAAAACAGAGGAGAAGCGGGGAGATGATACTTCGGCGCTGTGGACGCTGGGGACGTCGAGGAGGCAGCAGCGGGGACGCCGGGGAGGCACGGGAGGAAGCTGGCGGCGCGCGGGGAGAAAGCCGGTGCCTCACGGCGGAAATCTTCAAGTCGGTGGCGCACGGGAGGAGATGCGGAAGCCGGCGGCGCACGGGAGATGTCGTCGGCGGCGAGACACGGGAGATGTAGTCGGCGGCGAGATGTGGGAGCCGGCGGGCAGAGGAGATGTAGTCGGCGGCGAGATGTGGGAGCCGGCGGGCAGAGGAGATGTAGTCGGCGACGAGATGTGGGAGCCGGCGGGCAGAGGAGATGTGAGTGAGGAGATGGAGGCAGCGGCGAGATGTGGGCGACGGTGAGGTGCGGGAGCCGGCGGGAGCGGGCGGCGGCGAGATGCGGGAGCGGACGGCGGCGAGATGCGAGAGCAGGCGACGACGAGATGCGGGAGCTGGCGGCGGCGAGCGGGCGATGGGAATGAGATGCTCGGGAGCCAGGAGGAATCGGCGCTCGGGAGTTAGGGTTAGGGCAAGGCAACGGTATGGGCCGGCCTGGGCTGGCCGTGTCCTAGGCCATTCCTGGGCTGGCTGTGTCCAGGCCGTGTCCAACTCGTATATTTACTGTGTCCGACACGTATCTAGAATTTTAATAATTAAAATTAATTCCAAAATCGGCTGATACGTCGCCGACACGTATCCGTGTCGTATCCATGTCTGACACGGTGTCGGACACGAATACGGTGGTTTTGCCACATGTCCGTGCTACATAGCGGCCTACTACAGCCTTGCTTATTTGATCCACTACGTGCATAAAAACAGGATATATTTTTTTCTTTAACAGGATATATTTTTTCTTTCTCGTCATAAGATAATATTGATTCTATATAAAATAGATGCATACTTGGTTCTTTTGACATGCGGACCCATTGTTAGGGGGAGGAGAGAGGCAGAGCCACATCAGCATCTAGTGCCATGTGGAAGCCATATCAGCCAGCTATACTGGTTTTGAATCTCACTTGACCCATTTATACAAGTTTGAGGACCCAAATATGCAATTTCTTAGTTTAGGAACCTATGATGCAATTTACTCTCTGTTACATACCAAAGTTTATAGAGCTCTGCTAGCTTAACATACATATTATATGCTTCTTTATCAATTCCTTTCACAGGAACCAACATAATGAGTTTAGTTTAATCCAAGAGAGTAAGATGAGCATCTCATAGCAATATTCCATACGCAGCTGATTCCTTTTCCTTACAACATCACGTTATCCTCATAAAGCTTATCATACTGTGCGCCAAACTAGGGATGAGCAATCAACAATGGAACCAATATTGGCACAGCTTATTCCGGATTCTTTGGCCCCAGCTTCAAGTAACAACAGGTCCAATATTTTCTCTGAAATTCATTTATTTATATGTACAGTAATTCTCAAATTCTAGCTTCTATATTTTTTTATTCCATTTCCCGTCACAGTGGATTACACCATCTGGTGTTAATGAATTCATTTCAATCCAAGAGTCGATGAAAGTGGTGACCACAATAGTTATTCGTGTACCTAATGGAAGATCCAACATATTGAACTGGAGCAACAGGAGCTGTCAGTTTATAATTTATTTGGTAAGTCTCAAATACGAATACGGTCCAATAGTTCAAGTAACAACAGGTCCAATAGTTATTGGCACAGCTTATTTCGGATTCTTTGGCCCATGCTTCAAGTAACAACAGGTCCAATAGTTCCTCCGAAATTCATTTCTTTATATGTACAGTAATTCTCGAAATCTAGCTTCTATATTTTTTATTCCATTTTCCCGTCGTAGTGGATTACACCATCTGTTGTTGATGAATTCATTTCAATCCAAGAGCCGATGAAAGTGGTGACCACAATAGTTATTCTTGTACCTAATGGAAGATCCAACATATTGAACTGGAGCAACAGGAGTCAGGAGCAGTCAGTTTATTTAGTAAGGATGGTCCAGAAAAGGGGCTACAGCATCGCGAATCCCTAGTAGTAAGCTTCTTTTCTTTTTGAAACAGGATAGTTGTAAGCTTCTCTCTCTCCTCTCAGGCGACGCTCCTCTCCACCGGCCGCCGTAGCTCCACTCCCACCGAGATCCCCACCGATTTGGAGGTGATGTCGGGATTTTGTTCGACTCTGCCGTCGCTGCTGATTTTTCCTCATCGCAGCACAGACTTGCCCACTCCTTGGCTTATTCGCACGTTAAGGCTCCGATTAGCATTGCAGGGGTTTTTCGAAATAACTTATTTATTTCTATTTTTAGATATATCAGTTACTTAGAAGCATTTTTTAACTGTAACAGCAAATCTTATTGAAATTAGTAAATATTGCTCTAACTAACTAGATTGCACGGTCTAGCTTAACACAACAGCCGCACGCAAATTAACCCAAGTGTCACTGCCACTCGTCACCTCTGCATGCCACCACGTAATGGTGGCAAGTGGAACGAGCACGCTGATGACGGCAGGACACCCTATGGCTCCTTTCTCGGCTGCAATTGCATATGGTCACCATCCGACTAGTGTCGGTGCTCGGCGGTGATGGCCACACCAATAATTAGGCTGAGGTGTTCTGAATCTGATGATAAGAGTAAATCTGTAAATGTTGTTGTGGTAAGTTGGAGTACATGTATACATACGACCATTAGGACTCGTTTATGATCATAGACTTGTACTCATAATTGTTTATGACCAGGAAGAATCCGACTTGTAGTAGTTTATGATCCTGAAGGAATGTACTCGAACTCACTTACAATCACGAATGAACGTACTTGAGGTGATTTACGACTACGAAAGAACGTACTCAAGGTGAGTTATGACCACGAAGGAACATATTCGAGGTGAGTTATGACCATGAAGGAACGTACTCGAGGTGAGTTACGACTACGAATACTCGACACACATGGATGCCTGGACTCTACGGAGAACGATGAATTCAAGAGACAATAGTTTTTGTGCCACCCTGAACTAGTTTGTGGCGTTTTCTTCGTGATATTTATATTGAACAAACATAAAACTGACAGACTTAAGCTAATCAATACTCCGACATTCACGCCACGTCCAGCTCTCCACGATGTGTGCCATCCCACGTCTGAGCTATTCATGAATGCACGTACTAATTCTCTTAATGCACACACTAATTTACTTAACGCAAGCACTAACTCTGCACGACTGCAAACACGTGTAACGTCTCAAACGTGAGATGTGACAAAGTAAAGTAACCCAGGTGCGATGTGGTTAAGTCTAACAAATCACCCCCTAACGAATACGAATTCGAATTTTCTCAAATACGGATACGAATATGCTCGAATACGAATACAGATATTTTCGAATACGAATATCGGATAAAACGGATTCCTAGCGGTTTTGCCGATTTTTCACCGATTTTTGACCGGTTACCGGTTTTAAACCGCCTAAATTCAAAGTTTGAATCACAAAATTCGTACAGATTCTAGAAACAGATCGAATATGAATCGAATAGTCTCGAATACAAATACGGATACGAATATTCTCGAATACGAATATTCTCAAATACGAATACAAGTATTTTTGAATACGGATTTTTCTTACTGCATTCACGTTTTCTTGGATACGAATATCTGATAAAACGAATTATCCGTTACCGTTTTCCACCACTACCTGTGCTCCCCCCCCCCCCCCCCCCAACTCTCTATTTTCTCTTTTCGTTCTTTCTCTCCGCAGCTTGTAATGACTCTTTCTCTTTTAATGAAATGACATGCAATCCCTTTGCATGTTCCCTAAAAGAAAACAATGGAACCAGTATTGGCACAGCTTATTTCGGATTCTTTGGCCATGCTTCAAGTAACAACAGGTCCAATAGTTCCTCTGAAATTCATTTCTTTATATGTACAGTAATTCTCGAAATATAGCTTCTATATTTTTTATTCCATTTTCCCGTCGTAGTGGATTACACCATCTGTTGTTAATGAATTCATTTCAATCCAAGAGTAGAGGAAAAGTCAACCTGGTAATACCTGATCACATAACATGACAACTATTGTCGACTTTAAGAAAACTGGTGGGTGGTGACCACAATAGTTATGCTTGTACCTAATGGAAGATCCAGCACATTGAACTCAACACAGGAGCTATCAGTTTATTTGGTAATGATGGTCCAGAAATGGGGCCACAGCATCTCGAAACCATAATAGTAAGATGCTGCTGCTTCTTTTCTTTCTGAATTAGGATAGATGTAAGCTTCTCTCCCTCCTCTCTGGCGACTTTCCTCTCCACTGGCTGCCGTGGCTCCAAAACCACCGAGATCCCCACCGGCTTGGAGGTGATGACGGGATTCTGTTCAACTTACTTGTTTCAAATTTTAGATATATCAGTTAGCTAGAAGCATTTTTTTTAACTGTAACACCCGAAGTGTCACTGCCACCTCGTCGCCTCTGCATGCCACACCACGTTATGGTGGCCAGTGGAATCAGAACGCGGATGACATTCTGGACAACCTATGGTTCGTTTCTCGGCTGCACTTGCATACGGTCACCACCTGACCAGTGTCGGCGCTCGGCGGTGATGGCCACACCAATAATTAGGCAGAGGAGTTACTGATGGTAAGAGTAAATCTGTAGATGGTAAGAGTAATGGGAGTGTTGGTCACAAGGGCGACAGAGATGTGTGTCAGACCGAAACGGATATTGAGAGGGGTGGGGGATTGGGAATCAATAGAAAGTATTCTACCCCAAATTTATATTACTGAATCACTTAACCTTAATGCTGTTGTACAGGTGCTTTGTCAGAGTGGAGGATGATTTAATGTGGTTTCTCCACATAGGCTGACACATGGACACCACTTAACCTTAAACTCGGCAATTGTATGTACCTCTGTCCATATTCCTCTCTATGTGAACAATGGTACTAAAATCATTTGAGACTGCCTGAGCTCCCTGCTTAGGGTGAAATGTTGTTATTTTTTCGACTTTTCTTTTATAAGAATGTGAATACCAGCAGGCTCTCTTTCTCTCTCTCTTCAATCTGTAGATGCTTCGGCCTCCTGCAGCCTTGCTTATTTCATCCACTATGTGCATACAAACAGGATATATTTTTTCTTTCTCGTCATAACATAATATTGATTCTATATGTAAATATATGCATATTTGATTCTTTTGATATGCGGACCCAATTGAGAGCGTGGAATATGTGGGGTAATCACGCAATGAATAAAATAAAGAACCAAATATTACATATATAGACCATGCTAGGCAGGTGAGGAGGCGAGTGTGAAACCATGCTAGGCAGGTGAGGGGATAAGTATGAAACCATGCCAGCCAGGTGAGGGGGCAAGTGTGAAACCATGGCATGTCTTAAGTATGGGCCACAAACCAAGGCGTCTAATATATTAACTGAGACGTCTAACACCCCCTGCACTTGGAGCGTCGGTAGAGCAAACATTCAAACTAGACCAGAACTTGGTGAAAACAAAAGTAGGCAGCCCTTTGGGGAAGATATCGACGTACTGAGATGACGTCAGAATATGAAGAACACAGACATCACCAAGACCAACTCATTCCCAGACAAAGTGGAGGTCAATCTCAACATGTTTGGTGCCCTGATGTTGCACTGGATTTGTTGAGGCACTAACATTGTCGCAGTAGACGATGGTAGCTCGGTATAGAGGACTGTGAACTTCTTGAAGAAGTTGGCACAGCCAGCATGCCTCAGCAACATCATTGGCCACGACTTGGTATTCAGCCTCCGCAGTCGAACGAGAGACAGTGTGTTGCCGCTTGGAGGACCAGGAGATGGGATTGTCACCCAGGAACATGGCGTAGGTCGAAGTGGACTTGCGCGTGTCGGGACAACAGCCCAGTCAGCGTCAGAGTAGACAACCATATCCGTAGAGGCTTCTCAGTGAAGAAGTAGGCCGTGGTCGATGGTGCTGCAAAGATACCGAAGAATGTGATTTACGGCAACGAGGTGCGACTGGCGGAAATCATGCATATGGAGACAAACTTGCTGTATGGTGTAGGCAATATTCAGGTGAGTGAAGCTAAGGTATTGCAAAGCACTGGCAAGACTTCGGTAGAACGTCGGATCAGTCACAGAAGTGCCAGCAGTAGAGGAGACATTCCAATAAGTGTCAACAAGGGTGCTGCAAGGCTTGCAAGCGGTCATGCCAGCGCTGTCTAGGATGTCGAGAGTATACTGCCACTGAAAGAGGAACATGCTGCCATCATGACGACTAACAGAAACACCTAGGAAATGGAGTGGACCAAGATCATTCATAGGAAAAGCTTGTTGGAGGGAGGCAATCACTCGACGGAGCACACTGTCTAAAGAAGCAATTAGCACAATATCATCCACATAGAGTAGTAGGTAGACAGTGTCACCGCCTCAATGAGACACAAAAAGAGAGGTGTCGGAATTTGCCTCCATGAAAACCGAGAGACAAAGTGGGATGCAAAATAGGTGTACCAGGCCTAGGGCGCCTGTTTGAGACTGTAGAGAGACTTGTTGAGGCGGCAAACATAATCCAGGCGAGAGGAATCCATAAATCCAGCCGGCTATGAACAGAAGATAGTCTCAGAGAGTGTGCCATGAAGGAACACATTATTAACGTCCAGCTGGTGGATAGGCCAATCCCGAGATAGGGCCAGAGAGAGAACTGTGCGAATAGTGGCCGACTTGATGACTGGATTGAAAGTCTCATCAAAATCAATACCAGGACACTATGTGAAACCACGAAAAACCCAGTGAGCCTTATAGCGGGCAAGAGTGCCATCCGAATTGTACTTATGCCAAAAAAATTCAGTTCCCAGTGACCACATTGGCATTGGATGGCTGTGGAACAAGAGTCTATGTGTTGTTAGCCTGAAGAGCAGCGTATTCCTCCTCAATGGTGCTGCGCCAATTAGGGTCGATGAGAGTAGCCCAGTATGTGGTTGAAACAGGAGACAGAGTGGCGGCATGAAGGTTCATGCTGGTGAGTGATTGCTGAAAATCGTGCTTTCCACGAGTCACCATGGCATGGGAGTTTTCGACCGGCTGGAGTGGCACAACACCTGGGGGAGGCTGCAGTAGAATGACCCCGCTGGGAGCCAGTAAGTCAACTGGTAGACCCACGATAGGAGCACAGTGTGCTTCCACTACCATGAGAAGAGCCACGGTTGGAGTACTAGGTGCTACCACAGCCGTGGACAAAGCGATGGGCAAGGGGGAGTCCCTGCCAGGAGAGGCGCTACCGGCTGGCATTACGTGTGTGGGTACGAGTGCGCTGGGAATGCGCATGATGTTGGGAGTCGTGGGCATGCTGGCCCATGCACAACCGAGGCAGCGTCGTCTAGCTCCATGTCTGGTAGGAATACAGGCGAGCGGGTCACACTAGGAGGAGCACCAGGACCTGCAAGACAGGGAGGCCCAATGGGCATCGACGTGTGATCAAGCTCCAACAAAAAATCAAGGTTAGTCGGGGAGGGTTGGGCAGCGAGCTCGGCAAAGGGAAAAGATGACTCATCAAACATAACATGACGGGAGATGATGACCTGATTGGAGGAGAGATCGAGGCATCGGTATCCCTTGTGTTCGGAGGGGTAGCTGAGAAACACGCACTTGGTGGAACAAGGAGAAAGCTTGTGAGGAGCGGTGGCAGAAATGTTCGGGTACCACTTGCAGCCAAAAACTCGAAGGTGAGAGTAGGAGGGGGAATACCAAAGAGCGCAAAAAAAGGTGTGGAAAAATTGAGAGTTTTTGTGGGTTGGTGATTGAGAAGGTAGGTAGCAGCGTGAAGAGCCTCAGCCCAAGAAGAGGAAAGGAGGCTGGCTTGAAACATAAGAGACCGGAAAATGTTATTAGTGGAACGAATAATGCGTTCGGCCTTGCTGTTCGTCTAAGAGGTGTATGGACATGACATGCGGAGTGCAACACCATGGGTGGGGAAAAATGTGCGAGTGGTGGAGTTGTCAAACTCACAGCCATTATCGCACTGAATGCTCTTGATCTTAGCGCCAAACTGAGTAGCAACATAAGAGAAAAAGTGCGAGATAGTGGCAAAAGTATTGGATTTTAGTTGTAGAGGAAAGGTCCAAAGATAATGCGAGCAATCATCAAGAAAAACCAAGTAGTATTTGTAACCGGATACATTGATGATAGGTGAGGTCCAAAGATCACAATGAACTAAATCAAAATTCTTGAGAGCACGAGACTGTGAAGTAGCAAAAGGTAGATGCACATGGTGACCAAGCTGACATGCATGACAGATAGTATTAGTGTGTTCATTATTGCAAGCAATGGCAAATGCATTAGCAAGACGAGATAGGGACTCATGGCCGAGGTGCCCGAGACAACGATGCCACAGGGAGGTGAAGGCGTTGGCGATGAGTGCGCACGAAGGGGAGGCAAACACCAGTAGACGCAAGGGGTAGAGAGGTCCAGAACTATTGCACCTGGCGATCATGTTTCGGGAATGAAGATCCTTTATAGAAAAGCCAACAAGGTCAAACTCAACAGAATAGTTGTTGTCAATAGTGAATTGATGGACATAAACAAGATTCTTGATAAGGTGCGGAGTGACAAGAACATTATTGAGATGAATAGGGCCAAGACTAGTGGAACCAGTGGAGGTGACGGGTAGTAGAGACCTATCACTGACAACAACGGTGGAAGGAGTGAAGGTCACCATCGTCCGACATCATGTGCGAGGTCGCACCAGAGTCCATATTCTAGTCGGTGGTTCACGGGGAAGTAAGAGTCATGACGTTGGAAGAGTTCGCCAATGACTGCTGATCCCATGGACCAAGATCGGGAGGCGTATGACCCGGACCGACCCAAGGAGGACACGGTGCAAGCGGTGGGTATGAGGGTAGCGGGTAGCTGGCCTGGAGTTGGCCGGCCACCAGCGCGTGAGGCTAGGGCGCACCACCGTGGTGTAGCTAGGATAGTGCGTTAGGGGCGCTGGGCTAAGGAGGCTAGGGGCCTGGCTTGGATGAAGTTGCCTAGGCGACACTTGGATGGTGCCGATCCAGGTATTGTAGAAGGAGGGCAGCCAACTAGAGGTGTCGCCCCAGAGTGACCACCTGCATCTTCGCCGCTGGGCTTGGTGTTGCTGCCGCTGTTGTTGCGGTGATGACGATGACTGGATCCTCTCCCATCGTTGCTGGTGCAACCAGAGGGAGCGCCCTAGGGCGCCCCAGTGGAGCGACAGCTAGACGTGCTGCCGCCACCCCTGGAGACACCACCGGGTCATGGTGATGAGGGCTATGGATGGAGTGGAGGGACACGATGACATCATTATTTCTTTGAGTAGAAGATCAGAGTGAGCCTTAATGAATGAGGGTAACGGCTTCTGCCACATCAGTAGGGCCACCATGTATGCGAATTTTGAGTTCAGGCCATGCAGAACGGATAGAACAAAGGTGTGATTGGGCACCGATTCACCCAAGTCGATGAGGGCATCGGCCATGCTCTTCAGCTTGTGGCAGTAGTCGGAGATGGAGAGGTCGCCCTGGACGAAGTTGCGAAATTCCGTGTCCAAGTACAAGGCAAACGTCTCCTTATTGTCGATGAACTGTTGCTTGAGATCCACCCATACGACCCGTGCCGTGGAGGTAGAAGTTATCACGATATCGAGGAGTTCGGTGGAGATGGTGCCATAGAGCCACGAGAGAATAAGATAATCAATCCGGACCCAGTCGACGACGTCGGGGTGGGCGTTGTCGGAGAGCACGTGGTTAGAGAGGGCGTACTTGCCGAGGGTGATGAGGAAGAGGCCGCGCCATTTGATGTAGTTTGGAGAGGCAAGGTCGAGGATAACAGGGACGAGGGCCTTGATGTTGAGGACACCGTACACCTAGGCGTGGAGGGAAGCAATGGCGGTGGCCTCGGAGAGGGCCAGTTCCTATGCGACCTCCTGGTGCGTGGTAGTACCTTGCGCGCAGTGTGCAACAGCGGCAGCGGCGGCCTCCTGCTCATGGCGTGTGGCTTTGGTGGTGTCGTCTTCGCCTGCCATGTCGGTGGAATTAGCAGAAGGGTGCGGTCGCAGGAGCGATCGCTTCTGATACCATAAGAGCATGGAATATTTAGGCCAATCACACAATGAATAGAATAAAGAACCAAAAGTTACATATATAGACTATGCTAAGCAGGTGAGGGGGCAAGTGTGAAATCATACCATGCCTTAAGTATGAGCCAGGAACCGAGACGTCTAACATGTTAACTGGGGCGTCTAACACCAATGTTGGGGGAGGCGAGAGGCAGAGCCATGGTAGCATCTAGTGCCATGTGGAAGCCATATCAGGCAGCAATACTGGTTTTGGACCTCAGTTGACCCACTTATACAAGTTTGAGGATTCAAATATGCAATTTTGTAGTTTAGGGACATATGATGCAATTTACTCTTTGCTACATACCAATGTTTATAGAGCTCTGCCAGCTTAACAGACATACTGTGTGCTTATTTATCAATTCCTTTCACAGGAACCAACAGAATGGGTTTAGTTTAATCCAAGAGAATAAGATGAACATGACAGAGCAATATTCCATACGCAGCTGATTCCTCTTCCTTGCAACACCACGTTTTCCTCATAAAGCTTATCATACCGTATGCTAAACTAGGGATGGGCAATCAACAACGGAACCAGTATTGGCACAGCTTATTTCGGATTCTTTGGCCCATGCTTCAAGTAACAACAGGTCCAATAGTTCATTCGAAATTCATTTCTTTATATGTACAGTCATTCTCAAAATCTAGCTTCTATATTTTTTTATTCCATGTTCCCCGTCGTAGAGGATTATACCATCTGTTGTTAATGAATTTATTTCAATCCAAGGAGTAGAGGAAAGGTCAACCTGGTAACACCTGATCACATAACATGACAACCATTATCGACTTTAAGAGAGTACTGGTGAGTGGTGACCACAATAGTTATTCATGTACCTAATGGAAGATCCAGCATATTGAACTCAACACAGGAGCTGTCAGTTTATTTGGTATTGTCGGTCCAGTGTCCAGAAATGGGGGCTCTACAGCATCTCGAATCCATAGTAGTAAGCTGCTGCTTGTTCTTTTCTTTCTGAAACAAGATAGATGTGAGCTTCTCTCTCTCCTCTGGCGACTTACCTCTCCACCGGCCGCTGTGGCTCCACTACCTCCGAGATCCCCACCGATTTGGAGGTGGTGGCGGGATTTTGGGGTACTAGTTGGGGCTTTTGAAGCTCATACTTCCAACTTTTCTGGTACAGTAGCGAATTTTTTACTGTTACTACTAGTAGTTTTTTAGAGTAATTAATTTTTATAAAAGTAAAAAAATACAAATGGTTATATCATCACGGACAAAGTAAAAGAATAATAAAAAATACCAAAAAGTCTAAAAAACCAAAAAAGACAAAATTAAGAAGCTAGAAATTAAAAGCTTTACAAATTATTGCACTTCATTTATATCCTTAACCTTCATTTATATTATTGCACTTCAAAATTTGATACATGGTTTTGCAGTAGTTTTCACAAATTACCTATAGCTTTACAAATTTTAATCATACCAATATAAATAGCCATTGAGACTAAATTAAGGCATATCATTTTCTGTGAGAGGTAGAAATTCCCACGGATAACCAAAAAAACCCTAGAAATTATCTTGTTAGTCAAGTAAAAAAGGGTTTACACTATTGAAATTGTGGAGCTTGATTTTAATTGTGCAAATTAGTCAAGTAAAAAAGGGTTTGCACTATTGAAATCCTTATGAAATCAATGCAAAGATGAAAGCTTTAAGGAAAGATGAAATCAATTTAAACTAATACTAATATTACATACGGTTCTTTTAAAGAGAAATGTCATTGTTGCCATCGATGTCGCCGATTGGGTCTGACGCTCCGAAGACTGGGGTAACTAAGTATGGCAGAGCAGTATCTAAAAGGCCAGCGGACCGAATGATCATCACAGTGGTCTCTCCAGATGGGGTCCCTCTGCAACCGAAGAAAGTAGCTACAACATTTTGGACTACCTGTGGGATAATTGGAAGGGAACAGGTCCCCATCACCGTAGAAAACTGGAGAAGTTTGACAGAAGACGAGAGAAATATGCTTTGGATGGAAATTTCAAACTCGTTCAAGATCCCAGCAGAAGTCTAGGAACACGTACAACGACATGCTCTCCTCATGATGGGAAAAGCGTGGAAGACCTTCAAGAGCATGCTTGTCACGCAATACATGACCAAGGATCGCACGCCCTTCACAAGGTATCCTTTCGTGTCTCTAAAAACATGGGAGGCCTTTGTGCGGATGAAGACAACGACCGAATTTTAACAGGAAAGTGCGGCACACAAGGCTATTCAGGCACGAAACACTCAGCCCCACAGACTTGGCACCACTGGGTACACGGGTAAAATCCCGCAATAGAGGATGAAGAATGAGGTCACAATCCGATTGGAGGTCTCCCCACTATTTACCGGGATCACAAATGAGCGTGCCTAAAACTGGTTAAGAGCAAAGTCATCAACCACATCTTCGGACATCGCCGCTTTCAAAAACCCCGCAGACGAGGAAGTGTCCCAACGCCTGGTAAGATATGTTAAACTACATATATATTAATAGGTCCATAACTTCATAGGGTCTAAAATAATATGATTACCTCTTGCAGCAAACATTGACTACCGAATCTTCCGAAGACTCCTTCCAAGCAGTCAGGGAGAGGGATATACTATCCATGGCCCTGAGATACAAGGAGCACCTTGGTCGCACGCGAGGCCTAGGGGTTTATGTATCTTGGAGGTACGGATTCTCAAATGACTCTGAGGCATATAGGAGTAGGAAGAGATCCAAGGCCGAGCACGAGGAAAGTATGAAATGGAATTTTGATGCAAAACTTGAGGACATAACTGCCTCACTTTGAGGAGAGATATATGCATTTAGGAAAGAATTGAGAGTAGTCTACAACCAGTCGCAAGCCACCCCTGTTATTACGGTACCCAGTCCCCCTCAACGTCAGAGTAGCTGCGCGTCCGTGCCACTTTCTGAACATAGCGACGCCCACTTACTTATCGATGACATTCAGGTAATGTACATCTCTAAAATGCTACATAGATAGACCTGGTGGATGCTTTAGCTCATTGTTTATCGTTATGTAGGAGGCCACACCGTGCATCCTTAGAATCAGGGTTGTTAGCTCCATTCCTATTAACGTTGGGTGGGGGTTGGCGTATTCATGCCTGCCAGGGATGTTGGTGCATTGTGCCCAGTTAGGTACCAATTTCACGAAGGTCCAGGTGGACATGATTAATGATGTTTTCAGTGTTGTCCCGTTGGAGAGGCCCATAAACAGAGAAATCATGGCATTAGGGGATACCGTCCATACATCTGCCCAGTGGATCGAGAGGGACATCACCTTGGACCCTTTCATGCCGCGATCTCCACATGACCATGCCTATCAAACAGAACACTCTATGACTCCACCTCAAGCTCCTCTTCAGAAGGCTAGCTCATTGGCTCCTGTGAAGATGACGCCGAAAATATATCGCAAACGAGGCGCTAAGGCCCAATCTAAGAAGATTAATGCACCTCCCGAGGAATAGAAGTTCATGCTCAGAGTGTCATTAGTCTCGGAGTCACAATTACCCAAGCTTGGACTAGTTTGCAATATTTTGCATACCTAGTACAACCAAACTAGCACAGTAGATTCACCGTGAGATAAATGGAGGCGCATTTCCTTTATGACTCGGGCTACTTCGTCGTGACCTTTGAAGACTTATTTTTACTATTTAATCTCGACGAACTCAACGCCTTACTTCTATGATGCTGGACACTGTAAGTGTACTATACAATCAAATTCTACATTCACGTAATACCGATAAATGTCATAACTCATTACTTATATATAGATCCATAATCTAACAAGTCCAGCGACAGCGAGAACCGGTGGGTTTCCTCGACCCATACTTGGTCTATGAGCAATCCATCATTGATAAAAGACCCCTAGTCTAAGATTACATAACGAGGGGATTGCTTGCTTACAGTGACAAGGACTACATCACAGTACCCTTTAAACAAGGGTAAGTGTTTCACTAGTTACCATAGACTTAGGATTAATTACTTTGGTGACATACATGACTAGGGGGTCACTGGATTCTAATTGTGATTGTACCAAAGTAATGCAAGGTAATAAGCAACCATGACTTCACCCGTGTGCAACAAACACTTGAGAGATAAAATCATTTTCTCTTGATCCATACATAACTTTATTGTAGTCTTGGAATTATGTAGGTCATTCAGCGCTTACGTTGCCCAGAGAGGGAGACACAAGGAATCCAGCGCCACACTGCAACACAGGACACGATTTCCAGTACCCGCTACAACACAACAATCCTATATCACGCTTCATAATAATGCCTCTAGAATTGACAATACCTATGTACGTAATTCTATTTTTGTAGTGCAACCAGTAGCTACAAGGCAACGTATGTGGAGAACATCATGGCCACTAAGACGAATGATCCAGAGGTTTGTCAACTTGCTAATAATTATTTCATGTTTATCAATATATATAGTATAAATAACAGGGGCACCATGGTGTCTTGGGCACCAAACCTCCCTGCCTTTGGATTGCTTTTAGATGTGTGCTAGTGTGATTGAGACTTTCCATCCATGATTAATATACCATTGCACTAGCACGCATCTAAAAGCAATCCAAAGGCAGGGAGGCTTGGTGCCCGGGCACCATGGTGTCCCATTTCAGCGTATATATATATATATATATATATATATATATATATATATATATATATATATATATATATATATATATATATATATATATATATATATATATATATATATATATATATATATATATATATATATATATATATATATGACTTTAACACTCCAAGTGACAGCGCGTGGAATTCGATATAAGTACATTTGATCTTGACAAACTCACCGAAATTCGAGGAAAGCTCTCCCAATTATTGATAGTGGAGGTCATAAACAAGACTGGAGAGTTTTGCCCCCTGTGATGAAGATTAGATGTTGAAACATTTGATACATTGTAATCACTCATTTGTGCTTAATAAAACAATTAGTTGAATGTACTTCATTTACTTGTTTAATTCATTTGTGAGATCTGTGTAATGATTGTCGTGTGCTATATATGTAATATGTTTGCTTGTTTTCAAATGGCATGGCTAGAATTTCCTGTGGCTAGCCGAAAAATAGGAAATAATATAGATATTCAAATAGCTATCACAGACGGTTTGTAGCAATAAACCGCCTATGCTATATGAATATTACAGATGATTTTTGGCATTAGCCATTTGTGATATGTAAAATATCACAGACGGCTATCTTTGAGAACCGTCTGTGATATATGACATATCACAGACGGTTTTTGACATTAACTGTCTGTGATAATTAACATATCACAGATAGCTATATTTAAGAACCGTCTATGATGCCTAATATATTATAGATGGTTTTTTTTGTGAAAAACCATCTATGTTGTAATTATCACAGACAGTTTGAGAGCCGTCTGTGATAACCACCTATTATCACAGACACATAAATTCAGACGATTTGATAACCGTCTGTGATGACAGTTGTGAACCGTTTGTGATGATAGTTGTGAACCGTCTGTGAGGAATCTTTCTATCGTAGTGACGGTTTGTATAGGTTTTAGAAATATACCACCCTACTAGGTGTCCGAGTCGAACGAGTAACTAGGGTATAAATATACAAAGATGACCTCTTGTAATCCTAATCGTGAAAAGAAATTCCCCATATGGACAAAGCCATTGCGATTTGGTTCCCAGGGACATAGGCATTGCCAAACCTCGTTAACAAATATTCATGTCTCTTGTGTGCTTTTGCACTTGTTGTGATTGTTCTCTAGTGCTAGGGCGACCGTTGGTTTCAACAATTGGTATCAGAGCTCCGTTGAGATGGCAGCACCGGGTGCTTGGTTTGAAGTGGTGAAGTTCGAATAGGGAACTTTGAATTGTGGTAGATGAGCATAAAGGATCTATTAGTGCAAAAGGGATATTTCAAAGGGTTGTGTGAAGCAAAGCTAAAGGGCATGGAGGACGATGACTGGGATGAGTTGAAGGAGCATGCAACCGTGATCATATGGCTGTGTCTTCTGGATCAGGTTATGTATCGTGTGATGGATATGACCTCGTCGAAGGAAATCCAGGATAAGTTGCAGACTTAGTTTATATCCAAATCACTCACGAACAAGATGTATTTGTAGTAGAAATTGTGTAGGCTCAAGATGCAGGAGGGTTCTGATCTTACACAGCATGTCAACACCTTCGATCAGGAGATGACCGACCTAGGGCATTTGGAGGTGAAGATTAAGGATGAAGACAAGGCTATAATTCTTCTATGTTCATTGCCATCTTCATATGAACACTTGGTCACCACTTTGATGTACGAGAAAGATACTATTAAGGTTGATGTCATTATTGCGGCTTTGTTGGAACATAATCAATGAAGGTAGAATGCAGAGAGAGTTCTTATGGTGATAGTTTGTACGCAAAGGGTGAGCGTGGAAGGAGATAAGAAGAGAAGAAGTCTAGAAGGCATAAATCTAGATCAAAGTCAAGTAGCAAAAATAATATCGAGTATTACAAGTACAAGGAGATGGGGCATTATAAGAGAATGTCCAAAGTTGAAAGAACATAATAGTGGGAAGCGTGGTGAGAAGACTGTGAATGTGGCTCGGAAGGATGACTCGGACAACAGCAATGTAGATGTTCTCTCGGTTTCAAATAGTCAGCTAACAGATGCGTGATTTCTTGATTCGGGATGTTCGTACCACATCAAGCCTAACAAGGATTGGTTCACATACAACTTAGGTAATTTTAGTTCATGTACCTTGGTGATGATACATGCCATAATATTGTTGGGATAGGTGATGTTGAAATTAAGATGTACGATGGTACTATTAGAAAAATGCGTGATGTTAGGCACATAACAAGGTTAAAAATGAATCTAATTTCTTTAGGTGCCTTAAATGATAGTGGTCTTACTTACAAAGCTGGTAAGGATAAGGAAACCATAAAAATTGGACTATGATGAAGGGTAGAAGGATTGTTGGAAATATTTACATATTGCTATGAAGGATTGTTGTAGGTGGAGTTAATTCAATTGAGTTACATGATGATACAACAAAACTTTGGCATATGCGATTGGATCATATTAGTGTTTGTGGGATTGCAAAATTACATAAGAGAAACCCCTTGATAGTAATTAAAAATTATGAATTGGGTTTCTATAAGTTTTGTGTTGTTGGAAAATAGTATGAGGTTAGCTTTTGAAGTGGCAAGCATGAAACAGAAGGCATTTTTGACTATGTACATTGGTGTGTGGTGGCCTACTAGAAAATTGTCAATGGGTGGAGCTCAGTATTTTGTTTCTTTTATTGATGATTTTTCCTACAAGTTTTGAGTGTATTTCGTGAAACAAAAATCAGAAGTGTTTGCCAAGTTTAAGGTGTGGAAAACTAAGGTGGAAAATCAAACAGGTAGAAAGGTAAAGTATTTGAGGTCTGATAATGGTATTGAATATATTGATTCATGTTTTAGAAAATATTGTAAGGAGTAGGGAATTCAGTGGCATTACATAGTGCGCAAGACACCATAGAAAAATAGTGTGGCTGAAAGGATGAACATGAATATATGTGAAAGGGCAATATGCTTGAGGCTAAATGTAGGACTTTCTGGGCAGAGGTTGTGAATATGGTGTGCTATCTCATAAATGGATTGCAATGAACATCTCTAGGTGGTAAGGTTGCAGAGAATGTATGGATTGGTAATTTAGTTGATTATACTAATCTAAGAATTTTTTGTTGTCTAGCCTATATGCATATACCAGGTGATGAAAGATTAAAACTTGATGCAAAGTCAAAGAGGTGCATTTTTCTAGGCTATAAGAAAGGCGCTAAAGGGTACAAGCTTTATGATCCGACATCAAAGAAGGTGGTAATGAGCAAGGATATTGTCTTTTATGATAAATTAATGTTACAACAGAATAAATAGGTGGCATAGGATATTGTAGGTTAATATACAGTGTAGGTGGAGTTAGAACATTGTTCAAAATTTTCGATTAGCAAGAGATAGATAGTTACCAATGTGAAAGTTCTAGAGATTCGGGTATGAAGACCATGTTTCCTTTGCTCTTCTTATTAGTATTGATGATCCAACTAGTTTTCAAGAGGCAATTACATGCCATGAAAAAGATATGACTACAATGTTACAAGAGATGGAGTCATTACAGAAGAATCAAACTTGGAGCTAGCACGTCTTCCCGTGGGAGCGAAAGCAATTGGGTGCAAGTGGGTCTATGAGAGAAAGCCAGCAGCATCAAAAAAACAAGGGGAAAAATTTAAGGCCCATTTAATTACAAAAGGGTATTAAAAAAGGTGCCATCGGTACGAGTCCAGATAGCAAACTTAGAGGCACCCCCGGTCTGATGCGAAGATTGCTGAGGGTGCGAAGGGACTCAAGGAGAAGCACACGACCACCAAGTGTATTCAATATGAGTGTCTATGGTTACAAATGACCTTCTCTCTCCCATTACAAGAGGTCCTATTTATAGAGGGGGAGAGGGAGACGAGTGATGTTACAGGTTTGCCCTAAGGGCCTAGCTCATGCATAGCAGCATAGGGGTATCTACGTCATTTGCCCCGTGCGGGGCCTGCCACTTCTGGGACTCTGCAGTTGGTTCATGGCTACCTTTGGACTTTGTCCTGGGTGGCCCTGGATCCCCCTAGGGTTGGCTTTGTGTACCTTACCCGGGATGGCCCCGAATCCCTTTCGGGCTAGTCTTGTGAACCCTGCCAAAGTTGGTCTCATGAACCTCACCAAGATTGGCCTCATGAACCTCACTGAGGGATCAAGATGAGTGAAGTTACAAGTTCACCCTCAGGGCCTAGCTCATGCCTAGGGGTATCTATGTCATTTTCCTTGCATGAGGTCTCCCACGTTCGGGACTCCGGGGTTGGTTTGCGACTGCATTTGGACTTTGTTTGGGGTGGCCCTAGACCCCCTTTGGGGTTCGCCTTGCTTACCTTGCCCGGGATGGCCCTAGACCCCCTTCCGGTGGTCTTGCAAACCCCACCAAAGTTGGTCTCGTGAACCTCACTGAGATTGTCCATGCAAACCTCACTAAGGTTGGCCTTTCAAATCTCATTGAGGTTGGCCACATGAACATTGCCGAGGTTGGCTCCATGGACCTCACTAAGGTTGACTTGCAGCCTTGGCTCTGGGCAGACCTTCCAACGGGTGCTACTGCTCTGTGGTGGTCATTGGCCTGAGGTGGCGCATGGACCCTCCCCAAATATAAGGGGATTGATTATGATGAGGTATGCTCCCCAGTTGTGAGGCATACTTCTATTAGGGCAGTTCTTGTATTGGTAGCTAGTTGGAATTTGCACATGGAACAAATAGATGTGAAAATGATGTTTTTGCATGTGATCTTGATGAGCAAATCTACATGGAGCAGCCAGAAGGGTTCACTGAACTAAGAAATCAACACCTAGTTTGCAAGTTAAAGAATTTATTGTATGGGTTGAAATAGTCATCAAGGTAGTGGTAAAAGTGTTTTGACTCCTACATATTGAAGATTGACTACAGGCGATGTGAGTATGATTGTTGTGTTTATGTTTGGTGCCTTAATGATAGTTCATTTATTTTTTTGCTATTGTATATTGATGATATGCTAATCACTACAAAGCATATGAGTGATGTGACTGGTTTGAAGGTTTTGCTAAGTCAGAAATTTGATATGAAAGACTTAGGGGCAGTAAAGAAAATATTGGGCATGGAAATACACATATCCAAAAGCTCAAGAAAACTATGGTTATCTCAACGCGAGTACGTTGAGAGGGTTTTAGAGCAGTTTGATATGAGCAGCGTTCCAAAAGGCAGCCGGCCGCTGCGCCTTGGCCCCTTGGTGGGAGGTTAGGCGGCTGGGCGGTCGCAGGCGGGCATAGGCGGTCAAAGGCAGGCGCAGCGTGGCAGTAAGCTAGGTTTTCGCAGCAGCGGCGCGGCGCCTAGGCGGCTGCTGAGTATGCCTAGGTGTGTGAACGGCAAGATAAGGAGGAAACGGTATTTTGTAGCATTTTAACAGAGCGCACAAAAGCTAGGGTTGCGAAAGATTTATAGAGCCGCCTCCATCTCCAGGGATTCTCACATGCTGGCGACACCGAACCACTGTATTTGGCCGAGATTCTCCCTCCACCTCGTGTCCTCGCCAGATTTGGTCGAGCAGCCGAGCTTCTCCCTTCGCCTTGCCGGATATTCCCAGGTATGTAATGTGTTCCTCTCCGCCTCCCCCTTTGCCTCCACCTCCCCTCCGCCTCCACCTCTGGCCTCCCATCTGGCTCCGCCTCCCCTCCACCTTCGCCTCCCCTCCAACTCAGGGGAGAATGGAGATGCCACTGGGGAGATTCAGCGATGCCGACTAAGCCACAGAGGGGACGCTAGAGGGGACTAAGGGGAGATCTGGCTGGGGAGGATGGGATGTGGGCTAGCTGAGGCGAAGGCAGAGAAGAGGAGCGCACGGGGAGGAGTCACCAGACTACCGGAGGAACCGCGCGAGGAAGAGGACGGGATGGTTTTGGTGGTTTTGAATGCAATGGATGGGGACGAATCACGTATGGTTGATATGCGCATAGCGCACGGTCGGTTGATTATTGAATATTGATTAGTGTGCTAATTTGGTGATGCACTGCAGACTACAATACACTTCTATTAATGCTTTGATAATTACACTTTTATTCATGCTTTGCTAATCTTTAATTCTTTAATCTACATATACACGCTCCCTTCATCTCTTAACTTGATTCTTTACCTACAAACGGTGCAGTATATCATGCAAAAGTGTTGGCAAGCACTGCCAACGTCTGTGCACTTTAGTACATCAACTGATGGCCATGCAACGGCAAGGAATTTTTCAGGGCTAGCTAGTTTCTGGTCCTTTTTTCTTTATATAGCCCGTTTCCGCATTTCTGCCATGGTATTATTAATCGTGGCATGCATGCAGCTGCAGCACATTCAGAGCACGAACTTTATTTCTCTCTGCTAGGCACCCATGTCGAGCCAGAGCGCTAGGGATCGATGCAAAAATGGATACACAGTAGGCAAACATGCAATGACACGCAGTACACAGTGCCTGATTCTTGGCATGCATGCATCTCGTGGCAGGCCAGAGCCAAGGATTCGCTAATTACTGTAGAGCGTATTTCAGCGTAGCACCGTAGCGTACAGTACTCGAGATGGTCATGGCACCATTTAACGCTTCCAGCCCAAAGCGTTTGAAGCATGCGGATACCATCTTGTACCTGAATGCTCCCCTGTCATCACGGACGCAACAACCCAGCACTGGAGGAATTGAGTACAGGCTTCCTCGCATTAACTGATGATTTTGTGAGCTGCGAGATCATCTCCCTGAAATCGTTTAGGAGTCGTCAACCGTGTGATCATTAGATTTTTAGCATTTGCCGATGTCGCTGAGCACGCGCTGACTGCAAACCGCAAGGTGCACGACATGTTGAAGATCGACGTCCTACGTAAGCCGACCACCGGCTGCTGCTTAATTTATTATTAGACACAAACCTGTAGGACGTACCACCATATATGTACGGCAAACAGGCAGCCACCACGATCCGCAAAATCTCACCATCGTAATATAAGCTAGAGAGACCAGGTTCATTCTGTCATGAGAGTCATCACGACATATCCGCTAGTTAATAAGATCGGCACATTTAATTTCTAGGGAGTGTCTATATAATCTGTTGATTGTTTCCTCTGCCCAAACTACTCATTTTTTTACCATTGCATGGAGATCCAACAGTTTAGATGATAATCCGTGGACCGATGCCATGTATGATAATGACATGAGTCATCACAGAGAGCAAGAGGAAGAAGGCATAGAGGGGGAAGCGATGAAGCTGCCTAACTTTGATTTGAATTCTTGCGCTGAGGATAGTAGAGAAGAGGAAGAGAGTTCATTTAGTGATGCTGGCATGCTGAATGCTGTGGATGGTGCTTTCTTCTTCCCACTAATAAATGTAGGACATGATTTATGACGTAATTGTAAGGCATGCTTTCTTCTATCTTACCAATCAGAATCCTTGCCTAGTTCGGTTGTTGATTCTTAGTCTGGTTGTATAGTACCAATCGAAGTTCTAGCTAGCCTGTGTAATTCAGTTATTGAATCCTAGTCCTAGTATGGTTAATTATCAGTTGAAAAGGTCCTCTATATGAACTTTTGCATGCCATGTAATTTTGTGTGCTTTCGTCCTGCTTAATGTGTCATGACATGTGATATCAGAGCAACTTCATTATATAGCAAATGGTATCCGAGACATTTCAACTGATAGCATGCATGGATCACTTTAAGGCAATATCAATCAGCTGCACTAAATGATTTTTTAATCAGAAGCTTTATAACAATTAAATATTAGGATTACAATATGTGAGTACACACAAGAAATCCAGTGCTTGATTAAGTCACACGCACCGTCGTCTACTTACCGACGCTTGATTTGCGCATAAATGAGCATCTACATTTATATTGCGACGCACAAAACTATGCTTGAAGTCAATAAACATCCTGCTAAGCTCCTGAATATCTTCCAAGATTAGCAAAATTTCAGTACGAACCCCATACCGTGTCGACCAGATTTCAACAAAACTCTGGGAATACGATTCCACTAACATCCTCCGCACGCCCAACTGAGAGCAAACTACAAGCCATCCCGACATGCCAACGCTTCCATGCCCAAAGCGTTTGAAGCATGCGGATACCAATCTTGTTTTCCCAAATCTGAATGCTCCCCTGTCATCACGGATGCAACAACCCAGCACTGGAGGAATTGAGTATAGGCTTCCTCGCATTAACTGATAATTTTGTGAGTTGCGAAATCATCTCACTGAAATCGTTTAGGAATCGTCAACCGTGTGATCATTAGATTTTTAGCATTTGACGATGTCGCTGACACGCGCATACTGCAAACCGCAAGGTGCGCGGCATGGTGAAGATCGACGTCCTAGCTAGGTACGTCGTCGACCACCGGGTGCTGCTTAATTTAATTATTAGACACCAACCTGTCGGACGTACCTCTATATATGTACGACAAGCAAACAGGCAGCCACGATCCGCAAAATCTCACCGTCGTCCAACGCCAGATGAGTGATGACGGACGTACGACACAGTATAAGCCAGCTACGTTGCCCGGATACCCCAATACGGATACGTGATACCGCGATTCGCCATTTTTCCAAAAACACCGATACGTTTATATATATGTAATAATATAAAATAAAAAATGAATTAATGAATTCTTGTAAGGAATTGAGAAATCGAGAATACCTTAATATTGAAGTAGCAATTCTGTAACCTCTATGATATCTGTGCTAACTTGTTATTTGAGTATCCCAACCAACTTGTATATTTCCGTTCCGATTTCCAAATGTCATGTTCATATCATCAACATCCACAAAACCTACTGTGTGCATCTGAAATTGAAGAGAAGCATGTTTAGATGTCGGAAGCGTATCTACATAGCTGTTATATTATATAGCTGATTCTCGATAGACATTAGAATAATGAGTTCAAATAAGTAAAAACAGATGGGAGGAAAATGCATCGAGGGATCCAAGGAGGACCTCTTTCTGCTAATCTATTCCTCTCTCAAATAGATAGGAAGCATTGCATTCAGCCATTCGTTACCAATCAAAGAAAAGTAGAAACCTGAAGGCAGTGTGCCTGAGGGGAAAGCTCAGAGCTCACCGAGGGAGCTGGTCGGCGTGGAGGCGGCGGCCGGAGTGGAGGCGGCGGCTGGAGTGGAGAAGCAGCGTGGAGGCAATGTCCGACGTGGAGAAGCAGCGTGGAGGCGGCGGCCGGCATGGAGAAGCAGCGTGGAGGCGACGGCCGGCGTGGACAAGCAGTGTGGAGGCGACGAGCACGTCGAGCAGAGGCGGTGTCGACGCAGCGTCCAAGCGGCAGGCCGAGGCGACGGCGAGGCAGCGAGCCGAGGCGGCGTCGATGCAGCGGGCCGAGGCGGCGTGCAGGCGATGAGCCGAGGCGGGGGAACGGCAGGCCGAGGCGGCGGGGAACGGCGGGTTGAGGCGGCAGGGAACGCCGGGTCGAGGTGGCAAGCCGAGGCGGCGTCGATGCGGCGGGCCGAGGCGACAAGCCGAGGCGACAAGCCGAGCGGGGGAACGGCGGGCCAAGGCGGCGGGTCGAGGTGGCGGGGAACGGCGGGTTGAGGCAGCCAACCGAGGTGGCGTCGATGCGGCGGGCCGAGGCGGCGTGGAGGCGATGAGCCGAGGCGGGGGAACGGCGGGCCGAGGCGACTGGGAACGGCGGGTCGAGGCGGTGAGGAACGACACGTCAAGGCGGCAGGTTGAGGACTGCAGGCTAAGAAGGCGGGGAGCGGCGGGTCGACGCGGCGTCGAGGTGGCGGAGAGCGGCGTGCGGGGAGGCGACGACGAGTGGAGGGTCGAGGCAGCGGGCGGGGAGGCGGTGGGGAGCCGGCGCCTCGAGGCGACGGGCGTGGAGCCGCCGGGGAGGCGGCGTGCGTGGGAGCGGGAGTGGAGGCGGCCCGGTGTGCGTGGGAGTGGCGAGGGAGTGGAGGTCTGGAGGCGGCGACTGGAGTGGGAGGTGGAGTGGAGAGTGGAGGCGGCGTGCGGGAGTGGGAGGTGGGAGTAGATTGGATTTGTGTGAGGGAAGGGAGGTTTATTAGGTTTACCGTATCGGGGAAGTATCGACTAGGTATCGGAGAAGTGTCGGGATTTTTTTTGAATAATCATAAATTAACGGATACGTGAAGGATACGTATCGGGTTGTATCTGTATCCGGTACAGTATCCGATACGGGTACGTGACTTTTGTGAAGTATCCGCGCAACGTAGTAAGCCAGAGAGACCAGGTACTTCCGATCAGGAGATTCATTACGACACAGAGGTCTTTTCTTTATTTTTTTGTTTCGATTTATGATTTATGATTTTTAGACTGTTCATAAAAAAGAATACCGAATAATAAAAAAATTGTGTGCGATTTTGATGATATAAATGGTGTTACTACAATGTGTACTACAATTAACTTGTAGACCTTGTCTTGAAATGACATTTCGTTTGAAAACTACTTACTGTAGAAAACTCAAAAGACAGCTTTTAGAAGCTAATTAAAAAGAAGAAGGCCATACCCGCTAGTTAACAAAATCTGCACATTTAATTTCTAGGGAGTGCCTCTGCATCTGTTGACTGTTTCCTCTACTAAAACCAGTCATTTTTGTTTTTACCGTTGGATGGAGATCTAATAATCCGTGGACCAGTGTCATGTTTTGATGATAATTGCACGAGTCGTCACAGAGAGCAAGGAGGAAGAAGCATAGAGGGGGAAGCGATGAAGCTGCCTTATTTTAGCTTTGGTTTGAATTCATGCGCTGAGGATAGTAGAGAAGAGGAGGAAGAGAGTTCACTTAGTGATGCTGGGATGCTGAATGCTGTGGATGGTGTTTTCCTCTTCCCACTAATAAATGTAGGATAGGATTTATGATATAAGTGTAAGGCATTTATGACATAAGTGTAAGGCATGCCTTCTATCTTACCAATTAGAATCCTTCCTAGTTCGGTTGTTGAGTCCTAGTCTGGTTGTATCTTACCGATCGAAGTTCTAGCTAGCCTATCTAGCTCAGTTATTGAGTCCTAGTCCTAGCCCTAGTATGGTTAATTATCAGTTGAAAATGTCGTCTATACGAACTTTTGCATGCCATGTATTTTTGTGTGCTTTCATCCTCCCTAATGTGTCATGACATGTGATATCAGAGCAACTTCTCATTATAGCAAATGGTATCCGAGACATTTCAACTGATAGCATGCATGGATCGCTTTGAGGCGAAATCTAACAGCAGCACTAAATGATTTTTTAATCAGAAGTTTTATAACAATTAATATAGTAGGAATACAACCTGTGAGTAATCACACAAGAAGTCCGGTGCTTGATTAAGCCACACACATTGTCGTCTACTTACGACGCTTGCTTTGGCGCACATAAATGAGCATCTACATTTATACGCACAAAACAAAGCTTGAAGTCAATAAACATCCTGCTAAGCTCCTGAATATCTGCCAAGGTTGTCAAGAATTCAATACGAACCCCATGCCTTGTCGACCAGAGTTTAACAAAACTCTGGGAATACGACTCCACTTGCACGCCCCAACTGAGAGCGACTGCAAGCCATCCCGACGTGCCAACGCTTCCATGCCCAAAAGCGTTTGAACCATGCGGTCCCCTGTCATGGCGGGTGCAACGTACAACCCAGCACTAGAGGAATTGAGTATAGGATTCCTCGCATTAACTGATAATTTTGTGAGTTGCCAATTCATCTCACTGAAATCGTTTAGGAATCTTCAACCGTGTGATCATTAGATTTTTAGCATTTGCCGATGTCGCTGAGCACGCGCAGACTGCAAACCGCAAGGTGCTGCTTAATTTAATTATTAGACACCAACCTGTAGGACGTACCACCATATATGTACAGTAAACAGGCAGCCACGATCCGCAAAATCTCACCATTGTCCATGCCAGATGAGTCATGAAGACGGACGACGTAGTATAAGCCCGAGAGACCAGGTACTTCCTGTCATCAGTGTCAGTGGCGGATCCAGGATTTTTAGGATGGGTATTCGAACTTCAGAACTAGGTTGTTTGGATACATTGATACCGATACGCGATACTATGACACACCATTTCTCCCTAAACACCGATATAGATATATGCATATATAGATATAATAATAATAATAATACAAAATGCACATAGAAAATTTAATAGAAAAGCAGGAAAAAGCAACCAACCTCAAGAACTTGCACAGTTCAGTGAGTGATACTCAAGAGCTGTAGATCTACAATGATAAGTAAGAACAAGAGCTGTATAATCTTGTTCATATATTTCTTCACTCATAGGTACTTCCATTTTGATCAGGTATGTATGACATTACCAAGTTAGCTAGGGAATCAATTGAAAATCCATGTAATTCTGAGCTCTGATTTCTGACTTCTATGTGCAAAACTCGACAGTTAGAATTGTATGGTCAGTAAAGATTGAAGGTGGATCCTCTATATTCTAATAAGACATTAGCAGTTAAGTTGATATTGTGCAACCTTTTCAAAGAAAATGATGAAATTCAGACTGAAATCTCAAGAGCTGTTTTAGGTTTTAGATTTAGGCATTTTGATTTATACCACCAAAAAAGTTTGCAAGTGTTGGGTCTCACTGAACACTACAGTCAATTAGCACTTCGGATCTATCTATCTGGATCTAGGCAGAGAGAGAGAGAGAGAGAGAGAGAGAGAAGTGAGGAACTCACAGCAAAATGGCGGAGGCGGAGGCGCAGTGGCACACTGGCGTGGAGGCGCTCAACTGCAGGCCCGCAGGTGAGGCGGCCGCCGTGGCCCGGCCACCCGTGTCCACAAACCACATCTGCAAGGATACACCAAACCAAGAAATCCACATATGTAAAAAGAATAGGGCAAAACTCACACCAACTAAATACTCAAGAAACCAGTCAAGAACTATCTGCAACCCACCCACGAAAAAGATTCAAGAAACCAAAAGAAGCAGGACACGGGCGAGGGGCGTGGCGTGGGCACCGTTCCGAGGTAGTCGACGGGGATGTGCCCGTTGGAGAAGCGGCCGGTGGGGCGGCGGGTGTCGAAGTCGCGCCCGTAGGGCTCGCAGTCGGTGCAGGCGAGCGTGCCGAGGTAGTTGTTGGTGCCGGCGTCGGCCGTGGATTCGCCTATCACGAAGAGCGACGGGACAAGCGGCGTGGGGGCACCGACGGGGAGATGAAGAGGCGAAGACGGCGCAGGCGTGAGGAACCGAGGCGTCCGAGAGTCGAATCGAGACGGCGAGACTGACCTAATCAGCGCGACTGCGCGAGTGGGCCGTTTGGGCGTGGGCCGTGGGAGGCGGAGGCGCCGCGCACTGGGCCGTTCGGCAGTCCGTTCGGGCATGGGAGGTATCAGTCGGCCCGGCTCCTTCTTCACTTCAAATACTTCCATTTAAAACCAATTACTAATATATATACATAGTATACCTAATATATAGCAGATTTTTTGCAAAAATTTTTAGGTATTCAACTGAATACCCATGAATTACTGTAGATCCGCCCCTGATCAGTGTCATCGTGACATATACCCGCTAGTTAATTAGATCGGCTCATTTAATTTCTAGGGAGTGTTATTACATGACACGAGGAAGACAATGAATGCTAAAAGAGATGTTCGAGTACGAATTACACTAAATGGTTAATTTGGTCGGTCCATATGAGACGTGTCTAGTGGAAACCGGAGTGGAGAGAGACTTGCCGATGTGTAGCAAGCCATTGGTGCACCTACATATGACAAGCATGGCGATTGCTTGTAAGAGAAGGAGAAGACCGGGTTGAAGCGAGGGTATTTTGGTTGTTGGCAAAATATTGAAAACTTCCTTAGGTCAAAGCTGTGGCACTTGGGAAAACGATTTAGGTCAAGGAAATGCTGAGCAAATCAAGTGGATCAAAGGTTTATAACTTAGTGGGTTTGAGCTCATATGTTTTCAAAAATGTGCATGAGTTAAGTGTGGGTATAAATCCCGTGTTGTGAGTTCCCCAATGGATAGTATCTCCAACTATTTAATGTGATATGTGGCAACTCATCTAGAACCATTTTGGCCGTTTTTAATCCATGAGCAAATTGTTTTCTCAAATTTTTGAGATTTGCCCTATTTTGGTGCAATCTTGCATGTTTTAAGGAAAAGTTAGAATTTTATTAAGATCCATGCGATCCTTAGATGGAATAGATTTCTGATACCCTCAACAAGGTGTGTGCTAAGTTTCACATCATTTGACATGAATTTTGAAGCTCCAAGTTGTTTTGGCCCGGGCATCAAGGCAAGTACACCAATGACCTTCTTCGATACTTCGGCAGCAAACCCGTCAATACTCTCATGGACACTTCCACAATTCTATATGCTGATGAGGATGGTGAGCCCATGGACTAGGAGTATGGTAGCATGATTGGCCCCTACCTCTACCTCACATCTTTGAGGTTGGACATATATTTTGCTGTATATCTGTACACCTGATTTTAGATTTTACCTTGTGCCTCTCATCGTTAAGTAGTGCGTCGTATTTTTATGTATCTCTAACCCACTTTTGACTTTGGATTTTAGTATGCTTCTGCTTTCTCACTCACTCTTTGAGCTTATTCGGACGTAGACTTTGCGAAATATATCAGGCACATGTCACTTCTTAGGCACATCTCTTATTTCATGGTCATCTAGGAAGTGATCTTCAATTGCATAGTTTATTGCCGAGGCAGAGTACGTAGCTACTGCTAATAGTTGCTCTCAGTTTCTCTGGATCTTATCTACTATGTGGGACTATCGGTTGGCTTTGGGTAGTGTTCCACTCTTGTGTGATAACACTAGTACCATTAACAAAGCTAAGAACCCAGTATAGCATTCCAGGATTAAGCACATAGATATTTGGCATCCCTTCCTTACGAACCATATTGAGAAGGGTGATGTTGTCCTCCAGTTTGTAGAGTTTGAGCACCAGGTCCAAATATCTTTACAAAATCTCTTGATTCATCTTGTTTTGCTTCTTTACGGAGTGAGTTGGGGATGTTTATCCTTTCGGCCTAACTTGATGGTGTGAGGTCAAGGAGGCTAACTAGAGGGGGTGAATAGGCGCTTTTAAAATTCTCTTGGGCTAAAACCAAATCTATATTCAGGAGAGTAAATTAAAGTGGTTTTGCATAATCAGGACCTAAATCAACTAGTCTCACTAAGTACACTAATAACCTAAGTCTATTTTAAGGTTTGTAATCCTAGGGTAACAAACGAGCAATTCAATTCTAGGAGTGTAACTTGCAAGAATATAAATTAAGCATAAGAAAGCAAACCACAATTGACACGGCTACAATGCCAACGACTATAAACAAAAGATGCGGCAGTACGACCACACAAAGTATGGTCATACCGGCTAAAGTGATGAGAAGAGTTCAAAAACATGTTCTCTGGAGAAAAACAATCGCCAAACAAAGCTTGGTCATATTGGAGACCCTAGTTGGACTAGATGGTCATACTGGGTGGTAATACCACCAACTAATGGGCGTTAGTACTGGCCTAGGTGGTCATACCGCATGTAAAAGGTGGTTGTACTGGCCCTAAATTTCAGCACAGATGACACTCAGAAAAGTTGTCATAACTTTTGGCTCTGATATCGAAATTGAGTGATCTTGGACTCTACATAAATTTTATTTAGAGGGATGCACAACACACCTATTTGCATAATCACAAACACATTAGATCAATACAGAAAGTATAAGAACTTCAAAGAGTCACTACCATGGTCTAAGTCCAAGGAAATAGCAACAAGCAATCTTAGACCATACCAAGAGAAAATGCATGAACTCCAATAATTTGCAAAAAACACATGTACAAACTTAGATCATGCCTCACGGAGTACGTACATGGACTTGAAATATTTGTAAAATATATTTGCGAAGTATAGTCACATGCTATAAGAAAAGATGCATGGGCCACAACTATTTGCAAAACATATTCACAAACAATAGCATCATGCCACGGAGAGCTAGAGTAAGCAGGATTGAGTTATCAACATATAATAAGACTCAAGATATTAGACAAGACATCTCTTAATAGTACAAGAACCTACACTAGCAATCCGGTCTCGCAAGCAAACACCGAGAGTGGTAAAAGACTAAGAATACATCCTTAGCTTGTGCTAGTTATACCTTTGCCTTGTACATCCTTTTGAAGCTTGATCACGAATAACTTCACTTCAAGTCCAAACCGTTGTCTTGATCGATGTGCATCAATATATGATGCATCCTCTTGACTTGATGATCTTCAACATATGAAGCCATTCACCACTTCGCGATCTTGACTTGATGACCATCAACACATGATGCTATCCTTCATCCTGAACCTTTACTTGATGACGATCAACTCATGACGTCTTCCCAAGTCATCCTTATCATGGGACCTAATCTATTTTACCAACTCATGGAAAATATTAGTCCCACAAATTAATTATCATTAATTACCAAAACTCACCATTAACTCATAATGGAGAGACTAGATTTTCAATCTTCCCCTTTTTGGTAATTGATGATAATCTCAACAAATAATGGGATAATAAATTGATCTGAGAGTATACATCATGTACACAATAATTGTATACTCTAGCATAAGCTTTGGAAGCAATTAACTCATTTGAATGAAAGTGTTTGACTTTAAATTAATTGCTAGCAAAGCTACACATCCAGTTGTCATTAATCATCCAAAACATTCCATTAACACATAATGAAGAGACTAGATTATTCAATCTCTCTCTTTTTGGTGATTGATGAAAACCTGATTATAAATGATTAAATTTAAATCAATATAAGTATATATGAACTACACAAGCTTTATATACACAAGGGATACTTTTCAAAGTAAAGATCCTCAATATGTGTGGATGAAGAACAAAGATCAATACTAATGAACCTCAAAAATATAAAGTAAACCCTCCTAAAATGTGTGCATACAAGAATGTGTAATAAAACATATGCACATATTCAATTTGAACTTTTTGTGGAGTTCAACCTATATTTTAGATCTGAGAAATGCAACATGACATAAAACTATAATATCAAATGTGTACCTTTGAATTTCTGTCTTTTCATCCAAATGAGACTACATAACATCATATTTAACAAGCGTGTTAGTCTCACATTTAGATTTATCATTAATCCCCAAAACAAATTTAATGAAACTTGAACTTACAATCTCCCCCTTTTTGGTGATTGATGACAAATCCATTATCAATAAGCACATTTGGATATTAAAAAACATGTGATAAGAATTTGAGCTATTAAAGTATATCAGCAATTTGAGCATTATGCATATGTGAATGACATACTTGTGCACATGTTGCATATACAAGGCTATGTGTCTAAATGAGATGCTCCTCCACAAGACATGCACCCGAAAAGATAAAATCATAAGAAAACATATCAATTTAGAAAACACATTATTCAATCACCCTAATGTGGAAAATTTATCATAGCTCACAAAAATTCTCCCCCTTTGGCATTAATCATCAAAAATGCAAAATAAATCTTAGCCAAAATGGAGTCTTTTCAAAGCAATGAGCCTAGCAATGAATTCATCCTAATATGGTCATGAAGTGTATGTAACCTGTTTGAGAGTTTGATTTTAAGAAGTTTTCAATAAATGATAAGAATTCCACAAACTCCCCCTTTTGTGGCCTAAAAGTGTAAATAACTTGAAACAAGGCCATTTTTTTTAGTTATCCAAGAACATGGTATATGAAACACATTCAAAGTACATAGAAATCATGACTAGAAATATTTTTCATGAAGATGTCATTCTCATATTCTCAACCACTATAAAGATATGCCAATACGCATTCAAGTTTACCTGAAAATAACAAAGCCAAAGTTGCTCTTTAATGCATTGGAAACACATGGGAAAACAATCTCCAAAAAATCTGAGAAAATGTGGCATCAAAGATCAACTTTAGAGAATCAAATCTTATAAGAACAATTTCCTAAAATTATGAACCCATTTGGTGATACAAAAAACACAAATTAGCACAAAATCATACAAAAGTCTGAATTTTCAGCATGTTGACTAAAGTGAGAAACGTCATAACTTTTTCAAACCACATTTAAATGATTTTAAAATATGCAAAAAAAATTTGGACTCATAAAAACGTTTTCCAAGAACAATTTTTTAAAATTGTTTCTTTATTCTAGTACTGAATCATGTGAAAATTGTTCTAGGATCACATTTGAACTTGATGCTCTTAACAAGATATTGGAGGATAAATGTAAAAATGAAAAACTCTTGTCCATTATTGCATCTGAGAAAGTTATTGATTGTATTTATTTCTTGTGTATTTTATGCTTAAATTGAGATTGATTTAGATTAGATGCATTACGCGTTTAGAGTCAAGTTCAAAGAGCAGTTGGGTAAGGTTAGAAATTCTCCTTGTGTGTCTTATGAGACTTTGAAGCTTGAGGTATCTGTCCATAGAGAGAGATATGCTAGGGCAACCAAGAACACTAAGTATGCCATATGTAAGAACCTAGTCCAAGGGAATAACTACATCAAAAAGATTCTAGAGAGATTTTCTAGTGGGAAGAACCTCAACAAAATACTTGATCAATCTAAGATAAGTGTGAAGAAGAGAGACATATGATTTAATTCCCTAGAGTATTCCAAGAACCACCCACCTAAGGTTGTGAAGGTAGTTGAGAGTGGTAAGCTTGAGATCAAACCCCCTGAGCCACCTAATGCTATACTTAGGTTAGCTAGTTTTGCCTAAACCCCTTTTGGCAAGATAGGTGCTTCCACTTTAGTAGGTCATGTCCCTCAAAAGGTCAACTAGCATTGCACATTTTGCAAGAAGAATGTCTACATTGTTGAGTTCTGGTTCTGTAGAGCCAAGATTGAGAGAATAGAGAGAATATGTGCTTTGAGGTCCATTAGAGGAATTCCTTCACCTGTGAGTATCTCTATATTCCTTCTATACATAGGAATTTATTTGTAGATAACTTCTTTGACTCCTTTGGTGGTTCTAAGTGGCACTTGGGTTAGGATATTGTGAGGATAGACTAAGGGTAGTGTCTAGACGGGGGGAGTACCAGCCTTTTGGTAGGCCGATTTGGAGAGGTCTAGTGGTTCTCGTATGTATTCTCATGATTTTCATACTAACTATTTTATTCCTACTTCTACTATTGTTCCTAGACATCGTGTGGCTTAATACTAGATTCTCAAGTCTTTCAGTACTAATCATAGTATTGAGGCACGAATGTTTCCTACTTCTGCCCTATAGGTCTGTTGAGTAAGGAAAGAGGACATGTGGCTTTTTAACTCTGGGGTTTGTCGACACATGACCAAAGATTCTTGATGGTTCTCCTCCCTCACTCGTGCATCTGGTAACATGTTGATCATGTTTGGGGATGCTTCTACCATGACCGTGTCTATGAAGGCACTATGTGCGTCAACAAGTTCGTACTCAAGGATGTCGCTTTGGTAAGTAAGCTGAGGTATAATTTGTTATCTATTTCTTATCTATTAGATGGGGGTCTAGAGATGAGGTTCAAGAGAGATGAGTGCAGAGTTCTAGATTTCTTTGGTGAGTTTGCATTTGGGATCTCTAGGTTGGAGAAGATCTTGAGTTCTGATTTCATTGTCTCTCCCAACTCTAGTCATAGGTGTTTTGTGGCTTCTGACTCTCATGATCTAGTAATGTGGCACCATTGACTTGGTGATATAGGCTTCGATCACATTACTAGAGTCAGTAGCATGGATCTTATTAGTGGTTTGCCTAGGCTTAAGAGTTGCATGGACCTAGTTTGCTCACCCTATAGACATAGTAAGATAGTTGCTGCTTCTCATCCACCTCTTACCTTGGTGATGGCTGGCCAATGCACCTGGACAGCTCTTGCACTTAAACACCATTGGTCCTTATAGAGTCCAGTCCGTAGGAGAGAAGTGGTATATGCTTGTCATTATAGATGATTTCTCTATGTACTCTTGGGTGTATTTTCTTACTTCCAAGGATGAGGCATTTGGTTGCTTTAGGAAGTTGGTCCATAGATTAGCTGTTGATCTCCTAGGAGCTTTGAGAGTCATTAGGAGTGATAGTTACACTAAATTTAAGAACTCATTTTTTGCCACTTTTTGTGCTACGCGAGGTCTAGAGCACCAGTTGTCTTCTTCTAAAGCCCCCTAGCAAAGTGGTGTTGTAGGAAGGAAGAATAGGACAATAGTGTAGATAGCTAGCACTATGTTAGAAGAGCATAGCACTCCTAGGGGGTATTGGACTGAGGTAAATTCCACCGCTTATTTTGTGTCTAACAAGGTGTTCTTGAGATCGTCCTTAGACAAGACATCTTATGAGTTGAGATTTAGTCGTGGGCCTAACGTTTCTCATTTTAAAATCTTTGGTTGTAAGTGCTTCATTATAAAATATGGCAACTCAGATAAATTTGAATCAAGATCCTCAAATGACATATTTCTTGGATATACTATTCATACTCGTGGCTATTGTGCCTTAAATTTGGATACTAACAAAATCTTGGAGACTTGTGAAATTATTTTTCATGAGGCTAGTCCTAATACTAAACTCGAAGTGTAAGTATACAGGTATATGGTGATCAGTAGAGCATCTTCATCGATGACGACCCTAATTTGGAGGATGAGGATCCAATTTCTCCTCTTGTTGCTCCTAAGTTGAATAGAGAGCCTGCTTCCACAACTTGAGCTTTAGTTGAGCAGTCTCCTCCCACCTTTACCGGTGCATCGTGTGGCTCAGCTCTTACCTCTATAGCCCATGAGGTAGAGGCCATGTCTACACTAGGACCATCACTTCATATTCAGCAATGACACCCTCTGGAGCAGATGATTGGGGATCTCCATGAGTAAGTTACTCGCTCCAAGTTTATCTCTTCAGATTCATATACTCATTCTGCTTTTCTTTCATCTTTTGAGCCCATAGATGTCACTCATGCTTTATCTTATACTTCTTGGGTCAATTCCATGCAAGAAGAGCTTGAGAACTTTATGAGGCTTGGTCCTTAGTTGAACCCTCTCATGGTCATGATGTCATAGGAACAAAGTGGCTATCAAAAAAAAGCAAATTGAGGTTGGTTAGTGGTTCACAACAAGGCTAGACATGTAGCTTGGGGTTTCTTCCAGTTAGAGGGCTTAGACTTTGAAGAGACCTCTGCACCTATTGCTAGATTAGAAGCCATTCATATTTACTAGAATTTGTTGTGTCCAAGGGCTTTAAGTTATTTTAAATGGATGTCAAAAGTGCTTTCCTTAATAGTTTTATAGAAAAAGAGGTCGATGTCAAGAAACCACTTGGATTTGAAAAATTCTAGATTCCCAAACCATGTCTTTAAGCTCTTCAAAACCTTATATGGATTGAAGCAAGCCACTAGAGCTTGGTATGATAGGCTTAATAGTTTCTTACATAAAATGACTTTAAAATAGGAATGGCAGATTAAACCATGTTTGCTCTCAAGCATGGCAGTGATTTTCTTGTTTAGATTTATGGGGATGACATAATTTTTGGTGGCTCCTCTCATGCTTTGGTGTCCATATTATAGATACAATGAACAAAGAATTCAAGATGAGTATGATGGGTGAGCTAGGGTTCTTCCTCATTTTTCAAATCAAGCAATTAAAGAAATGTACTTTCATCCATCAAAGCAAGTACACCAAGGATCTACTCCCATGTCCAGTTCCACAATTCTGGATCATGATGAGAATGAAAGCCAGTAGACCAAAAGGGATACCATGGCATAATTAGCTCCCTCCTCTATCTCACCACTTTGAGGCCTAACATACACTTTGCTGCATGTCTATGAGCTCAATTTTATGCTTCCCCTCGTGTCTCTCATCGTCAAGCAGTGTGTCACATCTTCAGGTATCTTCAAGCCACTGTTGATTTTGGGTTTTGATATTCTTCTGCTTTCTCACTCTCTCTTCAAGCATTTGTCACTTCTTAGGCACATCTCTTACCTCATGGTCATCTTGGAAGCAATCTTCTATTGCACAATCACTGCTAAGGTGGAGTACATAACTACTGATAGTAGTTGCTCTCAAATTCTCCAGATCTTGTCTACTCTGTGGGACTATAGGTTAGTTTTGGATAGTGTTCCACTCATGTGCAATAATACTAGTGTCATTAATATAGCTAGAAACTCAATGCAACATTCGAGGACCAAGCACATAGACATTAGGTATCACTTCCTTAGGGGCCTTATTGAGAAGGGTGATATTGTCCTCCAGATTATAGAGTCTTAGCACCAAGTCGCATATATCTTCACCAAGGCTCTCAATTCTTCTTGTTTTGCTTCTTTGCGTGGTGAGTTAGGGGTTTTATTATTCTTTCAGCCTGATTTAAGGGGAAGTTTGGCTCTTTTGCATTCATTGTATCACATTTCATATTTAAATTTTAGCAACTTACATTGTAAGATACTAATGGAGCTTTGATTATTATCCCTATTTGATATGATATCTTGCTATTACAATTTTCCTCGTCTTATTATGCCAGTTTTGCTATATTTATCATGTCTCTTTATGTGTACCTCAGCTTTTGATATGCTACCTTGATTAAATTTAACTTGAACTAAAATATGTCAATATTGGATCTTATGACTAGTTTTACTGTAGTGAACCTTTTATGATTAATGCCATGTCAAATAGTCTAAGTTGAATCTAGAATTTAAATTGAGCTTTAAATTGAGCTATGTTAGTTCATTGTTGAAGCATAAGTTGACTTCTCTTAGGCTTTTGTGGCTGTGGTCTGGTATTGCTTACGGACTCAGGAGTAGCTCTTTGTTCTTAAACTAGACAATAAAATAAAAAATAATCTCTTCTATATGTGAAAAAACTGCTCTCACTAATTCTTTCTCATGAGATGGCTTTCCATTGCACTGGCCATGAACTTATAGAAAGTTTTGGATGACTAAGTCCATACTTTTAAGCTTATTGCTTGATTGCTTGGGGTGATCGACAAAGGCTTGAGATCTAGCACATATCTCATCAAAAGTGAAGAAAATAAATAATTGTAAAACATAGTTGAAGCTTAGAAGACAGTTGTGGATGGCTTTTAGTCTAGTACTTGGTTTACTAAGATAAGACTAAAATGTATTTCAAAAGTGCTAATTGTGCTCAAATCCAAGCGTTTGAACAAAATGATTCCATATTGCACTCGTAGCGCTCTAAAATGATTCAATTATAGTTTTTTTGGTTCTATTTAGTTTATGGACATGACTTCGCTTATTTTTAGATGCCTTTGGCTAAACTAAGAATTTGAGCAACATGGCATACTACAAAATCCATTTAATTTCAGATTTTTGCTCAATTGGCTTATCTTTGCTATATATGAATTGCCATAATCTAGATAACTACGTCACATAATATGACTTTGTGTAATTCTTGTAGAGTCACTTTGGATAATTTTTATAGCTCCTTATCAAGCTAAAAATGAATAAAGTATAGCCACTTCTTGCCATTACATGCTCTTTCTTCTTCCATGAATCTTGATGAATCCATTGTCAAAGGGGGAGAAGATTGGTAAAAATGCATATTTAGAGCAAAAATTAAATTTTTTGTGCTATTTCTTGCTAAGTTGGAGCTTGTGCTGTGATTTTCTTGATCATTTTGATTTTTTTTTCTCACCATGACTAAGGTCAAATAAAAAATTGTTCTTTCATATGGATCTACAGTGAGATTTCCAAATTTCTTTGGTGGAGTTAAAGCTTTTTGTGGAAAACTTGTTATATCTAGATGTTTAGAGCATTTTGAGCGTCCTTTGTAAAATTCCCTTCCATTTCCAAAATCAACACAATTTTGCATTTTTGGAGAAATTGCTAATGTACTCATCAAGGGGAAGATTGAGAAACCATGTGAGAAGATCTAGGAAAATTTGTGATGAATTATTGTCATTTTGTTTTGAGTTGAAATTCAAATTTGTGAAAGATTTAGATTTTCAGTCTACTGGTTTTAGTCCCTAGCGGTCGAGCCGGCCCTGCGTAGTGGTCAGACCGGCCGTGCATGGTTATTAGATTGGATAATCTCTGATTTTCAGCTGTGAGTTATGAAATTTGGGAATTCGATTATGGATTAGGTAAATTGGTTCTAGGTCAATGCATTCATGTTGCATGAAGCATGTTTAAGCTAATGTGGGCCAAGTTGTGAAGAACTTGTGCCGAAAACTATGTCTTGGTCTTTGGATGTGCTGAAAAGCTTTGAGTCAACTATGATCAACGGTGGGGATCGAGACTACGCTCATAAAGGAGCCGAGGTCTAGAATGATCAAGCATGTTGGGTGAGATAATTGAGCTCATGCGTGGCACGAGGAAGGCAACGAATGTTGAAGAAAAGGTTTGAGCGACAGGTTGCACCAAGTGGCTTGGTCCTTCTAAGTAAGGTGTGATCCGATGGGAAGCAGAGCAGAGGAGACTTATTGATGCGTGGCAAGCAATTGCTAAACAGATATGTGGCAAGCTTGGTGATTGCTTGCAAGGGAAGGGGAAGACTGGGTCAAGGCGAGAGTAATTTGGTAGTTAGCCAAATACCAGAAATTTTGATGGATCAAAATCATAGCACTAAGAAAAGTGATTTAGGTTAAGGAGATGCTGAGGAGATCAAGTGGATCAAAGCCTTATGACTTAGTAGGTTCGGGCTCATACGCTTTGAAAAGTGTGCATGAGCTAAGTGTGAGTATAAAACCCGTGTTGTGTTGAGTTACTGTTTTTTCCAATTGTGCTAATGGATAGTATCCATTAGAGTTAAATGTGAAATGGTTGATCCATCTATTTAATGGGTTAGAGATGAAAGCTTGCAAGCCGACCCTCCCAACCATTTCATTTTTGAGTTCTAGGGTTAAGGTTTGAGAGAGAAGAGTGAGTGTTATGGTGTGCTCTCTTGTTCTCCTTATGGAGTGGTTGTAAAACCTTCATTTTAAAGTAGCAATAGATCAACTTTATTCTTCTCTCACGAAGTATTCTTGTCTTGGTTGATTTGCTCTTGTTCTTGTTGGTTCTTTGCATCTTTTCTTCCCTTCTTGATTTTGTTGCGTGCCAAGGATGTGTAAGTGGTGGAGATGCTCATGTAGATCAAATCCACTTCATCTAGCCATTGTGGTTTGTAAGATTTCAATATTGTTCGATTCTTGCTTGATTTGGAGCTCTTCTTGAGATTTCTTGATTCGAGGGTTTTGACTTTTATTTTTTGGGTGGTCTTACTTGCTGTGATATATAGGAACTCATCTAGAGCTATCTTGGCTGTTCTTAACCTATAAGCAAGTTGCTTCTTAAGTTTTTGATATTTGCCCTGTTTTGGTGCAAGCTTACATTTTTTGAGGAAATGTTAGAACTTTGGCCAAGATTTATACGATCCGTAGATGGAATAGGTTTCTAATACCCTCAGCAAGGTGTGTAGTAAGTTGTAACTTATTTTAACATGGATTTTGAAGTTTGCACCAAAAGTAGTTTTGGCCCTGGTTGATAATCTGTAGTGGGAACAAGGGAGTGGTAAAACCGCTTCTTGGTCCAATTAGACTGCCTACCGGTCAGATTGGCGGTTTGTGGCCGGTCATACCACCCTTTGGTAAGACCGCACCCCCAGTGGCGACAGACCGATTAGGTGTTGAATTTGTGAATACTCGCTGTTTTGGGTTGTTGTTTGGATTTAGGCCGTCAAATCTCATCTTTGTAGCTCTCGAGCTACTAAAGTAAAAAAAATCTAGATGCCTAGGAGAAAATTTTGAGAAGACATCATTCACCCCACTTCTATTGCTATTGCTGATCCTACACTATACTTTACAAACCTGTCCTTTCTAGCTTGATATATTCGCTGAATTTTCTTTGAATAGAAGCTTTAGCAAATTACACCCAAACATATACACCATACACCACACCCGTCCAATTGGTCGGACGTGTGGTTCGACTGTTTGAGTTCTCCTTAGCTCAGATTAATGTCCCGGCTCGGTTGGGCTGAAAAGTTGTGGTTTATGGCTGAAATTGCACTGTAGCGGCTGAAATTTTACTGTAGCTGAAGGTGGCTTATTTGGTGTAATTAAATTTTAAAAAATTAAAAATATAAAAAATATGCTAGCTCATCACGGACAACGTAAACAAATACGGGAAAAAAAGAACCAGCAAAAAACCTCAAAAAAAGCCAAAAATTCAGAAAAAACGAAATTTATGAGTAACGAAAAATAAGTCAGAAGCTAGAAGCTGAAGCCGAAACGAGCAGGGCATAAGCTTTTATTCCTCTTAATATAATTGATACCTAGTCATCTTAGGTATCACACGTTTTTCACAACCGCTGCCAGCTTGCTGCTGCTGCTTCATCAATTATGGACATCTGCCCTGTGGTCCGCCACCACAGCAAACGGACAAGCACAAAGAACCGACGAATCTCGCATAAGCGTCCTTCCTGACGTGGCCCAAAAGTCTTGACGAGGCAGTGTAACTATAATGAATGTAAAGTACGTAGCAGCTTCATTGCTCGTTCAGTGTCGATCTTTCCCTGTCGTGAAACTGGCGACAAAGATCTCCTCGTACTGTACAACATTCAAGAGCAAGGATAAAGCAGCCATGCATGCATTGCATATATTTGCGGTGCCTTCTTGCAGAAGAGCAAGGATAAGGCAGCCATTGCATGCATTGCAGTAAAGGACGTTTATTGCAGAAGAGAAAATAGTGTGGAAGATGCGAGCCGGCGGGTGGCACGCAGTGCAGCAGGCGCTGGCGGCGGAGGCGGCGGCCGCAGTGAGGCAGGGCGTGGGCCTGGCGCGGCGGCAGGGTCACGCGAAGGTGAGCCCGCTCCACGTCGCCAGTGCTATGCTGTCCGCCGGCGCCGGCCTCCTCCGCGCTGCCTGCCTCCGGTCCCGCTCCCACCCGCTCCAGTGCGAGGCGCTCGAGCTCTGCTTCGTGGTCGCGCTCGACCGCCTGCCGGCCTTTGACGTGTTCCACCGAGGCAGCTATGTGCCGGCAGTGTCGAACGCGCTCGTTGCCGCGGTCAAGCGTGCCAAGACGCGCCTACACCGCCGCGGCTCCATGGAGCAGCTCGACGTCAAGGTCGGGCTCGAGCAGCTCGTCATCTCTATACTCGACGATCCGGGCGTCAGCCGCGTCATGCACGAGGCCGGCTTCTTGAGCTGGCAGGTCAAGGCCGACGTCGTGAAGGCCGTCTCATTGGATCACCCAGACACAACAGTAGGCAGCAAAAAGTCACCAGATAATAATTACTCTACGATGCTCAAAGAGTCCACAGCCCAGGCCGACGACGACGCCATGCGCGTCCTAGACTGCATGGCGAGCCGGAGGAAGCGGTGCGTGGTGGGCGTCGGCGAGAGCGCGGAGGGAATGGTAAGGAAAGCGATGGACAAGGTGAGCGAAGGAGAGCTGCAGAACCAGCACGTGCGGGATAGCAGCGTCGCATTAAGCCTCCGTTGCGACAGGTATACTAGGGTTGGTCCTGCGCTTTGCTGCGGGTGTGTCCTTTTATTTTAAATAATTGAAGCATGATAACTCTGTGGTTCATCCAAATATAGGTCAACCGCGCTTGACACCTATGTTGAGATTACTAGCATGATAACTCTGTGGTTCATCCTAAAATTACTCATCCTTTGACTAACACCTATCTACTTAGGTTAACTGTATGCATGCTTGTTTGTTCTTGCAGTGAGGGCCAAGCTAGCCAAGCAAGACCAAGAACGGGGTGGTCGGCCTTTGTCGGCGGCGCAGCAGCGAACTACTCGGAGGCATTCACGGGGACGGCAAGCCTACCGCCATCGCTGCGCCGCTTACAGGATCCAGTCCCCGTACCGGTAGGTTGTGGCACCACTGCAGGTTTTACGCATATATAGATAACATGCATGCTGTTCCGGCACCACTGCATGCATTCTGTCTCGTTTCATTGATAGAGAGAAGAGTGTCAACACAAATGGGGGTAGCAGCTCGTTCCTTTACAAAGTTGCTTTGTCTTACTAAAGATCTCCATCTGTGCAGCTGCGATATGATATGTGCAACATGCGGAACTCCTCCCCGGCGGCCGCTTCTTTCTTCGCTGGCTTTACCCACTACGGCCACACCACCCTGAGCTCCATGCCACGGCAACAGTGGCCGCCGAACCACGGACTTCATGACCATCCGATGTGCAAGGCAAATTGTGATCAGCGATCGTATGCAAATCATAATCGTTTGAAATCTAACACAGTGTGTAAATCATCGGACGGTGCAACGGAAGCTGCTTGCCGCCAGCCAAGGTTCTCGGAGCTCACCGCGGATAATCTCAAGGTTCTATGCAACGCACTCGAGAATTGCACCCCGTGGCACAAGGACATCGTTCCAGACTGTTGGAGAGTCTTACGACCTCCCAGGACCTTTTACGACCGGTTATAGTCGTTTACGACCGCTCCGCAATATCGCTGCCGCTGCCTTCCTTCAGCCGCTCGAGATACCGTGATCGAAACTTTCTACGATCACGCAGTGATGCTGGCGATCACTGTTCACCGTAGTCGAACACCCTTTCGACTACGTTCACTTCTGGCCTTCCCGGTGTAGTCGTAGCTCGTTACGACCACCTTCGACTCCTTACGACCACGTTGTTCGCTCCTTAGCCGTAGTCGTAAAAACACTGTTCCTTTGCCGTGGTCGTAGCGCCTCCCGACTACGCCTGCTGGAACTTTGCCGTGGTCGTAGCTCCTCTCGATCACGCTTGCGGTGATCGTGAGTCCTTCCGACCACGTCTTGCACAATCACACGACAACACAATACTTTGTGTCTTTCCCTCTTTTTGTATTTTCTCAATGGCTTGGTACATCGAATACATGGCTCTAAGCCTCTTTTTATACCCGGCTGTCCTACTTCAACACGGGTTCTCAACACCTACTCCGACTCTGATTCTAATACGACTTCGACTTGGTTTCCACCTACGACTTTGAATTTCGGCTGTAATTCGACTTCGATTACACCCAAATTTTGCACATGACTCTAAAACAAGATTATTTACAACATTCTCTCCCTAATCTTGTTTTTCCGACTTCGATCATGCCAATCTTCTTCTTCATCTCTAAAAACTTTATCCGCCCCAGCGACTTTGTCAATATGTCTGCTTTCTGTTCTTCGGTTCTGATATAGTTGATATCGATCTTCCCCTCTTCGACACAATCTCTGATATAATGATATCTTGTGTCTATGTGTTTGCTTCTATCATGTAGAACCGGATTCTTGCTTAGTGAAATAGCCGATTTGTTATCAACCCTGAGCGTTACCTTCTGAATTTCTTCATCTGACAATTCACTCAACAGTCGAGCGAGCCAGACTCCCTGGCAAGATGCTGCGCTCGCTGCGATGTACTCGGCTTCACATGAAGATAATGCAACCACCTTTTGCTTCTGAGATTGCCAGCTGATCGGACTCTCCCCAAGCACAAACATTATGCCTGTCGTGCTCTTTCGATCGTCGACATCTCCCGCCATGTCGCTATCACTGTAGCCCGTCAGCTGCAACGACTTTCCACCTCCTCTCTTGTACTGAATCCCGAGATTCAAAGTACCTTTGATGTATCTCAGGATGTGCTTCACGGCATTCATATGCTCCTGAGTCGGTTTCTCCATGAAATGACTTACGTATCCGACCGCAAACAAGATGTCTGGTCGGGTGTGCACCAGATACCGTAGACTTCCGACAATGCTCCTATAAGTCGTGGCATCAACTGGTGATCCTGGGCCTGTCTTACTCAACTTCAGATGATTCTCCATTGGGGTTTGACATGGATTGCACTCTTCCATACCCGACTTCTCCAGAATCTTTCGAGCATATCCCGACTGACAAAGTGATACGCCGTTGTCGGTTTGATTTACTTCAATGCCGAGGTAGTAGCACAGAAGTCCCAAATCGGTCATTTTGAACAGCCTCTTCATCTCTTCTTTAAACCTTATAATCTCCTTCGAACTCGATCCAGTAATGATCAAGTCGTCCACGTAAACGCCCACGATCAGTCTGTTCTTCGCATCCCCCCTCGTGTACACAGCATGTTCAGAGTTGCTTCTTCTGAACCCGAGTGCCGTTAGACTTTTGTCAAGCTTCAAATTCCATGCTCGTGGTGCTTGCTTAAGTCCGTAGAGAGCTTTGTTCAGCTTCAAGACTTTCTCGGCTTGCTCCTTGGATTGAAAACCCGGCGGTTGAGAGACATAAACTTCCTCCTTAATGTCTCCGTTCAAGAACGCCGTTTTCACATCCATGTGGTGAATCTCCCATCCACCGTTTGCTGCCAATGCAAGAAGTAGTCGTATAGTCTCCATACGAGCTACTGGGGCAAAGACTTCTTCGTAGTCGATGCCTTGTTTTTGAACATACCCTCTCGCCACAAGTCGTGCTTTGTGTTTTACGACTTCTCCCTTGGAATCCTTCTTTACCTTGAAGATCCACTTTAAACCGATCACTCGCTGACCCTTTGGTAGATCAATAAGTTCCCATGTGTCATTGTCTTCAATCGATTTCAACTCTTCCTGCATAGCCACTCTCCAACATGCATCTCCCTTTGCTTCTTCATAACTCGTGGGTTCTTCTGCAGTCGTGTAAAGCAACAATTCTTCAGACTGCATTGGTTCAGTCTGTGCATAGATCTCGCTAATGCTCCTCATCTTTGGTACTCGACCGTTTGACTCTTCCTCATCGAGGTCTTCTATCTCAGGTAAGACTTCATGGTCAATACTTGAGTCTTGAGATGTGGTCGTAGCTTCTTCCGTATTGTCGGCATCGACTGTTTCGACTTCGAAGGTTACCCACTTCGACATGTCTTTCTCAATGTCCTCGTGTTCTTCCCACTCCCAATGTTTGTTCTCTTCGAAGACCACGTCCCTGCTCACATGAATCTTCTTTTCGACCGGATCATAGCACCTGTACGCCTTGGTGCCTGGTTCCGAGCCAAGATAAATCATCCGTCGGCTCCGGTCGTCTAGCTTCTTGAGATAAGTGGATGGCTTCACATGGGCTAAGCATCCGAAGACCCTTAGATGCTCGACATTGGGTTTTCTTCCCGACCACTGTTCATATGGAGTGACTCCATCCAGTGATCGTGTGGTCGCACGATTTAGCAGATAGACAGCATGTCGTACTGCTTCTGCCCAAAGTCTCCCGGGCAGGAATCGGCTCTTCAACAGACTTCGTGTTGTTTCGACCACGGTCCGGTTTCTTCTTTCTACGACTCCGTTTTGTTGAGGTGAATACGGAGCCGTGAAGAGTCTTGCAATACCCTTCTCTTCACAAACCGAGTCGAACTCTTTCGCGAGGAATTCTCCTCCTCGATCTGACCTGACCGACTTCACCTTTTTGTCGACTTCGTTTTCGACAAGAGTTATGAACTTCTGAAAGTTCGTCTTTGCCTCATCTTTGCTCTTCTGCATGTACACCCACATGGCTCTTGAATAGTCATCCACGATCAACATGAAGTATTGATTCCCGGCATCTGTACGAGGTGTGATTGGTCCGCACAGATCTACGTGAACCAGTTCGAGTGGTTGCGAAGCTCTGAAACTCGTTTGCTGTGGAAAACCGCTACGAGTTTGTTTCGCCACCAGACAGCCTTCGCAGACTTGCTCCGGGTGGTCGATTGTCGGTAATCCGACCACCATCTCTTTTCCAGCCATCGTGTTGAGACTCTGGAAATTCAGATGTCCGAATCTTGCGTGCCATAGCCAGGCCGCATCATCGGTTGTAGTCTTCATACACTTTGGCTTGCATGCTTCAATTTGAATTTTGTACAGACGGTTTACCGTTCTCTGTACTCTCATCAGTAGTCGCTCAGTGTGGTCGTACATCTTCAGATAGGTGTCTTTGAGTTCAATCCGACAACCTTCTTCAGTCAATTGTCCAAGGCTTATAATGTTGCTTCGTAGACTTGGAATGTAGTATACATTCGACAATCTCCTCTGGCTACCATCCTTGCACTGCATCAGGATCGTGCCTCTCCCTTTTATCTGAATGGTCGAGCCGTCTCCGAACTGTACTCTTCCAAGCACATTCTTATTTAATTCGTAAAACATCGAGTACGTACCCGTCATGTGGTTGCTGGCTCCGTTGTCGAGATACCAGTCTGCCGTCCGCTCTTGAGTCTGCTCTGCTTTCTCCAACAGACTCGGAAACACTTTCTCCTCGTTTAATAGAACCATTGTCGGTTCGTCTGCAGTGCAGAGCGACAACAGCAATGTCGGCTCTTTGTGCTCATCCGTTTGAGCCAGGTTTGCTTCCTCTACTTTCTTCTTACTCCGGCAATTCGCAGCATAGTGACCATACTTCTTGCAGTTATGGCACTGGATGTGGCTCCGACATTCGGCAGCGTAATGTCCGAATTTCTCGCATGTGTAGCACTGGATGTCAGATTTGTCCGTCTGATGATTTCCATCTCCACGACCACCACGACCTCCTCGACCACCTCTTCCACGGCCACTCTGGCCATAGCCTCGTCCTTGTCCTCGCCCATGAGACGTGCCGCGGCCACGACCACGTCCACGACCGCCCCTTGATGACGATTCTCCTCGGTTCCTCGTGTCATCCTTTACAAACAATGCTTGTTGGTTGTAAGGCCCTTTTCCTTCATTGTCAGCTTGGTAACTTTTCAGAAGCTGCTTGTGTGCTCTGAGCGCCCCAGTTACCTCCTCCACCTTCATCTTCGAGAGGTCTTGTGAGTACGTGATCGTAGTTACGACCGGGAGAAACTTCTCCGACAGTACTTGTAGATACTTCTTCACCGCCACCTCATCTTTCAAGTCATCGCCGAGAGATTTGATCTCGTTTACGACTTCATTAAACTTCCCAGAGAATTCTTCCACAGTCTGGTCTCTTCCCATCTTCAACGATTCAAACTCACTGCGTAAAGTTTGAAGTCGAACTTCCTTCACTCGATCTACTCCTTGGTGCATTATCTGCAGAGTAGTCCAGACGTCTCTCGCCGTCTCCTTACCGATCAGCTGCCGCATCATCGAGTCGGGCACGGCCTGATAGATCGCCGCCATCGCCATCTTGTCGAGTCGTTCATCAACGACTTTGTCTTTCTCCTTTGGTTCAACTGGACCCCAGACTCCCTGTGCGATCATGTTGACCTTCATCTTCATCGCCCAGATCGGGTAATTGTCCGAACTGAGGATCGGGTACTGCAGCGACACGCTTTCCTTCATCTTTGAAACCTCCGCCATGGTTCACCGAGGCTCTGATACCAACTGTTGGAGAGTCTTACGACCTCCCAGGACCTTTTACGACCGGTTATAGTCGTTTACGACCGCTCCGCAATATCGCTGCCGCTGCCTTCCTTCAGCCGCTCGAGATACCGTGATCGAAACTTTCTACGATCACGCAGTGATGCTGGCGATCACTGTTCACCGTAGTCGAACACCCTTTCGACTACGTTCACTTCTGGCCTTCCCGGTGTAGTCGTAGCTCGTTACGACCACCTTCGACTCCTTACGACCACGTTGTTCGCTCCTTAGCCGTAGTCGTAAAAACACTGTTCCTTTGTCGTGGTCGTAGCGCCTCCCGACTACGCCTGCTGGAACTTTGCCGTGGTCGTAGCTCCTCTCGATCACGCTTGCGGTGATCGTGAGTCCTTCCGACCACGTCTTGCACAATCACACGACAACACAATACTTTGTGTCTTTCCCTCTTTTTGTATTTTCTCAATGGCTTGGTACATCGAATACATGGCTCTAAGCCTTTTTTTATACCCGGCTGTCCTACTTCAACACGGGTTCTCAACACCTACTCCGACTCTGATTCTAATACGACTTCGACTTGGTTTCCACCTACGACTTTGAATTTCGGCTGTAATTCGACTTCGATTACACCCAAATTTTGCACATGACTCTAAAACAAGATTATTTACAACACAGACATAGCCATCACCGTGCTCCAATGCCGGTCTGGCATAACTAGGAGGCGAGGGAAGCTTAGCTCGGCGACTTGGTTGCTCTTCCAGGGAAGGTATAGTGGTAGCATGAAGGCAGTGGCTCAAGAGCTCGCAAAGCTCGTCTTTGGGTCACTCAACCAGGTTAACTCCTCTTCCAACTTCATCGTCGAGCTTGGCTTCGTAGAGAGGTTATACGAAGTGATATGCGAAAACCCTCGTCGTGTTATAATGATCGAAAATGTTGAACACTTGGATTATGACTCAGAAATCAGCATCAAGAATGCGATTGCAAATGGAAGAATGAGGGGTTGCAATGGTGACGAGGTCAGTTTGGAGGATGCCATTATAGTGTTATGCTGTGAAATGTTTGATTCGAAGCCTAGGGCTGGCTGTCCTGGGGTGAAGCACATGGTAAGTAGCCATGGCAACAAGAGTAAGGAGGAAGAAGGCATAGAGGGGGAAGCGATGAAGCTGCCTTGTTTTAGCTTGGATTTGAATTCTTGCGCTGAGGATACTAGAGAAGAGGAGGAAGAGAGTTCACTTAGTGATGCTGGGATGCTGAATGCTGTGGATGGTGTTTTCTTCTTCCCACTAATAAATGTAGAATAGGATGTATGACGTAAGTGTAAGGCATGCCTTCTATCTTACCAATCAGAATCCCAGCCTAGTATTCGGTTGTTGAGTCCTAGTCTGGTTGTATCTTACCTATCGAAGTTGTAGCTAGCCTATCTAGTTGTAACATCCTGAATTTCAGAGCATTTTTGAAGCTTTTAAAATAAAATTCACCATTTGAATTTTTTCTGAAATTAATTAAAGCTTAAATGGAATTTTATGAATTAAAAGGATTTAATATGAATAATCTGAACATGAACATTTGCCAAAGTTATTTTATTTGAGTTCCTTGTGTCTCAAGGAATTTATTGGATTTTTTTCTGGATTTTTCTGGATTTATTTGCAATTTTCTAGAGCTCAAAATGATTTAAATGAATTTATAAAAAAAAGAAAATCCCCAAAAATCCCCAACCGGCCAGTGGGCCGAAACCCACCAGCCGGCCCAGCCCAGCAGGCCGCACCCGCGCCCCTCCGCCCGCGCCACGCGTCGCCCATCTCGGCCATCTGCCCGCGCCCGCACGCGATCCCGGCCGCCTGCTCACCCGCGCCACCGACAGGTGGGGCCCACCTGTCAGGTCGTCCCCGACCCGGACTCGTCTTCCCCGTCTCCGAGCCGGACTCTCGCCGCCGCCGCCGTCCCCGTCGCGGACACCTCGGGGTCCGTGTATAAAAGCCGGCCGCCCCCTCGGCTTCCGCATCCCGAGCCGCCGCTCTCGCCGCCGCCCTTCGCCGGAGCCCGCCGCCAGCGCCGTCGCCCTCGTCGTCTTTTGCGCCGGCCGTCGTCGCCAGGAGCTTCGCCGCCGCCCGTCTGCCGTTCGCCACCGCCGGTGAGCCCCGCCGCCGTCGTCGTCCCCGCCACCTCGGTCGCCGCCGGCCAGTCGCCGCCGTCACCCCGTCGCCGGCCAGCCGCCGCCGCAGACCCCGCCGCCCGCGCCGCCAGCGGACGCGCCCGCGCCGCGCCGCCTCGCGCCCCGTGCACGCGCACGTCAGCGCTGACGCCCGCGCCCCGCGTCCCTTCGCCTTCCCGTGCGCCCGGTCCATGTGAGCCGTGCCGCTGCCATGTGGGTCCCGCCCGTCAGCCCGAGCCGTAGACCCGTGAGCCGATCTGGGCCGACGGCCCGGATGCGTCCACGCGGCCGCACCACAGCCGTCCGATCGCCCCGCCGCCGTGCTCCCGAGCTGCCACGCAAGCCGGGCCACGTCAGCCCTAACGCTTGCGTGTCTGCCCCGTCAGCGCCGTGTCAGCGCCCGCCGCCCGCGTCAGCAGCCGCCGCCCCGCACTGTTTCGTGCGCCGGGTTCACCGTAGACTCAGCCTCCCGTGCGCCCGGTCCACAGCACAGTGCACTTTTCCAATTTCCCCGATTTTCAGAAAATCCAATTTTCCAAGAGCCCGTTCTCCCTCGTCCTAGCTCCGATTGACCCCGTTCTTTTTTCTAAATTCATCTAAAATTGAGCTCTACCTTTTGGTTCAGGTTTGAAAGTTTTTGGAGTTCATTTGAATTTTATTTGAATTTATTTTCTCTTTTCGTCTCGTTTTCTCTCTCGTTAGATCGCGTGTTCGAGGGAGCGGAAGTTGGATTTGAAGACCAAGAGCCCTCATCTGAGCAAGGCCAAGGCAAGTCGTATTCTTTGATCATGTTGAACCCAGATTTCAATCTATTATGTATTATTTTGTTTCAAATTATCATGCATGGCTATTTGTTAATAAACCTTGTATTGGTAGTTATACTCCTAATTGATTAAATCCCTCCATGATAATTTGACTACCATGAATCCATTGACACCTTAGGATTGGGAATTATTTAGTGATAAAATAATAACTGTCACATGGGGTTGTGTCTAATTGCTTAGCCATGCTTAATATTAGTATGTTGGGTCTGTCATTACATGTGGATAATTAATCCTGACTTAATGATTTACTTGAACGTGGTGGTTAGCCACAGTTATAAAATTTGTGTGTCATGACATGGGTAGTGTCATGGGCATTGGTTATACAAACTTGGCTTTCACTTGGGCGAATGATCGTGCAGTAAAGGGGGTGCTGGATGCACATTGGGATGTGGATGCTTCGCCTGGGTAACTGTTAAGGACTTAACTTTGTGCGCCATTGATCTGAGCTTAATCGTGCAAACCACATGTCTAGTATGGGATAGACCTGGCATAATAATTTGTGAAGTCTCCACTTTGGTTTTACTACTGATGTTGTGTGGCGCAAGAGGGGGCAATTATCGACTAGGGGGTTACCCTACTCGACGGCGAATCCTTAGCGAGTGGGATCGGGTGGAGATGGATCATTGTAAAAGCCTTGTTGTGATTTCCTTAAGCTGAGGCTAATCACATCGTGTGGGTACAGTTGTGCAACCTCTGCAGAGTGTAAAACTATTCGAATAGCCGTGTCCTCGGTCATGGACAATGCTCGGTGATTTCACACGAGGGGTAGAGTCTTTATGAAATTTTGGGTTGGTTGGAGATGGGAAGTGAATGGTTAGTTCACTTGTGGTTATACTCAATTCCATTGATTTAATTACTTAGTGTCTGTTGTTAAATTTGCTTTTCAATCTATTTATCATATTTACTCTAAATTGTCGCTTTGTGCAAAACTAACCTTTCAGCCATCCATTGTTAAGCCTTGCATACTATATTGCATTCTCTTGTTATAAACGACTTGCTGAGTACCAAAGTACTCACGGCTTTATGCCCATGTTGCTCAGTTGAGGAGGAGGGACCAGATCAGCAGGAGCTGCTAGAAGGAGGCTATTACGAGGACTTCACGGATTAGGACTTCGCTCCCCAGTCGATTGCCTGTGGCATGTCGAGTGGCTACTACGCTTAATTTTGGATTTCCGCTGCTAGTTTCTTTCAAGCCCTTCAGGCTAATAATTGTAAGCTTGGCCATAAGGTCGTACTCTGTTGGTTATTAATATAATTTGGATTTCCTTTAGAATATCGTGATGTGGATGATATTTGTCTTTGTTTGCGCTGTGTGCACTAGCGTGATCCTGGACTAGTGCAGAATACACAGTAGAGTCCGGATTTGTATATTCGGGTCTCGACAGAGATGGTATCAGAGCCATATCGACTGTAGGACGAAACCCTAGTCAGTTAGTCGTTGTCTCAAAAATTCAAAAACCTATTTTCTAAAGACAAAACAACCAAACCTGAGATTTAGCAAAATTCTTTACTCTCTTACCTTATTCTTAGGGACTCTTGCCTCTCACCTTAAAATTTCTGCGAAAATGAAAGTTTTTAAACTGACTCTTGTCTTGTGCCGTGCTGTAGATGTCGCAAAGCAACTATAGCAGGTCAGGAGGATGGAGGAGAGTTCTTCGAGTGCTGCTAAGAAGTCTTGGTTTCAAAAGAACACCAATTTACAGTTCCATGGATGATGAAGTAAGAGGATACCATTTCACACGGTTGTACTTCACTACCAAGCTTGGAGGACACGTCGTACACCACAGCTTCAAAGGTTCAAATCCGCAAGCAGCTGCACGCAAGGCCGTTGCTCAACTCTGTCGACGGTACAAGATCAGTATGACCAAGTTCATCCAGGAATACAAGAGGAAGTATGAACCTGAGGAGTACACTCCGCGGACGCCAACACCCTCGCCTTCCCCTACGCCGCCCAGCCCGGAGGAAAGGCAACGCATGGCAGATGATCGCCGAGAGTACCTTCGACTCGTCATTCCAGCAGCAGCGCCTACAATGCAGTTCCGCAACCGATGGATGTTCTACAGTGATGCAGAAGAAGAAGAAGAACGCACACCGTACCTCGCCGGACCTGAGTGGGAACCGGAAGAGTAGACCGTAGCATAGGATAGCATCGGTTAGGAAGTGGTTTTTGTTTGCATTGAGTGTGATGTGAGCTGCAGTTTTGCCCTCAAAAGCAATATGTTGCAGTCATACCAAATCTTTTATTGAAGTGATTTATTTGTCCTTTTGTTAGCTTTTCGGCTAAGTGATTGTTTAGTTTAGGATTTACCATTAAGATATCCCCCTTAGACGAACTTACCACTTATCTTTGCTTTTCCCTCTTACCTGGTAAGCCCTGTGAAGCCAGTTCTCAAGCAAGTGATCTTTCCTTTCAGATGGTTGATACCCGGAGCTCCGCAGGACGTGGTCAGATGAGTCAGGATCCTGAGGGCAGTCAGGCAACTCCGGAGCAGCATGCAAACCCAGCTGGACTGGATCCAACCTTGAGTCAGTTCATGGCAGCCCAGACCCAGTTGATGAACACCATGATGCAGAACATGAACGCCATGATGAATCGACAGAATCAAGACATGGCCATGCCTCCACCAGTTCGCCAGCAGTCCAAGTTTGCAGAATTTATGAGGACAAGGCCTCCTACCTATTCACGGTCTTCTGAGCCACTAGAAGCCGATGACTGGATGCGTTCAGTGGAAAAGAAGCTTAACCTTGCCCAGTGTACAGATCGCGAGAAGGTGTTGTATGCAGCCCATCAGCTTGAGGGTGCTGCAGCCGAGTGGTGGGAAAATTATTGTGCCGCTCATGAGGATCCAGAGAGTATCACCTGGGCTGAGTTCGCAGAAGCTTTTCGTCATGCCCATATCCTGGATGGGGTGATCGAAATGAAGAAGGAAGAATTTCGGGAGTTGCAGCAGAAGAACGTGTCCGTGAGTGAATATCTTAACAAGTTCACTCAATTGGCCCGTTACGCTCCAGAAGATGTTGCCACAGATGATGCTCGCCAGAAGAGGTTCAAGAAAGGATTGAACCCAGGATTGAAAGTTCAGGTAGTGGGACATGATTATGCCAGTTTCCAAAACATGGTGGACAAAGCAATGCTCATTGAGGAAAGTCGTCGCGAGTTGGAAGAATCTCGCAAGAGAAGAATGATGCAGCAAGGATCACAGATGCACCAAGCTCAGAGAGCCCGCTTCGGTAATTTTCAGCCAGCTCGAGTTCCTCAGCAGTCGGGATTCAAAACTCCTGCACCAGCTCCCCGTCAGTTTTCTTCAGCGCCAAAACCAAATCCAGTGGGAAGCCAACAGCAGAGGATTACCAAGCCCATGTCAGCAGTCACTTGTTTCAAATGCAATGAGACGGGACATTATGCCAACAAATGCCCGCAGAATGCAGCATTGACACCAGTTCGCTTCAACTTGGGAGCCACACCAGACCGTACCCCTGCAGCAGGGTCAGGACGCGGAGCACCTCAAGGATCAAATCAACCCAACAAAGGATCGCAGACCGTGATGCGTGGCCAGGTGAACCACGTCACCATGGAGGAGGCTCAAGCAGCGCCAGATGTGGTGATCGGTAAGTTCCCAGTAAATTCAGTACCTGCCACAGTTTTGTTTGATTCTGGAGCTTCGCATTCGTTTGTTTCTCGGAGTTTTGCTCTAAAGCATAAGTTGGAAGTCGTTGCACTTGGTTCCATTTTATTGGTTCAATCCCCAGGCTCTGAGATGAGTACAAACCTAGGATGCCCCAAAGTTAGGATAGCCATCCAAGGAGTAGAGTTCTCCGCAGATTTGGTTGTGCTGAATATCCAGTCTTTGGACGTAATTTTGGGTATGGATTGGCTCAAGAAGCACCAAGCAGTGTTGGAGTGTGGAAGCCGAGCAGTCACCTTGGACGGTCCCGATGGAAGCAAAGTAAGATTTGAAGCCAACATGAAGCAGCCAGAAAAAGTGATGGTGTGCCAAAGTAAAGGGATTGCCCTAAGTGAAGTGCCAGTTGCCAGAGAGTATCCGGATGTTTTTCCTGATGACCTCCCTGGGATGCCACCAAAAAGAGAAGTGGAGTTCGCAATTGAGTAGCACCAGGCACCTCGCCAATTTCCAAGAGACCTTACCGGATGCCCGCCAATGAGTTAGCAGAATTGAAGAAGCAGATACAAGAGTTGTTGGATAAAGGCTATGTTAGGCCTAGTACCTCTCCGTGGGGAGCACCAGTATTGTTCGTCAAGAAAAAGGATGGTAGCCAGCGTATGTGTGTGGATTATCGAGCTCTCAATGAAGTTACCATCAAGAACAAGTATCCGTTGCCCAGAATTGATGACCTGTTTGATCAATTAAAGGGAGCTGGAGTGTTCTCCAAGATTGATTTGAGATCGGGGTATCACCAAATGAGGATTCGACCGGAGGACATACCCAAGACAGCCTTCTCAACTCGTTATGGATTGTATGAGTTCACCGTGATGTCCTTTGGCTTAACCAATGCCCCAGCCTACTTTATGTACCTGATGAACAAGGTGTTCATGGATTACTTGGACAAGTTTGTCGTTGTGTTCATTGATGACATTCTGATCTACTCCAAGAATGAGGAGGAGCATGAGGAGCATTTGAGGTTGGTATTGCAAAGATTGCGGGAGCACAAGTTGTATGCTAAGTTCAGCAAGTGTGAATTTTGGATGAAGGAAGTTGCCTTTTTGGGTCATGTGTTGACAGCAGAGGGAGTGTCCGTTGACTCAGGGAAAGTACAAGATGTGCTCACCTGGAAGGCACCCACGTCAGTGACCCAGGTCAGAAGCTTCCTAGGAATGGCAGGGTACTATCGAAGATTCATTGAAGGATTCTCCAGTGTAGCCCGACCCCTTACCCAGCTATTAAAGAAAGAAAAGAAGTTTGAATGGACGCCAGAATGCGAGAAGAGTTTTCGGAAGCTAAAGGAAAGTCTGACAACAGCGCCAGTCCTAATTTTGCCAGATATCAAGAAAGATTTTGAGATTTATTGTGATGCCTCCCGCAAAGGTTTAGGGTGCGTATTGATGCAAGACAAAAGAGTGGTAGCTTATGCATCGCGTCAGTTGAGGCCACATGAGGAGAACTACCCTACGCACGATTTGGAGTTAGCAGCAGTTGTGCATGCCCTGAAAATATGGCGACACTACCTGATGGGTAACAGATGTGAGATCTACACGGATCATAAGAGCTTGAAGTATATCTTCACCCAATCAGACCTTAACCTAAGACAAAGAAGATGGTTGGAGTTGATAAAGGACTATGACATTGGAATCCACTATCACCCAGGAAAAGCCAACGTAGTGGCAGATGCGTTGAGCAGGAAGGTATATTGCAACACAATTATGGTCAAGGAGAGTCAACCAGCATTGCACGAGGAATTCCAAAAGCTCAGTTTGGAGTTGGTTGAAGAAGGGATGTTGGCCGCTTTGGACTTGCAGCCGACCTTGGATAGTCAGATTCGTCAAGCGCAACCGGAGGATGAAAATATCCAGCGGATCAAGGTTGGATTGAAGGAAGGAAAAGCGACAGGTTTTGTGGAGGATGATCAGGGTATCATATGGTACAAGAAGCGATTGTGCGTACCCAATAAGGAAGAGTTAAAGCAATTGTTGCTTAAAGAGGCACACGAGTCATTATATTCAATTCATCCAGGCAGTACCAAGATGTATCAGGACATCAAGGATAAGTACTGGTGGCCAGGTATGAAGCGAGAAATAGCAGAGTATGTAGCACTATGTGATGTTTGCCAGCGAGTGAAAGCAGAGCATCAAAGACCCGCAGGATTGTTGCAACCGTTGAAAATTCCCGAGTGGAAGTGGGAAGATGTGGGCATGGATTTCATCACAGGTCTACCCAAGACCAAGGAAGGTTACGACTCGATATGGGTAATTGTGGATCGATTGACCAAGGTAGCCCATTTCCTTCCAGTCAAAACCACATATTCTGGAGATAAGTTGGCAGAATTGTATATGTCCAGAATTGTGAGTCCCCATGGAGTACCTAAGAGAATAGTGTCAGATCGTGGATCGCAGTTCACCTCTCGATTTTGGAGTAGTTTCCACGAAGCGATGGGTACTCATCTGAATTTCAGCACAGCCTATCACCCACAGACCGATGGTTAGACAGAGCGTGTAAATCAAATCCTAGAGGATATGCTGAGAGCATGTGTTTTGGATCACGGAGCTAAGTGGGACAATTGCCTACCTTTTGCAGAATTTTCCTACAACAACAGTTACCAGGCCAGTTTGCAGATGTCACCGTTTGAGGCTTTGTATGGTCGGAAGTGTAGGACCCCTCTCAATTGGAAGGAGACAGGAGAAAGGCAGATATTTGGGCCAGAGTGTTTGCAAGAAGCTGAAGAAAAAGTGCGCTTGATTCAAGAGAGGCTGAAAGCAGCTCAAGCCAGGCAAAAGAGTTATGCTGATACTCGCCGAAGAGATTTAAGTTTTGAGCCCAATGATTATGTGTATCTCAGGATCACACCTTTCAAAGGAGTTAAGCGTTTTCAGATGAAGGGAAAGTTAGCACCAAGATATGTGTGGCCATTCAAGATTTTGACGCGCAAGGGAGAAGTTGCCTATCAGCTGGAGCTACCTGAGAACTTGAGCGGGATACACGATGTTTTTCATGTGTCTCAATTGAAGAAGTGCTTGCGAGTGCCAGAGGAAGCAGTGCCAATTAAGGCTGTGGATCTCCAGGAGGATCTGTCCTATAAAGAGCATCCCATCAAGATCTTGGAAGTGTCAGAGCGTGTCACCAGAAGAAGGGTCGTTCGTTTTTGCAAAGTTCAGTGGAGCAATCATTCAGAGGAGGAAGCAACCTGGGAAAGTGAGGAGGATCTCAAAGCGGAGTTTCCAAACCTATTCTTTAGAGAGCCAGAATCTCGGGGTCGAGATTCCGTTTAAGGGGGGGGAGGTTTGTAACATCCTGAATTTCAGAGCATTTTTGAAGCTTTTAAAATAAAATTCACCATTTGAATTTTTTCTGAAATTAATTAAAGCTTAAATGGAATTTTATGAATTAAAAGGATTTAATATGAATAATCTGAACATGAACATTTGCCAAAGTTATTTTATTTGAGTTCCTTGTGTCTCAAGGAATTTATTGGATTTTTTTCTGGATTTTTCTGGATTTATTTGCTATTTTCTAGAGCTCAAAATGATTTAAATGAATTTATAAAAAAAAGAAAATCCCCAAAAATCCCCAACCGGCCAGTGGGCCGAAACCCACCAGCCGGCCCAGCCCAGCAGGCCGCACCCGCGCCCCTCCGCCCGCGCCACGCGTCGCCCATCTCGGCCATCTGCCCGCGCCCGCACGCGATCCCGGCCGCCTGCTCACCCGCGCCACCGACAGGTGGGGCCCACCTGTCAGGTCGTCCCCGACCCGGACTCGTCTTCCCCGTCTCCGAGCCGGACTCTCGCCGCCGCCGCCGTCCCCGTCGCGGACACCTCGGGGTCCGTGTATAAAAGCCGGCCGCCCCCTCGGCTTCCGCATCCCGAGCCGCCGCTCTCGCCGCCGCCCTTCGTTGGAGCCCGCCGCCAGCGCCGTCGCCCTCGTCGTCTTTTGCGCCGGCCGTCGTCGCCAGGAGCTTCGCCGCCGCCCGTCTGCCGTTCGCCACCGCCGGTGAGCCCCGCCGCCGTCGTCGTCCCCGCCACCTCGGTCGCCGCCGGCCAGTCGCCGCCGTCACCCCGTCGCCGGCCAGCCGCCGCCGCAGACCCCGCCGCCCGCGCCGCGCCGCCTCGCGCCCCGTGCACGCGCACGTCAGCGCTGACGCCCGCGCCCCGCGTCCCTTCGCCTTCCCGTGCGCCCGGTCCATGTGAGCCGTGCCGCTGCCATGTGGGTCCCGCCCGTCAGCCCGAGCCGTAGACCCGTGAGCCGATCTGGGCCGACGGCCCGGATGCGTCCACGCGGCCGCACCACAGCCGTCCGATCGCCCCGCCGCCGTGCTCCCGAGCTGCCACGCAAGCCGGGCCACGTCAGCCCTAACGCTTGCGTGTCTGCCCCGTCAGCGCCGTGTCAGCGCCCGCCGCCCGCGTCAGCAGCCGCCGCCCCGCACTGTTTCGTGCGCCGGGTTCACCGTAGACTCAGCCTCCCGTGCGCCCGGTCCACAGCACAGTGCACTTTTCCAATTTCCCCGATTTTCAGAAAATCCAATTTTCCAAGAGCCCGTTCTCCCTCGTCCTAGCTCCGATTGACCCCGTTCTTTTTTCTAAATTCATCTAAAATTGAGCTCTACCTTTTGGTTCAGGTTTGAAAGTTTTTGGAGTTCATTTGAATTTTATTTGAATTTATTTTCTCTTTTCGTCTCGTTTTCTCTCTCGTTAGATCGCGTGTTCGAGGGAGCGGAAGTTGGATTTGAAGACCAAGAGCCCTCATCTGAGCAAGGCCAAGGCAAGTCGTATTCTTTGATCATGTTGAACCCAGATTTCAATCTATTATGTATTATTTTGTTTCAAATTATCATGCATGGCTATTTGTTAATAAACCTTGTATTGGTAGTTATACTCCTAATTGATTAAATCCCTCCATGATAATTTGACTACCATGAATCCATTGACACCTTAGGATTGGGAATTATTTAGTGATAAAATAATAACTGTCACATGGGGTTGTGTCTAATTGCTTAGCCATGCTTAATATTAGTATGTTGGGTCTGTCATTACATGTGGATAATTAATCCTGACTTAATGATTTACTTGAACGTGGTGGTTAGCCACAGTTATAAAATTTGTGTGTCATGACATGGGTAGTGTCATGGGCATTGGTTATACAAACTTGGCTTTCACTTGGGCGAATGATCGTGCAGTAAAGGGGGTGCTGGATGCACATTGGGATGTGGATGCTTCGCCTGGGTAACTGTTAAGGACTTAACTTTGTGCGCCATTGATCTGAGCTTAATCGTGCAAACCACATGTCTAGTATGGGATAGACCTGGCATAATAATTTGTGAAGTCTCCACTTTGGTTTTACTACTGATGTTGTGTGGCGCAAGAGGGGGCAATTATCGACTAGGGGGTTACCCTACTCGACGGCGAATCCTTAGCGAGTGGGATCGGGTGGAGATGGATCATTGTAAAAGCCTTGTTGTGATTTCCTTAAGCTGAGGCTAATCACATCGTGTGGGTACAGTTGTGCAACCTCTGCAGAGTGTAAAACTATTCGAATAGCCGTGTCCTCGGTCATGGACAATGCTCGGTGATTTCACACGAGGGGTAGAGTCTTTATGAAATTTTGGGTTGGTTGGAGATGGGAAGTGAATGGTTAGTTCACTTGTGGTTATACTCAATTCCATTGATTTAATTACTTAGTGTCTGTTGTTAAATTTGCTTTTCAATCTATTTATCATATTTACTCTAAATTGTCGCTTTGTGCAAAACTAACCTTTCAGCCATCCATTGTTAAGCCTTGCATACTATATTGCATTCTCTTGTTATAAACGACTTGCTGAGTACCAAAGTACTCACGGCTTTATGCCCATGTTGCTCAGTTGAGGAGGAGGGACCAGATCAGCAGGAGCTGCTAGAAGGAGGCTATTACGAGGACTTCACGGATTAGGACTTCGCTCCCCAGTCGATTGCCTGTGGCATGTCGAGTGGCTACTACGCTTAATTTTGGATTTCCGCTGCTAGTTTCTTTCAAGCCCTTCAGGCTAATAATTGTAAGCTTGGCCATAAGGTCGTACTCTGTTGGTTATTAATATAATTTGGATTTCCTTTAGAATATCGTGATGTGGATGATATTTGTCTTTGTTTGCGCTGTGTGCACTAGCGTGATCCTGGACTAGTGCAGAATACACAGTAGAGTCCGGATTTGTATATTCGGGTCTCGACACTAGTTCAGTTATTGAGTCCTAGTCCTAGTCGTAGTATGGTTAATTATCAGTTGAAAATGTCCTCTACATGAACTTTTGCATGCCATGTAACTTTTAGTGCTTTCATCCTCCTTAATGTGTGATGACATGTGATATCTGAGAAACTTCAATATAGGTAATGGTATCCGAGATATTTTGTGATGACCCGTATCATTATCATTAGAGCATGACACTGGTCTACGGATTATTATTCCATAAGAATATTGTCTTATCAAATAATAAGCAATACCAGAGTTTGCGTAGCAGAACAATAATTAGAGACATGACAGTATTACAATAACTAGCCATGCAGAGCTAAAGTCTTTAATAGACTATTCACTCACTAACATCATACATCGAACACTGATACAAAAGTTCCGCCCTATGCCCTAATTATACAATTATTGGATAACAGATGAAGATGCAGATTATTTATACTCTGATTCTCTAAGACGGGGCACTACAGGACGCCTACTCATCCCAACTGTCGAATAGGGCGTCCATCTTCCCTTGATCCTCAATATGATCACCCTCGTGTCACACGTCATCCTCTGGGCCTGTAAACTCTATGCCTAACCCAAGGTAATCCCTGGCTAGAATGTGTTGTGCCGAGTTAGAGTACAGAATGTGTTCCCTAGTTCTGTTATTATATCTCCACTTGATTATAAATAGTCATTGGTTGGGGATAGTCTACCCCTCACCCGACACTCCACGGTGCTAAATATAGGAGCTAGGCTCACCACTTTTGAGCTCTATATCAGTTCTGGGTTCGCCTGTTTGGATCCAGCACTTCTAGGTCTACACCAGTTCTAGTACCTTCCAAACCACCTATTTATACTACATATATACCCTCATGGAGAATATAACAACGTTGTTGGGTAACATTTCCCATTTGTCAAAACGAGGCAATGGTTGATACTAAAAATCACTACAAGAGATATGACCTTCTACGACAATTTTCTCATGACGATAGCTAAATTTGTCGCTAAGTCATTCTGTTTTATGACGTTTTTTAGTGGGAGTACCACTTTATGACGAAAATTATATGTCCGTCACTAAGATCTAGTAGCAGTCGTCGTAAACGAAAGGATTTCCATATTATGACGAACTGCAATTTGTCACGACATGCCAACAAACAATCGTCACAATTTATTATTTAAATTTTAACATGATAAGCTCAACTCCACATATCATATTTTGGAATACAAATTTTTTGAATTGTCCAAACTACATCGGATGGTATATCGACAAGTTATAAAACTTTCCAGTTGAAACTTTTTTCATTTGAGTTTGTTTAGGGCCTCAAAGAATCATTACAATATTTAGCAAAGTCAATACTAAAAAAATATCATCTAATCAATCACAGATGACTTTGGGGTGGAGTGGTTAGGGGAGCTATACGCGAGGCCAAAGGTTGGAGGTTCAAATCCCATAAATCACACGCGCGCATTTTTCGTCCTCAATTTTTTCCGTTCTCAAAAACCAGCCCATTAGGCCCACCAGTCAGGCCCGTCTAGCCAAAACCCTAGCTAAAAACCATCCCCAAAATTTTTAGCCGCCACTGTCTTTTTCTCTCCCGCCGCCGCCGCACTCGCTCTTTCTTCTCCCGCCGACGCCGCGCGCTCGCTCTTTTTTCTCCCGCCGACGCCGCGCGCTCGCTCTTTCTCCCGATTCCAAATTTTTCAGCCGTGTCGCGCGCTCGCGATAACAAAATCGCCGTGTCGCGCGCTCTCACCGACCAATCCTCCAAATCGTGCGTGCCCTCCAAATCACGCCGCCTCCCTCCCATCCGCTGTCTACCCCAAACCTCACGCCACCCCCCGCCGCACTCACCTCTCTCCCCGACGACCCTCACTCTCTGGTGACGCTCCCTCCCCCGGCGACGAGCAAGCTGCACCCTCCCTCCCCGACGACCCTTCCTCCCGGGCGAGCCTCCTTGCCCGGCGACCCTCCATGCACATCATGCCTCCTGGAGGTCGGAAAAGGGGAGGAAGCAACCGGCAACCAACAGGTAAGGGTGCCGTGGATTTGCTAGCTAGCTGTTGGTTGCTCTAATTCCTTCCCCCTCCGCGTGCCTCTGATTATTAGTTAGGGTTTGCTAGATTGCGAGGTTGAGCTGCATGCCCACAGGGGAACAATCTCGGCTATTTATTTAATCTGTATGGCTAGAAATGAGTGCTACAATATTCGATTAGGGGTTGAGATGCACTAGCACTAGCTGTATTAAATAAGTATGATGGGGAGGCAGGAACTTTTTGTTTCTGATGTTTAGATAATGGATCACCTTTAAAATTGGTACCTACATCACACTAGTATGTAGTTTCAGCTTAGCAGTGTGAAGATCACACTAGTATGTAGTTTCAGCCTAGCAGTGTGAAGATCACACTAGTATGTAGTTTGAAAGAAACTTGCTATCTTCACTGTTAGATTGGATGTTCCCATTATCAACTTTTCAAACATGTCAAAATTATTCATGCAGCAGGGTCTGTCTGCTTGTCTCCTTAACTGATTATGTAGCCTAGAACTTCTTGACATTGTCATTTTCTAAATTCTGGATAAGCATTGAATGGAATTTTTCATTTTCTAAATTCTGGATAAGCATTGAATGGAATTTTTCAATGGAAATACTCGATATAAAAGGCGTCCACATTATGGTTGAATAGTTTATGGTATTCTAGGTGCCGAGCATAGGATAAATATGAAACAATAGTCACTTGTGCACCTGTTGGTTTTGAACTTTTCATATTATAAGGAATTGAGCTTATTTTTATAGTGCTCTTCTTGTAGCTTTCCAAGTGCATTCCATTATCACCTTGTCACAGCAGAAGTTGCAGCAAATTTATGTGGTTCAATTTGTACAGAAGTACAAATATGTACTAGCCTTTGAATAGATGAAAGATTAGGTAGCTAGCTTAAGCAAATTCTCCTTTCCATGTCATATATAGTGGGTCCGGCAAAATTGTTTGTGTGGGTTAACATTTGCTAAGTTAATTAAACATGCAGCACTTGATGTAGGCTCTTTTTTACAGAGGCATATAATTTCATTATATTCCAACTTTCTAACTATTCTCAAATGATTTTACAGAGGTGCCTACTACTGAATATGAGCGTTTAAGGGCTGAAGAAATAATGAGAAACAATCGAGAGCTACAAAGGCTTGGTATCAACACATTAGTGTCCATAGTTAACAATGCATCAGTGAAGAGAAAGGGTGAAGACCGTGAAGTTTCTGGGTCGTTGTATACCGGTGAGGAGAGTGAAGACTATGAAGAAGTGGAGGTTAGCAAGGTAGCTAGTCTTCTAAGCATATGTTTGTTTGTCCTTTATTGTTTCTCATTATGTGTCAGTATGCTGTTTACCAAATTTGGCACCAATTTTGCTTGTTTTCTACCTATTGAGGCTTCACAGGTTGCTAAGGTTGCACATACAAAGAATCCAACCAGTTCTGGGAACATCTCTGTTAGAGGAGCACAAGCATCAAAGAGAGTGGTGGCACAAGCACCTCAGGAACAACATGTGCCTGCAAGAATGACTAGGCAAAAAACAAGGGATCTAGCCCCAGCTTTGAGCCCAGATCCACAGGAAGTGCTCAACTTAGGCCTGTCTAATGCCACACCCACACATGATCCCTCCCAGCAACAAGACTTGGTTGGCATTACAGATGAAGGCAAGTGATTGTATCTACCTTGTGCAAACCTTTCACTTTTTTCATTATTTGCAATTTATTCTGATGTAATGATTAGTTTTTAGTAATATCCTTTGTCCACATGTGACTGTATCTACTAGTACAATGTTGAATGCTAATATTAGTATGTCATTGTCATAAATTTAGTGCCTTCTAAATTCACTTGTACTTCTAACTAGGTTTTCTTTACTTTCATCTATTCCTATCCACAACCTTTGAATTGTGCATGAATGGACTGGTTCAAAAATTGCAGTCTGAATCTAGTTTCTTTAGTTCTTGATGACATGCTGTATTTTTGTTACATGTAAATCTATGAACCGATGCTGCCATTGTATTGTCATTTGTGCTTCACACCTGTGTAAATGTATGAAACTGTGCTGTATTTTTGTGTTCAATTAGTACAATAGCAAGAAATATTCTTTTTTGATAGCTTACATACGTGAGTTGCATGTGTACTGCAAATAGCAACTACGAGATTAACACTAACATTATATTGTTGTTAGGTGCACTTGCTGCAAGAAAAGATCCGGATAGGATACGGGGAAGAAGCGTTGGCAGAGAACTAGAAAGGCTAAGTAGAGGGTTATGCATGAAGATGCCAATCCATGTTTCTGAAGGGAACAGACGGCCAGAGGCACCTATCCAAGCTGCCAAGCTTGCATCAGAGGGTGGGATCGCACTTAGGCAGCACATGCCAATCCTTACACACTGGAAGGAGTACAAGAACAATAAGTCACATCTTGAAAACTACATTGGCAAAATTGGTGTAAGTTAAATTCAATTCTGCTTGTTTCATCAAAGTTCATTCAATCCTTTGCATTCGCAAATTCTAATTTTCATGCTCTTTACTAGGCCCAATTCACCATTGACACCGATAGTGACGCAATCCAATATGCATGTTCTGATTTGCTTAAGTGCGGACAACGTTAGATGAGGCACAAGCTGAAAACAAAAAGTACTTCAATGGGGTACCAGCAAGTCAAGTGAGGACTACATCGCCTGTGAATCATATGACTGACAATGAATGGCAGGCCTTAGTGCAAATGTGGTCAGACTCGAAGCACAAGGTGCGACAAACCTCCAAATTTCCTGAACTATGGTTATTCCATATGCTTTGAATTGTGCCATATGTAACTAATATGTGAGCACATTTGTATGCATCGATTTAGTACTGTTTTAGATACCTTCATTATCTAGACACTGAATACCTTTCCCAGTAATTAGCTGTTAAGTAAATAGCCCAGTAATTTGATCACTGAATACCTTTCCCTACTGCCCGACATCTACTCGTGCCCTTCTATATTATTCTGCATTTGTCATGTGTGCAGAAACACTTAAACAAATGTTTCATGTGCAGGACAAGTGCTTGAAAAACCAGCAAAATCGTGAGAAAGTACTGCTTCAGCACTGCACAGGATCTCAGTGTTACATTGCACAAGCCCATGTCTTGGTAAGAAACTAAACAACCAATGATCATGGCTAAACCAGTACAAGATGGAGAGCAACCAAAGTCAGCGAACCATGCTGTTTCTCAAGTTGTGAAATCGACTACGTTTCTTCAAGTTGCAGGAATTCAATCAAACTCCAATAATAGCTCTAAAGGTGGCACTTCCGCAAAGGTACAACTGCATCAAGTCCCTACCATGCATGCTCTCTAAAGTTACTTTCTGTACATATTTGTGCTTCATCAAGACATAGAGTATTGATATTATTTTTATTACCCAAATTATATGTTCAAGTGTTACGTATCCAACACCAATTTTAATAGGCTGAATCTTAGAAAAAAAGCTGCCTTGTGATGCATTTGCATTTGATATAAGGAATAAATGCCTAGCTGTTCAGTTTGAATATTTAGGAATAAATACCTAGTTGTTCAGTTTGAATCTACTAGTACCTAGCTGTCCTGCTCTTGCACATGAATTGTTGTCCCCTAGCTGGGCATATGCATTTGATTTAGGAATAAATACCTAGCTGTTCAGTTTGAATCTACTGGTACCTAGTTGTCCTGCACATGAAACAGTAAACTCAATTTGAATCTATTGGTACCTAGCTGTTCAGTTTGCACACAATACTAAAGAAATCAACATATATGGTCTTCATTCACAGGTGCAAGAGCTTCAGGCTGAGCTTGAGATTGAGAAACAATCAAAAGAAGACCTTCGGCATGAGTTCGAAGCCATGAAGAAAGAATCTGAAATGGCAATGGACACTTTAAAGAAAGAATCAGAAATGGCATTGGCAAAACAGGCTGAGGAGATCGAAAATTTAAAAAAGGCATCACAAGAAACGATGTCCTTCCTTCGTCAAATGCTAGGTCCTAGAGATGGTTGAACTTGGTTTGGTGGCCGGTTGTTTACACCTAGGTACTAGTAGCTCTAACTTTTGGACTGTGCTGCTGATTGCATTGTTTTGCAACCTTTGAGCTGTGCTAGAAGTATTGTGCGGCCTATGAACTTTGAACTTGTGGCTGCTATAATTTTGGTCAGTGCATATGGTCTGTGAGATGTATTGTGGCCTGTGAACAAAACTTGTATTCTGGCCTGCTATTGTTGTCAGTGGATATGGCCATTGAAACATGTATTGTGGCTTGCTGTTGTAATTTTGGTTGGTGAGTTTGAACTTTAGTTAACTGCTGAATGATATGATCAATTTGTGGCCTATATTTTATTATGTATTTGCTTGTGTTGATCTGTGTATTGATTATGGATTTAGCCCATAGATAATTGTGTCGTATATTATATCACTACATTTGGGCCTTGAATTGAGCCTAAAAAGGCTCTTAAGAGGCCTTTTCATGAATTATGACAATAAAATTCGTCGCAATATCTTGCCACGTGGCATTATGGCACTTGATAGTTAGCGACGTTTCTTCCTGAAACAACGACAATATGGAGATGTCACAAATTTTGTGACAAAGCAGTATCGTCAAAAATTTAGCGACGAAAAAACTCGTGTTCGTCACCAAAGGTGTTTAGACACGTCAGATAGGCGACAAATGCGAATTCGTCACGCAACCGTCACAAAATCCATAACTTGACGTAAATTTACTCTTCAACGACAAAAGTTGATTGTCGCAGAAGCTCAGGTGTGTTGTAGTGAATATAGCTCCATACCTGAGTGAAAGTTGCTTAGTCCTTATATTATAACCATATGTAGAGGGTTCTAAACTTGCCCATTATCTGCCTGACAAAGGTACCCTCCACCCTCCAATTATACCTAACTTACAGTTCAACTCCTATTATACATAACTTACAGTCCAACTGCTCATTCAGTTGGATATGTACTCCTATAAACCTTTTTCTTTTCTCCTCTAACCACCATTTCTTTGAAAAGTCATTTTAATGTAGCAGCTAATAACGTATAATGTAAAAGTAATTTTTCTTAAGTAACATAAACTACTCAAAGTAATCAAAGGCGAGCTTGCCTTGGTTCATGCAGTACGCCTTAGTCTTAATTGCAACTTGTAAAGTTCCCTCTCCTGCCTTGGCTCACCCTCTGCATTACAGAGTGTATTTTATGACTTAAGAAATTTGATTCAATTGAACAATTGTGTCATATTATAGTGTTGAGTTCTTAGTTTAGGCTTATATTTGTATATTAAGATACATTTGATGGGATTTATTCTCCTTGGTTTTAGTTTGACATCAAACATTCCCAAACCACTCTAGCCAAACACTCCGCACATGCATGACTAACCCGCACTACTACAGAAAGCCTCATAGTAGACGCCTCATCACAGACGGTTTTGTGAAACCATCTCTGATGAACACTATTACAGACGGTTGTAATTAGGAGGCCGTCTGTGGTATTTGTGGCGGAAAAATGGATTATCACAGGCGGTTATTACCGAAGTATCACAGACGGTCTGTATTAAAAACCGTCTGTGATAATCCCAGATTATCACAGACGGTTTTTAATAAAAAACCGTATGTGATAAGCTAGTTATCACAGACAGTTTTTAACTAAAACCCGTCTGTGATAATTCACAGACGGTTTTTAGTTAAAAACCATCTGTGATAATGGCTAAGGCATTTATTGCGTTGCTCAGACCGCATCTGTCTTCATTTCGATCCAGATCTAGCCACTGCTGCGCACTTTTTCACTCGGGAGGAAGCTAGGCGATTTCAGGCCAGTTAATTTGGTGGGAAGAGGCAGAGATTGAGCTTTGAATATTCAGTCTTTCCTGGTTGCTCTAGATATGGTTAGTAATGTAAGTTATTTTTTCTTTAATTGCATTACAATTTAGGTCTAAGTAATCCATTAGTGGTTATTGAAGATGGTTAATTTGCAAAATTGTTGGTTATATAATAGCTGTTGTGTTTGTAATATGAATTGAGCTAGCAAATTAAGTCTCAATATAATAAATGCGGCCGGTATATATGTAGTTATAATTAGTTAATCTAGATTTTAATACTAAGTTGTTATATATGTACGTAACGTAGGACCGAAGCTGGATGTATGCCGCGAGCCGTGTGAGTGAAGAGTACATTAATAGCGTTTCTGCTTTTATAAGAGCCGCCGAGGAGGATATGTTGAATAAGGGGGTGGAATATATGTGCTGTCCATGCACTGACTGCGAGAATTTGAAGATGTTTAAGAACCGAGGGCAAATTGTAGCGCACTTGATTCGGAGGGGTTTCAAAAAGGATTATACGTGTTGGACCAGTCATGGCGAAGTGAATGATCATATGCCGCCAGATGACATCGTCGGTGAAGTGAATGATATGCCCCCGGATGACATCGCCGGCGAAGTGAATGGTATGCCCCCGGATGACATCGCCGGTGAAGTGAATGACATGCCGCCGGTTGATGTCGATTGTGGCTCGGATTCGGATAGGTTGCACGATGATAATCTGGATCAAATGCTTCGCGATGTAGAAGAGAACTATGATGAGAGAGAGTATGTTAAATTCCGTGGCTTGATGGAGGACTCAGAGAAACCTTTGTACACGAGCTGCAAGTACACGAGGTTGTCGGCCGTGCTTGAACTGTTGAAATTGAAGGCAAGCAACGGTTGGTCCGACAAGAGTTTCACGGCGCTGCTAGGTCTTTTAGCGGACATGCTTCCGGAGGGAAATGAGTTGCCTAAAACCACGTATAAAGCCAAGAAGGTTCTTTGTCCGTTGGGAATGGAAGTAGAAAGAATACATGCATGCCCGAACGACTGTATCCTCTACCGTAAAGAGTATGCAAACATGCATGTATGTCCGGTGTGCAACGCATCCCGATACAAACGTAACAATCAATCAGAAGATGGCGAGGGAACAAAGGCGAAGAAAGGACCTCCTGCTAAGGTGGCATGGTCTACATGCGTCACCGCCGGTTCCTTCGGAGGGCTCACCCATACCGCAAGATGAAGCAACAATTTGACGGAGAGAAGGAAGACGGTTCAGCTCCAAGGCATTTAAGGGGACACGAGGTTTATGATATGGTTAAGGATTTAGATGTTGTCCTCGGAAAGGGACGTAAATTGAGGGCTCATGAGAAGAACACCTGGAAGAAGAGATCAATATTTTGGGACTTACCTTATTGGGAGTACCTAGATGTTCGGCACTGCATCGATGTCATGCACGTAGAAAAGAATGTGTGCGACAGCTTGATTGGTCTCTTACTGAACATCCGTGATAAAACAAATGACGGCGTCAACGCACGGCTTGACTTGGCTGACATGGACATCAGGCCTGAGTTAGCACCGACAAGCACTGATAATGGACGAACGTACCTTCCCCCTGCGTGTTACACTCTGTCCAAGGCTGAGAAAACAGAACTGTGCCAGTGCTTGCATGGTGTCCAAGTTCCGTCTGGTTACTCCGGCAACGTGAAGAAACTTGTTTCGATGCAAGATTTGAAGTTAAATGGCATGAAGTCTCATGATTGTCATGTGCTGATGACACAGATGCTCCCTATTGCAATTAGAAATATTTTGCCGATCAAAGTCCGAGAGACAATCATGAGGCTATGTTATTTCTTTAACACAATTGCTCAGAAGGTCATCGATCCCGAAGGACTAGATGCTCTGCAGGACGAGGTGGTGATGACTCTATGTCACCTTGAAATGTATTTCCCTCCTTCGTTTTTCGATATCATGGTCCATCTCATTGTTCACGTTGTGTGGGAGATAAAAATGTGCGGGCCCGTATTCCTACGTAGCATGTACCCATTTGAGAGGTTCATGGGAATTCTCAAGTCCTACATACGGAATCGTTCTCGGCCGAAGGGCAGCATCGTCGAAGGTTATGCAAGCGAAGAGGTCATTGAGTTTTGTGTCGATTATATGGCTCAGATTCAACCGATAGGTGTCCCTCAATCTCGTCATGAGGGGAGGCTGAAGGGTCTCGGAACTATCGGAAGGAAAGCAATCACTCCAGATATGGACACGTATACTCAAGCCCATTTCACGGTGTTGCAACACATGACTGAAGTGGCGCCTTATGTGGAGCAGCACAAGGATGTGCTTCGACAACAGAATCCAGAGCGGCCGGATGTTTGGATCATGAGGCAACACAACCGTTGGTTCAACCAATGGTTGAAGGAGCAAATCGCTAGGAGCTCGCCGAGTGAGACGCTGACATGGTTGGCAAAAGGGCCGATATTTACAGTTGTGACATGGCAAGGATATGACATAAATGGGTACACATTCTATACGCAGTCTCAGGATGTCAAGAGCACTAACCAGAACAGCGGTGTCCGCATAGATGCATTCAGTACCGATGGGTCGAGAAACTCGTACTATGGCTTCATAGAAGAGATTTGGGAGCTCGACTATGTGGTTTTCAAAATCCCCTTATTTCGCTGCCGTTGGGTGCATCTCCCACAGGTGAAGGTTGACAAGTACGGTGTCACGACCGTGGACCTCCAACATGTCGGGTACAAAGACGAACCATTCGTACTCGCCAATCAAGTTGTTCAAGTTTTCTATGTAACCGACCCGGCAAATAAGAAACGTCATGTAGTTCTTCATGGAAAAAGGAGAATTGTTGGAGTGGAGAATGTAGTGGACGAGGAGGAATACAATCAATTTGACGAGTTACCTCCTTTTGGAAATGGCATAAGGGTCGACGATCAACAACGTGACGAAACTAGTTACGTACGCATTGATCATGATGAAGGGCTAATTTTTAAAGGAAAATAAGCAAGTACAATAAGAATGTATATGTGAAAATGTGTGATGTAGTCAATTTTGAGATGTATATGTGAAAATGTGTGATGTAGTCAATTTTGAGATGTATATGTGAAAATGTGTGATGTAGTCAATTTTGAGAAAATGTGTAAATGAATGCAGCTGGTAGGTAGTTGATCATGAATGCAGATGGTTGGCTGTTGATCATGAATGACTACAGTCGGGCATAGGCTTATCACAGACGGTTCTAAACTTGGAACCGTCTGCGATAAGCCTACTATCTCAGACGGTTCTAAACGTAGAACCGTCTGAGATAGTATGCTTATTACAGACGGTTCTAAACTTAGAACCGTCTGTGATAGTCTTATCACAAACGGTTCTAAGTTTAGAACCGTCTGTAATAATCTGCTATATATACCCGTGTCTAGGGTTTTCCGTGTATTCTGCAGTTACTCTAATATCTAAATCCCGATCTGCCTCCCCCGAGCCCTCGCCGCCGCCTCCCTCGAGCCCTCCCCGGCCGCCTCACTCGAGCCCGTCGTCACCGTCGCCTCCCCGAGCCCGTCGTCGCCTCCTCCTCTGTCGTCGGCGGCCGCCTCCCCGAGCCCGTCGTCGCCGCCGCCTCCCCGAGCCCGGGGCCTCCTCCTCCGTCGCCGCCGCCTCCTCCTGCGTCGCCGCCGCCTCCTCCTCCTCCGTCACCGCCGCCTCATCCTGCGTCGCCGCCGCCTCCTCCTCCGTCGCCGCCGCCTCCTCCTCCTCCTCCGTCGTCGCCGCCTCCTCCTCCGTCACCAAAACCCTAAGGTCATCAAATCCCTCCCCGAGCTTCATGCTTACTGTTAGGGTTTAGGGTTGATGCTTGATACTTCATACTGAGTGTTAGGGTTTAGGGCTTACTGTTATATGCTTACCGTTATGTATATGGTTAGTTGCTTACTGTTATATGCTTACTGTTATGGTATATGCTTACTGTATATTCAAGTTTGTTATGCTTACTGTTATGGTTAGTTGCTTAGTTGCATTCATGTATATTCAAGTTTGTTAATCTTCCATATACTGAGATTGCCTGTGGGATTTACAGTTGCTCGATGATGATAAATTTATATACTGAGATTGGTTCATTCGGTCTTTGAGCTCTAATAGCTGTTATATACAATCTTTCATATACTGAGATTGCCTGTGGGATTTACAGTTATGGCATGTTATTAAATTGATCTGTTAGGATTTCATCTTGACAAGTTAAAAGTTAACTGCTGTCTGAGTATATGCATGCTGAATATATCTTGATCTTGAGATTGTAGAGTTTGTATCTAGAGCTCAAAAGACTGAATTCATTATTTGGCATAACCAATCAAGGAAGAGTATATGATTTAGTACCGGGACGGCCAAGATTAATCTTATGCAACCCTACAATTTGAGAGCACATATTCATGTTGAGACTGTTATTGATTCTATTATTTGGTTTATAGTATTAGCAACTAAAGTAGGTGCTAAGATAGGCACATCACCCCCTCTTTATGTCCATATTACCCCCTCCCTTCTCCCCCTCCCCTCTACTCCTCTCTTCCAATTCAATATGATTACATTCTCATCTTATCTTAATAGACCCACAAAATGAGCAACATGTCACCCGCGCATTCTTCAGCATCATCGCCGGAGGCGTCCGCTCCAACATCAACACGCCAAGGAAGAGGGTTATCAAAGAAGCCTCAGAGCCGACAGACCATCACAGCGGTAAACGCAGCTGGGGTCCCTATCCTTCCTAAGCAAGCGGTAAACGCATTCCGAACCATGGTCGGAATAGTTGCACGAGAACGAATTGAGATCACATACAATTCGTGGAAGAACGTGCCTGACACTCGGAAACGTGAGCTGTGGACCGAAATTTTGGCATCGTTCGAGTTCCCAGAAGAACACTTACACGCTGTGGAACGACAAACCTACCAAGCGGCGTGCAAAGCATGGAAGAACTTCAAGAGCACGCTTGTCAAGAAATACGTGGAGACGGACGAAACGCCTTTGACTAAATACCCATTCCTGGAACCACAATGGGAAGAGTTCAAGGCGATGAAAACGACTGAAGATTTCAAAAGTACAAGTGTGGCGCACAAGGCCCTCCAGGCAAAGAACACGCACCCCCACAGACTTGGCACAGCTGGGTATGCGGGTAAAATCCCACAATGGAGGTTGGAGGATGAGCTGGCAGCTGCAGAGGACATCGCCCCGCCGTTTTCCAATATCCCGGATGACCACGCTCGAAATTGGCTTAGAGCAAGGTCATCTACAATGACATCGGGGGACGTCTCCTTTCGAAACCCTGCAGACCAGCAAGTGTCCCAGCGCCTGGTAATATATCGATCGAACTACGTAGCTTGTAATTACTCCACAACTTCGTACGAATTGAAATGACATGTCGTGCTCTTGCAGGAAGAGCTGAGTTTTCAATCTACCGAGGGATCATTCCAGGGAACAAGGGAGAATGATATGCTCTCCGTGGCCCTGGGAAACAAGGAGCACCCGGGCCGTACGAGAGGCCTTGGGCTTTACGTTCCATGGAAACATGGTTTCCAAGATGACTCCGACATGTATCGGCGCAGGAAGAGAAACAAAGGCGAGCGTGACGCACAGCTACGAGAAGAGATCAAGGCATCTCTTAAAGAGGAGCTACTGGGTTCGATGGCTGATATAATCAGAGATGAGGTGCGGAAACAGACAGAAAGTCAGCAGGCCGCCACCGCCGCTGCTACGCTAGCTAGCCCAAACAACCGTCCGAGTAGCTGCGCGTCCAATCCGACGCAAATCCAGTCCAAATTTCCTGTGGACGACATCCAGGTAATAATTATTACCTCTCGAATGCTTGCTCCATTGGTAGGCCTATTCGAGTAGCTAATTTTGTATCGTTATGTAGGAGCCTACGAATTGCAAGCTCCAAGTGAGATATGGCTCCGTTCCCTTGTACGCTGCTTGGGGCCAGGCATATTCGTCTGGTATCGGGGCCATGGTGCACGGTCAAGCTTTAGCGCCAGGCTTCGCAAAAGTTAATGTGGATGGTGTGCATGTCAATTTTGAGGTGGTCCCGCTACCGAAGCCCCCCAACGACGAGATCATGACTCTAGGACAGGCCATCGGAACATTCATCCAGTGGCCCAAAAGCGACATCTCCCTGGAGTCTTCTTCACCGGTGGCAGGACCAGAGCAACATGCACTGGTTCCATCTCCATTACAACACCAGTCGGTTCCACCAACGGATACTGCACCGGTGCTATCTCCACTGGTCATACTCTCGCCAGAGCAACTTGCACTGGTGCCATCTCCATTACAAGACCAGTCGGTTCCACCACCGGATACTGCACCGGTGCTATCTCCACGGGTCCTATTCTCGCCAGAGCAACTTGCACCGCTGCTGCCGACTGCCGTTAAGTCGGCCTATAGCCGAAGCAGCAAGGCCAGCAAGGGCAAAGCAAAGAACACCAATGATGATATTGCGTACCTACCTTTGGCCCGCAAATTCGTGCTTGGTCAGCCGTTGCTCGATGAAAAATACCTCCGAAAGCTACCATATAGTTGCACGCAATTGCACATGTGGTATATTCAGCAGTCCAATAAGCTAGAGGCAGAACGGACTTCAAGTATCAGTGTCAAATTCACCGAAGAAGATTTACACCACAGTTTGCAAGAGTGTATGTTCGTGGTCGCCTTTGAGGATTTATTCGATCTGTTCACGTTCAACGCTCTTGACGTCTCAATCATTCGATGCTGGACGCTGTAAGTGTGTACAATCACAGTCTCCGTTAATGTCATACCGATAAATGTCATATCTAATTTTTTGCATTCGTGTGTATATATATAGACACATGCTGATTAAAGCTAGATCATCCAACTTATCAGTTGGTTTCTTGGACCCACAATTGGTCGCCAAGGAAATCATCGACCAGGATACACCCCTACATTGAAAAGGGAGGTGACTCGAAGCGCGGAGCCAAATGCCTGCTGACACATGTTCGAGATTTTAAGGTATTCGCTATTTCACATTAATTAATCCTATGCAACAGTTGGTACTAATGCCTCTTGAACTAACACATTCCATTTTTTGCAGTGTCACCAGCAGGAGCCGGGCAACACATGTGGATACTACGTTTGCCAACATATGGAACTACTCCTCGATTCCTCGAGGCTCACCAATCGCAAGGTTTGTCACTCTTCCCATAATTACTTCATACTTAACACGTTACATATATACGCACATTGATATTCCTATCGACAGGCTGCGTCCATCCCGTCAACTGCATTGAAACAGCCTGTTCTTGGAGGGATTCGAGGAGAGTTGGCGTACTTTTTGCTGACTCAAGTCATAACGCTAGGAGGACGGTTCCACTGCGCACTATGATTTCTTATTGATCTTATCACTAAGTGCAAATGCAGTGCACATCTTTTGTAAATGAGATGTGTTAATGGACATTTCATTTCAATTCAATTAATCGATTTGCGAAATGGATGCATGCTTTATGTTTGTGAAATGAAGTGCGATGTCAATGGGATGTTTTATGTCTGTGAAATGTATCTGAAAGGAAATGAGATGTGTGAATTGTATGTTTTTTGTCTGTGATTATCTGCTTATTTCAGAGGGCATGGCTAGCATTTCCTGAGGCTAGCTATAAACAGAAATAGATTCTGCTGGGGGGGAGGAGTATCACAGACGGTTTTTCATTAAAAACAGTCTGTGATTATGCGATATCACAGACGGTTTTTTATTAAAAACCGTCTGTGATTATCCGATATCACAGACGGTTTTTTTTAAAAACCGTCTGTGATATCGGATAATCACAGACGGTTTTTAATAAAAAACCATCTGTGATATCGCATAATCACAGACGGTTCGAAAACCGTCTGTGATAACTTGGATTATCACTGACCCATAATTTCAAACGGTTCAGAAAATCGTCTGTGATGACGATTTCGAACCGTCTGTGATGACCTTTTCTGTAGTAGTGCCGGCTAACACATGGCCGGTCCATACACACACACACACACACACACCAGCGTACGGCCTGTAAACTCTATGCCTAACCCAAGGTGATCCCCAGCCAGAATGTGTGGTGCCATCTTTTCTTTGGTTTATAAAATCCTAAAAAAGAAAAGATGACGTTGAAGGCATATTTTGGCTAGAGTATGCTTTCGTGCTGAGAAAGCGAATTTCCTGTGAACTAAAAGTGGCTTTTTGCATTTTATACATTTTTTTGAATGTTCTTACATGTGGACCATGCATATCTCTCAAGTTTTATATCACATTTTATTTGTTAAATCACCAAGTGGGTCCCATACATCAATGACACATATTTTAAATCTCAGTTTAATTAAAAATACTTAACAAATTTCTGCTAGACCCACCTATCATTGATTGATTACATTTAAACCTATCATTAGCGCTAACTAATTTCTCTTACATGTGGGGTCTACTCACCAGCGAGAGAGAAAGAAAGTGAGTGAGGCAGTGAGCCATGGCGGCTCTGGAGAGCTCGCCGACGGCGAGGGAGGAGACGGTGTGGTCCAAGGATGGGCAAAATGGAACAAAGGGACTACGGCGAAATCTTAGGAGGTGGAAGCAATGCTCGAGGAGCTCCAGTGCGGCGGTGCAACGGTGAGGAGTAGCAGTGGCGCTCGATGCTGTGATGGAGTTGGCACAAGGAGGAGAGGGAGAGGCAAATGAGTGCACGGATAGTTTGGGAATGTCATTGCGATGCTGACGGTGGTGGCACAGAGACCTATGGTCACCGAAGCAAGTGACACGATGGTGTTAGGTGACAGAGCAAGGGTTGGCCACGGCAACAACTAGGAAGGCTACGACCATAGGCTAAGATAACCAGCACACGAGCACCAAGGGGTCTTAGTGGTTCTCACTGAGGGGTCATCAGGGGCTAAGGTGATCAGATACGGCTCATCAGTGGTGAGCAGCGATGGTAGAGAGGAGGCTCTCAGTGTCGGCATTCCTCAATGACGAAGAGGAAACAAAGGAGCGTGCATTAGCTACCTAGGAACATTTATGTCCAACCACTATTTTAGATGGAGGTGTTTCAAGCATAATATCACTATAAAGAATGTAGCTATTGAAGTTGAGGGTACAACTTTTTGCTTAAAAATGAAACCCATTTCCCTAAAAAAGATCAAGCACTATGAAAGATAAAGTGCTGCAATAAGTAACATAACATAACAGTTTGATCTAGTTTAGTATCAAGGTAGTTTCATTTTGAAAAGCAGATTTTTCCATTCAAAATCTCATCATCATCTTTGTTAAAGTATGGAATTCTCAACCAAAGCTACAGAACTCATGACACTATTAGTAAGTAGAATGACCAACTTTTACATGAATTTTCAAGTAGATGAGATCGGTCGAGTGGTCTCATTGGAGATAGGATTGAATGTGTTTATGGATTGAACAAGATTCAAGCTAGAGAAATGGTAGAATTTGCCACTAGTGTGAAAGGAATAGCCTTGAATCTTGAGAATAAGAATGTAGGTATTATTGTCTTTGGTAGTGATGCTGCTATTAAATAAGGAGATCTTGTCAAGCGCATTGGATGTATTATGGATGTTCCTGTGGGAAAGCCCATGTTAGGCCGTGTGGTCGATGCCTTGGGGGTACCTATTGATGGAAAAGGGGCTCTAAGCGATCACGAACGAAGACATGTTGAAGTGAAAGCCCCAGCACTACTACAGAAAAGGTCATCACAGACGGTTCGAAAACGTCATCACAGACGGTTTTGTGAACCGTCTGTATTTATGGGTCAGTGATAATCGAAGGTCATCACAGACGGTTTTCAAACCATCTGTGATTATCAGCTATCACAGACGGTTTTTACTCAAAAACCATCTGTGATAGCTGATAATCACAGACGGTTTTTACTAAAAAAACCGTCTGTGATACTGATTATCACAGACGGTTTATTATTCAAAACCGTCTGTGATAATCAGTATCACAGACGGTTTTTTAGTAAAAACCGTCTGTGATTATCAGCTATCACAGACGGTTTTTGAGTAAAAACCGTCTGTGATATTCCCTTCAACCCCTACATATATTTCTGTTATTGGCTAGCCTCAGGAAATGCTAGCCATGCCCTCTGAAACAAGCAGATAATCACAGACAAAAACATACAATTCACACATCTCATTTCCTTTCAGATACATTTCACAGACATAAAACATCCAATTGACATCGCACTTCATTTCACAAACATAAAGCATGCATCCATTTCGCAAATCGATTAATTGAATTGAAATGAAATATCCATTAACAAATGCACAGTTACAAAAGATCTACACTGCATTTGCACTTAGTGATAAGACCAATAAGAAATCATGGTGCGCAGTGGAACCGTCCTCCTGGCTTTATGACTTGAGTGATCAAAAAGTACGCCAACTCTCCTCGAATCCCTCCAAGATCAGACTGTTTCAATGCAGTTGACGGGATGGACGCAGCCTGTCGATAGGAATATCAATGTGCATATATATGTAACGTGATAAGTATGAAGTAATTATGGGAAGAGTGACAAACCTTGGGATTGGTGAGCCTCGAGGAATCGAGGAGTAGTTCCATATGTTGGCAAACGTAGTATCCACATGTGTTGCCCGGCTGCTGCTGGTGGCACTGCAAAAAATGGAATGTGTTAGTTCAAGAGGCATTAGTACCAACTGTTGCATAGGATTAATTAATGTGAAATAGCGAATACCTTAAAATCTTGAACATGTGTCAGCAGGCCTTTGGCCCCGCGCTTCGAGTCACCTCCCATGTCAATGTACATCGCGAACGCCCTACGTAATTCGAAAAAGTTAACCTTAATCATTCGGAAGGAAAGAAAGAGTACAATGTAGATATGTATGGGGAATATGTGCTTACCTATCGATTACTTGGCTGACAACTGTGAAGTCCATTTTATTCTTACTTAGGGAATCAAGGTAATATACCTTGTTCTATTTTGGTACAATTACTATTAAAATCCAATGAAAGTTCTGATGGAAGGGCATAAGTACATATTCCTTATTGCGCCAACCCAGCAGTCCTGATGCAATGTACCTCTCGACGAGGGGTGTATTCTGGTCGATGGTATCCTTGGCGACCAATTGTGGGTCCAAGAAACCAGCTGATGAGTTGGATGATCTAGCTTTAATCAGCATGTGTCTATATATATACACATGAAAGCAAAAAATTAGATATGGCATTTATCGGTATGACATTAACGGAGACTATGATTGTACACACTTACAGCGTCCAGCATCGAATGATTGAGACGTCAAGAGCGTTGAGCGTGAACAGATCAAATAAATCCTCAAAGGCGACCACGAACATACACTCTTGAAGACTGTGGTGTAAATCTTCCGACGTGAATTTGACAGTGATACTTGAAGTCCGTTCTCCCTCTAGCTTATTGGACTGCTGCATATACCACGTGTGCAATTGCATGCAACTATATGGTAGCTTTTGGAGGTCTTTTTGCTCGAGCAACGGCTCGCCAAGCACGAATTTGCGGGCCAAAGGTGCATACGGAATATCATCATTGGTCTTCTTTGCTTTGCCCTTGCTGGCCTTGCTGCCTCGGCTATAGCTCGACTTCACGGCAGTCAACTTTGAAGGTAGCACCTCGGCTATAGCCTCTGCTGGTGGCGGTGCAAGTTGCTTTGGCGAGAATAGGACCTGTGGAGATAGCACCGGTGTAGTATCCGGTGGTGGAACCGACTGGTCTTGTAATGGAGATGGCACCAGTGCATGTTGCTCTGGTCCTGCCACCGGTGAAGAAGCCTCCAGGGAGATGTCGCTTTTGGGCCACTGGATGAATGTTCCAATGGCCTGTCCTAGAGTCACGATCTCGTCATTGGGGGGCTTCGGTAGCGGGACCACCTCAAAATTGACATACACACCATCCACATTAACTTTTGCGAAGCCTGGCGCTAAAGCTTGACCGTGCACCATGGCCTCGATACCAGACGAATATGCCTGGCCCCAAGCAGCGTACAAGGGAATGGAGCCATATCTCACTTGGAGCCTGCACTTCGTAGGCTCCTACATAACGATACAAAATTAGCTACTCGAATAGGCCTATCAATGGAGCAAGCATTCGAGAGATAATAATTATTATCAGGATGTTGTCCACAGGAAATTTGGCCTGGGTTTGCGTCGGATTGGACGCGCAGCTACTCGGATGGTTGTGCGGGCTAGCTAGCACAGGAGCGGCAGTAGCGGCCTGCTGACTTTCTGTCTGTTTCCGCACCTCATCTCTGATTACATCAGCCATCTGAGCTAATAGCTCGTCTCTAAGAGATTCCTTGATCTCTTCTCGTAGCTGTGCGTCACGCTCGGCTTTGTTTCTCTTCCTACGCCGATACATCCCGGAGTCATCTTGGAAACCATGTTTCCAAGGAACGTAAAGCCCAAGGCCTCTCGTACGACCCGGGTGCTCCTTGTTTCCCAGGGCCACGGAGAGCATATCATTCTCCCTTGTTCCCTGGAATGATCCCAGGGTAGATTCAAAACTCAGCTCTTCCTGCAAGAGCACAAAATGTCATTTCAATTCGTAGGAAGTTGTGGAGTAATTACAAACTACGTAGTTCTATCGATATCTTACCAGGCGCTGGGACACTTGCTGGTCTGCAGGGTTTCGAAAGGAGACGTCCCTCGATGTCGTTGTAGATGACCTTGCTCTAATCCAATTTCGAGCGCGGTCATCCGGGATATTGGAAAACGGCGGGGCGATGTCCTGTGCAGCTGCCAGGTCATCCTCCTTCCTCCACTGCGGGATTTTACCCGCATACCCAGATGTGCCAAGTCTGTGGGGTGTGTGTTTTTTGCCTGGAGGGCCTTGTGCGCCACACTTGTACTTTTGAAATCTTCGGACGTCTTCATCGCCTTGAACTCTTCCCATTGTGGTTCCAGGAATGGGTATTTATGAACAGGTGTTTCGTCCGTCTCCACGTATTTCTTGACAAGCGTGCTCTTGAAGTTCTTCCATGCTTTGCACGCCGCTTGGTAGGTTTGTCGTTGCACAGCGTGTAGGTGTTCTTCTGGGAACTCGAACGATGCCAAAATTTCGGTCCACAGCTCACGTTTCCGAGTGTCAGGCACGTTCTTCCACGAATTGTATGTGATCTCAATTCGTTCTCATGCAACTATTCCGACCATGGTTCGGAATGCGTTTACCGCTTTTTGAGGAAGGATAGGGACCCCAGATGCGTTTACCGCTGTGATGGTCTGTCGGCCCTCATGCTTCTTCGATAGCCCTCTTCCTTGGCGTCTTGATGTTGGAGCGGACACCTCCGGCGATGATGTTGAAGAATGCGCGGGTGACATGTTGCTCATTTTGTGGGTCTATTAAGATAAGATGAGAAAGTGATCATATTGAATTGGAAGAGAGGAGAGGAGTAGAGGCGGTGATGTGCCTATCTTAGCACCTACTTTAGTTGCTAATACTATAAACCAAATAGCAAAGTCCCTAAACTAGTGTATCCGGTTCATTGAACGGGAACACTAGAGTATGTCACTTGCTTCATTTGCTCTTTTTTGGCTAGATACATGGAGCATTTGGGTGGAAAGATGAACTGTTTCGTCAGGCGCATTACTGCCAATTCGAAGCATAGCATAGCATCCGAGGCACATCCGAGATCTGCTACTGTGTCTTGAGGAATGCCAAGAGCTGGTCTTCAGATGTGGCATTCCTCAAGACACAGCAGCAGGCCTCGGATGTGCCTTGGATGCTATGATATGCTTCGAATTGGTAGTCATGCGCCTGACGAAACAGTTCATCTTTACACCCAAATGGTCCATGTATCTTTTGCAACAATCGCAAGATTTCTTTATCTGGGAACCTCATCCACAACATTCTCCACTCCGACAATCCTTCTTTTTCCTACAAAATTCAAGGCAATTTTATTACAAAAGTGCAAAAAAAGACATTCCCAGATTCTTCGTGAGCAGCCACATAGCCGACTTCTTCGGTGAGCGACTATCCATCTGCTTCTTCCCACCCCTTTTCTTCATCTCTGGTCTCTGGATCACGTACGCCAGTAGCGATGATTCAGCTGAATCATCGCTACTGGCGTACGTGATCCAGAGACCAGAGATGAAGAAAAGGAGTGGGAAGAAGCAGATGGATAGTCGCTCACCGAAGAAGTCGGCTATGTCGGCTGCTCACGAAAAATCTGGGAATGTCTTTTTTTTCACTTTTGTAATAAAATTGCCTTGCATTTAAGAAGGAAAAAGATGGATTGTGGGAGTGGACATCGCATCTCGGCAGTAGTCGGCATATACTATTACTACAAGGTCTCTAAACAAAGTTCTATGAAGCAAATGACACAAACTAGTGTATCCGGTTCATTGAACGGGAACACTCGAGTGTGTCACTTACTTCATGCCCCTTGAAGGTCTATGTGGCATATACACTAGAGTGGTCCTTGATTGGTTAATTTGTGCTCTCAAATTATAGGGTTGCACAAGATTAATCTTGGCCGTCCCGCTACTAAATGAGGAAGCAAGAAAAGTGAAACATGATAAGATGAGGAAGCAAGAAAAGTGAAACATGATGCTCAATGTTAGGAAGAGAGGAAAGGAGTAGAGGCAAGGGGGAGAAGGGAGGGGGTGATGTGGACAGAGAGAGGGGTTATGTGCCTATACTATATATTATATACTAACACAACAAGCAATGTAATATGTACCAATGTAAACTAAGCAACTGCAGTAAACAATGTACCAATGTAGTATGTACCAAATAGCAAATTAAACTAAGCTACTGGAGTAAACAATGTACCAATGTAATATGTACCAAATAGCAAACTAATAAAGCAACTGCAGTAAACAATGTACCAATGTAGTATGTACCAAATAGCAAATTAAACTAAGCTACTGCAGTAAACAATGTACCAATGTAATATGTACCAAATAGCAAACTAATTAAGCTACTGCAGTAAACAATGTACCAATGTAGTATGTACCAAATAGCAAACTAATTAAGCTACTGCAGTAAACAATGTATCAATGTAGTATGTACCAAATAGCAAACTAATTAAGCTACTGCAGTAAACAATGTACCAATGTAGTATGTACCAAATAGCAAACTAATTAAGCTACTGCAGTAAACAATGTACCAATGTAATATGTACCAAATAGCAAACTAATTAAGCTACTGCAGTAAACAATGCTCACAATGCTCAAAACCATAGTCCATCACAGAAACTGCTCACAATACTCAAAACCCTAGTCCATCACAGAAAGTGCTCACAATGCAGACGGTAATCGAGGGGAGGTGGCCGGCGAGGGGCTCGACGAGGGGCTCGGGGGAGGCGGCCGGCGACGGGCTCGACGAGGGGCTCGGGGGAGCCGACCGGCGACGGGCTCGATGAGGGGCTCGGGGGAGGCGGCCGGCGACGGGGTCAGGGGAGGCGGCCGGCGACGGGCTCGACGAGGGGCTCGGGGGAGCCGACCAGCGACGGGCTCGACGAGGGGCTCGGGGGAGGCCGCCGGCGACGGGGTCGGGGAGGCGGCCGACGAGGGTTCGGGGAGGCGGAGGCGACGACGGGCTCGGGATTTAATTAGATCTAGATCGAATAACTGCGCAGCACACAGGGAAAACCCTAGTCAGAGGGTATGTATAGGGAGGTTATCACAGACGGTTCTAAGTTTATAACCGTCTGTGATAGTTATACTATCACAGACGGTTTTAAACTTAGAACCGTATGTGATATTTATCACAGGCGGTTCTAAATTCAGAACCGTCTGTGATAAGCCTTTGCGCCTGTAGTTATTAAGACAACACCAATAACCACAGCTGCATTCATATCCACCACCAAACAGCTGCATTCATATACAACACCAACCAGCTGCATTCATATCAACCATCACATGTACATCACACATATACATCACATATACATAAATGCCAATACACATATACATTTTCACATATACATTTTCACATATACATTTTGTCACACATTTTCACATATACATCTCAAAATTGACTACATCACACATTTTCACATATACATCTCAAAATTGTCACACATTTTCACATATACATCTCAAAATTGTCACACATTTTCACATATACATTCTTATTGTACTTGCTTAATTATTTCCTTTAAAAATTAGCCCTTCATCATGATCAATGCGTACGTAACTAGTTTCGTCACGTTGTTCATTGTCGACCCTTATGCCATTTCCAAAAGGAGGTAACTCGTCAAATTGATTGTATTCCTCCTCGTCTACTACATTCTCCACTCCGACAATTCTCCTTTTTCCATGAAGAACTACATGGCGTTTCTTATTTGCCAGGTCGGTTACATAGAAAACTTGAACAACTTGATTGGCGAGTACGAATGGTTCGTCTTTGTACCCGACACGTTGGAGGTCCACGGTCGTGACACCGTACTTGTCAACCTTCACCTGTGGGAGATGCACCCAACGGCAGCGAAATAAGGGGATCTTGAAAACCACATAGTCGAGCTCCCAAATCTCTTCTATGAAGCCATAGTACGAGTTTCTCGACCCATCGGTACTGAATGCATCTATGCGGACACCACTGTTCTAGTTAGTGCTCTTGACATCCTGAGACTGCGTATAGAATGTGTACCCATTTATGTCATATCCTTGTCATGTCACAACTGTAAATATCAGCCCTTTTGCCAACCATGTCAGCGTCTCACTCGGTGAGCTCCTAGCGATTTGCTCCTTCAACCATTGGTTGAACCAACGGTTGTGTTGTCTCATGATCCAAACATCCGGCCGCTCTGGATTCTGTTGCCGAAGCACATCCTTGTGCTGGTCCACATAAGGCACCACTTCAGTCATGTGTTGCAACACCGTGAAATGGGCTTGAGTGTACCTGTCCATATCTGGAGTGATTGCTTTCCTTCCGATAGTTCCGAGACCCTTCAGCCTCCCCTCATGACGAGATTGAGGGACACATATCGGTTGAATCTGAGCCATATAATCGACACAAAACTCAATAACCTCTTCGCTTGCATAACCTTCGACGATGCTGCCCTCCGACCGAGAACGATTCCGTACGTAGGACTTGAGAATTCCCATGAACCTCTCAAATGGGTACATGCTACGTAGGAATACGGGCCTGCACATTTTTATCTCCCACACAACGTGAACAATGAGATGGACCATGATATCGAAAAACAAAGGAGGGAAATACATTTCAAGGTGACATAGAGTCATCACCACCTCGTCCTGCAGAGCATCTAGTCCTTCGGGATCGATGACCTTCTAAGCAATTGTGTTAAAGAAATAACATAGCCTCATGATTGTCTCTCGGACTTTGATCGGTAAAATATTTCTAATTGCAATAGGGAGCATCTGTGTCATCAGCACATGACAATCATGAGACTTCATGCCATTTAACTTCAAATCTTGCATCGAAACAAGTTTGTTCACATTGCCGGAGTAACCAGACGGAACTTGGACACCATGCAAGCACTGGCACAGTTCTGTTTTCTCAGCCTTGGACAGAGTGTAACACGCAGGGGGAAGGTACGTTCGTCCATTATCAGTGCTTGTCGGTGCTAACTCAGGCCTGATGTCCATGTCAGCCAAGTCAAGCCGTGCGTTGACACCGTCCTTTGTTTTATCATGGATGTTCAGTAAGAGACCAATCAAGCTGTCGCACACATTCTTTTCTACGTGCATGACGTCGATGCAATGCCGAACATCTAGGTACTCCCAATAAGGTAAGTCCCAAAATATTGATCTCTTCTTCCAGGTGTTCTTCTCATGAGCCCTCAATTTACGTCCCTTTCCGAGGACAACATCTAAATCCTTAACCATATCATAAACCTCGTGTCCCCTTAAATGCCTTGGAGCTGAACCGTCTTCCTTCTCTCCGTCAAATTGTTGCTTCATCTTGCGGTATGGGTGAGCCCTCCGAAGGAACCGGCGGTGACGCATGTAGACGGTTTTGCGTGAGTGTCTCAGCCACACACTCTCGGTACCATCTAAACAGTGAGTACAAGCTTTGGCACCTTTTGTACTATGGCCTGATAGGTTACCAAGGGCAGGATAATCATTTATGGTGCAGAACAATAAGGAGCGCAGAGTGAAGTTCTCTCGTTTGTATGCATCTCATACCTGTACCCCTTCGTTCCACAGTACTTTTAGATCTTCCACCAACGGTGCTAGGAACACATCGATATCATTCTCAGGTTGTTTTGGTCCTTGGATAAGTATCGACAGCAAAATGTACTTTCGCTTCATACACAACCAAGGAGGAAAGTTATAGATGCAGAGAGTCACGGGCCATGTGCTGTGTCAGCTGCTCATGCTACTGAAAGGATTCATTCCATCTGTACTCAGTCCAAACCTTATATTCCTTGGTTCTGCACCGAACTCTGCAAAACTCCTATCGATGTTTCTCCACTGCACGGAATCAGCAAGGTGTCTTATCATTCCATCCTTCTTGCGCTCCTCCGAGTGCCAACGCAGCAGTTTTGCCTCCTTTGGATTTGCAAAAAACCTTTTCAAACGGGGAATTATAGGAAAATACCATGCCACCTTAGCAGGAGGTCCTTTCTTCGCCTCTGTTCCCTCGCCATCTTCTGATTGATTATTACGTTTGTATCGGGATGCGTTGCACACCGGACATACATGCATGTTTGCATACTCTTTACGGTAGAGGATACAGTCGTTCGGGCATGCATGTATTCTTTCTACTTCCATTCCCAACGGACAAAGAACCTTCTTGGCTTTATACGTGGTTTTAGGCAACTCATTTCCCTCCGGAAGCATGTCCGCTAAAAGACCTAGCAGCGCCGTGAAACTCTTGTCGGACCAACCGTTGCTTGCCTTCAATTTCAACAGTTCAAGCACGGCCGACAACCTCGTGTACTTGCAGCTCGTGTACAAAGGTTTCTCTGAGTCCTCCATCAAGCCACAGAATTTAACATACTCTCTCTCATCATAGTTCTCTTCTACATCGCGAAGCATTTGATCCAGATTATCATCGTGCAACCTATCCGAATCCGAGCCACAATCGACATCAACCGGCGGCATGTCATTCACTTCACCGGCGATGTCATCCGGGGGCATATCATTCACTTCGCCGGCGATGTCATCCGGGGGCATATCATTCACTTCACTGACGATGTCATCCGGCGGCATATGATCATTCACTTCGCCATGACTGGTCCAACACGTATAATCCTTTTTAAAACCCTCCGAATCAAGTGCGCTACAATTTGCCCTCAGTTCTTAAACATCTTCAAATTCTCGCAGTCAGTGCATGGACAGCACATATATTCCACCCCCTTATTCAACATATCCTCCTCGGCGGCTCTTATAAAAGCAGAAACGCCATTAATGTACTCTTCACTCACACGGCTCGCGGCATACATCCAGCTTCGGTCCTATGTTACGTACATATATAACAACTTAGTATTAAAATCTAGATTAACTAATTATAACTACATATATACCGGCCACATTTATTATATTGAGACTTAATTTGCTAGCTCAATTCATATTGCAAACACAACAGCTATTATATAACCAACAATTTTCCAAATTAACCATCTTCAATAACGTACCACTCATGGATTACTTAGACCTAAATTGTAATGCAATTAAAGAAAAAATAAATTTCATTACTAACCATATCTAGAGCAACCAGGAAAGTATGAATCTTCAAAGCTCAATCTCTGCCTCTTCCCACCAAATTAACTGGCCTGAAATCGCCTAGCTTCCTCCCGAGTGAAAAAGTGCGCAGCAGTGGCTAGATCTGGATCGAAATGAAGACAGATGTGGTTTGAGCAGCGCAATAAATGCCTTAGTCATTATCACAGACGGTTTTTAATTAAAAACCGTCTGTGATAACCAGCTGTAACACCCTGGCTATTGGAAAGCCAAGATGTCAACTAAATAACAACTTATAACTAGGATATGATGAAACAACCATTTTTCATTCTTTAAAACTTAAAAATTACAGTTCATCAATGATAATGTAAACATATTATGGAGAAGGTAATCTTCCTTCAACACGCAATCAAAACGTTTATTACATAACATCAATGTCTAGGTAAGAAATATAACTGAAGCGTAAACTTAATCTTGATCAGGGAGTTATGAATGTGTAGTGTGTGCCTACTCCCTCCCAAAGAGGCCAACATCAAGGATTACCTATAAAATAAACAACACAAGAATGAGTCCAAGACTTAGCAAGTACATAGAACAAATAACAACAAACCAACATGATTATTAACATGAAGCGAACACAGAACGAATACAATTAAATGAATGAATATGATTGTAGTGAATGGAATGGAGGGACTACACAATGCATATACCGGTATAGCTAGTGACACACCCGTCAGTGTTCACTTACACCCACATTTGACAAAATGTGGGGATTCAGTCCCGTATGAAGAACGATTCATACGGGTGTCCCGAACTACCCACTTTGGAATGGTGGGTCTTACTTGCCCATGTTGGAATTAATGGGTCTTTTGATCCACTCCCGTGGATGAAACACTAAGATGTATGCATGAGATGAAACATGCATAATAAAACGATACATTCTTTACACATCTAAACAACTCACATAGGGGATACATCATGAACAAAGGTGTTATCAAGGGTCTTAGATAAACATAGGTAACAAAAACAGCAAGCATACAATGTTTTCTATGAATCAAATCAACATGGTACTTGCCTTCCGAAGGACGACGTGTTAGGATGAAATGGCGGGGCCTCTAAGCCTGAATCCTTTCCGCCTACAATATATATAATCTAAATAAGAACAACATAACAGGACGCTTCCCAAAACATTCTACAACGCCATCCCGAACAACCGCCAAACTAGAAAAGTCTACACCGAAAACAGAATGCACTAATCAGAAAGATAAATCTGGACAGCAGGATCAAAACTTGCATAACTTTTGACTCACATAACGGAATTACGTGTTCTTGGCGGCCAGAGAAAGATAAGACAATAAACTACAATTTTCATAATATGGAGGTTTCCTGATTCAGACTTTAACCATTTTTAATCTGCTACGCAAAGTTACTGCTAGGTATCAAAACAGTGTTCTGGACAGCAGGATTAAAACTAGCATAACTTTTGACTCACAACTCGGATTTGGGTGAACTCAAAGGCTACAGAATCATGACGAGATAATATACAAATCTATAGGAGGACAGAAATCCTGATTCTGCCTTTACCTACACGAAAACTAAGGTCCAACAGACGGCAGCAAATCTGACTCTAAAAACAGCACTAACCACAAAGCGATAAACAACAAAAACTAAATACCCAATCAAACGAACAGCGGGGATTACCCTTGAAGAACCGATGAAGAACACGAAGAACGCCCTACGAACTCCTCCTCTTCTCCCCTTTCTCCCTTCCTTCTTCTTCCTTCCCTTTTTCTCCAAGTTTTCTCGCCTCGTCGGGGAGGAAGGGAGGGAAGGGAAGGGCTGCGCAAGGGAGAGGAGGGGCTGCGCAACGGGGAGGAGAGGTGGCTGCCAAAGGGTGGAGGGAGGGGCGCACTAGGGAGGAGAGGGTGGCGGCCAAGGGAGGAGGGAGAGGAGGGGTGGCGGCCAAGGGGGAGGAGGGCTGCCAAGGTAGGGTTGGGAGGGGGGGCGCATGGGCCTAAGGCCCATGGCGTCTCTCCCCTCTTGAGCCAAGGCCGGGCCCCCAAATAAGCTATCCTGGCCCGAAAGCCCAAATAATTCCAGAATCCTTTTTCCCGAACAGCTTCCTTCTAAACCAAAATAAATAAATAAAATAAAATAGATACGGGGCGTTACACCAGCTTATCACAGACGGTTTTTTATTAAAACTGTCTGTGATAAATATTATCACAGACGGTTTTTTATAAAAAAAACCGTCTGTCATAAGCTTCATGCCAGAACGCTTCGCGCGTGTTTCCATTGCCAGAACGCTTCGTGTTTCACGCGTGTTTCCATTGCCAGAACGCTTCGTGTTTTGATCGTCTAATTAACGTCTCTCGATCGTTATACGAAGCGTCTATATCATTAATGTTTGGGTATACGAACCGTCTGTGCTAAAGGTTAAATATGAACCGTCTGTGCTAAAGGTTAAATATGCGCGCCTAATCCAGGTCTCTTCTACGTACGTCGTACAATATGGCTTCTACTATTCTTGTGATCATCTCCTTCCTCTCATCTGTTCATCAAGAATTGTTCGGCCAAAACCTTACACAGGCGGCCAGCAATTTGCATCTGGAGCAGCTTCTCCGCACACGCCCTGCTCTCCTTCCCCTACTTTCTTGCATCCGTCAGCTTGACCTGATCATCCGCCGTCGACGGAGGCGTCTCACTGCCGCTCAAGAAAGGGAAACAGCCCTCACCCTGGTTCTTCTCCACAATGTGCGCAATGCGGAAGAAGCTCTACACGCATTGCAGAGACGGATGGATAGCCTTGCCGATCAAGCAGAAACGGCAGATTCTGAGGAATCTTTTCATGCTATCCTCTACGACATTATGGATGTTGCTGATCATTTTCCCAGGCTGCAGGAGGAAGTGCTGAGGACAAGGGCAATCTTAACGGCGTTCGAGAATTCAGCCGCTGATCCTCCAAGTCCCAAAGTCGAAGAAGAAGCGTACGAAGCCCAAAAGATTACAATCTGGGAAACTCTTTACCTGTGCGACATTTGTAGTAAATTTGCATCTAATTGAAACTAATAAATTTGCCTTTAATTTGTGATCTCTTGTCTCAGTAGTTCTGTAGTTAAGTTATTAGAAGCAATGTGTACTTATATATTAACCTCTGATCATGAACAGAATATGACAGACAAAGGGACATCACAAACGGTTCTTGTTAAAAACCGTCTGTGATAGTCTACACAACACAGACGGTTTTTAATAAAAAAACCGTTTGTGATAATCCCAGATTATCACAGACGATTTTTAATAAAAATCGTCTGTGATATTCCAGTATCACAGACGGTTCAGCGGTAAGAACCGTCTGTGATACTCCTTTTTCCCGCCACAAATACCACAGACGGCCTTCAAATTAAAACCGTCTGTAATAGTGTACATTACAAACGGTTTCACAAAACCGTCTGTGATTTGACGTCTACTATTAGCCTTTCTGTAGTAGTGCAGGGATCATTGAACGTACATATGTGCACGAACCCATCAAACAGGCTTAAAAGCAATGGATAGTCTAGTTCCTATAGGCCATGGTCAACAAGAACTTAAAATCGAGGACAGAGAAACTAGAAAAACTGCAATAGCTATTGATACTATATTAAACCAAAAGCAAATGAACTCAAGGGGCACAAATGAGAGTGAGACATTGTATCAAATTTTATTTCAACTGAAAAAACAAGTCTCTATTGCCTAAAAGAGACGTGCAAGGGTCCTGAACGATACAACCACTACTACTTTATCGATATTTAGTTTATTGGGTACATCATGCGCCAACAAAAGCCCTTGAGTTGATTTGCTCAATTTACCTACTAATATAGGGGGAGGATGAAAGATCAAGCTTTGATTAAATTGATTAATGGGGAGATTGAAAGATCAAGACCCGATTAAATTGGTTTTGGTGTTAATGACAAATACCATTATGAGATGTTGATATTAATGACAAATTCTTTTATAATATTTTGGTGATAATGACAAATGCATATATGAGACTAATATGTTTGTTTGAGTTTATTTATACTTAGTCTCAATTGGCTGAAAAGGTGAAATCCAAGAGGTATGCATTCGAAATCGCTTTCTCATTTACAAATGCATTCCTTAGATCCAAAATATAGCTTGAACTCCTCAAATAGTTCAAATGAATATGTGCATATGTCTTTCTTTATATACACTTGTATGCACACATTTAGGGGGAGCTCTCTCTACAGTTTGGAGTTTCATGAGTATTGATCCATGCTTCTTTTAATATGCATATTTAGGATCTTTACTTTGAAATACATTCTTGAGTATATATAGCTTGTGTAGTATATATATACTCATGTGCAATCGAGTTGTCATTTAACCTCTCCATTATGTGTTAATGGTTGAATGATTAATGACAACCGGATAAGTAAGCTTTGTTTAAAGCTTATCTTAGAGTATACAATTGTTGTGTACAAGTAGTATACTCGCAAATCAATTTTTATATCTCATTATTTGTTGAGATTGTCATGAATTACCGAAAAGGGAATATTGTTGAATATAGTCCCTCCATTATGTGTTAATGGTGAAGTTTGGTAATTGATAACAATTGTTTTGTGGACTAACATTTTTCATGAGTTGGATGAATAGGTTATGTTCCACAAATAAGGATGACTTGGGATGACTTCATGTGTGAAGATCGTTAAGTCAAGATTGAGAAGAAGATGGATTCATGTATTGAAAGCCATCAAGAAGAAGATGTGTCATGAGTTGATGCATGATTCAAGTGGAGATGATCATGTGTTGATCATCAAGTCAAGGAAGACCATCATGTGTTGATGGAGTTGATGAGAAAGATGCACCATGAGTTGATGCATATCGAGAAGATGACCCAAGGCAAAGGTATGGCTAGCTAGGGCTAAGGATGTGTTCCTAGTCTTTTACCGGTCTTGGTGTTTGGTTAGAAGACCGGATTAGTGTAGGTTGTCGTACTATTAAGAGGGGTCATGTCTAGTAGTTTGAGTCTCATCATGTGTTGATATCTCAAACCTCACTTGCTCTAGCTCATCTTGACATGATGCCATTATTTGCAAATGTGTTTTGCAAATAGTTGAGGCTCATGCATCTAATCCTTGTAACATGTGACTATACTTTGCAAATGTGTTTTGCAAAAGGTTGAAGTCCATGTATTTAATCCTTGTAGCATGATCTAAGTTTGCAAATGTGTTTTGCAAAAGTTGGAGATCGTGCATTATCCCTTGGCATGGTCTAAAATTGTTTGTTGCTATTTCCTTGGACTTAGACCATGGTAGTGACTCTTGGATGTCTTGTGATTTTTTGCATTGATCTAATGTGTTTGAGGTCATGCAAATAGATGGGTTGTGTAGCACTCTGAATAAGCTTTCCATAGAGTCCAAGATCACTCAATTCTGACATCGGAGTCAAAAATTATGGCCGTTTTTCCGAGTGTCGCCTGTGCTGAAAAACTGGAAACGGAAGTACCGCAATTTGTACTGCGATAGTTCCGCAAAAATCGGAAGTACCGGATTTTTAACTGCGGTAGTTTCGATTTTTGCGGTAGTTTCGATTTTCTGGTAGTTCCGATTTTCGAGCGGAACGTTTTTTCCAAAGAGCGACTTTTTGAATGACTTGGCCTCGGGAAAATCGGAAGTACCGCAATTTGAACTGCGGTAGTTCCGATTTCGCTGAGAAACGGCTAGTTTTCTGACCGTTGACGAGGAAATCGGAAGTACCGCAATTTGTACTACAGTAGTTCTGATTTTCCTGATTTTTCAGGGGTTTGGCTCCAACTGCTAGTTTTCTTGTGTGGGGTATAAATACCCCCTTGTGGCCGGATGGAGAGGTTGTTGCTTGACTCATTTCTATTGTCTTGAGCTAGAGTGAGGCTCTCCACTCAATTGTGCATGTGTTGCACTTTGTGAGAGAGGAGAGGTGATCTAGAGTGCATGTGTTGCATCTAGAGAAGAACTTTGTGTTCGGATTGAGCTTGTGCATTCGTTGCACGTGGTGAGAGTCAAGTGAGGAACTTGACTTATTACTCTTGGAGTTTACCGACTCCTAGACGGCGTGAGAGGCGTTGTGCGCGGTGATCTTCTCAAAGAAGGTTGTGAAAAGACCCGGCGAAATTGTGAAGGTTGGAGCTCACCTACCCGGAGCGGGAAAGAGCTACCACTAGTGAATTTGAGGTGGAAGGCTTAATTCATGGAGCCGGTCCGGTTAGTTCGGGTTTACCTCAACATGGACTAGGGGAGACCGGCAAGTCTCCGAACACCACGGTAAAAAGAGAGCATGTCATTTTTGGTTTGCTTTCTTATGCTCTATTTACTTTCAAGCAATTTACATTCATAGAATTAAATTGATTGTTTGTCAACCTAGGATTGCAAACCTTGACCTAGGATAGAATTGTTGGTGCACTTAGGCGAATTTACTTGTTCTAGACACTATTTGAGCTAAACCAATTTGAATTTAGCTTCCGCATTATATACTTGGTTTAGGCAAATAGAAATGGTCTTGAATTACTAGTATTAATTTGTAGAGAATTTTTAGACCGCCTATTCACCCCCCCCCCTCTAGTCGGCCTCCTCGATCTTACAGAGGATTGAGGGCGCGAGCCCGAACTCAATCAATTCTATTTGGCTGAAGTCAATCACCATCAAGACAGCTGACTAAACCTCCTCCTCTATCAAAGGGTATCTCTAGGCAATCCACATCCATCCTCGACAGCATATCCTACTCCTGCCATAGCCTCTTTATCCCCAACTATGGAAATTGCCCGAAGAGCGACTTGCAGAAATTGGTGTTCTAATGGGCTTGCTCCTTGATCAACTTAGTGTCTTTTGTAATTCATGACAGAATCCAGTTTATGAATGCATACTTTGGTCCTTTTCTTATCACAAATTGGAAAGCACACCATTTCATTTTTCATGGGGGCAATTAACCTATATAGTCATCTTAAGCGACTGACAAAAGGTTGCAATTTAAATTCTAAGAAATCATAGTGGAAAATGAAAAAACTAACCCACCAAATGTTAGTGGTAAGCACATCATCTATCATATAATAAAAGTTGGTGACAGGTGATCTACATGCAACACCCCAGCTTGACATGAGTCTAGAATGTCACCACTAATTCCAATCCTTCCCAAATTAAACCATCTTTCACAAACTACTAACATCAATACATTGACCAAGCTTTCACAAAATACTTCCTTAAGCATAAACATGACAATATTGAATAAAGCAAATATTAATATTGAATTGAAGCAGTAACAATAACGAAGGTAATCCAATTATTGAGAATAACCATAGATACTTTATTTGATTGCAACCATACTAATAGCTCTATGTTCTAAAGGAACTTATTAACCAATTTAAAGAGCTTATATAAACCAAAGTGCTAATAATGAATATTTATTGTCTAATGTGGTAAGTGAAGCAATGCCAGTGCATGAAATGATTTTGCGCTACTCCCCCCATGCATATCGCCTTCATTGATCACCTAAAAATAACAACATAAGTAAGAGTGAGTTCACGACTCAGCAAACACGTAATAAAATAGTAAACGGTATTAAAATATATTACCAAGTATTTATATCAATTTACAACTATCTCATTTCCATCACTTTCATTAATACCATGCACATATCTCATCCTCTCTTTTATCTTTTCATTAATGTCATGCACATATCTCATCATCTCTTTTGTTTATACTAGTATAGCAAAGTGTAACCCCCGTCGGTGTCCACCTATGCCTATCCTCTTTCATGCAGGGATCTCAAGCCCGTCCTCTTTCATACGTGGACCTCAATCTCGTCCTCTTTCATACGGGGACCTCAATCTCGTCCTCTTTCATACGGACACCTCATCTCCACTCCCATAGAGTGTCTGCCAAAGTAGATCTTACTGTTTTCACTCCTGTGGATCGCCCATACAAAGTAGACTCTAGAGTCTCACACAAGTCACCTCTTTCCATCATTAATGGTTATTATGCAAAATGCAATAGTTCTCTCACATTAATCATTTATCAACATTACTCATTTGTCATCATCACCATTTAATCCATCATCATATGAGCATTAAACAAAGCAAGTGTAAACATGTAAACCAACATATTAGGTACTTTATAAACATAAAATAGCAAGAGCAAATAACACGTATTGCCATTCTACCATGCACTTGTCTTTTCTTACCACGTGGATGTATTGATGTGAAGACAACACCAACCCTGAAGTTAATCCTCCTACAATAAATACGAGTCTAACAATATGCCACAATAATACATAAACATCAAATAAACAACATCGCTTCTACGTTCTCCGATCTAACAATCTCCTTTTTAACAGATAGTCCTCTCCTATTGTCCAAGTAATAAAAATATCATAACTCTTGACTCAAATGCCCTATCATGGCAAACCATATAATTTCTGGAATCTACACAATTTTCTTCACTTTCTTATATTTCCACAAACTCTGATTAATACATTTAACCTCTCGTTTTTAACCCCAAAGAGCATTCTATTATCTTATTGGACAGTAGAATTAACAATTTATTACTCTTAATTTACTGGTCCAAAAATAATAAATCATACTACTTATGAAATCTACAAAAAAATTATCTACCTTTATTTATGCTCATAATTTAATTTGGCTATCTAGTAGGCCCAAACTGCAAATTATCATGACTGTGTCCAACAGCGATCAAATTTTGGATAGCAGCCAACCCAAGGTCTTAACTTCTAAACCACTCAATAAAACCCCATGTTCTTGCACTCTATAGAAACATTAAACAATTTTCTACAACTTTCAAATTATGTAAAAGTTATAAAACAGGAGATGGCTATCCCAAAACTCGCCCACAAGACAAAATAACAAACCCTAATGAACAACGATACCCATAACTCATCTCTAACACCTCCCTTCCTTCCTAGCTAGAACTAGCACAACCTCAAAAACCAATCTACCATGGCCTAAAATAGGGAAACAAAGTCCGGGATGTTATACCTACAACTGGAACAATGGAAATTAGTACTGGCGCAAAACTTCTCTTCCTTCTTCACTTTTCTCTTCTCTTCCCTGGCCAGCCCCCTTCTTCTTCCTCCCTCTTCTTTTTCCTCTAGCTGGTGTCTTCTCTTCTTTTCCCTACCGGCCGCCTCCTTCCCCTTTCTTCAGCTAGTAGCAGCCATGGCCAACACGGCAGGGCAACTGTGCAGGTGGGAGGCAGCTAGGGTTTGGGGTAACTTCACCCCCCCCCCCCCTCCCCTTAAAAGGCTTGGCCCACCCCAACTATGATCGACTCGACTAAGAGATCGAATCGAATTCTCCCTCCCCATTTTCCTCCCTCAATTTCGTTTCCTTTAATCCTTTTCTATTTTCGCGATTAGGCCCTTAGGGAGGCTAGTTTTGGAATATTACACTCAGCTGCTAAGAAAAAAGAGAAATATGCTAGAAATTCTAACAAAAATAAAAATATATAACACTTAATTTGATTGCTTAGATTTTATAGTTGTCTTAGGGGTATAAGATTTTGAAATAAATGTTAAAAATCTATCCCTAAATTTTATGTGATTTAATTTTAAAGATTAGATTTGATAGATGTCATATAGATATATTAATTTGAAAAGTATAAAAAAGAGATAAACAACAATACATATAATTCAAAGGCTGTGTGTTTGTAAGTTTGATAAGCGGGCCACCTCCCAATCCTCCCTTTCATGTAGGGTGAGAAAGATCTTAAAATAAATCTTGCTAATTAAATATCCTAATATATTTTATTTGCAAAATAGGAATTTCAACATTTTTAGTTCACAAAAAAATTATATACACCATATTTTTTCCAATCGAGAAACCCGAATTTCCATTTCTCAGAACGGAAACACACTACTTATATACGCCATATTATAATACGCCATAACGTGCAATCGCCGCCCAATCGGCTAGTTGTAGAAATGGGCCAACACCAAGCACCAGCCGAATCTCTTACAGCCACTGAAGATGACGTAGGCCCATCACAACAAAAAGAAAAGCAACAGTAAAACCAGGGCTCTGAAGGTGGGCCCTCTAAAACAAGTCTGGCCATTTCGTAGTTGGCGAAGTCGGACGTAGCCAACCTTCTACAGGTTGTCTTGTAAATTTCAGAGAACGTTTTAGTGTGTCAGTCTGAATTTTGAAAAAAAAAATCTTCTATGGCTGTTAGTCTGAACTTTGATGAGTGCATTAGAAGTTTTTGTACAAAAACCCATTCAATGTACACCAAAATAAATAGCTCTTGTCCTCTGATGGGTAAACTATTGGAGATGCCAAAATTCCTTTAAGCACCAACTTCGAGATCCACAGCATTTCCTAAGGAAGTTAAATAAATCTTCTATGGTCATTCATGGATTTACTGGCTTGACTAATAAATCAAGACTTCCTATAGCTGTTTGTTGAGGAAATTATTAGTTGGCATTGGCACCGCCTCTTAACCTATGCATTAGAGACAAGTAGGCAAACCACAATGTTTCTATCAACCCTATGCTTACTGTTTTTTCCTTTTGAAGGAAATGAAGTTATCCAAAAGATCTGAAGGGATAGCATTTTGAAGAATAAATCATCAATCTTGCATATTGTTGTTTGGCTATGGATAAGCCGGTTATTTGTCCTCAGCCATTTTGGCCCTTGTTTTGACATTGTGGTGCTGCCATGCCATCAAATTTATGTTTAGGAAACTTATCTCAAGAAAATTTAAAGGTAAATGATTCTGTGGAAAAGGATTGATAATCCCTCTTTATCTTTTCTGTTGGGCTCATTTGGCTATGCAGGAGCGATGGCTTCAGCAGTTGAGACAAAGAATGTACCAAGGTTTGGGCTCTTTTGAGCCATGCAATGCAGATCCTCCAAATGAAAGTAACCAAAGCTGTTGTTTGCTAGTTGTTGCAATTGATAGAAGTTACAGTCCAAAACAAAAGAAAAAATTGATTGAAGTTGTATGAATTGATTGGGACTTGTATGGCATATTTGGCACTTCTATTACCCTTATGCCGTTATGCGTGAACATTCTGCCATAGATATTTGTAGTTGATACATGGTACGTGCGTGCGAAAGAATGATTCAACATGTATGATTCAATATTTTCTGCTGTCGGTACTTTGACCTCAATGAAATGATCTTGAAAACAGGTTTCTTGATGTCTCAAAAAACAGCAAATTTTGATAGACTTGCCTTCATGACTCTTTGTAGTTTGTTTCTGAATCTGCTGCACTCAGAAGTCAGAAATACTAGGCCAGGCTACCGAATGATCAAACACTGCCTTTTGCCACCTGATGATTGATCAGGACTTGCAAAACAAAAAGCATGGAGATGATCAAAACGAAGAGCAAGAAGTATACACCATACTGAATTACTGATTCTGAATCTTCCAATAAAACTAGTTATGATTTCACAACCCCTCCCTCCGCTACAACTTCAGGTACATGCTCTAACCTTCCCTGCTCTCCCATCCAAGAAGAAAATACTTGGATTTATTGGCACTTTTTTCCTTGACTACTGCAATAGAGAAAAGGATGAAAAGGATGCCCACTTTGGGAAATTTATCATGCACCAATGTCGGACCCGGATTTTATCAATTTGAAATCTTCTGTGATTCCATTGCACTATTCCCTGAATCAGTAGATAGTGCACACAGATACATTACTGAACATCAAATTCATATCTTGCGGAAGCGTAACTAATACAGTAACAGACTTACAGATATGCCAATCATGCCAAAAATCATTAAAAAGCACCAGTGGAAACAAAAACTTCGTACAGCTGGGACCCTCAGGATTCTGAAGGTATTTTTGACTTGAGTCATGAATGCAAGTCTAGTCTTCTTGGCCATATCGGATCCACAGGCAGTCAGCTAGGATTCACGGCCTAGTTCTTGCCCTCACCATCTTCTAGTCTTGTCAACTCCTTTAGATGATCATAGAGTTTGGCTTTCTCCTTCTTACTTACTAAATAATAGTAAGTGTAGGTTACATCTACCTGTTATAGAGCATGGTTACCTCTATCATATGCTAATTTTGATATTATAGTTACGTCCACCTATTATTATTACTGAGTTACATCCACCTAGGGCATTTCAATCCAGGGTTACATTCATCCATTATTTTTCATCCCACCAACAAAGCTTTAGAAATAGACACTAACTCGAATAAGTTTCTATGCCTACCCATGACTGTGGGTATAGCTATTCAAATAGTTTTTAACTCTATAGAGGTTGTACACTTTACCTATAAGACATAATCAACTTGTTATATTTCATGCATTTTCTTAGACATGTGAATCAAGAAGATCACCATAAAGTCTTTACAATGCATTTTCTCAACGAGGTCATGCCCACTAAGATTTTCACTGCCGTGGGGTTCCGTCCACCCCTCCAAAGGCCCCCTCTTGCACCGTACAATGGCTTACATCTAGTGACATGACCCATGTTCAATCCTTTTGGCGCAACCGCAAGGAGTCAATGCAAATTTTTTAGCCAGGTTGTACCTATTATAGACTTATGGTTGCACTATTTTACATTGGAAAAAGGTTACAAGATTTAGTCCTTGGGGTTATTTGGACGGTTCTCCCACAAACCATACATTCTCATGCTACATCCGCACCAACATCTCTTACCATTCATTCAGATATTTAAGCAGGTGTTGTGGTTTTTGGAAGTATAAAATAATCAAGTTCAACATACCAATTACTTCCCTCCAATGACTACCCAAAACCAAATCTTCATGTTTAAAATGGTGTCAAAGCAAATTAATGCCCCAGTATGTAAGCAAGGCTAAGCATGGCGCTTGGATACAAACTTATAACTAGTATGTTTACCATTAATTCTTGGATGACAAGGGTTTATGTCCAAAACCTAGGAGTGGGATATAATTAATCAATTATCCATAGAAAATTTACTATGAGCTAGTGTGAATATAATTTGCGTAACAAAATAAAGCATGCAATTTGATATTTTCAAATAAAATAATTTGCATTCAAAAGGTAGGTGCAATAGGATTAAAGTAATAACTTGCTTTGCTCAATTTACCATGGCTTTAATCTTACTCAAAGGCTTCTCAGTCGATGGTCTTGAAAATTCTGGTCTTCATCTTTATCCGGATCTTGATCTCGCTTGATTTGTTGCTTCTTTAGACTCTAACTTCTAATTACATGAAAAATAATCAAAATCTAAATAAATCCAAAGAAATTCAAAATTGCAAATAAATTCAAATGAACTTAATTAAGTTTTATTATGATTAAGTTAGTAATATGAGATAAGGGTTAGTGACTGCAGGATGCTTGACAAAATCAAATGATGTTTGAGCAAAAGGGGAAACTACAGATAAACTCTGCCAAGAAGGAAATCAAAGAAGGATCAATGATGAATGAATATTTATAGCAATATTCCAGGTTGGATTCAAAGATGGCTAGACATACAGACATATTATGAAGTTTCATGAGTTAGGTAGGACCTACAGACATATATGAAGATTTACCTGGGATACTGGGTATTATTCATCGAGTATTAATATTTAGGGACCACAGCGCGAGTTCCACACATGATGTGTATAATTTTTAATTTAACGCATTAATCTTAGACTTCACGCTTTTGGAAGTTTATGACGTATTGTTATTTGATGTTTAACTACCAATTAACTGAATGATAAATTAAATGATTAGCGAGAATGTAGGGTTAGTTATTTAACCAATTGCTACTGTGCAAGTAATTTATCAAATAGTCGTTTGGCAAAATTATTATTAATACCAACAATCTATACATTATTGGGATAATTAATTTTATCGGGGTTGTATTTTAATATGACTCCCTTTTTAAAGTTGTGTTTTAAATTAAATATTATTGGTACACTAATTATATTAATAGAGTGGCTCAATTTATTAGTCATTTAAAAATATTTGGTTTGGAATTTTTATTGCAAGTTATTGTGAGGGCTTTAATTTTATTTGCTAATAAAATGGTCTTAAGTTACAAATCAATTTTTATTGTGCTTTTCATAATTTAATCATACAATAGTTATTACTAGCCTCTAATTAATTTTCTATCCCTTGTTGTCATGTAATTAAATCAAGATTTAATCTTCAAATATCACAAAACCTTATTCTAATTTCATAATATAGTTTATTCTTTTTATTCATACTACTTGTAGTTTACTATCAATTTTATCTATGCGAACTTATATTTTAATAGTGCCTCAAATTAACTTTTGAATTTTAGGATATACATTAATGGCATTCTAATTTATCTAATTAATATTTAGCATAATTTGACTTTAGTTGAGACCTAGTTGTATTTCAATGCAAGCTTTATTGAAAGTTCACTATTGAGCTAAATATCAATTGACATGCTATTTAAACTATTATATTAACAACTTGATTATTTATTTGAAAAAGGGCCCTATGATATTTGGAATAATCCATTATATTTTACATAATCATTAATTAAATCTTTAACTCCAATCTTACTAATTGAGTTGCTCTAAGATAATTCCTGGGATTAGGCCCACGTGTCATATGCATGCACAGAGAGACAGAGGGGGGCAACACAGAGGGGAAACAGAGAAGGAAGCCAAAACAGGAGAGGGCAACGACGCTCGGTTAGGAGGTGGCGACGACGGCGAAGGGCGATAGCGAGCGGCAAAATGGGACACCGAGAGGGAAAGGAATCACAAGATGGCAACGGCACAGGCCGAGCAGCACTGAGGCAGGCTGGCGACAGTGCTCGATGACCAAAGGCGAGGGAGAAACGTGGTAGCGGAGACCGAGAGGGAGAAGGAGAATTAGAGTGAGCATGAGCACGAGGGGCTCACGAGGAACTCATTGGCAATGACGCTGTGGCCTTGGAGGAGCCGAGGCAGGCTAGCGCCGCAAGCCTGGGGTGGCACAAGGAGGTTGATGGTGCTAGCAGAACTAGCAGTGGTAGGAGCTAGGAGGCATCGTGAAGGTGCTTCCGAAGAGGGGAATCGACCCGTGGGGCATCGGAGAGGAGATGATGGTGGTGGAGGTGGTGCTCAGCCGGAGTGGGGAAAAATGGCACCGCGGCGAGCTCTGGTGGACGAAAACCAAATCGGCTAAGGGAGTGTGCACCTGGGGGTGTGGAATGTGAGGTGACGCGATTGGATTATGGAGGGGCTCGCCATGGTGGCAAGAACGGCGAGGGGGCACGGCATATGTGAACTCGGGCAGGGCTCAAGGAAAGGGAAGAAGAGGGGCAATAGGGGGCAATGCGGGGTGGGGCAGCATAGGAGCGATCGGCGCATGTGGTCGGGTCGGCGCGCAGCGCAATAGGGGCACACCATGGCCGGGTTGCCACCAAGGAAGTAGAGAAGAAGAGAGAGGGAGGAAAAGTTGGGTTGTGCCAGTGGGCCAAGGAAAGGGAGAATGAACGGACTGGCCCAATTGTGATTTTGGATTTACAATTCGAATTTCGGTTTTGTTTTTGAATTTGAAATTTTAATTTTGAATTTCCATTTTTAAATTCTTGGCTCAATTATCTGAATGTGAAAATTTTAATATTCTATTGCTTTTGCTGTTCATTCATTTTGATTTCGGACTTTGATTTTTTTATTTGAATTTAAATTCGGATTTTTGGTTCAATTCAATTTCAATTACTTGGCTCTTTTTTTTAGATTTTATTTTTATTATTTGATTCATTTGACAAAAACCAAATCGAGATTCTCAAATGCAAATCAAAAAATACGAGCAACACCGAAACCCATTAAAAAGTTTTAATATTTTAATATTTTCAACATTCCAAATTTTTGGGATGTTACAACCCAGTACGCCCTTGACATGCTCGTTTAGGAATTTGATGAAAAGGATGCTCAAGCACAGAGAGATATGTGTCGGATCCAATTGCTTGTCAATTAGGAATTTTGAGATGTCGGAATTTGTGTTACCATGCTGCAAATAGTGATGCAGAGTTGGATTTGCTTGTGGTGCTCGTTTACTCTGTCTAGTCCAACGACAACAAACACCAGTACTCCATAGCAAGTAGTCAACTAACCGCATTAGGGGAATCATGTTATGCATGCTTCATGAAGCAACTGAACCAGGTTGGTCGCATAAGATTGGCAGGAAATATGAAAGTTTTTGTTTTTGTTTTCTTTGGGTACATGGTGTTGAAGTCAACCTTTTGTACACCACTACACCTGATTGTGGATTCGTCCACCGTATCTAATCACATCCAAGTTAATTTGCTATTACGTAAGTGAATCTTGGAGCTCCCTGTTTTACACTATCTAAGTACTTCCGAGTGATGGTGGCCCATGCTACAGACCTGCTGAAGTACTTGAGATCAAGATTGATCTGCTCGATTGCGACTGTCTTTTATCCATCTTTTTTCCTCTTGTTTTTCAATTGAGCAAAGTCAGGCCCACATCATCTTCCCATTGTAACTTTGCCAAAGTACGTTAGGCCGTTGCAGTCATGATCATGGCCATGGTCCTGGATTAGTGTTTATTTTTCAGTACATGTTTTTGTCAGGTCAATTTAGGAGGCAGTAGCTGATCAACAGGTTCAAGTTATGTATGTGGAGACCATATCTTGAACATGGCATGCTATCAGTCTTCAGACATTTTTTTGTGAAAAAGAATTTGATAAACTTTGCGAAAATAAGCCTTTAGACTTTAGGTGTCGAATTTTGGTAGATATACACATCAGTATCACTTAGGTACCACGGGTTGTGGTTGTGGCGTCATAATTGGGAATGTATCGGTTTTAAGATAGGGTTCGATCATGACGTCCGAGGGTCGGAATTCGTTGGGAGTTGATCAATTCTGTCATAAATTGTGCCCATATTCTCCAATGGAAAATGATAGGACTAGGGTGTCCAATAAAGGATGGAGCGCCATGAAAAGGAATTCTTTTGCATGAGAAAATTGTGCACTATATGTAGGGAATAACTAGGGAGAAAACAAAGATGAAAAGGAGATGTGTAGCAAATAAATTGGGTCAGTCAAATGTGCCATACCGAGCATTGATTCACTCTGTGAGTTGTGAAATACCAAACATTGATTCACTCTCTTTCATCCTTCAGTCCACTTACAGAGTTTATGGTGGCTATAGACTGAGCACTTACTGACATCACTATCTCCATTTTGTCAAGCTCTTTTTGCTCGGCGATGTGAAAAGTTTATGGTTTAGGCTCTTTTCCAAACAGTTTCTGTCTTTTGGATTTTAGAATTCAGTTTTTGAACAAAGTGATTTTTTAAAATGGTTTCTATAAGCCGTGTGTAGGGACCACTGCAGGAACGATGGTTCCTGTTAGTATGTTTTTAAGTGGGTCAATAGTACGTTTTCCCAGCTGAGCTGACTATGGAGAATTTAAACCTTAATTGGACGAGCATGTTATTCTGATTGTACCAAATTCTTGCATTCTTGCTTCAGAGAAAGTCACCCTGCATTTATTTATCCATCTCGTAATGAAAACATGAGGCCAGTACTTGGGAGACTGCAACTTACATATGGTATTTTGACACTCTGAGCCAATGTTTGGTCAAATAGAAGCAGCCTGCGGCCTATAGTTTAATTTGCCCTTCAGAATCTTGGCGGTATTTTACAGCAAATTGTGACACCAACCCTACTACCAAGAGACTATATTAGACGGCTACATCATAAACAGTTCCTATGAACCGCCTGTGTTGCAACTATCGCATACGGATTATACTAACAACCGTATGTGATATTTTCACAGACGGTTATTTATACCAACCGTCTGTGATAAAGCAAAATATCACGTACGGTTCTTATTAATAATCGTCTGTGAAAATATCACAGACGGTTGTTAGCATAAACCGTCTGTGATAATATAAGATATTATAGACGGTTCGTATTAATAACCGTTTATGATAATTCACAGATGTTTATTTATAAGAACTGTCTGTGATATGTGCATTATCACAGACGGTTCGTATAAAAATCCATCTTTGATAATGCCACGACACCGTTCCGTGGCATTTCCCCCAGGATTCTGATCTCACCCGTCCATTCTCTCCACATCGAACGGCAGGTGCCGCTTCCTCCCACCTCTTGCCCCTTATTAATTACTCCTCCTCTCCCGTTCACTCCAAGATGCGTGAGTTCTACCACTGCAATGTCACTGTTGTGCCACAAAGGTGACGTTACCACCGCCTCTCCTTCACTGCAAGGCACCGCGGAAGCAGCTAGCTACTAAGGATATCCAGCTCGCACACTGTTAGGATATCTCCTTCTATGTTTTTGCTATGGGTTCATAGAATTAGAAGATGTGTTCTTGCCATGTTTAAGAGTTAGGTTCGTAGGATTAGGAGATGTGCTCTTACCATGTTTAAAAGTTGGGTTCGTAGAATTAGAAGATGTGTTCTTGCCATGTTTAAGAATTGGATTCATAGGATTAGGAGATGTGTTCTTGCCATATTCTTACTGTGTTAGATGGCAACTTGCTCATTATCTTGTGATGTTATAATGGTGGATTCTAATGGAATGTGCTACTGTATTTGCTAAAGAGCATAGCTAATATTTCTTGAGGCTAGCCAAAAAGCAGAAAAATTTAGGTATAGTATGAACTATCATAGATGGTTTTGTGGTATAAAATGTCTATGAAGGACTATCACAGACGATTCTATATTACAACTGTCTATGATACTCACACATCACAGACGGTTGGTAGTTAGAACTATCTGTGATGTTAGAGTATCACAAACGGTTTTTACTTCGAGCCATCTGTGATGTTAAAGTATCACAGACAGTTTTAGTTGCAAACCGTCTATGTTGTATTTATCACTGATTATCACTGATGTATATATTCATATGGTTCAAAAAATAGTCTGTGATAATAGTTCCGAACCGTCTATGCTGATTCTTTTTGTAGTAGTGTCTCTGTTTAGGGTTGCAATACAATTCGTTGGGGATACAGTTGGCGACATCTGAAAAATAATACAAACCTAGCTGACTAAACTGATCATGAATGGTAACTCACTGCAGCGCCAAACGTGTCTAATCAGATCGTTTTAATGGTAAGTGATGAGACTTAGGAAGATCTTGCCCATACGCGACTACTCGACTCAGAAACATGACAGAAGAGAGCTTCACTGCATAAAACTCGAGCTGTTCCTGTTACATTTTGTGGTTCGAATATGATTGGTCTGATTACTTAAGAGTTTGATCAAGTTTCGTTTAAAATATATTTCGTCCAGCGACTAGTCGGTAATACAAATTGATTGGAAATTATAATTGAGATCATCTTTATATTTGTGATAAACTCTGCACCGACTTGCGTCGACTAAAATTAGACATGACTACTCAATACGCTTTCTACTACAACTTTTCATCGTTATTTTCTGATACTCTGTTTCGTCCCCGAGCAGAATATTGCCCCGTCTCTGAACAAGTGGACTATGTTACTTATTTGTCTAGGACTCTTGTTCCCAAGACTATTTATCCTCTCTGTAAGTCTCACGATAGATAGCAACACTTACAATATAAGTTATCTACATATGTAATACTTCAAGAGTGTTCCATAATTTCTCTTCCATATAGTAATTTTGCAAATTACGTATCCATGATTTTTTTTCTATAAAAATGTTTTACATTAAACCTTTGACTCGTCCTCTTGATGTATTCTTTCATGTCGATGCGTTCCGTAACATGGTGCCATTGCATTTGTCATCTGCAACAGGCTCAGTGACAGGGGCCCACTGTCAGGAGCCGGTGAGGTAGTGTCTGTGCATGTTAACAATGAGATTTGGGAAGCTTAACAACAGTGCGAAGCCCGCTCACGGATAGGCAGATAGCTAGCGACAATACGAGGCCGCCGCTCTGAGACGGCCAATCAGCTCGAGAGAAGTTTCTTGTTATGTCAGAGGGAGAGCGAGCGCCGGCTGATCTCTCTCTACCTCCTGTGCTCATTTGGCGCTTGCCCTGCCCCCCCAAACAGCTGGTTCCGCTGCCGCCTCATCACCTCTCTCTCTCTCTCTCTCTCTCTCTCTCTCTCTCTCTCTCTCTCTCTCTGTGTGTGTGTACACATCTTTAAAACGGCCACCGTATAGTTGGCCACCCACCTCTGTGCTCCTCCCCTCTCCTCCTCTGCTGATCACCTCACCACTTCTACAGTACACACAGATGGCAAAGCCTCGCAAGAACACCAACAGCAGCAGCAACACCGGCCACGGCAACGCGGCCGACGTCTCCGTGCCCGCGGCGGCGGTGGCTGTGCGCGCGAAGCCGAAGCGCACGCGGAAGAGCGTGCCGCGCGTGTCCCCCTCGCAGCGCAGCTCCGTGCACCGCGGCGTCACACGGTAAGCAAACCAACGAACCAGCTGATTATTATAGCAAGGCTGCAGCAGATCGTATTGAGCTCCCGCTCTGATCACGCGGTAATGGCCGGCGTCGCATCGCAGGCACCGGTGGACGGGGCGGTTCGAGGCGCACCTGTGGGATAAGAACAGCTGGAACGAGTCCCAGAACAAGAAGGGCAAGCAAGGTTCGTTCTTCAAAACCCTGCTGCTAGTTAATCACTGATTCTCTCCTGTTAGGCTTAATTAATCAGTCGACTGCAACTTTGCTGTGGCATGTATCTAAATAATCTTTTCCCTTGTTGGTGCACGCAGTTTACCTCGGTGAGGCTCTCGAGTCACGGCCTTGGCATGGGACCAGTTCATCTACTGTTCTAAACAAAACAAAGAGAAAAATCAACTGTTTCCGTTTGAAAAAAAATACTTTAGTGTGTATCAGTAGTGATTAGCTTGGTTATCTCGGATGTTGTTTGCAGGGGCGTATGACGACGAGGAGGCAGCGGCGCGCGCGTACGACCTGGCGGCATTGAAGTACTGGGGCCCCGACACCATCCTCAACTTCCCGGTAGGGCTAAGCTACCGCCAAAATTTATTCATTGCACATTCCACCAAGATATTATAGTCCGGTAGTGTTGTTCCATGGCGCATGTCCCGCTTGGAATTCATTCTTGGCACCTCTCGAGTTGAATTCGGTCATGGGCTCTTTTCTCTGGAAATTAAATTGGACCAGCTGCGGTGGGGAAGCTACTGTAGATTTCCACATGGCCTCGTGCGGTCTTCTGTTAGAGATGATGAGGTTTTATTTAGAACAGGAGAATTTTTCCAACTTCGAATTGAACTATTTACTGTGAAATTTATATGTTCTAAATGAGATCTAAATGTTTACAAGGGCATGGCTGAATGAGAAAAATTGGCATTTCACGTCAGTGGAAGAAAATTTGGCACTTTATCGTCATGGGCCCTGCAGAATATGTTATGAAGCATCTTATTTTTTTTCAGAATTTAGATAGGCAGTAAATTTACTTTTATTTGTTTTTCACTATTGCATAGTAATTAATATATTCCATTATCACGTACACGTGCATTGCATCTGGGCAAGGGCTTTAAATTATTATTTTAACAATTGTCGTATATTCAAATACTTTGCAGTTATCTGCATATGAAGAGGAGTTAAAAGAAATGGAGGGGCAATCCAGAGAAGAGTATATTGGATCGCTAAGGAGGTAATTCTCAATTAAAACAACTATTTTGAAAATGCACTCGCCGATGAGTTTGGGGTAAAAAAGAGTCCATGAGAAATTGACAGAACTCCTAAAAAGAATTTAGAAATATAAATCATATACATATGCTAAAAAGAAATAATGTATCCATATGATGTGTTCACAGGAAAAGCAGTGGGTTCTCAAGAGGAGTCTCGAAGTACCGGGGTGTTGCCAGGTAATGTTCATGACTTGATCCAAATTCCTTTGCTCCAAACGGGATCTTATATTAAACGTGTAAACACAATTTGATCGGAAAATTATCATCATATGGAATTGCACCAATCTTCACAGACATCATCACAATGGGAAATGGGAGGCTCGGATTGGCCGTATTTTCGGCAACAAGTACCTTTACCTGGGTACCTATGGTACGTTAATTTCTTTCACAAAATTAATTTTGGGAAACCACAATTAATACTGCTAGAAGAAATTAATTAGCATCACAACGGCCTTTATAAATGCCTTCATTTTTGTGACCTATAAATTCTCCTTCCGTACATGGATTGTTCCTGAAAGCCAAATCTAAGTGCAAGTCGTTAGGGCTAGTGTACTACACTGAGGCTTACATGGTTATAGTGACGAATTTGCCCTCACATTGAAGCACATCGCCTGACCGTATAAATTCCCAACTAATTCCTGCAACCAGTGATTGTAATGGTTGGAGGCCAGTCTGTTGCTACAAGTCAGTAGATTAGATTGAAACCAATGTTGATTGCAATTGCTCTCAACAGTCAATCCTGAATTCTCTATCACAGTGCAGACTCTGTTATGCCAATCAAAGAGGCTGCTCATGCAAAGAGCTGATGCATGTTTGTAACACATAAGTTTCGTATGAATTTTTAAAAATACAAGAAAGAAAAAAAAGAACACATGCATGTGCGAGACAAATTCTTTAGTAAACCATTACGTATGAAAATTCAGTGTAGACGGTTCACTCTTATGGACCTGGATGAGTTCAGGGTTGTGGTTGTGGGACAGTGGGAGTGCACGAGTGTGAGTCCTTGGTTTAATTCAGCGACGGAGCTAGAAAATTTTTGATAGGGATGCACGTTTTATATAAATCTAAAGTCTTGTACAACAATTCTCCCTAAGATTCAACGGAACAAACAATTTAATCCTAATACCTATATACTTTCTACATGTTTTTAAATTTTTGGGGTGTGCCAGTACATATCGGGCAACACCCCTAGTTCCGCCCCTTGTTTAACCCTCAGCACAAGGGCCGGTAGGGTTGACAACACCCTAGTTAAAAAAATAATGATTCCCTCTTAGTGTTTTTAAGAACTTCATTCGTGCCCATGGCAAAAATAACCAGGAAAATAGTATGTTGCCCCCAGTCCCCACAATTTAAATGCACAATGAACTACTCAATGGAGGTATATGGATGATCTAGATCGAAGTAGTTGAGCTAGCAATGGCAGGAACTGAGGGCATTTGCGTCACTCCCAGTAATTTAAATTACGGTTAGTTGGTGATTAGATGCCATGACTCAATGAGGTAGACCCAGCAACACCAACTTCCAACGGCCCCCTGTGCACCAGTTGGAGCCTACAATACATCAACAAAAAGATGGGTATTGATAAACATCATCCGGATGTTTTCTTTCTAACTATTATCCAGATTTGTGACCGTTGGATTAGAGATTAACGCAATTAATTCGTGCACAAAAGAATAGAACAAAGACGGACACGATGGGTGTTGTGCTAGTCCTGCCACACACACACAACCCACACAATTGTAGGTGCACCTAATCCCGTATTGTATTGTATCCTAGGATAAATTTCTATGAATTTTCTGCAAAAGTTTTGTGAAATTGCTGGGCTCCAAACAAGCCTTGATAGGAGGAAATCAAGATAATTGCAATGTTTCCTGCCAAATTCCTGTGGTGTGAAGTTCCTGCGTTTCAAATAAGCCTACTAACGGAACAGTTATAATCTACTACCCTTAAGCAATAATGTAATGACTTGTAAGATCCATGAATTAGTGTTTTCGTATATGTTTTCATTAGTGTTTTCGTATATATTTCTCCGACAAAATTGCGTCATTTAGGCTGATTAGCTGTCGTCGTTCTTGCTTGAATCTTTTGCACCGCAGCGACGCAAGAGGAGGCGGCAATGGCGTACGACATGGCAGCCATCGAGTACCGAGGCCTGAACGCCGTCACAAACTTCGACCTCAGCCGGTACATCAAGTGGCTCCGCCCCGGCGCCGACGGGATGAGCGCCGCCCAGAACCCTCACCCGATGCTGGCCAACCTGGCAGCGCAGGAGCTCCCGGCGATCGACCTCGACGGCATGGCGTCGTCGTTCCAGCACAATCACCAGAGCATGGAGGACAGCACAACGACGGCGCAGTTGCGCCTGCCGGCGAGAATGTCGCTCGGCCACACCCCCACGACGTCGGCGCTGAGCCTGCTGCTGCAGTCGCCCAAGTTCAAGGAGATGATCGAGCAGACTTCAGCGGCGGAGAGCAACACAACCTCCTCCTCGTCGCTGTCGCCGCCCGGGCCGCCGCCGCAGGCGACCAAGGACGACGGCGCCTCGCCGCAGTGCAGCTTCCCGGAGGACATACAGACCTTCTTCGGGTGCGAGGACGGCGCCGGCGTGGGCGTGGGCTACACCGACGTGGATGGCCTCTTCTTCGGGGACCTGACCGCGTACGCCTTGCCGGCGTTCCACTTCGAGCTGGACTTGTGACGGCGGCGTAGAACGTCGCTGCACCTCAGAGTGTCAGTGTGCGTGTGGCCACTGGCCAGGTTGGTAATTTGGTATAGGCCGTTAATTAATTCCTTTTAATTACTGGGTTGGTTTTTGTCAATAGGAGAATCAAAACGAGAAGAAAGAGAAGAAACAGGCTAAGCGGAGAGAGTTACGGTGCTAGTGAGGACTGGGAATTATTTAAAGATTGTTTTTTCCCCCTTGGTATAATCTGAGGTAGCGAGTGAGGAAGAGATTGTTTCATTTGTTTCATCCCTGACAAAAAAGATCAATTATATATATTCACATTAGAGAATACCTGAGAAAAGAGTAAAATTTCTGAACCGTGTTTTTCAACTTACACCCATAATACAAAATTATGAATGGTCCTCGATCCTGAGCAAACCTGTCAGTAGCAGGCTGGTTTTCTGAAACCTTGTCTGAACAACTTGACTCAAGTTTTGGAGATCTGCATCCATCAAGTTATGGCTGGCCCTTCCAGCGTCGAAGTTACAGCTTACACGCAAGTACGCGAGTGCAAGTTGAGGACGGTCCTCGTTTGGCATGTCATGTGCGAGCATGATTCTGTCAGTGCACGGCGGCCACAGCATCAATGTGGTTTGCTGTCAGATGGCAGTGAAAAGAAAAAAAGTTGTGGCTGGAATGGTCACTGCCTCACTGGCATTAGCTGGCGTATGCCGCCAGGACAGCACATATCGCCACTGCTTGCCGGGACCTGGCCGGCCGGCGTTCCGCCGGCAGCAGCTAGCCGATCGAGACGTATGTACGGGGACGTGCGGTGTGGTTCTTCGTTGAAACTGATGTGTTCTGCAGCCTGTACGCTGAATTGCCGATGTGTCTCGGCGACAAGGAACAGTAGATGCCTATATATACTTCGAAGGTGCCGTCGCTTTGTCAGTTGGTGCTTGTTCTATCAGCTTAAGGATGCATCGGCTTGTCTTTCTTGCTGCTTGGTGGCGGAGGAAGCGAGGCAAAGTCACGGTCTCTTCTAATCTTCTTGCTGGGAACTTTGCCAAGGAAACATCAAACAAGTTGGAGGAAAAGAAAAGGCAAAGGGAGCTACAAGAAATGGGCTCAGAACAAGCTACAAGCTTACAAGAGACTGACTGGGCCACCGACAAAATTCTCTGATGTGGCGGCAGGAACCATTTTGCTCGCGGTGCCATCGGCAGGAACCCTTATAATTCATGGGCCTGGATGCAGTGTACCGACGGTGGGCCTGTTTATACAGCATTTTATATGCTTCTCTCTCCAAAGTCAAACAATTTTTGAGCAGATACGGCGCCTGTTATTTTCTGCTTTTAAAACTATCTTTTGGCTTCTGCTACAGTATTTAACTTTCAAACAGAATATTTTTTTTAAGATAGAATCTACAAGCTAATTGTAGTACACGTTAAAAGCTCAACATCTATACCATCTAAAATCACAAACGAGTACCTTTTTTCCGTAATTTCTATCGTAAACAATTAAAATTTAAAAATTTTAGCCAAAAACTATAAGTCACAGTCATAAAGAACAGACCCACAGAGAACCTTTGCCAACACGAAAGAGGGACGAGGCACGAATCGAGAATGGACTAAATTCAACAGTGACAAACGTATAGCGCTAGCACTTCCGTTTCATGTAATTAAATTCCTTTCTCGTTGGGCCATGTTCAGATCGGAGGAATTTCACATAAAGGAAGTAGTACGATTGTGCAGAAATCATTCGAAAACCCTTAACCGTCGGTCTCTAAGAATGTTTGGGTCTTTGGGAGGACTCGAACTTCAGCTTGGAGCGACTCAAAAGCTTGACTTCATTTCCGCCCGGTTTTGGTACGTCGTCGGAGCACTGCCGTAGGTGGCACGACCGTAGGCAAATGACCCCAGCTGAGTCCTGGCCCGGTCAGGCTGGCTGGTCCAAGCGTGCCGCTAGTGACGACTAATGGTCCGACGAGATCGGGCTGAATCGTCAAGGAGGAGCACCGGAGCAGCATGCGTGTACGGTGGTGACATTACGTGACACGGCCGGCATGCGGTACGACCGCCGGTGCGTGCATGCTACCATGCGGGTGCGGCTCACATGCTGGGGCCTGCACTTAGCGTGCAGAGGTGCTCAGGGTGACATGTGTTCTCATAAATTCAAAAAAATTTCGAAAAAATCAAAAATATGTTTTAAAAAATCCGAAAAATTGTAAAAGGTAAATTTTTAAAAAATGCTTTTATTAAAAAGTATTTTTTAAGTATTAAAAAATACTTTTTAATAAAAGTAAAAATCAAAAAATAATTTTAAGTACTTGAAAAAAATACTTTTTATTTACTAAAAAGTACTTTTTACAATTTTTCGGATTTTTTAAAGCATATTTTTGAATTTTTCAGATTTTTTTTGAATTTCTGGGGACACGTGTCACTCACTTAGGCACCCCTGCACGGCGCTAAGTGCAGGGGCCTCAGCATGTGAGCCGCACCCCTACCATGCTGTCAAAATGTTTGCAGAGAGGTAAAAAGAAGACTTTTTTTGCCATTCGTTCGTACGGCATACATTGCACACCATGCAGAGAGGCGCGTGCAGGGGCCTAGCGAGTATCAACATACAGTACACAACAGCTAGCTTGCAGGCAGAAGCAGACGTGCCATGGATGTCTATCTACTGAACCTGCTGCAGCTTGTTGGGCGGTGTGGTCCTTGTGAATCTGGCAAGGTGGCTGCTGCCCATGCAGGATTCCGGCCAGGAATCCGCTTCCTGGCAGATTCTTGGGAGCTAGTGTACGTCCTTACGTCCCCGATACCAATCGATCGTACGTACGTGTTTGCACGCCAGCCAGCCATGCGTGCAATGTAAACAGGGCCTGTGCGGCCTTAAGCAAAAGTAACTAACTAAGCAGCTGCAGCTGGCTAGCGAGCCCCCTCCAAATCGTATCGTATCGTATCGTATTTGTATGTATCGCATCGCGTGCTGTTCGGCATCTTCCATTACGCCCTGTTCTTTTCAGTTTATATATTATGGTTTATTGTTTTTTTTAAATAAATAAATAGAATGGTTTTTTTTTGTTTTATCATAACAGGTTATCGAAATAGACTTTTTGAAACGGTTTATCGATATTTGGTCCATTCGTACGAGCACCCATATTAAGACTAAAAACTATAAGACAGAACTATAAATTACTAGTTACAACCGAAAAACACACCATAATGTTCTTAGACATTTTAGTCACAGGAACGCACCGCAATATTCTTAGACGTTTGTTATGATTCACGGCAGCAATGCGTGCATAAAAACCTTGTAACCAGCTGGCCGTAACTCGTCTTGGTTCAATGAACCTAGCTTCACCTGGTACCGATCAGTGATCACTAGTTACTACTTGCTGAACTGGAAATTTCGGGGAGTATATACAGGCGCAAGTGGAATATGGGGTGCTTGTGCCGGCCGGAATCGATCGACCGGCCCATGAAAGCATCGACCGTATTGGAGGACCGCGCGCATGATATGGACCGCCATTGCTCCCAAGTTTATCAACGATGACAATGAAGCGCACCAGTTGCCTAATCTGCACTGCGCCTTTATAAATTCTCCTGAACCATAGGCTCATGCATGTTGGACAGTTGAAGTGGTGCCACGTACGTACAAGTCGTCGCGATTAAGGAAGTAGTAGCACTGCACTAGTGCCGAAAAAAGGCTAGCTGCTGCTATACATGAGCAGCATGCAGCCGCATCAAATTTGATTCTGTCAGAGATCATACAAGCATCCAACTTGTGTCTGCTTAACATCATGCTCCAAATCTTGGCTTCTCTTGGTAGTAAGTGAAGGGAGATAAGTGATAACTGGTGAGCTCACTTTAAGCATATCTTCTCCTTTTCTTTAGTCTTCCCAACTTTCCCCTCAGTTCAATTGGTCCGAGAATAAAAAATTATTAAAATTTGAAAAAACTACAAATTGTCAATTGGCTCATAAATTTTAAGATATTTTATTTATGCAATACGTTCGATGGCATTTTATTAATAACTTATAAACTTTAGAGCAAACAGCCAATTATCCTTATAAGCGTATCGACGAAGCAGACAGGAGCGTGGCCAGATTCAATGAACCTCGAGAATCTGGGCGCCTGTGCATCGTGATTCAGGAGCACGAGTTGGTATGCATGCTTGCTTCGAAGTCATAGGCATGCACGCATGGCCCGTACGTTGTTGCAAAGGCAATCGCACATTTTTTTTAGTTGTAGACCCAATGAGTTTATGCAGATGCAGAGTACGGAAAACATAATACAGAGTACATACTAAACATGTGTGTTGCGTGAGCACCGTAATTTTAGACTTAGAATGCTATTTTCGGTAGGTAACGTCAGATATGAGAAATAGTAAAACCGAAGGAACAACTATGCGTCATCCTGACATATGTATTCTAAACATCTACAATACATGCATTAGCAAATTCCTTCTTTTTATGATATATAAATCAAGCATTTTAGCATGTAACGATTACATAAAAAACTCGGTTATGACTTCTGAACGGCAATACTATATATGCGACTTTTGTGATCTGCACTGTTCACCGTTTATCTCCCAGACTCTTCTGTCAGCGTTGACAAACAGCGCTGGTCTTTGTTGTTGAAAACGTGGCAGAGTCTGCTAAGTCGGTCTCTGCAGACTGCTCCTAAATTTGCAACAAATGCGAAAGTTGAATACAACTAATTATTTGAAGTAATTCAATTGAGTTCAGGTGCGCGCTTTGCTCACCGTTGATTCCTAGAAAATGCAACTGATCATATGTCATACAGAAACATGAAAAGCAGCCAACGAGATGCTCCACTGTTGATGTCTGAATAGAAGAAAATGATGCCGCATAAGATAAAACTGATTAGTCTGACAAATTTGCTCGGCTCGATGATTACTTACCAAAAAATTTCAGTTTATAATCTTTCGAACATTACTTGCAGACCAGCATTGTCGTTGGAACAGAGTTTGAACGATTCTTTAACTAATTCTCCCCAAGCACATCATTAGACGGCTGCTAATGGCGATCAACACGACCGCGGCTTCTGCAAAAAGCATGGTCATGGTCAAAACGCAAAGAGCGTTCCAATTGGCGCAACGAATGGATTGACCAACTTGCGGATGCAATTGCCATTAATGTGAATCAGTGGATCACACAAAATGCTATCGATCGGAGGAATCATCCTGGGGCTGAAATGCTGATGCAATTGCCATTAACTAATTCTCCCCAAGCACATCATTAGACGGCTGCTAATGGCGATCAACACGACCGCGGCTTCTGCAAAAAGCATGGTCATGGTCAAAACGCAAAGAGCGTTCCAATTGGCGCAACGAATGGATTGACCAACTTGCGGGTGCAATTGCCATTAATGTGAATCAGTGGATCACACAAAATGCTATCGATCGGAGGAATCATCCTGGGGCTGAAATGCTGATGCATTTGTTCTGCCCAAGAATTTCTCTCCATCATGTCTGAAAAGGTCACACTCCCTCCCAACTTGTCGGTGCCAGCCATACATGCTTCACCATTTACTCCTCGTGTTCTTACTGTTCTCTCTGTAGCTTCCGGCCTCTATAAATGGCAGCACTTGTCTCCAACTCCCACACATCAATCACATGCATTTGCAAAAGCAATAGCTCAGCTCTGATCTCTGCAAGCTTTCTGCTCTCTTCCTACTGCAAGAACCAATACGCCATGAAGGTTGTGGCAGAACCAAGAAGCAAGAGATACGCGCTCCTGCTGGCCGCGCAGGACTCCGAGTACGTGCTCAAGATGTACGATGGCTACTTCAACGTCTTCGTGAAGGCGTTCGGCGACGACGAGGGCGGCGAGACGTGGGACCTGTTCCGGGCGGTGGACGGCGAGCTGCCCGGCGTGGACGACCTCGGCAGGTACGACGGCTTCGTCATCAGCGGCAGCCCGCACGACGCGTACGCCGACGATCTGTGGATACTGCGGCTTTGCTTCCTCGTCAGGGAGCTCGTCGCCATGCGGAAGAGGGTCCTCGGCATCTGCTTCGGCCACCAGGTAAGCAGAAGCACAAGCTTTCCTGGTTTCTGCGTGCATGCAGCTCGATGCAGCATCCAAAACTGAAAGCTTTGGCTTCTTCTCAGGTGATATGCCGCGCTTTGGGCGGCCGCGTCAGGAAGGCGAGAGGCGGCTGGGACATTGGCATCAGGGAGGTCACCATGGCGGAGACGCTGCAGCAGTGTAGGTTCCTCGACGCCCTGCAGGACCTGCCTCCCTACGCCAAGATCACAGAGTGCCATCAGGATGAGGTGCATGTCAAGCATACACTGGCACATTGACCTTTTTATTACAGTATTGTACAAGCTACAAAGAATGGCACTTCTTGGTATGGGCTCTGAATGATGGTGCTCTTGACCTGTTACATGCAGGTTTGGGAGGTGCCGCTCGGCGCCGAGGTGCTCGCCTCCTCCGACAAGACCGGCGTCGAGATGTTCTGCGTCGGCGACCACGTGCTCGGCATCCAGGGCCACCCGGAGTACACCAACGACATACTCCTCAGCCTCGTAGACCGCCTCTCCTCCAATGAATCCATCAGTGTGAGTGCCTCAGTGCTTGCTCTGCCTCTGATGAAACAGCCGCCTCTCTGAAGTTTGAAGCACTGTTCTTGCATGATAGGGTCACACTGAAAGGCATCGTTTCTGTTAATTTGTCACTTTTACATTGCAGATGTCATTTGCTGAGGGTGTGAAGAGGCAGCTGGAGGCTACTGGGCCTGACAGGGAGTTCTGGCTGAAGCTGTGCAAAAGTTTCCTCAAGACTGAAGAAGCATAAATTATATGATCATATATACATGGATTCTAGTGGTGTGGTGCTTGTAACACAGTTTGAGGTAGCTTGTTGCTTCCCTGTTTGGAGTCAGATGCCCAGTTTTAGCATCAAATTATGAGATCGGTGTATCCTAAATTGCTAATCACAAACGATATCCTGCAAAATTGGAATAAACATGGCTTAACTGTCAGGTTATGTGCAGACTCATGCAGAATAACTGGTCTTCCTTTTTCTTTTAGAAAAAAATGGCTAGTTGGCTGGCAGGAGCAAGCATGGGTCTTCCTTTCATGTCAAATACCTGACCATGCTCAGGACCTGCAAAACTGATGTTGACACGATCCCAAATGCATGGACCTCAGCAGCTACAATTTTCTTTGTTACTTGTTGAGACCAAGCTATGTTGATCTGAGATCTAAAAAAAGGGCTCTGTTGATCTGATTACAATGATCTGTATTTTGGAAATTCCTCTTGAGCTAAGCTTGGATCATTTTCACCCAAGATAAAGATTATAACCATCTTTATATAATAGTTAAAAGAAAGCATCTTATCAAATGGTACTTTTCATTTATTTTTAGAGTGAAATGAAGTGACAAAACTGACTGCAAATTCTAACTCCCAAGCCTAAGTTTGAAGTTCTGAACTACGACTTATTTTTTTGGGTCTAATTAGGCTGCTGATTATCTGCAAAATAAATTGCTCATCTTCCTTATCATTTGCGCGCCTCTTCTTTTGGAGCTTCCCAGCCGAACCAAAGTCACATAGTTGCATTAAACAAAGAAAGGTGCAGAAACAAGAATAGAATGGAGATGTCCAAAATAACCTTCTCTCTGTCATCCCCAAACTGTAGTAGCTTATTGACTTTCTAGCTCAATCCATCACAGCAGCAGTGAACATGAACAAATGGACACAAGATTATTGGAAAATTCCTATAGATTTTTTAAAATAGCCAAGTTACAAGATCATTCTCCCCAAGAGCATCGGCAACAGAAACAGATACTACCAGAACCTGACTTTGCTCACTATGGCAGACCGCAGATGCAGCAAACCATCTAGAACACTTATTGGGCAGGCGAATATAAATGAACAAAAAACAGTAACCTAGATACGCTTGCCGGTAACACAGCCAGCTGCTTAACCGAAACTAACACATGAAGACCAACAGACGTCTCAGAAACTTCAAACGAAGTACTGTCTCAGAAACCTCATCTTCAACTTGCAACGAAAGGTGAAAAACTGTAATTTTTTCTTAGGCATCCACATCTTTCTCCACCACCTTCTTCCCTGCTTCCCAGCCGATACGCATCTCCTCGCCCTTCGCAACCGTCTCATTTCCACCGCTATTCCAGCCATCCAAGGTTGACCTCGGCGACACAGAGCCAGGGGCAACAGCAGTAAAACTCTGATACATCAGTAGGCCACCACCAGGAAGCTCCTGCTCAACAAGATCATCGCACAGGTAGGAATCAACCTCTGCACCCGTTGACCATGATTTGGCAAACCCGTGCGCACCGAAGATGATGACAACAACTGAGAAGTCGGAAGGACAGAAACATGCCAGGACCCTCTTGATCACATCACTGTAAACAAAGGAGCCAGGATTGAGGTTCATTGCTTCGTAGCTTGCATAGCTGAAACCTTCCTCAGGAATAACATGAATTGTGGAGAACGCAGGGCCACAGATGAAGCTCATCGAGTACCCGCACGGCGGCACGGGTCGAACTCAAAGTCGCAGATCTCCATCTCAGGGATGATGATGGAAATCCCTGAGAGCTTTGCCATCTCCTTAGCTGACGAGCAATAGCTGTCAGCAGAATTCTTGAAGAACACTGCAGCTTTCTTAGCATCTAGCCCGGTCATGCACATCTCAAGTGTGACCATGGGCTGCTCAGGCTCCTCTGTTGCGTAGTAGACATGCCACATCTTCTTGGGCTTGAACGCATCACCAGTCACATATGCATTGAGGCCACCAAAGAAGCCGTTCAGCACAGATACCTCCTCTGAAAAGCTGCGGTGCGGTGATGGTGTAATACCACTGTTTTGCAAAAGAGAGAAATTAGGGAAGGAAAGGGTGGTTTTGCCGTCAGACCCATCGGCTATTAGAACGCCGAATATTTAACGCTCGCAGAGGTTCCCATACCGCCCTGGAACGGTCGGCACCGTCTAGAGAGCCGCGTAAAAGTAGCGCTCTCAGAGGTTCCCAGACCGTCCAGGGGCGGCCGGCGCCATCTCGCGTATTGGGTTTTCATCATCCGGCAGGAACTACTATTCTTACCTCTTACCGGTTTACCTGCCGCAGTAGAAGAACGCCAAATAGTATAGGGGTACTATTGGACCAAAAAGCCCTTAGGGCCTTAGCCAGCCAAAGGCCAAGGGGGGAGGGGCAGAAATGGCACTGCACAAAAAGGAGCATTTGACCAGAAGCATGCCCGTAAGGCACCCCAGCCTTTTCATGCATCTGCCAACTACTCAAGAGAGGTGGCAAGCTGCATGACTTGCATGTCTGCCACCTCCCTCCCCTTCTCTGCAAAAGCAAAAGCCCACTCCCATTTCTCTTCCCCTTCCTCTCCACTGAACCGCATAGCCACACCATTTTGGCCAGCACAAGGTAAGCACAAGAACACCGTACATGCACTCCTCACCAAGCATCGCAATCACGCTCATAGGGCGGGAGGGAGGAAGAGTGGCGTAGGGAGAGGCGGCCGGCGGCCGTTGGCCGTGCCGGCCGGTGGGGTGCCGAGCGCTCCACCTTGCCGCGCGCGCAAGGGGGAGGGCCGGGTCCGGGCTTAGCCGGCCGGACCCGAGGTGCTGTAGAGGGGGAAGGCGAGGTAGGCGGAGGCGGGAGGTGGGGGCCGGCAGAGCCACTGGCGGCGGGCCAAGGGCCGACGCCGCCAAGTGCCGCCGCGCCGCCCGGGGCCTCCCGGCCGAGGAGACGAGAGGGGAATGGGGGAGAAGGGGGCGGCGGAGCCGCCGGCGTTGTCGTACCCGGCCGTGTGCCGCCGCGCCACTCGAGCAAGGCCGGTGAGGAGGAGGAGAGGAGGCCTCCGGCCGAGTAGAATGGGGGCAGGGGGAGGAGTGGCCGGCAGGGAGGTAGGGGCCGCCGACGCCGCGCCAGCCATGCGCGCCGCCCCTGGGTGAGGCCGGCGAGGAGAGAAGGCCATTCGGCCAGATGGAGTGGGAAAGAGAGAGAGAGAGAAGTGAGGAAATGAGGGGATAAGGCCCTGTTGGCTGAATGGAATGGGGATGAGGAGAGAGATTAGGGAGAAGGAAAGAAAAAGAAAGGAAAGGAAGAAAAGGAAGAAAGAGAGAAAGGAAAAAAAAGAGGGAAGAAAAGAAAAGAGGAGAAAAAGAGAGAGAGAGAGAAAAAAAATTAGGGGGGTTTTGGTGCCGCGCAGCAGATCCCTGAAAACCCGCACGTTTTTACACCCGAACCAGTTTATGCACATAGTATCGTCATCGTCCATCTAATTTCCGGTTTCGTTGAGATGCGTTAAATCGGACTATTTTCTTGGCCAGGTGGAAGGACCGGGTCGGCGCCGTCCACACGTCGTTACGCTCCGCTTGGTTAACAGGCAAGTGCAGGGTGGAACAGTAATTTGTGGTGAATGTTTGTTATCCGTGTTTTCATGCTATGTGTTACAGTGTTTATGAGATGTTATTCATGGACCTTGAGGCTTGACGAGACATGCATTTGCATTACACCATGAGCATTATGAAAGTCCTACCGAAAGGGTGAACTATAGCTTCTACGAGGAGCTCCCTTCGGCAAGGCAGCTACAGAAAGTCCTACCGAAAGGGTGAACTATAGTTTCTACAAGGAGCTCCCTTCGGCAAGGCATCTACAGAAAGTCCTATCGAAAGGGTGAACTATAGCTTCTACGAGGAGCTCCCTTCGACAAGGCAGAGGGGTTTCATCGACGGGTGAAACACTCCACTATACCGATATAAGCTGCATACGGAGGTGCATTGCATTGCATGGCACTGAAGATATGAGCATAACAATGCATGTGGAGCATATTGTGATTAATGTGGAAACATGAGAATGATGATACGAGTATGACAATGCATGTGAAGTATGTTATGGTTAGTTGATTTGCTTATATGTTTTGGTAGTGTTCATCGTTCTATTATGTACTTGCTGACTCGGTGGACTCACCCTTGCTTTGTTGTTTTTTTAGGTGGCCATTGTGGACGACATGCATGGGCGGGTGTAGCACATGAATAGCTACATGTACTTGTAACACTTCACATATCAGCTTTTGTTAGTATGTGTAATTTCACCAGTAAGCTAACATAGTTGCTTAAGAAAAAAAATTGGTGTCAGTGCTTTGCTTTATGGGTAAGGTAGAGTTTGCTTAAAATGATTAGCAGATGTTTTTTTTAAAAAAAGGGTTATTGTAATGCAATGATGGTAGCACTCTAGGCCCAGAGGATGGGCGGGGTGTTACAGATGGCTGTGCACCGGGGAAGATGAGCGTCCCAGGGAATACTTCACCGAAAGAACAGGCAGCAACAGCTCTGTGGCAAGCTCAAGGATGCGAGGAATGGAGAGCAGAAGCTTAGTCGTCCCTCAGGTCTTGAGGACAACCTTGTGGGGATACACCAAGAAGCTCGACTCCGACATCACATATGAGTCGAAGTGTTTGTTCGAGAGCTGGGACACAATGGTGCACCGTGCAAGATCCAGGAATGAGTCAATCTGCCTGCGAGCGAGGGTGCGGAGGCCACGACTACAGGGGTCCACAAAGACAGGAGCATCAGAGAATGCTATCTCAAGACGCTTTTCATAGCCCTCAAACCCAATAGGGGAGGTAGGGGGAGATCCCCAAGAATCAGCCAAAGGCATCGGCAGTGGATCAGGTGTTGCAAGGAAGAGAGGATGAGAGAGGACAGACGAGATCGGAGAAGACAAGAGAAGAGATTCGGAGCGCAGTAGCAGAGAAAGCAGCCAGCCAAGGGAGAATTATTGCATAAAAAGAAGGAAAAATTGCAGCAAAATCCTACTCTACGGTGAAAGGCATGTGAAGGGATATCAGGATGGCCTGCGGATGCACTGCAAAACAAAAGTTGAAGCAAATAAGCATTAGAAACAGACGAGTAAATAAGCATTAGAAACAGAGCATGAAATGCATCAATAAGCACATTTTGATTTAGGACTATAATGGTTAAATCTTTTGGTGCTTACGTTGGAGTAAGTAGCAGACTGGAACTTCTTGATACCTCCGGCCGGGCGAACGTCCTCAATCTTGTAACTGAGGGGAGCTTCGTACATGGAAACTACTACTACTGCTAGACTTCTTGCCACCTTTTGACTCCATTAGAACTATAACACTTTGTTCATCTTCTGGGCCTAGAATGCTACCATCATTGCATAATAATACCAATTTTATTTAACAACTGCTGAACATTTTAAACAAACTCCACTTTATTCATGAAGCAGCGACCTCTTATACCATACCATTTTTAAACAGCTATTCTAGCTTACTAGAGAAGTTAAACATACTAACAAAAACTAATATATGAAGTGCTGCAAGTACGTGAAGTTATTCATATGCTACTCCCGCTCGAGCATGATGTCCTCAACAGTCACCTAAAAATAACAACAGAGCAAGGGTGAGTCCAACGACTCAGCAAGTACATAATAGAATGATAAACACTACCTAAACATGTAAGCAAATTATCTAACCATAACATTTTCCACATATATCATCCGGTTCATATTTTCATTTCATGTTCCTTCATTGTCATACCATTAATGCAATGCAGCACTACTCTACATGCTCATTTACTCATCTCATTGCATATACCGGTATTGCTGAGTGAACACCCGTCGATGTTCACCCAAAATCTTGGACCCGCCCATATCGGCACGGGGGTCTCTCCACTCCCGTGGAGGTCTACCGAAGTAGGACTTACGAGATCCACCCAGGCGGACCCCAGTTCTCATTTCATGAATGCACATGATGCGAATGCATATATCCATCGTCATTGTCATTGTCATTTTCATTCTCATCAATATTATCATTAGTAGGATGGCATTGTTGCTCACCTCGTTCATTTCATTGTCATCATTAATTAAACATCATCATGTCATGAAAATATTGCAATTCCATATAAGCATCATCATATCATGTAAATATCGCATATTTCATAAACCCTACGGTCTACCGCTCTACCATGCACTTGCCTGTTAACCAAGCGGAGTGAAGCGACGTGCGGACGACGTCGACTCAAGGCCTCTACTTGAACAAGCAATTAATCTGACTCAACACATCTTATCGAAATCAGAGCTTACACGAGTAGTGACGACCCTACGCACATAACCTATTACTGGCATAACAACGCATAGGGTTAGGGACCTGTCGAAAGCAGCATTCGACCTGTGCCAACCTGAGCTGCAATTACACCTGTCACTACTGCAACAATTAGCCATGTCCATGTGGGTGTCCTACGGGGTTCCATTTTCACCTTAGGGGCGTTCCCCCTCAAGCCCAATTAGGACTATATCCATCAATATCATTTCTGTTTAGTAAGATCCACATGTATCTTAGATTTTGTTCGGATTGATGGTCCGTGCATGTTGCCTTTTGTATCGTACAAGTAGTACAATTTAAAATTTCACAAGACACACCATGTTCGTGCGCAAAGTTTATTGGAATTTTACAACACACATCAACTTTTCCCAGTGAATTGATAATACGCAACAACTTTTCTCTGTGAATTGACAGCACGAGCCAACTTTTCTTGTGAGTTGACAATATGCGCAATTTTTCTTAGTGAGCTGATTTCATGCACTAATTTTCTTAGTGAATTGACAATACACACTAGCTTTTCTTAGTGAATTGACAGCACGTGATAGCTTTTCTCAGTAAATTGACAACATGCGCCAGCTTTTCTTAGTGAGTTGATAACACATACTAGTTTTTCTCAATGAGTTGATAACACGGACCAGCTTTTTCTCAACGAATTGACAACACACATTAGCTTTTCTCAATGAATTGACAGCACACGTCAGCTTTTCTTAGTGAATTGACAATATGTACCAGCTTTCTCAATGAATTGAAAACAACATGATATTTCCTATGCCCAAAAGATTCACTCTCACAAACATGAGCGCACTTCTATTCGGTAAAATTTACTCCCCCAACACTACACACTAACCACCTATAAAAGGACCTAAACTCCACGACCAGAGCCAACACTTCACTCAAGTTAATCTCAAAAATAGAGGGAGATGAGAGGGAGAAGAGAGGTAGAGGATGTCACTCCACCGTGGTTAGGGATGTCGAACTATGGAGAAATGCTTCGGAAACAGAAGTGAGTTGCTAAGAAGGAATCCTACCCTAATAATTCTTGTAAGGATGCATCTATGCCACTAGAATTTGTACACCTGTAGTACGACTACGTAATCCGACATAGATCATTTAGTCAACACATCCAGCCACCGCCGCCTGGGCACACTACACGTGCGACAATTATCACGTAAGTGAATGCCACGTATTGATAAATCATATTGCATGTTTCATTTTACATATCGTTAACTTTCTCCATGCATGATAGTAGATGTTGGAGTATTGCTACTTCTTCCAAAGGATTGATAGCTTAGAGAAGTATGATATGGCATTCATCGAGCACAAATACATGTTGAACTACCCAGTAGTGCCCGAGAACTTCATCCGTTGGAAGCCTTACACCTCGGTGGACAAGGAAAGGCCGAGAGGGGGGAAGACAATGAAAAGATGCTAATGCCCCCCGATGCCCTATTGCACGTGAAAAGATGTTGATGCCCCCCGATGCCCTATTGCACGTGAGGTTATTTCAGACTCAGACAAACCTTCGTACCTTGAAGACGAGTATAGGGTTTTTGCGTACAGGAATAATTGGAGGAAGGCCAAGGCCCATGCCCAATGGTGAGATAAGGAAAAGGCACCGATGGATCCAAATGCATAGGACATATGACCGCAAGCATGACTTATTTTCCATCCCTAGTATTTTTATTCCAAAAGGCACACATGTGTTTTAGTTATAGTTTGGGTTGATGGTTCGTGCATGTTGCCATTTTATCGTAGGAGTAGTGAGGCAAACATACGCGCTATATAATTCACACCTTCCATTACAAAGTATTATGTCAGGCTCGAAATAGTAAATTACTTATTGCAACGTGAGGCACACTAGTCAAATTCTAATGTTAATAGTTAGCTATTATTTCAAAACTGCTGAAACACAAAAATGCAAGAAATTTTTGTAAATCATACATTTTTTATTACTAAAAAATAATATATTTTTTAAAAATATATTATTTAAACAAAACAACCAAATTGGGGCTAACCTGCCATGCTAGATATACGTCTGCCGCTCTCGCCGATTGTGGTGGGAGGTGCTGACTGCTGAGCGTACAATGCGCGACAGCTCTCCTCCTACTGAGCTATGCCAGCGCTGCCATGGTCAAGTGAGCTGCCTCCTCCCGTGCTCGTCGAGTGCACGGACAGGGCCAAAAAAGAAATTGAATACGAATACATGGGAAAAAGAAATTGAATGCGAATATAGACAATTTTTTTAAAAAAATCTGCAGTGCTAAACATATCAATCCGGAGACCACCAAAAAAAGGCCCCGTTCCCACGTGGCAGCCCCGAGCTCGCTCTCTGTCTGCAAGGCCCGTACCCCGGGGCCCGCACGTCAGCGAGACCGCAGGTCGTGGCAGCTTGTTTACTCCCGCTGTCCTGCATAACTTTCCACCGTCGCCTCGCCTAGGAAAACCAGCCGTCTCCCGCCTTATTCTCTCCTCCTCCTCCTCTCGCCGGCGACTGACCGGCCTCGATGGCGGCGGCAGCGCGTCTGCGCCTCCTCGCCTCCGTGTCCCTCTCGCCGGCGGTTTCCAGGACGGCGCCCCGGTACTTGCGAGGTCAGTCGGTCACTGCGTTCTTTGCCCTCAAGCCGTTCGACGTTATGCCGCTGTGGGGGCTGGGGCTGACCGCTTCTTGGCTGGGATTGGTTCCAGGTCTCCGTGCGCTGTGTACGCTCTCCTCCACGCTGGGGTCCGGCGCCGGCGAGGACGAGATCGAGCGCATCCGGCGCGAGTTCGAGGACGCCAAGCGCAACTACCTCAGCATCCCCGTTGCCATCAAGGATATGCCCAAGATGAATCCCCAAGGTTTGGGTGTTCGCTCGTCCCATCCACCGACTTTCTTGCTTTAAAAATGTCCTGAAAATGGTTCTTGAAGTGGTGGGGCTGGGGCGCGAGTTTCAGGCATTTATGTGAACAAGAACGTCAAGCTGGATGACCTGCAAGTCTATGGCTTCGACTACGACTACACGCTGTCGCACTACTCCGAGCACCTGCAGTGCTTGATCTACGATCTCGCCAAGAAGCACTTGGTCAATGAGGTTTGGTTGTTCACGGCTCTTGGTGCTCTTTTTAATTGGGTTGCATGAATGGTGAATCTTGGGTCGGTGGTTTTGCAGTTCAAGTATCCGGAGAGTTGCTTGCAGTACGAGTATGACCGCAGCTTTCCCATCAGGGGCCTTTACTATGACAGACTGAAAGGGTGTCTTCTGAAGCTTGATTTCTTTGGGTCTATTGAAACGGATGGTTGCTTCTTTGGGAGGCGGAAGGTGACGCACTCACTAATTTATCTTTGGGGTATTCATATGTAAATATGTAGGTTCTCACTGTAATGTGATCATTCTTGTTGTGATCGGTTGCCTTGCACTGGTTGACTGTTGGATTCACGGTTTAGCCCTTGGGTTCAGTGGACCACTAATGGTGCATTGGTGCTTCCAGAATATTGAGAATAGGATCCACTAGTTTTTGCTGATTTGGGAGTTGAATGCGACCGACTGAACATATGTTGTGCTTGGTGGTGTTGGTATTTGTGTGTGTGTTGGGGGTGGACAGGGGTTCTCTTCTTGAGAAATCTCTATATTCGTTCGCAACCATCTTTCTGAGCTACACTTTTATCTGAACTGAATTTCAATTGTCATCTTTTTTATGCCGCTCTTTGTTGTTTCCAACAAAAAAAAAACATTATGCAAATTGTAAAATGTGTTTCTCCATGAGCTATGAGTTCTTATCTGGATGTTTGTTAATCAGCTGAGTTTGACTGAGATAAAAGAACTCTATGGAACAAGGCATATTGGAAGAGATCAAGCTCGTCAGCTTGTTGGGCTGATGGATGTCTTCTGTTTTAGTGAGGTACTTTTGAATTGACCCAAACCTTCTCTCATATTCACTTTGTTTCCTTCTTTTCATGTCTTAGCTGTTTACTTTTGAAGTAGCAAAGGACTATCAGTTGCCTTAGCTACAGATATGTGGACTAGGTAGTGTGCAGTGCAGTGCATATAATATCTCCTGTTTTGTTAATGCTTTCTTTATAGGTTATGTATATTTTATATTTTATCTGTTGGATGTTCAGGCATTAATTTTTATGTGTATTTGATCATTCATCTTTAGCAGCTAATTGTGCAGGTCGTTCTCATCTCTCACCTCCCTCATTGAGAAATATTTTGCACTTATCTACTCTGTGAAGCATTTTAGTCATCCTGCTCTCAATTATAGTATCATAGTATGTTATCTTTAAAAAATATTATGAGAGTATATAGCGCAAGTGCACTGGGTTTTTAACTAATTGTTTCAAACAATAAGAACATGTTCATTTCTTCACAGGCATGCCTCCTAGCTGATATTGTTCAGCACTTTGTAGATGCCAAGCTGGAGTTTGATGCCTCTTATATATATGAGGATGTAAACCAATCGATTCAGCATGTCCACAGAAGTGGTTTGGTTCACAGGAAAATTCTTTCTGAACCACAGAAATTTCTGATAAAAAATGTAGGTGGTACTGCTTTTCCTTGCTTCTTGTTGTCATATTACCTTTCCCTCTTCTTTTTGGCTGAAGTTTTGTATACCAACGCTTTAACCTGATACTCTTTCTCGTCTTCTGACATCGTCTTCTGACATTCTTTTATTCAATAATTTTTTTTACGAATGCAACTCTAAGGCCATTGCCTCATCTGTGACATGCAGAGCCAGGTGTTCCGTTTCTTAAAGATGCTAAGAGAGAAGGGGAAAAAGCTATTTCTTCTCACCAACTCACCTTTCTACTTTGTGGATGGAGGGATGAGTTATTTGTTAGAGGTCCTTTCTACATTTAAATCTGCTTTTATGCTTTGTCCATGCATAGTTTAGCATTCAAAAGAAAAATTGTAATCCAATGTGGATATGGGCCTCGTCCATGCATAGCATATACTAGTTTAATATCACTTTGCTTACTCTTTACAGGTGTGACATGAACTTGTGATTCTTAATTTTATTGGGTCAACTTGTAGTTCAGAATCTGATATAAAATATTTCGTCACCCTCACACCACTGGCAAGAGACTGTTCTAGTAGATGGGCACATGCAAATTCTTATACTGCCTTGACACATATTCTTTAAAGTAACAAGCAAATCTTTTGCATGTCCATTCTTCCTTTGTTTCCAGATTTCATTAAGAGCTTTGTTGTTTTTTGTCTACTAGTATGGAGGACATAGCTATGCTGTTTACACAGCATAGTTGTAAATTTTTTTATAGTGTCAATCTTGTACTTTTCTTCATGAAGACGGTAATTCCAAATAGAAAGTATCATGATATGGCATTTTATTCTCAATAGCCATTCTTGTCCACTCACATATTGTGAACTTGACTTGTTCATTATTTGGTTGAGCAGGACCAGCATTTTGATGGGAATTCCTGGAGGGAGCTCTTTGATGTTGTGATTGCGCAGGCAAATAAACCGACTTTCTATAATTCAGACCATCCATTCAGGTTCTGTGGAACATTTCCGTGCTACTAAATAAAAAGATTAATCTAATCCTTCTTAGCAAAATAGTGGTGTTAATGTGTTCATTTACCTTTTACACTCCTGCATCCATGTAGTACTGTTGCTAAACCTTTGGATATTAACAGAAAGTAGGTCTTAGTAAGTACAGGTGCATAAGAACTTATATTGTTGCCATTATTTTAAAATGTTCTGCACAATTGTATCTACTCCACTTCTGGATTCCTAATTATGTTTGCTGGTTACTTGTAGGGTGTATGACACTGAAAAGGACACCTTAGCTTTTACTGCAGTTGACAAGTTTCTGCCAAATCAAATATATTACCATGGCTGTTTAAAATCATTTCTGCAGATTACGAAGTGGAGAGGCCCAGAGGTTGGCTGTTTTTAACCTCAAGGAGGATCATTTTTATATATGTTCACTCAGATTTAACTTCCTTGTCTAGGATGATATAATTTTTCTTCTTAATTAACACAATAGTTTTCACATCAGATATTTGAACATGTCAAATGTTAATTGATTTTGCTGCTGCATAGTGGAAGCTGTCACATGTTCTTTAGGCTCATCTGCTGCATGTTGACCATGTTTCATGCTTAACCTAATAGAATATGGCCATAACCTTGCCATATTTGTAAAATTACTGTAAAATTAATGAGAGGCTACTATAGATATAACTTGTTCTGGTCTTTGCTCTCACACTAACACATCCTCAATACTGACTTTCAGAAGTTGCCCATTAAATATATCATCTCAGGTCTTTTTGGCCATTTCTTAGGTGATATACTTTGGTGATCATCTTTTGAGCGACTTGAGAGGGCCTTCAAAAGCCGGTTGGCGAACAGCTGCTGTAATTCGTGAACTTGAGGTAGGTTCTCTTTTTACATGAGATTTACTTTTGCATATCCAGAAAGTAGTGTGTGAAATACAAGCATCACCAAATTAGCATCTTAAGATTTTGCTGGTTGACTAGTAAACCTTTAGGTTGTCTTGGTCCTGTTGGTACTAAAGATGATAGCCAATAATTCAGGTTAAACTGAGAAAATGATATTAAAATAAAGGAAAAATATATTGAAATATTCACACTAGTAACCTGTTAGGTTGTCTTGGTCTTGACTCTTGAGCATGTGGGATAAGCTATTAGATGACATGATTAAATTTGTGCTTGTTTGAAAAAGAAGGCCTGAATGATTCTCTTGTAGATTTCTCTTGACTGATCTGATGGTTTCACATTACTTGGTCATACAAAACGTGTAGTTATATTTTGTACTGTGTTACAATGATATGTGCTTTGTCAATTCAGGTTGAATTAGAAATTCAGAACAGTGACAACTACCGGTTCCAACAGGTTTGTATTATCTGCCTCTAGAATATGTAACTTAATTTTCTGCTGCCATTAAGCCTTAGACTTCTACTCTGTGATTGTGGTTAAAATTAGCAGCCAATCCATGCAACAGCATGGTCACTGTCACGTGCAGCCCAGCCTAGCCCATTAGGGCCGTGCACCAAGGGTTGTGCAGCAGTAGCTGCTAGGGCCGGCAGCGGCAGCAACTTGGTTATCAAGTTATGTTGCATTAGTTGGCATATAATCTCAGTACTTGGTAACTTGGTATCTTATCGATAAGATTAGTTAGGAAGGTTATTAATATATTGATCTTATCTATAATTAGGAGAGCCCTATATATAAGGAGACATATTGTAATAGTCAGCATTATCAAATATACAATGTGTTAGTCCGTGATGTTCCATCCACATGGATGCTTTATCGAGTTACCTTAAACTATATCCCATACCGCAGGCAAAATTAAGTATAATACATGATCTACTTGGGAAAGTTCATGCAACTGTGGTTAGCTCCAAGAAAGGCCAAGTTTACAGAGCATTGCTTGATGAGTTGAATGCAGAAAGGCGTCAATGTCGAAGTGGGATGCGAGATCTGTTCAATAGCTCTTTTGGTGCAACCTTCCTTACAGACACTGGAAGGGAATCATCATTTGCCTATCACATTCATCAATATGCAGATATCTACACCAGCAAGCTCGAGAACTTCTTGTCATATGCCCCTGAATCATGGCTTCATCCACCTCATGACATAAAGATCATGCCACATAATGCAAAGGTAACTTAAATTTCCTCACTTATATGGTATCTATATCCACCTGTTTGGTTTATTTCAATAACTGTTTCTTACATTAAACACCCAAGATGTAGTTGTTTGGTCGGTTTCCAAACTGAAAGCTTTGTATTTCTTCGTTTTCTACTGCTTAAAGAAATACAAGACCATTTTCCTCTTTGAAGGGAAGCTAGCTGGAAATTTCCATGAAACTGAACACTTCATTTATTGGCTAAATTTCTTCATTGGGATACTTCTTCTGACAGTTACATTTTTGTTATATTTCAAATAAATGCTGATATATTGAAATGTTGATTATCTAAGAATGATGTTTTGAGCGTTTTGTGTTGTAGGTCCCAGCGAGTTTGTTCAGTGGCTCATAGAGTCATAGTTCATTCTACCTATGGTTTCTGTGAGACTATGCGAATGTGTACTGCCACTGCATTCGGTTAGATTATGAATAAATCACCACAGGATGCATCCGACCAAACAGGCCAGGCAGCAAGTCAGGAAGATGTGGTTATTCTTATGACTGACGGAAGAAATGTTGTCCACGTGAGTAGGCGATTCTTTTGTATATCGCTGTATGAAGAAGTTTATAGTCTGAGAGACTGCTTCATTTTGTTTCAACTATGTGGGCCTTCTAAAAGAAAACCTAACAACCATCTGTAATGGTTGTCAATAAAAAGTGTTGGCAATTATCCATCTTGTTTCTCTTTTTTCCCTTTTGGAAAGATATGTAACATATTCACGTTTTGTGTGCTGCTATCTAGTGGTCTTTGCCAGTAGTAAGTAATGGATACAGTAATCTTTCAATTTTAAGCAATCTATTCTCCAATGCACATACTGCATTTACCAGTTTCTTTTGAACTCGCAAGAATGAAATGTCATCACAGTTCTAGAACAAAAATAGAAGCACCTCCCAAAATCGAAACGTATGTTGATACTTGATAGTAGTTTGTGCCAAATCTGCCTTCTCTTTAATTGATTCTGTTCACTTACTCGGAGAGTCTCCGACCAGATCTAATATGAGTAGAGATCGTATCTTACTTAGAATCTATCATTCGGACCTTTATCGTTCCAACTTGTTAAGCGTGTGTGTAACATTCCGGCCTAACCTTTGAGCCCAGAATGCTAGTACTACTCTAACAGTTACTATTTACATCTATTGCCGTTAGAATCTGGCAGCAATTTCCTTGTTTTATTCAACGACACGGTAAGCACACATACTTACCTGTGAGCGTTAAGGTAACAATTCCTGATTACTAACTATCAAAAGAAAGACATAAGCAACATAATATGAAGCAATTCTAATAAGACACAATCTTAAAACTAACTGCCAAGTGTGACATTAAAGTCTAATCATGACATCTAGGGGTGATATGTGGATTACTGTTGCATGTGGGAATATATGTGTGCTACTCTCGCCCATGCATATCGCCTTCACCATACATCTAAAAAATAACAAAGGGTGAGTTCGAAGACTCAGCAAGTACACGATAAAATAGTGTTATCAATATAGCAATTCAATTAATTACATGACTGTAAACTGTAAATTATAATATCTATAATTGTATCACTGTCTCTGTCACTTTCATGAAATGTAATGCGATACGTCTGTAACTGTAGTTTATACCGGTATAGCGGAGTGCTTACCCATCAATGAACCACTTAATCGCCCCGTCCTCTTTCATACAGGTCTCAACCTCCACTCTCGTGGAGTACCAACTGAAATAGAACATGTGTATGAGTGCAGTGCATGATGCAATACGCTTTCAATGTTGGCATCTAATCATAAGCGGCACTCATTAAGGTATGATTAGCACGTGATCATATACATCATCTCATAAATACTATAGATCATGGCATGGAAACACGAATAGCAAGTATTTATCACAATTCACTATTCTACCATGCACTTGCCTGGTTATTCCTGTGGATGATGCGTAGGGGCGCCAAACCAGGACTTCCACCTGTAAACATCATCCGAACTGTCAACTCAACATTGTAATTCACGCAAGCATGCAAATGACATCAGTTCTACGCACATAGACAACCGACAATGTTCCTACGTGCAAACCCGATACCAACAATCTCTCTCATTGGACACCTTTCCGATGTCCCGGTGCCCAAACGACCATAATTTAAGGATCACGTCATCTGTACTTACAAATAAATATTATTTACACACATAACCTTTTTCTCTTCTTTTTCTCCTCTTTTCTTTTCTTTTTCCTTCCTTTCCTTCTTTTTTCCTTTTTCTCCACCCATGCTGAAGCCTTATCCTCTCTCTCCTCTCTCTGGTGCTTCCCCAGGCGATGCCCATGCTTACAACATGTCAGCCCCGAGTACCAGTTGTCGAGCTCCTCCTCCTCCTTGGGTGCACCACTGCTTGCGCCGGCTAGCTCGCCGCCTCCTTGGCCCCTACCGCCACCCCTCGTGTGTTGACTTCCCCAACTCTCCCCCAATGCAACGCCATTCAGTGGCGAAGCCAGGATTTTGGCGATGGGGGTACGAACTTAAGTCACATCTGTTCTAATATAAGTTCAAATGTGACAAATTACATGTTCGCACTATAGAACAACATTTAGTCTTTCCTTATGAATGTTGTGAGCATCTTTAGGCATTCCGAGGAAACATTCTTGACATGAAAAGGAAAATAATGAAAAACAGAAAGTTCTCTGTAATAATAATATTGCAATAAAAATATTACTATTCACTTTTTGGCCACAACAATTGCATATAGTTTTTTGAATCGCCGCTTTTGGACAAAAGCTATTTCTATCTGGATATCAACTGGTGATGCTGATCATGCTTGGATAGTTGGGGCTTACTTCCATTGTGCTGGAGGTTTCAAGCCCCCTAAGGTATGTCATTTGTCTACAGTTGAATAGTTAATGGAATCTAAAAATGATGTTTGTGTTTATTTTTCTCCTTTTCATGAGCATGCTCCTAGCAAGAGCTAAATAACCTTCTAAACATTGCGGTTGCAATATATAGTTCTCCAACATTCTTCAATTTATGTGTTCAAACCAGGCACATAACATGAATATTATCTTTTATATTCTTGCAGGCTGTTGATATATCTCTTAACCTAGGACGAACAGACCCAATGTACATTCTCTACTCCAAAAAGAAAATAGCTTAAACCATAGAGTTTGTATAGAATGTGACTAATAATTAGCTACTACCAAAATTAAAAACCAATCACCGATGTGCTTGGTTCAATTCCCAAATCCAACCACTAGAGAACAAATCTACGCTTGTCAACTCGAACTAAAAGGAAAACACCTAGAGTAGAGTAGAGAAATTCGGGATATACCGTACTGTGATGCGCTGAGGGCTGAGGAGATGAGGAGTGGAGCCAAGTCGGAGCCCAGGTCTCAAGAGAGGAGAAGCGCGCGACAGAGCTGGTGGTCACGAGTCACCACTCGCCACTCGCCAGTGGCCGGCCTCTGGGGAGCGCACGACGGTAGTAGGTGGCCTGTGCAATGGGGGAATGAGCAGCTACGTCTACCTAGGGCAAGTCGGACGCGTATCCTCTGCCTTCAAAGTCACTGACTTTAGGTCACTGACGCGTGGGCCCCACGGCTCGTGGGCCCACGCGTCAGTGACCCAAAGTCAGTGACTTTGAAGGCAGAGGATCTCAATTGGGGCAAGTGAGGCAGTCAGCACAAGGGGACTCTGGATTCAAGACTCAAGGGCACACACCGATTGCTACTCACCTGAGTCTGGAATCCTGCAGGCTAAGCCTGGAATGGCTTCAACTCAGGATGGGGCTGCTGGAATGCTCAATGTCGGATGGGCTACTGGAAGGACTTTAGCTCAAGTCATGCACTTTGACTGACTTGGGCTTGATTCGCTCCTACATCTGTTGGGCGGGGCCGGGCTGCCAGGAATTCTTTTCTAGTATGTGCAGTGTATATTTTATGTATTAAAAGGGGTATATACTAGATTTTTGTGCAAAAATTTTGGGGTGCAATTGTACCCCCATGCATCTACTGTAGCTCTACCCTTGACGCCACTGCCTTATGCACCATGGGCATGCCGGCCATGGGGTCGGATCCAACCAGGGCTCACAACCGGCGGCTCCTCCACCGAGTCCCCATACGCCGCGCTCGTTTCCTCTTTGCTCCTAGCTTCTCCATGGCTCGACCTTAGCTCCAGCTAGGGTTTTCCCGTCGTGGCCACGTCGGCGGTGCCTCAGGCTCAGGCCTATACAGCCACTATCAGGGCCATTTAAATATTGTATAGTGCTCATCGATGCTTCCTCAAAATGGTCACACGTATGTTTATTATCTATGAGAAACCATGCTTTCGCAAAGCTGATCTCACAGATAATTCTCATTAGAAATATTTTCCCTGATCATCATATAAAGTCCATCAGAATGGACAACGTCGGAGAATTTACTTCAAAGGCATTTGATGATTATTGCATGGCAATGGGAATTACAGTTGAGCATTTTGTATTGCATGTCCACACCAAGAATGGACTAGCAGAGGCATTAATTAAGAGAATTAAACCTATTGCCTTACAGCTTTTGTAGAATTGTAATTTACCACCTACATGTTGGGGGCACGTAGTCCTGCATGCAGCAACTCTCATCAACTTTAGATCATCGGCATATAACATCCATTCACCTATGCAATTAGCACAAAGATCAGCATCGAAAATTTCTCATCCCCGGTGATTTGGATGCAAGGCTTATGTACCTATACCCCTCCACAGCGTACTGTAATAGGTCTTCTCGGAAAAACTGAGATATACGTTGGTTATGAGACAACATCTATAATTAGGTATTTAGATCCCATGACAAAAGATTTGCACACTGCCCGTTTTGCTGATTGTATATTTGATGAGGATAGTTTCTCAACATTAGGGGGGAGGAATCAACCCCTTAATGAAAAATGTCGGGAAATTACGTGGCAAGCCACGGGAATCCATGCACATGACCCTCTCACTAGTGAAGCAAATAGAGAAGTCTAGAAGATCATTGATTTGCAAGCATTAACAAACTAATTGCACGACCACTTTAGTGATTTAAAGAGCGTAACCAATTCACATGTGCCTGCACGCAATGCACCAGAGAGGGTTGAAATACCAAAGAAAGTTGAAGGTATCCCTAATCCCATCTAGAGGCCTCAGAATAAAAGGACGAGAACTCCAACCCTTCGAACCCTAAGTAATCGGGGACTCCTGATGAAAAATGATAAGAAGGACTTGACACAATCAATCACCAAAGTTCCCCAGAGCTAGAAGGGGAGCCAGTTGAGACCTAACACTAGTATGACACCTTTAGAAAAAGGTATACTAGATCTGAACATTCCCATAGAGGGAGAAATCAGCATGGATGCGTGCGTACACATCGGAGTTGAAAAATTAAAGGGACTTGCTGCCGCAACTGGAAGGAGCGGTGAGTAGGTAGAAGCACAAGAAGAATCAACTCATGATGAAATAGCTATAAACTACGTGCACACGGAAGAATCTATGAATAGGACAACAACCAATGTTGATATTTATTTTGCAAAGAAAATTGCCACAATCATTAATCTTGATTCAGAGCCCTCATCGCTCACTAAATGTAAGAAAAGATTAGATTGGGAAGATTGAAAAAAGGCAATAGAAACTGAATTATTATCTCTGAACAAAAGAAAAGTGTTTGGACCTGTAAGCCGCACATCTCTCCATGTGCACCCTGTAGGGCATAAGTGAATATTTGTTCGAAAGAGAAATGAAAGAAATGAAGTTGTAAGATATAAAGTAAGGCTTGTTGCACAAGGTTTCACTCAACATCCAGGAGTTGATTATGAAGAAACCTATTCCCCGGTCATGAGTAGTATTACTTTTATATATTTAATCTCAATGGCAGCAAACTTGAACTTAGAAATAAAATTGATAGATGTGGTAACTGCATACCTTTATGGAAACTTAGAGTCAAATATTTATATGAAGATACCTGAAGGTATCCCTGTCTTAAACCAAGACAGAGCAAATAAAAATCTATACAGTGTGAAGCTCAAGAAATCACTGTACGGACTCAAGCAATCTGGCAGGATGTTGTATAATAGCTTAGGTGACTTTCTATGCAAGAAAGGTTACACGAACAATGAAGATTGTCCTTGTGTATTTATACGATGATTCCAGTATGGATTTTGCATAATCTTAGTATATGTATATAATCTGAATATTATCGGGACTATAGAAGACATAAAAGTAGCAAGTTCTTTTCTAGAGTCTGAATTTGAAATGAAAAATTTAGGTAAAACCAAATATTGCTTAGTCTTGCATTTCGAGCATGTCCCGAAAGGGATATTAGTGCATCAGTCAGCCTACGCCCAGAAGGTGTTAGAAAGGTTTGGCTTTGAGAAGGCATACTCATCAAAAGTACCGATGTTCGAGAGATCTTTACAGCAAGATAAGGATCCGTACCGACCTAGGGAAGAGGGGGAGGAAGTCCTGGGACCGGAATTCCTATACTTAAGTGCAGTAGGAACACTTATGTATCTAGCAAACTACACTAGACCGGATATTGCATTTGCCGTAAACCTATTAGCTATTTGTGTACACGTGAAAGAAAAAGCAATAAAGAAAAGAACAGTAGTCCATCCTCCCTATCTTTTGTGTTTTCAATCTATTATTTGCAATATTTGTATTTGATCATCTCTTTTGCATAGAGGAATTAATCAGACTGGACTCGTCAACGATGGTTTCTCAACAGAAATCTTGCTGGTACTAGCTGAATACCCGTGCGTTACTACGAATTTAAAAAAATTATTTTACCACCCGTTAGTTTTAGAACATGTAGTATGATAAAATTTTAAAATCCGTAGAAGAGGCCGGGTAGAAGAGGAGACGGGCCGGAGATGGTAACTATTGGTGGAAGTGGAGAGAAGGGGTAGTTATATATGAGAGAGAGAGAGGGGGAGAGGATGTTAGATAGATGGTCAAGATTTCAGTATTCTGATCGGACGTTTGAGAAGGAAGGAAGAATGCACCAAACATCAACTTAAATTTATTAAATAGTAAAGATATAGGACAAACCAAGCACGGTTAGTCCCAGCGATTAGACGGAATTTCGCGTTTTACTACGCGGTCGCGTGCCTCCCTTAAGAAGCGAAAGCCAACCGTTTCAAGATCAGGACACTCCGCGTAAGATCCATCTGAATTTATTTCTTGCAAAAATAGTGCTTGCTTACTTGACGAAATCAAAAGCAGCGTGAGGAAGTCGTACCAAACTTGCCGATCGCTCGTTGCGCATACAAAATGTCGGTCAGATCTTGTGCAACTCCGCGCGCGACGTGGTACGAGTCACACCCGCCGTGAGCATCTGCTTTGCCGTCGTAGCTTCATATCTGGAAAGTTCTGCCACATCGGATTTTGCACTCCTGAATAGGAATATGATAGTATGAATGTATGATACTGCAGCACATCTGTAGCAACCATTTAGGCTCTGTTTAAAAGTGCTATGATTTTTAGCTTTTAGATGATTGTGAGAAATATTGAGAGAGTAAGCGACATTTTGATAAACTATTCTATTCAAAACAGTTTCTATAATAACTCATAAAAACGACTTATAAAAACTACTGAGAGAAGTCGGTCCGTTCAAAAAGTCAGTTTCCAAAACCAAAAGTCACAAGCTAATGGCTGGATTCGGCAGGGCTTTGGCTTTTGCTTTTCACTTTCTGCTATAGTAACTCACTTTTAAACGGTGCATCTTTTCAAGATAGGGTTTACAAGTCGATTGAAATAGGCATTGTACCGAGTTCAGTTATATCGACCAGAATCACAAATTATATTTCCCTCTTTGTACTGTCTCTCATGAATAGTCAGAATTCAAAAGCCAAAATGTATAAGGCATAGTAAAGGACCATGTAAGAAGGTCTATGATATTGTTGTGATGAACCATTTCAATATTTGTGGAGTGGTTAATTGGTTTTGTAAAGATTGCATTTGGTTTGGACTGTTCTTTAGAAGTATCAGGAAAATCAGAAGTACCGCGGGTATTAGTGCGGTAGTTCTACTTTGCGGAAGTACCGCTAGCGTAAGTGTGGTAGTACCGCTCGGTGGAATTACCGGGTTGAGTTGTGATACGTCATTTCTAGAGAGGACTAGGAGAGGTTTTCAATGTGCAGAATACTGCTTTGGGGAGTGGTAGTACCGCAGAGTGGAAGTACCGGTACGGTAAGTGCGGTACTTCCGATCTTCCTAGAAAAATAGGTAACAAGGATAGAGTAGCCCTCAAATTATTACGTCATTACGTTCTTTGAATATATCCCTTATTGATAAGAGATAAATATAGCAGAATAGTCATAAACCTTTCTACGACCATGTAGTCATAAGTCTTACTGCGACAACCTTGTGGTCGTAGATCCTTTTACGATCGCATAGTCGTAAGTCTTACTACGACTACCCCGTGGTAGTAAATCCTTCTACGACCATGTTGTCGTAAGTCCTACTATGACTATCACATGATCGTAAATCCTTATACGACCATGTAATCGTAAGTCTTTCTGTGATCACTCTATGGTCGTGGGAATTTCTATGACGAGTCTAACTCCAACCGACTTCTCTACGACAATGAACTATACTGTCAGTTTGTCTGCCAGGGTGGTTAGAATATGCGTTAGCCCACTAACCGCACAATCTCTCTCCAACAACAACCGCTACACCGATAATGGCTTTCTTATGTGCTTTGAAAAGTGTGCATAAGTGAACTTGTGAGAGTAAAACCCGTGTGCGTGGGGTTAACGGGTTTCCTCCATTGTAATAGTAGATATAATCCATTAAGGGGTGTAGGTGGCTGGTTGTCCACCTATAAAAGGAGGCTGGGATAGAGACATGTGTGGTTAACCATCCAACTCATCTCATGTGCTCCTATATCTAGGGTTAAGGTTTGAGTGTGAGTGCTTCATGTGCTATTTATCCTTCAAGGTGAAGTGGCTGTAAAATCTATCTTTTCAAGTAAACAATACACCAATCTTTGTGCAACTTTTGAGTCCTTATTTTTTATTGATGTGCTTGACTCTTGGTTGGTTTTGATCTCTCTTCTTTCATTTTTGTGATTTTACTGTGCCAAGGACGTGTAAGAGATGGAGATAATCCTTGCGAATACATCTCCACCCGTCTAGGCACTTTAATAGCAAGATTCATAACAAAACCCAATTTTGCTTGATCTTGGTCTCTTTAATCCATCTATTGTTTTGAGGGTTTTTGGCTGGGATTCTTCGGTGTTCTAGTTTACTGTGACATATGTGAATACATCTAGACCCTTTTTGGTCATCATCATCATCCCACAAGCAGGTTGTATTCACCGATTTTGGTGCAACCCTCCAATAAACTGAAAAAGGTCTAAACTTTGGTCATGATTTTCATGATCGTTTGTTGGAATATGTTCACAATACCCTAGAGTGGATCCCTGTCAAATTTAATGTCATTTAGATCTACGAGTTAAAAGTTTTCTCGATTCATGCGTTTGAACTCGTGCTGAAATCTCTGTTCATCAAGGAAATGGTAGTAACGCTATGCAAACAACGGAAAACATCGGTAGTACCTCAGTGAAAACAACGGTACTTCCAAAAATCGGTAGTATCGCAGTGCAATCAATGGTACTTCCGATTTTACTTTTTGTCTCTAAAATTTCAGCAGCTTTTTTTGCTTGTATGTTGGTGGTTTCACATTTCAACCTTTATAGCTTTGTAGTTATTAGAGAGAAGTGTTGAATAAAATTAAGAGACATTATTCACTCCTTAAAGAGCCTACCCGACTTTGTGATGGCATGCCTGGGAAAAAAATCCTCTCCAGATTTAGTGCCACGATTAATGCGATACGATTAGACCGGTCCTCTTGTTGCCTCTTGCCAAATCCTCACCCTCCGTTTCTAATTTCTTCCCCTCTCAGCAGAATGACGGTGGGAGAGTCAATTTAAGGTAACTGACCGTACCGGGTGTGCACAAGCAACGCCTGCTTTTCTTCAGCGCGTCGACGGAGGATACACTGTCTCTTTCGTTCAGCTGCTACTAGTGCCGGTGGTGTTTATCTATTCATACGTCGTTAACAAGTTGAAAACGGCTATCGATTGAGAACGACTCAGAACGCGTGATGATCTGAATAATTGTACTCCCTCACAGCCAGTGGCGGAGTCAAAATTTAGTTACACCCGGACTCAGTGGTGGAATAATCTAGACTGGATCATAAAAATGTTATCAAGGCTAAAATGAATTTACTTAGACTATACACTATATATTTTTCTATATCTCAAACTGAAGTATATCCTATCCGAGATGTGGTTCCGCCCTGCTCACAGGTATATCAAATGCATTAAAGAAAGAAAAGGAAACAGAAATAAAAAGCAAGTAGGAGTTTTCGGTCAATATGCATGCGTGTGCGGAGGGCAGGGCAGTCTACCAAACTTCCCTCCCCAGCAAGCAAGCAGCGACCACCCGAAAATCCCAAGAACTTTCCTCCCTCCCCCACGCGCCCACTCCACCCTACAAATACCACCACCGGCCACCCCAAAATCCTCAGAAACCACCGCGCAAAACCCCAAAAAACGTCCAAAAACACCGTGCCGAGCTAGCCACCCCCGGGGAACGAAAGGCGCCGCGGCGAGATGACGTTCCGGCTGAGCAACAACCTGATCGGCGTGCTGAACGCGATCACGTTCCTCCTCTCCATCCCCATCCTGGGCGCCGGCATCTGGCTGGGCACCCGCGCCGACGGCACCGAGTGCGAGCGCTACCTCTCGGCGCCCGTCATTGCGCTGGGCGTCTTCCTCATGGTGGTCTCCGTGGCCGGGCTCGTCGGGGCCTGCTGCCGCGTGACGTGGCTCCTCTGGGTCTACCTCCTCTCCATGTTCGTCCTCATCGTCGTGCTCCTCTGCTTCACTGTCTTCGCCTTCGTCGTCACCAACAAGGGCGTCGGCGAGGCGGTGTCCGGGCGCGGGTACAAGGAGTACAGGCTCGGGGACTACTCCAACTGGCTGCAGAAGAGGGTGGAGAACACCAAGAACTGGAACAAGATCAGAAGCTGCCTCCAGGACGCCAAGGTCTGCAAGAGCCTGCAGGACAAGGAGGAGACCTGGGATCAGTTCATCCACACCGACCTCTCCCCCATCGAGGTGATGACAACATACTAACAATTCCTGATATCACCAAGAAACCTAAATAAAGTTTGATCTGAGTAGGATTAATTAGAATACTTTGCCGTGGATTACTCGTCTTACAAAAAAATGGATTTTTTTCTCGTTGTTTGATTCTGTGCTTGCCAAAATATTTCTGACCAGTTAGTGGACAAGAAAGCTCCTAGCGCTGTAGTTTGAGAACTAGTACTCCTAGCGTCAAAATCAATTAAATGTAGTTTTGAGAACTAGTGAAACTTATCTAGGGGTTTACGTGTACGGCTGTGTCAAGATCTATCGTATACCCTGCTCTGCTAGACTTGCTTAAGTGCAAACGATAAATAATTTGGACTTTCTATCGGCAGCTTGGCACATAGGTGCATGGTTATAAAGTGGAAATCACCTTCCTCCAAAATGAAGGAAAGTAGAGATCGCGTTTTGAGTAGTAAGTAACGTTTGATATGATCTCCCTGATTTTCAAGGGGGAAGTTTCGATCGTGACTTCGTGGTCAACGGATTACTCCTAGTTTATAGTGGTAATCTTCAACTCAAAGCAATCATCAGGTCAGCTTTGCTTTGAACCCTTCCCAAAGTTCTGACCGTTGCAATATGGAAGGAGTGAATTTTTGCAGTGACATGTTCAATTCAACGGTTCGGTGCCCTTTCACCGAACTTTTAGGTCGCAGAACTCTACTGCTTCACGATCGAAACTGTTCTTTTTATGACTTAAAAAAATGGACTGAAATTGATTATTCTGCTTGGGAGGCTCATTTTCTTTCTTTCTGCATGCAGTCCGGATGCTGCAAGCCTCCAACCATCTGCGGCTTTACCTACGTCAACAGCACGCAGTGGACGACTTCAGCCAACAACTCCACGGACCCGGACTGCCGCACATGGAGCAACGACGCCAACGGGCTCTGCTACGACTGCCAGTCGTGCAAGGCCGGCGTGGTGGCCACGTTCAAGAGGGACTGGAAGCGCGTCGCCGTCGTCAACATCGTCTTCCTCGTCTTCATCGTCATCGTCTACTCCGTCGGCTGCTGCGCCTTCAGGAACAACCGCAGGGACAACGCCTACCGAGGCGGGTGGAAGGGCGGATACGCTTGATCAGCTAGCCTCGGCTCGGTCGATCGGCCCACCTTGTGATCATGCTTGCTGCCGCATTCTTTCATCTGAGATCTTGTCATTTATCTCTAGGCTAGCTAGTTTGATCTAGCTTTGTACAGGGCGAGATTATTCTGGACTCTTATCATCTACTAGTATACTGTATGATCAGGAGTAGGGTTGTATATGCAGTTCTTTGATATGACAGGCCATTTTATATGTACCTGGTTTTATTTCATATATTACTTCTGTTCAATTGTTTCAAGTGGGTTGCATGTTTGATTGTTCATTATTGGTAGTTATTTCTTTTGTGTGCCGAGGCCCAAGAGCTTAAACCCTGAGCTTATCAACGCTCGCGTCGATGTTAGTAAAAATATCGTAAACAAGTTCGCTATCTCACGTAACAATGCTGTTGGTTTATTCTGATTTCGACTACATGGTATAGCTATCAGAGGCATGAGTTTTGTACGCTTTCAAACGATCCGTGTCACACGTTTACTTTCTCTGTTCTCCATGATAACACCTACCTGAAGTTGTTCAGCTAACCATGCACCATTTTTATTGCTCAAAACCACTGCACTTAAATAAAAGTAGCAGACAGATTTGCATGTGCGCTACTGCTACTCAAGGTTCATGACGTACTATCATGCCCAATGAAGTATTCCGAGAAAGGAAGAAGGCTTCAACGATGACGAAGTGATGGATCACAGGACACCTGAGGCAAGTCCAGCCTAACATGCACACACAATGGAAATATCATCCTCGTTTCACTTTCATTTGCAACAATAATTCTAGGCACCACCTTGTCGTTTCTTGTCGTTTCTTGTGTGCGATTCTTTCCTCTCTGCATCCTAGTGGCCAGAGGCGGAGCTGGACTTCGGGTCACCAGGGCAATGGCCCGAGGCCCAGCTAAGAAATTCAATGCATTTTACTATAGTAATAAACAGTAAAGGTCTAGACTTTTTCTTTGCACTAGGCTTTGTAGTGGGCTGGGCCCGAGGCTGGACACGAGTGCCTTCAGTGTCATATACGAGTGCTTCATGGTCGTACATGAGTGCCTTCTGTCATATTTAGATCTTTAGGGATCTTCTAGGGTTTAGATCTAGAGGGCTTCTTCTCTATTGCGTTTGGGTTCTTGAGTGATACACTGAGAGGGAGAGAGGGGTACCAACCTTCCGACGTGGAGGAGTTGGCCATCGTGGGGACGCTCGGTGAAGTCTGCGCACGGGCAGCGACGGTCGGGGAAGAGGTGCGGGGCTCCTCGGCGGCGGCGTGTCCCGGGCGGCGGCGACCTCCCTGGCGGCGGCGCAGATCCGGTGAAGGGGACGGCGGTGGTGCTTCCCGTCGCTAGAGCGCCACCCTCACAGATCGGGTTAGGGTTTGTCGGTGGGGTTTGGCGGCGGCACGGTGAACCTCGTGTTGCGTGCCGCCCCGGCCCCCCACCTCTTTATATGGCGCTGGCGACAGGGGCCCACCAGTCATAATGGGCTGGGCGCCCCCGATCAGGGCGCGAGCAAGGGGGGGGGGGGGATTTGGCCGTTGGGCCAAATCCCCTGAGATCATTCTAACATTCTCCCCCTTGATCTCAATCTATACTTTATCTTTGATTACTTTTGACTTTACACATTCCATCACAGATTAGTGCATAAAACATGTCTCATCGTCACGGTCAATCGCCGATAGATTCAACAGTTACAATACACCTCTCTGTTCTGAAATAGTTACTTTAGTCTTTTGGGCCATCTTTTAGTCCAGGAATCATAGGCTTTCCCTTAAACCCATGCCGGCTACATGTTCTCTAAACACGTTGGGTGGTAAGCCTTTAGTAAGCGGATCCGCTAACATCTTTGTGGTACTTATATGCTCAAGACTTATAATTTGATCCCGAACTTTATCTTTCACAACATAGTACTTTATGTCAATGTGTTTGGTTGGCAGCACCACTTGACTTATTGTTGTGGGCATACATTACTGCGGGTTCATTATCGCAGTACAACTTAAGTGGTCTATTGATGTCGTCAACCACTTTTAAACCGGGTATGAACTTCTTTAGCCAGTTCACCTACCCCGTGGCCTCATAACATGCTACAAACTCGGCATACATTGTGGACGATGTAGTGACGGTTTGTTTTGAGCTTTTCCACGAAATAGCTCCTCCTGCGAGAGTGAATACATATCCGGATGTAGACTTTCTATCATCTCCCGCAAAATCAGAATCTGTATACCCCACTATATGGAGTAAATCTGATTTTCTGTATGTCATCATGAGGCCTTTTGTTCCTTGCAAATAACGCAAGACTTTCTTTATCAATTTCCAATGTTCTATTCCAGGATTGCTCTGGAATCTGCCAAGTAACCCGGTAACAAATGCTAAGTCAGGGCGTGTGCACACTTGAGCATACTGTAAGCTTCCGACAGCTGAAGCATATGGAACCACTTTCATTTGATCGATCTCATACTGGTTCCTGGGGCATTGAAAATCCCCATATCTGTCGCCCTTGACTATAGGTGCAGGTGAAGGACTACTTTTATGCATACCAAATTTCTTTAAGACTTTCTCTATGTATACCTTTTGTGACAGTCCCAATACCCCTTTATTTCTATCTCGGTGAATTTCGATCCCTAGAACGAACGAAGCTTCACCAAGATCTTTCATATCAAAGTTTGAGGACAAAAACTTCTTTGTCTCCAGTAGCAGACTAACATCACTACTAGCTAGTAGGATATCATCCACATACAGGATCAGGAAGATAAACTTCCCATCTTTAAACTTTGCATAAACACAGTTGTCCTCTACATTCTCTTTAAACCCAAATTTTCTTATTGTACTGTCAAACTTCAAGTACTACTGTCTTGAAGCTTGCTTTAACCCATAAATCGATTTCTTTAGGCGGCATCCCATTCTTTCATTTCCTTCCACAACAAAACCTTTCGGTTGTGCCATGTAAACATTTTCCTCCAAATCCCCATTAAGAAATGCCGTCTTTACATCCATCTGATGTAACTCTAAATCATAATGTGCTACTAATGCCATTATGATTCTGAAGGAGTCTTTACATGAGACTGGAGAAAAGGTCTCATTGTAATCAATCCCTTCTCTTTGCGTAAATCCTTTTGCCACAAGTCGCGCTTTGTATCTTTCTATATTCCCTTGGGAGTCAAGCTTTGTCTTGTAGACCCATTTACAGCCTACTGTTTTGGCTCCTTTAGGAATAATTTCCAAGTCCCAGACTTTATTAGCCTTCATGGACCTCATTTCCTCTTCCATGGCCTCAAGCCATTTTGAGGAATTTTCGTTTCTCATGGCATCTTCAAATGAGGTGGGATCATCCTCCATTTGAAATTCCTCTGTATGATAAATCTGATAATCATCAGAAATAGCTGATCTTCTTACTCTTTGAGACCTCCTCGGGGCCTCCTCATTTGGTACATCTACTGTTTGAGGCTGCTGTTGCTCCCCCTCATCTGTGGCAATAGGTTCTATAGGATCCTGAAGAACAGGTTCCTCATTATCATTCATTGTTGCCACAGGAGGAACAATAACAGGTGCTGGCACCACAGTGTCTTGCACCGTCGGTGCAGCGACAACAGGTAGTGTGAAGAATGGCTCTTGAATCATCGGAGTGGGCGCATACACCCGCTTCTCTTCAAGATCAATCTCACGAGCTACCATACTTCCTCTCATCATTTCATTCTCTAAGAAGACAGCGTGTCTCGTTTCTACAAACTTTGTATATCTGTCTGGACAGTAGAAACGATAACCTTTTGACTTTTCAGGGTAGCCAATGAAATGACAACTTACTGTTTTGGGATCAAGTTTCCCAAGATTTGGGTTAAATACTTTAGCCTCAGCAGGACTCCCCCACACACGTAAGTGGTTTAGTGAGGGAACTTTTCCTGTCCACAACTCGTACGGTGTTTTGGGCACCGACTTACTAGGCACTCTGTTGAGAATATGAATGGCGGTTTTCAACGCCTCCATCCATAAACTCAATGGGAGTGTGGAGTAGCTCATCATACTTCGCACCATATCCATCAGGGTACGGTTGCGTCTTTCAGCTACTCCATTTTGCTGAGGTTCGCCTGGCATAGAATACTGGGCCACTATGCCATTTTCCTGTAAAAACCTTGCAAAAGGTCTAGGAATTTGTCCATATGGGGTATGTCGACCGTAGTACTCCCCCCCACGATCAGATCGGACTATCTTAATCTTTAAATCGTGTTGGTTTTCAATTTCAGCCTTAAATATCTTGAATTTATCCAAGGCTTCATTTCTTTCTTTGATTGGATAAATATATCCAAAACGGGAGTAATCATCTGTAAATGTTATGAACGAGTCATATCCATCCACACTTTTAACAGGAAAAGGACCACAAATATCTGTGTGAATAATTTGTAGAACTCCTGTGCTTCTTTTAGCGTCTTTTTTAATTTTCTTTACATATTTTCCTTTAATGCATTCTCTGCATTGTTCTAAGTCTGAGAACTCTAATAGAGGAAGAATATCATTCTTAACTAGTCTTTCTATTCTCCCCCTCGAAATATGGCCTAAACGACAGTGCCATAATTTCGACGACTCATCTAGAGTTCTCTTTCATTTTCTGTTTACATTCGTAGACGAGGATTCAATCACTTTCTCGCACGCAACATTCTCATTATCGCATACGACATTCACATCATCACATAATGATAACAAATAAAGCTCATTCTGTAAGATGGCAAGACCAACACATTCTTTATTAAACATTATTTCACACTTGCCATTTCCAAAATTACAATTATAACCATCTTTGTCCAATTTTGAAACACTAATCAAATTCCTCTGTAAAGAGGGAACAAAAAGGACATCTCTAAGTAAAAGATTGGAGCCATTAGCTAACTCTAATGAAAGATCGCCAACGGCTTCAACTTCAGCTTGGACTCCATTTGCAACTTTAATGCATCTTTCGTTTCTTTGCGTAGTCCTCGTCGAACGGAATCCCTGTCAAGAATTAGCAACATGAATAGTTGCTTCTGAGTCAATCCACCAAGTGGATTTCGAATATTGCACATACAGGGATTCATTTATAAAGGTAATAATGTTCTCACCTTTCTTTGCCATTATCATCTTTAAATAATCAGGACAGTTCTTCTTGTAGTGTCCCGTCTTCTTGCAGTGAAGACACTGATCTTTGTCTACAGCAAATTTGTTCTGTTGAGGCTGATGGACAGAGGCTTTTCCCTTGTTCTTTGAGAAGGAGGTACTGTTGAAGTTCTTTTTCTTGTTATCCTTCACATAGTTGATAGATCCACCATGTGAGGATTTAATTCTTTCCTCCTCTTGCACACACATAGCTATGCACTTTTCCAAGTCCCATTTCTCGGGCTGCATATTATAGTTGACAACAAAAGTGTCAAACTCTTTTGGCAAAGAAGCAAAAACCAAATGAATAAGGAACTCATCCTTGAGAGCCAAATCCATCGGTTTAAGTTTAGATGCCAAGTTGCTCATTCTAAGAATGTGCTCTCTTATGCCATTGCCACTGCCAGAATACCTTTCTGTTACCAGCTGCTTAATCAGCTGTGTAGCATAAGTCTTTGAAGAGCCAGTGAACTGACTCTTTATTTTATCAAGGTATTCAGTGACAGTGTCACACTCTGCAATTGAGCCCACAATCGCAGGCTCAATTGTGTTCTTTATCACAGCCATACATTTCTTGTTGGCTGTGGTCCATTTCTTATGATCAAGGTCATAAGACATCTGTAAGGGAGCATGATCCCTCTGTCTTTTCTGCCATGCAGTGTCATCCTCATTCTGTTCCCTCACTGGCGCCAAAGGCTCAGTGGGACGTGCTGTAGTGAGGACCCAGTCCACCTCAGCCAAGATAAACGCTAAGTCTATCTTTTTCTTCCACTCCATAATTATCACCTTTGAGAGTGGGGATTTCTCTAATACAACTCATCAAGTTGTATCCTCCTGAAAAATATTTCAAATACAGTGAGAACGTAACATCAAAATTATATGCCTTATTTCCAACGTTGGTCAAAAATACGACATACAATTTAAAAACAATTCTATCATACATTAAATCTACATCACCGTTGGGCAGAAATAGAAATAATGCATAAAATCATCATTAAAAAATTTATAATACTGTTATTAACAACGTTGGTCAGAAAATAACAATATCATAAATCTCTGGAAATTTTATCTATTTTTTTCAAAATTAAATTCTCCCGTTGGTTCGAATTTAATAATGAAAATCATTCAATCTTAACTTTTGCAGCGGAAACTGTAATTATTCTAAAATAATTTATATTTCAGAAGCATTATTCTGTACACTTTTAATCTCTGAAAAAATTAACACGTTGGTGCAAAAATTACAGAGATTTTAAATCAAATTTCATTCAAATTCATCAACAAATACTTCTGAAAAAACAATAAAAATCCATTAACAGAATTTACTATTCATTTAGCCATTTTGGCCCATTCGGCCCGGCCACGGCCCACGGCGTGCCGGCCTCTTTTTCCCCACGCGGCCCAAAGCGGCCTGCTCTCCCCGCGCCTTACGCGCGCGCGCGCGCGCACGCCCACGCGCGGCCTCGGCCCAGGCGGCCCCGCTCACTTTCTCCCCCGCGCGGCCCAGCCCGAAGCACCGGCCTGCCCATCTGGCCCTGCCCGATCTCGGCCGTCCATGCCATCGGACGGCTCGGAGCGAGTTTCGCCCGAACAAAAGCCAGGCAAACCTAACCCTAGCTCATTTGCACCTGCCCCCTTGTGAAAAAATCGGAGCGGTGGCTCCCTCTCCCGCGACGCGATGGCGGCCGCGACGGCCCCGAGCGCTGAGCGGCAGCGCGGCGGCCCCAGCGAGAAGTGGCGGCCGGGCGCGCGACAGCGCGGCGGCCCCAGCGGCAGCGCACGGCGGCGCCCGCGCGGGCGGCGACCCCAAAAAAAGCGGCCCCGGTGGCGCGCGCGCAAGGCGGCTCAAGCGGCGGCGCCGGCGGCTCCCACAGGAAGCGGCGGCGCAACCGTGAGTCCCCTCTTCTTCTTTCTTTTGCGTTTTCTAGGGTTAGGGGGGGTTCTCTGTGATTTGCTTTTCCGCACGCCGGTCAACCGACGGCGGTCGTTCTTCTTTTCCCCATCTAGATCTACTCCTAGATCTTGCTCTGATACCATTGTCATATTTAGATCTTTAGGGATTTTCTAGGGTTTAGATCTAGAGGGCTTCTTCTCTATTGCGTTTGGGTTCTTGAGTGATACACTGAGAGGGAGAGAGGGGTACCAACCTTCCGACGTGGAGGAGGAGTTGGCCATCGTGGGGACGCTCGGTGAAGTCTGCGCACGGGCAGCGACGGTCGGGGAAGAGGTGCGGGGCTCCTCGGCGGCGGCGTGTCCCGGGCGGCGGCGACCTCCCTGGCGGCGGCGCAGATCCGGTGAAGGGGACGGCGGTGGTGCTTCCCGTCGCTAGAGCGCCACCCTCACAGATCGGGTTAGGGTTTGTCGGTGGGGTTTGGCGGCGGCACGGTGAACCTCGTGTTGCGTGCCGCCCCGGCCCCCCACCTCTTTATATGGCGCTGGCGACAGGGGCCCACCAGCCATAATCACTACACCATGTCCCAAAATTGGTAACAATCAATTTGTCGGCAAAGATACCATAGACCGACAAACGATGTGTCGGTAATTACCTTTCCCGACAGATGATATCTGCCAGGATAAATGCAGTCGGGAAAGACTTTTGCCGACAGATAAACTTTTGCCGACATATAATGTGTTAGTGGTTTGCAACTTTTGCCGACAGATATGATTTGCCGACAGATATGATTTCCCGACAGATAGAAACATTACCAACAGATAAACTATCAGTAAATATAGATTTACCGACAGATAATATATCAATAAACTAGACTGACAGGTTCAAAATTTGAAACAACAAATCCTATTATCTGTCAGTAATTCATCAATACAAGATTTGTTATTGATTCCTATATATAGGAGCAGTCCAACAGAAGGATACACATCATAGATAGATCAAATTTCATCAATAATTACTTGTCCACAAGGCAATACATACATGCATCGACATTCAACAAATATATATTTTCATCACTTTCCACAAAGCATAGCACCATTCCAGAATTTCAGTTAATCCACAACATTCCACAAAGTAATACCACAACAACCATTCCAGAATTTGCTCAAAAGACCATAGCACCTAAATATGATCCATTTCAGCTAAATAACCCACTGTCCAAAAGCAACAACTCAGAAGGTTTTTCTAAGTAACAATTAGATGTGAGTGTGTCCACAACCTAGCAGCAAAAGTCTGAGTCATCTATCTACCCTTGCTAATTCATCTAACTTTCCTTGTAGTCATTCATCTACCATTGCTTCACAAAAGTTTCACTACCACAAAATAAGCAATTCATCTGGCTGCCCTTGCTAATTCCTTCCACTATTGTTGGTAGGGGCTGCAATAGCAGTGTTGTTGCCTGAAAAGAAATGAAAAACCATTTAGTGATGCTTCAGCTAGTATTGGATTTAGTGTTGTATATGTTAGTACATGGTCATATTGGATTGTCTATTGAGCGTTACCCTCCAGTAATCACTAGGATTTGAAATAAAACACCACTTTTATATGCAATGAATATGCAATTGACTGAATATTCGAAGCAAGATATGCAATTACTAGTTAGACACCAAAATTCTAACTTTCTTATGCAAAATAGAACTGAAAATTCAAGTACCTGAACGCTGGTGCAACTTAGTTGTCTTCTTCTGTATCTTCATCTAAACATATATAGCAAGTTAGCAGCAGCTAGATGAATGCAAGGAATGACAGAAAATGAAATAATATTTATGATAGAATATTACTTTGACATATGGCCACGCGATGCACATCATGTGAGCATCAGCCATAGTTTCCATGCCATCATACGGGTGAGGTAGCGTTGCATCCCTTTTGATGACAACATCAATAACCACCTCACAATAATTTCTCCCAAGAGGAACTTGTCCCACCAATGTATTTGGGTCAGTTGAAATAATTGTTGCCTTAGCAACAGGACTAAGTGTAAGAAGCCCATAGAGTATCACATCTCTACCAGCCTAAAGAACACAACCCATTCCATAAAGGTTAACAATAGAAATCAGCAATACTTGTCTACTATGTATGAGTATATATAGAGAAAGAAATATTACTTGAAGTTCACAATCATGGTGAGGGTTTGTATTGCTCTCTAGTACAGTTGCATTATTCCGTGCATTAGTCCTTGGGAATGAAACTTGCCTATGGACAACAATGTTTTCATCATCACTTAAGACATGATTTTCAGCTGAGGCAAACTCAACCTCAGTGTTTTCATCTTGTTCATTGTCACCAAATTCTTGTTGAAGCCTTGAGTCCTATTAGATATCAAATTGGAGTTAAATGCAATGGAATTATCAACAAAAAATTTCAACACAAGAGCATGGACAACACTTACAAGACGATGAGAATTAGATCCATGCTGTGAATTGGACCCTTGGACAGCAAGCATCAATTTCTTCATCTCATTTAGCTCTTGTTGCATTTGGTCTACACGACCAGTTAGCAGCTCAACTTTCTGGTCAGCTTGGCGACGAGCTTCAATTTCAATTTGAAGCCTAGTTGATTTGTAGCTTTTAGCTCCAGGTGTGCCAATATCTTGTGGAGTTGGTCCTAGACCGATAACACGAACACGCCCAGCGGGCTCCTTCTCTCCACAAACAGATGAATATAAGTCACCTTCTTCAATAGTTTTGTTCTTCAGTTCTGGGTTGTTCATAGCTGCTGCTTGTAGCTTATTCTGAAAATGAATTCCATGCACAGATTAGTAACTAGATTTTATTGGTAACTACTGCATAGACACACTTACAATAGTTGATCTTGCTTGTTCACAAGGAGTTCCATCTTTATGCATGTGTGTCAAGATATAGATTTCATCTCTACGGGCCTCATACCCAAGTTCTTCAGACTACAACAAGTAATTCAGTTAGCAATAGACTTGGTTCTTAAGCAATATACTAAGTTGTGATTAAAATAGTACTTGACATACCACTTCATATGCAACACAAGCATGACTCTTGCTTCCAGATGTATGAGGTACCAATGATTTTGCACGGTTTTCTTGGGCAACTTTGGAATGAGTCTGCAGTAGAAATAAAACAACCTTGAGCATCAACTATTACAGCAGCCATAAAGTTGAATGTAAAGTGTCTTACTTCAGCTTTAGTAGAATTCCAATGAGAAATAAGCCACTTCCAACACGGACACTAACTCTTTCATCACATAAGGCCATGATTTCTTCTTCAGTCATGGTCTCCTTATATATCTGAAAGAATTTCTTCTTCAAATCTGCCTTAAAATCCTTCCATTTCTTTGCAGCTGTTGCCATGACAAATCTAATAGCACCTTCATCCACATCATAATATTCCTAAGCAGCAAATAAATGCAAACATTACAAAAACATAGCAGCAAATAAATAAACATTTGGAGTGAGTAAATAAATTTGTATTGTAATACCTTCAAGTCAGACCATAATTTCATCTTTGATTTGACATCAACAAATCTCCAATCGTCGTGTCCAAGGGAGATTTTCTTACTTTTCACCAATGTTGAAATGAAGTTTTTAAATCCTGCAGCATTGCTACCGACCGGCTGACCATATGCATTGAAAATAACCTTGAGCTTAGGCTCACTACTTCCCCTTGAATATATGGCACGCTTCCGAGTGATACCCCTTCCATCTTTCTTTTCTAGCTGCTGAACACTAGAATGTAGAGCATTCTCTACTTACAAATAGACAGAAATAAAGAATTTTAGATACTTATGTAGGCCTTCTTTTTAATACACAGTAGTGTGGAATGAAATGCTTACCTTCATCATCTGAAACAGATTGGACCTCCAGCTGCTCCTCTTCATTATCTGCACTATTTCTTCTTGAACTTGAGCGCAATATTGGACCTCCAACTTTTGCTTCAGATGTACCAACAGTTCTCTACAAAACATACTCTATGTGAAACAGATTGCATGTATCATATGAAGCTTTTACTTACAAAAATTAGAAATACATAACCTTAGCACTTTTTTAGGTGGTTTGGATGTGGTAGCTCCATGTTGGCCATTAGCATTCAAGGGACGTAAGTTTAGAGATGCCAAAAATGCTTTGTTTTTTGCAACATTTTCATTTCTTTCAACCTCATATTGATTCTGCATGTTGCCGTTAGCTTTTCCTTTTGCACTTGCTATCTTTTTTCCTGAAATAAGACACAAATTCATGTATTAAAAAGGATATACAATTTACTATAGATCCTGTATGAACATAACAAGAAAAAAAGCTATAGCAATATATCAACAAATCTTACTTTTTTTTACTTGCACCAACAATGATTCCATCAATGTCCGTCCTAACACATTCAAAACCTCCACCACCAAGATTTACATTAATATTAGGATGTACCTCAGGTACTGACACAACAATATCAACTTCATTCTCTAGATTTTCAATTTCAGGATTATTCATCTCATACAAGTCCCTTGGTTTTGATTGAACTACAGCATACCAATCAATATCAATTGGATCTTGAACATAGTAAACTTGGGTTGCTTGTGATGCTAAAATGAAAGGCTCATCTGACATTTTCTCCCCTGTATTAAATAAGTGCTTGAAATTTACAGAAGTAATGCCAAATTGATCTGTTTTTACCCATTTATCAGGTATGTGATTATCCACCCAATCACACTTGAAGAGAGCAATTTTTCCTTTCTGGTGATAGTCCAATTCAATTATTTCCTTTATAACACCAAAATATGTCATGTTTCCTATTGTCACAGTGTCATTGTCCCCCCTCTCAAAGCATGAAGTTTGTGCAACCAGAGCTACACCACTACTTTGAACCGGCCTACCCTGATCATAAGAGTGAGTATGAAAGTTGAACCCATTTATAGTGTAGCTACTATATTTTTGTGCAACCATAATTGGCTCCTCAGCTAAAATTTTAATCTCCATTGGAACCGCCTCACCACCCTCAACCAGCTCAGCCACCTGTGATATATTAATACTATTAATCTGAAATGAAAAAATCCAACTAAAATGGCTTCTTATTTTATTTATACAGATACTTACATGCAATCTAAACCATCCATGAAATCTTTCATGTTGCACACGATTGATTTCTCGTTTACTGCGAAGACCAATAGAGGAAAGATATTCTGCATGCTTGCTGTAAAGGTGATATACATCATTTCAGTAAGAATGGATAAACTATAATATGCTAATTAATTTAGATGGCTTACTTCAAGTAAGGTTGTATGTTGGCATAGTTGAACAGGACATATCGGTGTGCTTGAAGCCAGGTTTTGTAGTCTAAATTCACGGAGCACTTGCCAACCAATCCTCGACCAACGTTGTGTACATAAGGAGTAGAGCTACAGATTTCCCTATGCTGACCATCATCATTTCTAACTCGACGAGTAAATCTGGTCTCACCTTGTAAATAGCGAGAGCAAAACGTAAGACTCTCATCAAACAAATAGCCCTCAGCAATTGATCCCTCGGGATGGCTTCTAGTACGAACATAGCCCTTACACCTCATTAAATACCTATAATAATAAGAAAGTAGCATACGTTAAAATTTATTTATACCATCAAGTAATAATATTGATGTTAGTATTTTTAGAAAATTACCTTTCTATAGGATACATATTGCGAAAATGCACTGGACCGGCCATTCTTGCTTGGGCAGGAAGGTGTACCATTAAATGTACCATAATATCAAAAAAGGATGGGAGGAATATTGTTTCTAGAAGGCTTAAGGTTTCAGCTATTTCGGCCTCCAGCTTTTGCATATCACTTACGCGAATGACAGGTGAGTACATCCTCTTGAAGAAATTGCTTACACGAATCAGTGCTGCACTTACTTTTTCTGGTAATATCTTTCTCACAGCAAGAGGAAGTAAATGTTGCAGAAGTATATGGTTGTCATGGCTCTTTAAACCAATTATCCTTTTCTCTTTAACGTGGACATTGCGACGTATATCAGATGCATATCCATCAGGAAACTTGACACTCTTTAATACCTCACAAAATAATTTCTTCTCAGCAGGACTCAATGTATAAGGTGCAGGAGGTAAAAAAAACTTATCATCTACTTCCACTGGATGGAGATCCCTCCTAATATCTAGAGCTTGAAGGTCTAAGCGAGAATTCAAATTATCCTTCGATTTCCCATCAATTCCCAGAAGTGTGCTAATTATGTTGTCACAAACATTTTTTTCTATATGCATTACATCAAAGTTGTGCCGAAGCAACAAGTCCTTCCAATATGGCAACTTGAACCAAATGGACCGTCTTTTCCAAACAATCATTTCCTCCCCTTCCCGTCGTTTGCGCTTTTTAGGTTTTTTTCCGGATGGGTCCTTCCCAAAAACCGTTTGAAGATTTTCTGTCTGCATCAGAATTTCTTCCCCAGAAAGTGGTTTAGGTGCAGGCCGAAGCTCATTAACACCCTCAAATGAATGGGCATCAGTCCTAAATTCATGGTTTGCATGTAAGAACCTACGATGACCCATGTAGCACGTCTTGCTCCCATGTTTCAAAAATAGTGAACAGGTATATGAGTGGCATTCAGGGCATGCTCCTTCACCAGAGGTAGTGCATCCTGCCACATACCCTAGTCCTGGATAATCAGAAATGGTCCATAATATCGCAGCACGTAGCTGGAAGTACTCACCCTTAGAAGAGTCATATGTTCTAATGCCATTAACAAACATATCTACCATATCATCAACTAGTGGCTCAAGATAGACGTCTATATCATTACCAGGAGCCTCACGGCCAGGTATTAACAATGAGAGGATGAAATTTGGTTGCTTCATACACATCCAAGGTGGGAAATTATATGGAATCAATATAATAGGCCAAATACTGTAGTTGACATTCATGGACCTAAATGGATTAAAACCATCTGTAGCTACAGCAAGTCTAATATTCCGGTTATCCGAAGCAAACTCTGGATGTTTATGGTCAAAATCCTTCCACAAAGGCGAATCTGCCGGATGCCTAAGTAGACCATCTTTTGTCCGTTGCTCATCATGCCACCTTGTCAGAGCTGCTATTTTAGGGTTTACAAACAACCTCTGCAATCTTTTCTTTATTGGAAAATAGCATAGAACCTTAACAGGAACCTTGTGTACACGTTTCCCATCAACACTCTTACTTTCTGATTTCCATCTAGAAGTATTACATTTTGGACATTTATCAGCATTAGCATGGTTCTTCCGGAAAAGAATGCAATCATTTTTACATGCATGGATGTTAACATACCCAAGTCCTATGCATTTTACCATCTTCTTAGCTTCATGGTAATTTTTAGGTATTGTTGACCCTTCAGGAAAAGCATCATTCAAGAGATCTAACAACATATCAAAACTTCTATCTGTCTAGCCTCCAAGTAACTTAATATGAAGTAGTCTAACTACAAACCGTAGCTTTGAGAAGTTCTTGCACCCTGGGTATAGATCTTGACTAGAACCCTCTGCTAACTTTTGAATAGCCTCTAAATCATCATCGGTAGGCTCCTCAAAACTATTACCATCTTCAAAATCCCCTCTATCATCTATCCCATATGCCAAGTCCCTAAGCAAATCTGAAATGTCATCATCTTCTTCAAAATTCTCCCCAGCAGCAATCCCACCCTCAACCTCACCACAAGCATGATTGTTGACAAAAGAGGAACTTGTTTCTCCATGAAACATCCATGTTTTATAACCTTGTAAGAATCCCTCACATATCAAGTGCTCACGTACATCACTTTCTTTTCTCCATGATGAGTTCACACATTTTTTACAAGGGCATAATATTTTGTTTCCTTCTGCTGAATTATTGAATGCAAAATCAAGAAATTTCCTCACTCCTTCTATATAGACCCGTGTGTGCCTACATGCAGTAAGTTTTGTTTATGTTAAATGAAATGTGCTGCACTTTTATCACCTAATATAATATACATGTATCAAGTTTAGGGTATACCTAGGCTCATCCATCCAACTTTTATCCATTATGCACCTTTACTGATGATATTCAATAGTTAACTACATTCAGTGTAAATATTATAAGTGTCAAAACAAAATGTTACACCAATCAAGTAAACATATTATTTATAGACAGCACATTAATTTGCAAGCATAAACTGCTCAGACTCAAAACAACAGTATAAGCTTCAAACACTCAAGCAGCATCCACTCAGTTTATTTAGTGACCAACACACAAGAATCAGACACGTTGCATTAAGAAGTACTTGAAAAGAAATAGCACAAACATACAACAAGAAGGAAAGGAAGGAACCTGCCAATGTAGACATTTTCTAGAGAACTCAGCAGCTCCTAGCTAGTACAGTTATGGCCTTGAGTCATATGTTCCACTTGTTGAACACCTTCTCCTATACAGAGCACTAAACATCAGTTTACGCAATGAGGTTTTCGGTTCCACAAAAATTCGACAACATTTTTGAGATTGAACAAAAAATTGAGATTGTACTGGGACAAAAATTTGAGATACAGATGCAGAGAAATTAACTCAGCTCGTTGAACTACTGAAAGCACGCTACTGTTTTCATTTTCAACTATCATAAATCATTGCATAACTTTACTGACTTATCACCAGACTGAAATGAAATGCAACCAACACAGCCACATGTTTAAGGACCATACAAAAACTTAGTAACCGACTCATATTCTAAATTTGCATTATTAAGTACAATCATTAGGTTGTTCCTCACATTACACCTATGAATCAACATAACATTATGGAAGCCAAGAAATGTATATCATAATGGAAAGCAATTGAAATACATACGAAAACAATATGAAAACAATATGCAGTTCTATTAAGAGGGGCGGCGCTCTAGAGGTCTGGAGGAGGAGGGGCGGCGCTCTGGAGGTCTGGAGGAGGAGGGGCGGCGCTCTGGAGGAGAAGGGGTGGAGCAGCCGGCGCACTGTCGGAGAAGGAGGGGCGCCGCGGTGGTCGGAGGAGGAGGGGCGGCGCAGCCGGTGCTCTGGAGGAGGAGGGGCGGAGGAGGATCGAGGAGCAGGGGCGGCGCTGGTGGTCGGAGGAGGAGGGCGGAGGCGCTGGATCGAGGAGGGCGGCGATGGATGGAGGAGGGCGCGCGCGCACGAGAGGAGGGGAAAAGAGAGGATTGATCGGCGGCGCGCACAGGGGAAAAGGAGAGAGAAGAGGGAAGGTTAGGTTAGATTTTAGGTTAGATATTTTTTCTCTTGGTGTGCACCGAAAATTTTGCCGCCATCTTCTCACCTCTTTCCCGCTTCAGGTTTTAATCTTTTTTTTGCCTATACAAAGATTTACCGACACATTGTTTGTCAAAAACTATTTGCCGACAGATAATGTGACACAAACGTCTCTTTTGCCGACATATAGGTAGACGGTAAAGCCACATACAATTGCCGACAGATATAGTGACATTGAAGTTAGAATTACCGACGGATGTTTTGTCACTGATCTTTACCGACAAATGATTTGCCGGTATTCTCGAATTATTGCTGGCAGCTAAGTGTCAGTAAAGCTGTGCCATGGTGTAGTGAATGGGCTGGGCGCCCCCGATCAGGGCGCGAGCAAGGGGGGGGGGATTTGGCCGTTGGGCCAAATCCCCTGAGATCATTCTAACACCTTCGTGGTCATATACGAGTGCCTTCATGGTCATATACGAGTGCCTTTTATGGTCGTAAGAGCACTGTTCACCAAGTACTGTAGCAGAGTACTGTTCTACGAGTAGTGTAGCAGAACACTGTTCTACGAGTATTGTAGCAGAGTATTGTTCATCTAAGCAGTTCTTCTGAGTACTCACAGTTGAAGCTTTCAAGTACTCACAATTGAAGTCTTTCGAGTACTCATGGTCGAAGTTTTCGAGTACTCACGGTTGAGACTTTCACAAGTCTTCCGACCACACTTGCTGCAACAAAGGCATGCACTTCGACAGCCATGGGGCGCAGCATGCAGCCCCTGGTGGCTACGGAGGCAAGGAGGAGCATGGCGGCGACAATGCCCTAGCGGTAGGCGACGAACACAATGGGTCGCATCCCCAGCCCGTATGCCGCCTTGAGCGCCATGTCCACCAGCACGTAGAACCATTGAACCAGCACCATCATCACACATGGCTTGTACCGCCCCTCCTACGACCACCTGCTGACACCGCCTACCATGGCGTGTGAGATTTGTGAGCGCGCCTGCCGGAGAGAGTGAGATAGCTTAGGCCTCTGCCTCACTCCCAAAGTCACCAACTAAGTAGGAGCAAACCCATGTAGAATTTACCTGCAGTATAAGCCAAAGTGACCAGTAGGAGCTACTGCTGATGAGGAAGAGTGCGCCCATCACCCATTCGCTGCTCACTGCTAAGTGGAGAAGCGTGTTCAGGTCACCGATTGAGTGGTGTAGGAGCTTCGGGCCTTTGAAGAACACCATGGCCATGGCTCCTCTGACACATACTATCATGTCGAATATCTTAGCTACACTCTAATAACTCTTTTTATGTATAGCAATTCTCGTATTAGACTAGAGTTTATAACATATAGCACAAGCATACACAGTATCCAGAATGGAGAAGATGAATCTTGTAGAGAGAACCGAAATAACGACGTTAAAGCAACCACAACGAGAGAGAAGATTTGGCAAAACCAACCATAAATTTCTTAAGCATAACTTCAAAAGAGTACAAGGGATTATCACTCTCTTACAATCTTCTCGAATCTTTTAGGACCTTCGGATCCTTGAGAATAACCTAGTTTCTAATTCTCTTGTGCACCTCTACCTTTTGATGAGTGACTTCTTTGCTTTAATGCTTGGTTGTTTAGGTTCTCTATGACCACCCCTCATAACTTTATAAAATCCCTCCTAGCCCTCCACCAAACTAGTTTAGAAATCCTACTTCAAAAGAAAATAGGGATCCTAATCATATTAGGACTCATGGACTACTTATAGCACACCATTTCAAATCCGAAAAGACTAAGATATGAGTCACCATACTCAATAATCTCTATCTTAACTCTTATCTGTTGAAGTCACTATGCTCCTCCAAAACCACCTTCTAAGTCGGCTCCGTATTTTTTTATTTTTCCTATCACATTTAAGAATGCCCTCATCATAGGGGCTCATGCACATCACCTAATATATGCGTTAGTGTCTAGACTAGCCTATCTAGACCCTCTACTTGATAGCTCATAGGTTTGTATCGCCTCTCGTTGGTACCGCGTGCTTGGTCTCACCATGTCTTTCTCATTTCAATAGCTCACACCTTCGCCTTTGTGTCTGCTAGATTTTACAGTCGTCTTTACAGTTCTACACATAACTACAGATAAGATCTGAGTACATACCATTTACAACTTGGTTTCCTTCTCCTAACCAGGATTTTTATCAAGTCTCCTATTGGTTGCCCTTTCTTTAGGTGCACCCATCAATTGGTATTCTCTATTTCTCTATATACTTTTCAGAATCATCTGCCCTTTGCATGTAACATGCATGACTCCACCTCGAATTGATACATCACAACCTTCAAGTTCAAGCAGCCTCACGGATATTCAATTCTTTTTTAAGCCGGGAACATACCGAACTCCCATCACTATATGATGTGCTCCATTATACATCTCCAATGTAACCATTCCCACCACAGTAATTGCATACTCCTTATAATCCATTAAGTGAGTAGTTTCATACGTTGGACGTAGAGTTCCTTCAGCAAACATTTTCCATGCCGAACATATGTGGAAGCACCGACCTAAATCTAGTATCTATCCATAAGAAGTACCTGATTGACTGATGATTGGTACGTTTGAATCATCCTTTGCTACCGTCACTGAGCATGCACCCTTCATTTGATTCAAACTCAGATAGTCTTATATCGTGTGACCTTCCTCGTTACATAGATAGCATACATGTGTGCCTTTACTCTTTCCCTTCTTCTTTCTATAACTTTTGCTTATGCTTACAACACCTACTGCTGCCAATGTTTGATCACTTGAGGATGAAGATTTTGATGGCTTCTTTAAGGACCCCACCTCCAATAGATATGCAACTGTTTCATTGAAGTTGAGAGGGGTTTTTCTGATGAGTATATTCATTACCAATTACTCCCATGATGGTGGTAGAAATGATACCAATATGACAATCTTGTTAGATGTATGATAAGCTTATTTAAGACATTGAGATGGTCAATGAACTGTGTACCTTCCTCCATGTGTAACCTGTGCATTTGTCACTTTATCACCCACCAGTTTGTTAGCAACTTTGTCTTATATAATTCTTCTAAGTTTTTCAATAATTTCTTCGACGAATTATCCTTGATCACCGAGTACTTTAACTCATCGGAGACATATAGACGTGTTGTACTAACAGTCTTCCACTCTATCACCGTCTAGTTTTCATCGGATATCTTTATCAGTTTGTCCCCTTCAAGAGCATAGACTAGCTCTAGTTGAACAAAGACATCCTTCACCATGCATTGCTGTGCACTAAAATTTTCTCTATTGTTAAATTTCTTTACTTGATTCCACATTGTTGATATCGATCTTGATTTTGTGTCACTTGACATTTTATTAACCTTCTCACAAATCATATTAATCCGGATCGGATCAGAGTTTGTGAGATACGGCACAAGCGTGCATGGTATCAAGAATGAATAAGATAAACCTCGTAGAAAGAACCAAAATAACAACATTGAAGCAACCATGATGAGAAAGAAAAGATTTAGCAAAGCTGACCGCAAATTTCTTAAGAACAATCGCAAAAGTGTACAAGAGATTGTTGCCCTCTCACAGCCCTCTCGAATATTTTAGGACCCTCAGATCTTTGTCATATATAACAATCTAGTGCTAAAGAATAACTTAGCCTCTAATCCTCTCGTGTGCCTCTACCTTTAGATGAGTGACTTCTTTGCTTTGTTTCCTGGTTGCTTAGATTCTCCATGACCACTTCTCGTGATTTTATATAGTCCTTTTAGCCATTCTCCAAAGTAGAGTAGAAATTCTGCTCCAAAAGAAGGTAAAAGTTCTAATCCTATTATAATTTATCTAGTACCATACTCAACATTAGCCATGCTACTCAGCTCTCCAATGTGTACTCGAAAGTGGCAGTCTAAGCAATGCTACTTTTTAATGAACAAAAATTGGTTTACCAAAGAGTATTTCCCAATCTGAAGATTTGGCTTCCTATGTTATTCTGTGAACAGAACCTGTCACTACTCTGTTAAGAAAATGTCCAAGAATACTATCCAATTTCCAAAATTTGTCCATAACATGTTAATCGAGTACAAATGGAGGATCCAATACAGCTTTCAATTATTTTGCGAACATATTTTTACACCATCAAGCTGGCTAGTAATTCTTTATCTCGAGTGAAAACTACAAAACTGGTACTTGACCGGACACGACGGCTTCAAACGAACGTACATGGACAAGAACATGCGGCGTTTAGACGTCTGCTGTAGAGTAGGTGATCTGTATACTAGCCTAATAGGCCTTGAAGATATGTGCTAAAGAATTCATATTCTAATTTTATTAGGATTAGAATTTTGATTTCACTTAGAATTAGTGGGACATTTGTAAGATCATATGGCGCAATCGGAGGGGGTGAATGATTGCCTCGCTTTTTGAAATCTTCAAGTCATCGACGAAGGTTTCGACAGCTGGATTGACTACTCGACACTCAGCTGCTCGCCAGATCACTCAGCTCCAATCTTCAGCCAGATTGAACATACTCAAAAATGGCAATCCAGAAGTAGAGCCTCTCGATCACCTTTGCACGTAGTCGAACGCTCCCGCTGCGACAGCAATTACCAGAAATCTTCAACACATCATGAACTAGATTGATTCGAGATGTTCTTTGTTATTGGATTTCCGTTGATTTACAAAGTGCCCTCACAACCACCATAAAATCTTAGCACAAAAAGCTTCCCCAAAAACCATGGCTAAACCCCTTAGCATCTACCTACTTTATATGCTAGAGCTCTAAACCGTGTTTGACTCAAACACGAACACGAAATCCTATCTCTTCCTTAAATCAAGGAACCTGAAACCCTTCCAAACATGGGTTTTATTCAAACTTTCAATCTTCTCAGTTATAGACTCCATCCATAACTCTTAACACAACACGTAACGAAGCCTCTAGGATCACAACTCTCGTATCTTTATCACACCTCATCAACTTCCGTGTCGAAGCCTTCAGGACCGCACCGCACGTAGCTTCTCTACGCATCACCTCCTTTGATCTCCATGTGCCCCAGCCTTACCCTGACCACCACGCATGACAGCCTTAACCGTCTAGACCTTGGATCCCCCCATCCTAGTCTCGGTCCTCCTCGTCACTGACCATAATCGTCTCCACACTCACCTGCATATGTAAAGACCAAAGAAACGTTTTCGTGGCACAAGTTCTTCCAAACTTGACTGTCATCAGCACACACACATATAACCACGACCTCAACCAACCAACAACATCAACCAGGCCATCCACAATCACACATCCCATCACTATCTAGAATTTAGCGTGAGATCACTCAATACGACCGTTAGCTCAACGAGTACTTGAAAATAACAAGTACTCGGGAATTACCATCACTTAGCTCAAAACACTCGGGCATAACAAGCATCACTACCGACCAGAATCATCGAGTGCCAACTACCGAGTAGCGATCGCTATGATTCCGAATACCAACCAATCACTGCATCATTAATCACAAAATTCTAAGTATAACCGACAACCGCTACGACCAGATTAGTCAACCATTGACCCAACACGAGTACCCGAGGTACTCGAAGGTCACAAGAATTAAAGCACTCATATTGACCACGAAGTCTACGAGTACCAACTGTGAAGCCTATGGCAATCAATCACAGAAGCCTTCCACTATCGATTACGAGGTCTACGACAACTGATCGAAAAGTCTAAGACAATGACATTAGACTGCAAAGTCTGTGAGTACCAATCACAAAGTCATCGACTATCGAGTACTGACCAACAAAGTCCACGACTATCGAGTACCGACCAAGTACTATAGCTACGATAATGAAAAAGTATTGTAACTACGACCATCGATCAGTTAAATGTTGCTTATGATAGGTTCACTGTTCGATGTCGAAATCTACAATTACCTGTCATGGTCGAAGCCGGACATGGTCAAAGTAAGTCGAAGTCGGAGGTGGTTGAAGTCAGTCGAGGTTGAAGTCGGACGTGGTCAAAATCTACAGTGGTTGCATGGTCGAAGCTAGCCATGGTCAAAATCTGCCGTTCGGACCTACTGATAGGACCATCCATCACAAGTCTAATCAGACTTCCGTCTGTGGTCAAAATCTGCAGTGGTCGTTTTGTCCTCCTGAAAACTCAAGCACAGAAGCGCATCGACTCGAACATTCACGAATGCAAATTCAAATAAAACCAAATGTTAATTATTTATCATCAACGAATCCACGACCACCACATGGTCTAACAACACTATATAAAGCCATGAAAAGTGGCTATGGAGAAGCCAAGCCATAAACCAACTCATTCAAAACAAGAAGCGCACAAGAGGATTAGAGGTTAAGTTATTATTTAGCACTGTATTTTTATGTAAGGTAATGATCCGAGAGTTCTAAAAGTTAGAGAGGTGGTGAGAGAGCGATAATTCCTTATACTCTTTTGAGGCAGTGCTTAAAAAATTTACAATCATCTTTGCCAAATCTTTATCTCTTGTCGTGATTATTAAGTCGTTATTATTTTGGTTCTCTATGGAATTTATCTACTTCGTTTTTGATATCATGTACACTTATATTATATCTCAACTTTGATCCGATCGAGAGTTGCTACGTATAAGGAGAGTTATCATATTATTAACACCGAGAAAGACAACTACAAATTATGACTTGTAAGGAGAGATGAAGGGAGCAGCCGCATGTGACTAGGCACCACGCCATCTCCTGTTATTGTACTGCGACAATACGCAACTAGACGGAAAATGGCCACGCATGCGGCTTGTAAAATACAAACTCGGGCGGGCGTTTGACACGCGAGATCAGTCTGCTAATTGATTCGTTAATTGGGGTTGGACAGAAAGGATGTTGTGGTCTTGAAAATTGTGATCATGGAATGGAACGAGTTGGCAAATACTATACAGCATTTACCCATCTACATACACTGATAAAATACAGGCCTTGCTCACCCTACTGATGCTCCCATGACGAAGGTGATTACCGGTATCAAGTTCGTCATGGCCGTCGCCAACGACGATGATCCCAGGTGCAGCCCTTGGTAGCACAGGTTCTGGTTTGCTGTTGCCCTGTGGCACACAAGAGTTAATTTAATTTGTCAAGATCGTGTACCGATAGGCAAATATTGGTGGTGATCGGTTCGGCTGAAAGCCTCATGGCTTATAGCTGAAAACACTGTAGCTGGCTGAAAAAAACACTGTAGCTGACAGAGGCTTATTTACCATAATTAAATTTAAAAAAATTTAAAAATAGAAAAAAAAACATATTAGCCCATCACGTATAATGTAAACAAATACGAGGAAAAAAACCGGTAAAAAAACTCAAAAAAAGTCAAAGTTCAGAAAAAGACGAAATTTATGAATAGTGCAAAAATAAGCTGAAGTCAGAAGCTGAAGCCATATTGATCAGAGCCTTGTCTACTGAAGCGTCGACCTAGGGTATGACCAAAAGCCTTCGTACGTACCTAAACAAAGCGGCTACGAACACCAAGAAGAAGCCTGTCATTCCAAGACTCGTCTCCTTCAGCTTCGTCCTGGAAATCGATGGCCAAAATCAAATGATTAATGGAGTTTGCGACCTGCAGGGACAGTAACTGAGGAAGAAATCAAAAGAAGAGAAGCATCACTGACTCCTAGTCCCACCAGTTGGCCATGATGGTGATGGGGGCGAGGACAAGCCCGGGTGGCGACGGCCTGCCTGTAGACGACGAAGATCATGGGGCTCATGCCCCGGCCAAACGCCACCTTGGCCCAGCTCGTCATGGCTCCGTAGATGCACTGCACCGCCACCGTGGCCGCACACGGCTTGCGGTTCTTCGTCTTTTCTTTTCAGTTTAAAAAAATATGTTTTTGACTTTTCTACAGTAACTAGTTTTCAAACGAAATATCCTTTTAAGGAGGATCTAAAAGTTAATTGTAGTACGTACTATAACGATTTTATTTATATCAGCCAAAACCGCATGCAAGTTTTTGTTACTCTGTACTTAGGGATGAGAAACGGTAAAAGATAATCTGTTTTATCCGATATTCGTATATGAGAAAACGCGAATGTGGTAAACAAAATCCATATTCGAGAATGTTCGTAGTCGTATTTAAGAATGTTCGTATCCGTATTTGAGAATGTTTATATTCGTATTCGTATTCGAGAATATTCGATTCGTATTCGATCCGTTTCCATTCCTGGCGACCTCTCTGGGGATGATTGTAGTTAGCAGTTTTCTGATGAAAATTACTTTGCATAATTTTCAACTGTATGCGCTACACTGCTAGCTCATGTAGATATATAGTCATGTTACATAAATTTGCTCTACTGAGATTTATTATAAAAGTTTTAGAATATTCGTGTTTGACCGAATTAAGTACATATTCGATTCGAATTTGTATTCGTTACGACATTTGGTTCGTATTCGTATTCGAGAAATGTCCGAATTCGTATTCATATTCATTTTAAATATATGAGTTCGTATTCGTATTTGTATTTATTTTAAAAATATAGATTCGTATTTAAGGTTATTTAATTCGTATTTGATTCATTTTCATCCCTATCTATAATAGCCTAAGGGCCTGTTCTTTTCGGCTGCGGCTTATGGCTTTTGGCTGAAATATTTGAATTTTGGTTGTTTACGGTACAGATTACAGAGAGACAGATACTCACTTGCGATTTTGGCTGGTACAGATGTTGGGCTTTTAACATGTAGATCGTTTAACTTGTAGACCCCGTCTTAAAAAAATACTCCGTTTGAAAGTTAGGTACTGTAGCAAAAGCTAAAAGCCGCCAGCTTATGAGGTAAAGAACAGACCCTAAAAGTTCCATGGTCATAAATCTAAGAAAAAAAGATCAGGTCCGTTGGTCCTGATCAACTCGGCTTCTGGCTTATTTTTCACTATTCATAAGTTTCGTCTTTTTCTGAACTTTTGACTTTTTGTTGAGTTTTTTTGCCGGTTCTTTTTTCCCGTATTTGTTTGTATTATATGTAATGAGCTAACATATTTTTTATATTTTTAAATTTTTTAAATTTAATTATGCTAAATAAACCTCTGTCAGCTATCCATGAGCTTTTCAGCCGAACCGATCACCACCATATACTGATCGGTTTCCTCATGGTGCTCGTCACGAGACTGCCGTTGTCGTGTTGGTCATCGTCTGGTGGGCGGCCAGGCAAATCCGATTACGACGGACGGTTGATTGGGCCCGATTGCAAAGGCAGGGCAGGCAGTGCCTTGCTGCGACGACCGGCGGTTGGATGGGACAGCGAATGGAATCTTTCTTTCATCAGCAAATGATTACATGTGGTGGCAAATCCATGGAAATGACCTGTGGTAGGGATCAGGATCATAGGTAGGATTGTTTTCATGTTAGTAGATCGAGACTATAGGATTAGACTGTACGATTGTACCTCGAAAATCGTTAATTATAGATCGCGATACAGACAAGCTTACTCGTCGGTGTTTCGTAGCGCTCGACAGATCAAATCTCAGAACACCAACCGAATTACCGAAAGTAGATCAGAAAAAAAAAAGACATGGTTCTGAAAGCGGGAGCCAATGGGAAGTTCATTATCCATTCTTTCGATTATCCCCTCACATTTCAACGCACTCCCTTGAATTCCTAAATCATACTAACACACATCACAGCAGCATGCTGGTCATACGTGACCGGAACTCCTGCATAGCAGAAATACTAAGATAGGATTTCACCAGTAATAATAACCCTGAAGCTACAAACACATATAACCTTGAGCTGAAAATTGAAATAGCTGTCCCGAAAATCTCTCCTACTTCTCAGCTCGGTGGCCGTCCGCTAGGAGCGGCTCCGTGATGGTGTCTCCGATGTCGAGCTGCGAATCCGACCGTGGCACCGTTTTCTCCAAATCTTCCGTGTGCTCCGGCGCCCTCCCGCTCTTCCCATCGCCTGCTTTACCCCACAGCACAATGTAAAGGCCAGCAACAATAGCAGCAGCCCCCAACAAGCTGGACAAGCACAAATTTACCGTCAGGTTCACCGGCCAAAAATATGCATTTTTCAGAGTACAGAGCAACTTTTTTTTTTTAACAAAAAGACAACTACAGAGCAATTTTTGACAGAGGTAAAATTGAAGTTGCAAGAAACGCACCTTCCAACGTGCAGTTCTTCGTGAAGAATAATGGCGGCGAGTACGGTGGTGATCACGGTGGACAGAGGGTTAAACATGGCCGAGTAAAGAGGGCCCCTGACTGAAATGCACCATGACTGCAGGTAAAATGTCACGCCTGACCCAAATGCGCCCTGCACCATGCACACGATTAACAGCTGACTACTGTAAAGATCCCTTTTGCAGAAGCAGTACATAAAGCATGAAGCATAAACTGGTAGCTTACGGCGAAAAGGCAGCCCAGGAGTTCGAAGAGCGAGCGGATCTTCCAGGCGTCCAGGTCCGGCAGCAGGAAGGAGGTGAGCAGCGCTGACTGCAGCATCGACAGGAAGCACATCCAGGCGGCCAGCGTCAGTGGATCAACGTACGACTTGCAGATCGGCACCTGAAGAAGAAGGTAGAAATTTTTGTCACGATGACACGACATGATTATTTGTCCTTGCTTTCTGGAATAATTTCTTCCCTGAAAACTTTCTGGGTTAATGAATTAGCATATGGTTGATATATTGACATCGACCTGCAGGATGAGCCAGAGTGACCAACAGGAGCTGCTGCCGACGAGGAACAACGCGCCCATGACCCATTTCCGGCTCGCCGAGTGGAGAAGCGTGGTCAGGTCGCCGAGTGAATGGTTCAACAGCTTTGGGCCCTTGAAGAACGCCATAGCCATGGCTCCTCCGGCGCAGACGACAGTGCCGAATATCTTAGCCATGCTTCTCGGTTTTCGAATGTCCACCCTTTCTAGCCTGCATGCATCGAACGACAGTATCAGACTATCAGTATCTTTACATTCAGAATACAAACGGACATCTTGTCTAGGAACGATTCCTTTCCTATCGTGGTTCGAAAACATCCACTGAGTTGCCATGCACCATCAGTTTATTCAAAAGTTTGAACTGTTATGGAAATATAGGCAATATACTCGTACCATAACACTTCCTTCACGTCTAGATTCCTTTAGGCTTATGACGAGGGCTCAGAGTGAGTTACAATTATTTCTTTTCTAAAATATGGGTCTAATACTATATTAAGTTGCATGCATCAATTAATTCACTTAAAAACTAATTATTTTGGAACAGTGGGCAACATAGTCATATTTCAGAAGCATCGAGCAGTGTATGATCTGCTAGAGCTATTTACTTACTCCCTCTGTTTTTTTACTTGATGCACTACAATCCATGCTAAAATTTGACCGCCAATAGGTTTAAAATATCTAGATTGACTACATAAAAAAATTATATCATTATATTTTACTGCTTAAAATACTTTTGTAATATTGTAATTTTATTAATACATCTTAATATAAAGTTATAAAAAGTGACTATCAAAAGATGCTTCTCGGAGATTGTAAAAAGTTAAAAATGTCAAATACTCTCTCTGTTCTTTTTACGTGATGCTTTTTTACTTTTTAGGTATCTAAGATGAGACTTTGGTCGTTATTTTTTTATAACTTTACATTAAGATGTAATAATGAGATTATAATATTATGAAAGTATTTTTAACAACAAATCTAATAATATAATTTTTTATATAGCTAATTTAGATAATTTTAAAATTATTGACAGTTAAACTTTAGAAAATTTGATAGCACGGATTCTAGAATATCAAGTAAACAAGAAAAGAGGGAGCAAAAAAGAGTGGTATATCAATAACTCTATACACAGAAATAGTGGTTTCCCGAAGCTTCCTTTATAACATATAAGAGGTCCTAGGATCAATCCCAGAATATACACCAAATAACGCATAAATATTCCATAAATTAACAGCACAAAACGAGCCTTCATTACCCTGATATTCACAGTCAGGTTGAGTAATTTAAAAACTACATGGAATAGTACCAATTATTGCGCGAAGGATCCACAAATTATGTGGCCCCGTAGACCCCACGTAAGTTTGTCGGTGCAGTCGTATTTGGAACCATAATAGACAACCTGTCATCCGCCAAGTGAACGACTTGTGACAGATCTGAGCCTGAGCTGGGAATTCCCAGTACAGGCTTGTTTTCCAATTGTTGTGCGGAAAGTAGAACAACTTAACTTTAGGTCTAATTTGTAACGCGAGAATTTTTCTGATTTCTACGGAAATTGAATTGTTTCTTCGAAATTCCAGCAAAATTCTTGCGACTTTTTTTGTGTTTCAGCAGGGCCTTTAGGGCATGTTCTTTTCAGCTTCTAAAAAATGCTTTTCGACTTTTCTACAGTAATTAGCTTTTAAACGGAGTATTTTCTCAAGGTAGGACCTACTAATTAATTGTAGTATATATTTTACTGACTTCATTTATATCGGCAAAACCTCACGTAAGTTTCTGTTACTCTGTAATCTCTTATACAAACATGCCAAAAGTCACAAGCCGCAGCAAAAAAAAAAACAGACCCTTAACATCACGAGTGTGCGGTGTGCCACGAACCTTCCAACCCTCTCTTTCAAGTGTAAATTACCTCTCTTTCAAGTGTAAATTAACAGCAACAAAGAAAGGAGTCTGCAAAATGAATGGAAATGGACTGAGGCCCCATTTGAACACGAGAATTTCCTACGGTTTTCGCTGGAATTTCATAACGATGAGGATCAGATGTAACTGACGCTGTGATGACCATGTGGGCAATCAAGTGAAATGGACGGTGCAGATGCCATTTTCATAGCCATAGGTGAAAACTGGAGAGTCGAATGCCGGTTTGTTTTCAGGTACTCACCCTACTGACGCTGCCATCACGATGGTGATCGCGGGTATCAGATTCGACATGGCCGTTGCCAATGATGATGAGCCCAGCTGCAGCCCTTTGTAGTACAAATACTGACTTGCCGTTGCCCTGTTCATTGCACGAGTGTAGAACAAGTGATTAACAATGAAAGGAATGCATCGGTAGCACTGACGTACGTTCAAAAGATCGAGCAATTAAAGCATGCGCGCATCCGTGCGTACCCAACAAGAGAGGCCAAGAACACCAGCGAGAAGCCTGTCGCTCCAATACTCATCATCTCCTTCAGCCTCGTCCTGGAGAATGACGACCACGAATGATGATGCACTAGTGTACAATTACAACCAGCAATTTACAGAAGGGAAAATTATGGCAGGACGAGAGAGAGAGAGAGAGAGAGAGAGAGAGAGAGAGAGAGAGAGAGAGAGAGAGAGACCTATTGGCGAGGATGGTGGTGGGGACGAGAACAATGGTGGCTATGGCCTGCCTATAGACGACGAAGACCATGGGGTTCATGCCGCGGGTGAACATCGCCTTGGCCCAGAGAGACATGGCCGCGTAGATGCACTGCGTCACCACCATGGCCGCGCACGGCTTGTACTCCTCCATGGCAATGCCCGCCATTGCTTGCTAGCTGGTAGCTTGAGCTAGCTCTCGATCTAGCTCAGGCGGCTCATAGCAAGGGATGGCTGAGGGACTCGGTGGTTAATATATGGACGTGGCTACAACACGCTATACCGTCCACCACACAAGCAACGAGACAGGATTCAATCATCGATTCTGCTTCGGACGACTCGCTAAGCCCATCACATGAGTCATCCTTGTCCACCTGCTCCCACTCGATTCCTACATCTCGTCAACCTCCCAACCGGTGTTGCGTGCATGAGAGCAGGTTAGACATCGCTGGCCTCCTCTGCCACACTCCACACATGCATAACACACGTCGCCAACCTCCTCTACTTGCGGACCTTGTCACCGTCCTCTATCACACGTGAAACCTTGTTGCCGTCCTTCTCCGCACGCTGACTTCATCATCCACCTGCATCACGTGCAAAGGTCACTGGTAGCTTTCATCGTTGTCCTTTTCACATGGGCAGGAGCCAGAATCCTCATGTCTGGCAATTCCTGGCACTGAAACTTGCTAGGCCTCCAAGTTTCGCTTTCTAGACCTAGCTGTAGTTTGATAGTTATTGCACATAATGTGTTTGACAAAATGCATAGATGGTTTATTCATGAAGTTTTGTTTATATAATTGCTTTATATATACCACCTTGTTATTTTTGGCCTTGATATGAGTTACTATCAATGGTCCGAGAATTATTTGCTCTCGACGGAATGGTCTTTTGCTTCAACACCATTATACGGCACAAGCTTCCTCCTCAACACAGACATACTCGACCTGGGTCAATGGTCTTTAATGTACTCTAGAAGACTGGTCCAGTATATGCATAAATCTGGATTCTTCCTTTTTCTTTCTTTTGTGTTCGTCTAATCTCCTTAGGAAGGCAACTGGTGGATATGACCGCAACAGTACTCATTATGACTGCTTCTTAACTCTTTACGACTTACGCTCCGGTTGCTTCAACATTTGAACACGCTAATGGCTACAATAATCAGTCGAATACGACTACAACATGTTTACTCGAGTATATAGTAAACTCATGAGCACTTGACATCGATCGCCATCGATAACAAGTTTAGTTGCATCAAAGGCGGTATGTTGCAACTTGGCGCTATTCGAGTACATTATGGGGTTATCAACATGACAGTCCCAGTTCACAAAAAAGTGTATAAAGCCAATGCACCGGTGCAATCAATGAACAAAGCATCTCGAGACTCAATAATGTTGCTATTTTATTCAAGTAAAATATGTAGATGCTTACAAAGTTTGGCCAAACATCTATGCAGCATGACTTTAGGAGCATTGAGGATGCCCCGACTTTATGATAAGACAGGATTAAAAGGACTCATTACGTTCTACGGGCCGAAAAGGCATGGATCTGACTTTATTTTAAGAGGTAAGCAAGACTAAAGATATTGGGAGTCCTAAAACTTGTTCAAATTTTACTAAGAAAGTTTGGGAAGGCCAAAATATAGGTCACACATATAAGACATGACAGCTTCAATCTCCAACGGTGCCTTAGATGCGAGCTACTCCTTTTGCTTACCAACATGCTCTAACATGCTCTACATATACCTTAACGTCTTTAGGACGTCCTTCCAATCTGGTAGTGCATTCAGATAGGTAGTTGATAGTGATGGGGTGAGCTATGAACATATCCTTATTGTTATTTGCAAGGCAATGAAACTCCGCTTCACGCACCCTAGCCTTCTGTGCCTCTCTTTAGTTTTCTAGCTTCCTCCCACCACTTTGTCAGTGAGGAGTTGAGCTATTGGCTGTGCTCCATCAATTCTGCACCCTCATCTTCGACGAGCTTGAGCTCCTGTGATACCCCTGTGCACACCATCTCAAGTTGTTGTAGTAAAGAGTGCGCCTCCTGCTCAGCAGACATGATAGTTGTCTCTTCAAAGGCTTTTGAACTTGATCTTCTAGCTAGATGTTGCCTTAAATCTTCCAAGTCAAACATCAACCTTGTCAAGTTTTCAGAACGAGATTCTTCATAGTCCTTGAGCCATTCGTGCGTAGCCATCTCAATCAACTTGGTGATGCGAGCCTTATCAAGGGGTTTCTATTTCAAGTATTCTTGAATCTCATGCAAATCCCTGTGTACACTTGCTGCATGACGAGTGGAAAGGAAGTCATTGGTCGGGAGTGCAAGGTCTTGTCACTCGCGACATTTGTCATCAAGGCTGCGAACTGAATCAAGGGTGAACCTCGTTCCGTTGGATATAAGTGTCGTTATGTGTTCATCTAGGGTTCTTTTCAGCTTCTTAGCTCATTCAGATAGCGAGTCCGAATCAAAAGTAGTTGAATCAACTAAAAAGAAAAGTGTGGTTTGGAAAGGTCAGGTTTATTTCTCTTCATGATTGATAGCAAAGATTTAGGTACTTACAGGAGAGGCGAGCCTTCGGGTGGCCTTCGTTCTCCTCCTCAAGATGGTACTCTACTGGGTGCTTCCCTTTCTTCTCAGCTAGCAATGCTTCGGCAGAAGGAGGTCGATGGCTAGCACTGTCAACAGGTGTCTCCGTGACACAAGGAGGGAAAATTGCCCCATCAAGCATGGAAACATGGAGCACTTGAAACATCCCCTCATCAGTAGGACCAAGATCCTCCAACATGTCCACACTAACGTATGGCCACTTAAGCCCAAGATGTTTGCAATAAGCAATAGTGCAATGTGGAAGATTTCTATTGAAAAGGAATGAGGGGTGAGTAGACCTCAGAAGTTTCTCGCAGGTCCTTATCATTGGGTGCAGTAGCAATTGCTACTAGAACCTCATCATGATCAGAAGGATATTTTGAGCTTGATAGCATCACATTAGATGAGATATATCTATGGAGGAGATGTGGTAGTATGGGTTGTAGTATCTGAAGAATGGTGTTTCCGGTCACTCCTTTGGCTGTTAGATGGGGACGATGGACTAATCAATGCAGATTTCCTGCCATGGTCAACAGAAGAAGATCAGATCGCTTGCCTTTCTTTCCAACCAGTAGGAAGACTGCAGGCCAAGTTGGACGTGCGATTTGGGTGCTGTACGTCATGGCCATTGGTTGACGAAGGAGGTAGACTTGGACGTTGTGAGCCCCTTCTATGTGAGTTGGCCCTAGAAGAGGTGGCATGTTTTAGCTGTTCAGCAGGCTTGGCGTGATGTCCACCTTGAGGTCTCGCCGTAGAGCCTGACCCTCATCTGCCGGAAGACAGCTAGTTATCATCACATACCATGGTCATAGAGAGTGGAGAGATGAGCTACGCTTGCTCAAAAAGCTGGTAAGGTTGGCCCGAGTTGCAATGCTAGAAAAGAACCCAGACAACGGATGTATTTAAAGAGCTTCTCATGTATGTAAGGATGGAAGGAGTCTGGGTTCACTTACGAATATTATCGTTCAGTAATTCGGGTAAAGGAAACGGAGTGTGATGCATGCAATACTTTTTGGTTTAATCCAAGCAAAGTCTTTATTGCCAGCAGAATACATATCGTTCAGAGGGAGTTTAAGCTAAGGCTACCATAAATAGGGTGCTTGATTGACTACTCAAATTAGTATCACTAAGTTAAGTTTGCTTTGCTTTGCGCATCAAACTCAACTCGGTGGGGGCATTTGTATGATGAGTTTTGTGCAAACATGTAAAGTCAATGCAAATAAGGAGATACATGTTTGGTAAGAGAACTTTGGTATAATCATGTCATGAAATGGCACATGAAACAAAACCACAATGTGGTCAACGCATCGCACCTTGTGTGGCTGTGCGCCACCAACTGATCATTAAGCGTATGTGTCAAGATCAGCTCCTGAGTTTGTAGGTCTTCGACCACGTTGGGTCGACCATGCTGTGTCAACCACGATGTTGTCAACCACGTTGTGTCGACCACGAGGTTCTGACTGCGTTGCTCCGACCACGCTGTGTCAACCACGTCGCTATGATCACGGCTTTTCAACCATGGTGCTATGACTGGTTCACAATAGCTACAACCAGTTTGTCAGATCCCGGAGCAACAACTCCGAAACCCTCTGTGTTAATCGCACTAATCCAAGATAAGCTAGTGTACACAATGGATAACAAAGACAAATATCATGCATAATGACCAACTTTATTTAACTGAATATGGGCCTGATGGCCAAAGTTTACATAAATGGCACATGAGATAAAATTTAATACAAGCAACGGAAGAAATAAACCAAAGCGGAAGAAGCCCACTGAGCCTGTCCATAAGAAAACGACAGTAAGACGCGGCCTATTTGTTTTGATCCTCACCAAAGTCGAAGTTGTCCTCTGAAAAATGATGAATTGAGCAACATGAGCACATAAAGGATTCCACAAGTTACACCAGGAGGTTTAACAGAGTTAATACATGCATCAGGATTGACAAAGGAAGGCATAATAAGGTTATTTGAGCGTAAAACAATATTTAAGAAATGCAGTAATTAGATTGAAATTGTTGGATTTCATACAGTAAATAAAAACAGCATTGTAAGCAAAATAGTTACCGTTAGTGCAGATCCATCCCCCACACTAATCTATCCATGGGCATCCCACCCGGACCATCTTTCCCAAAAAAATCTCATATGGATTCCATCCATCCATGCACTTTTTAATTTCTCATGTATTCCATTCATCCATAAGGTTTTCATAAACCATTTTGAAATCGAAGTCTAATCCATGAAAAACTTTACTCAGCTTCCCATGACCGTGGGCACAGCTATCTAGGATAGATTATACACTCTGTAGAGGTTGTATAGATTTACCCACAAGACATGATCATCCCATATTGTCACTAGATAAACACACTTCCTTTGGTGTGTGGTGAGGAGATCATGACAAGGTCTTTACAATGCAAAGCCTTTAACCTGGCTAAGCCAGGTTTCACCACAAATTGAATCCACAAGTTGGAGCCCCCTCTTGAGCCGAGTGAGATTCTCATAGCCTACACCGCGCTCACTTTCAACCTATAGTGACACTCAGGTCGGGACCTGCAAATTAATCAGTCAGGACTGTCCCATACCAGCCTTATGGTAGTATGATAGGGCTTTACAACAGTAGCTCATAGACCGGTCCTTAACTTGACTTAGGCACCAACCACATACCCCTCGTGCCTGGCAATCAACATTGTGTTACCAAACAACAATGCATACCAGCAAGCACCCAATACCTAACCATTTGCCTAAGTCTAAATCAAGTTTTTATATTTGTTTTGAAATAACTCATAGTCTTTCTTGACTCACCGAAGTCAAGAATACATTTCAAAAGCTTATCATTTTATGTGAAAAAGTTATCCCAAAATAAAAATTTATGTCTAAGCAGGTCCAAGCATTTGATACAAAATTTCTCTAGTCTATACTAGTGTATTAACTAGAGTTTTATCTAAGGTGACAAGGCATATTGATGTTCAATGTTAAATTTGGCCATATACAAAGGAATTTAGTGTAACTAAAGTTTAAATCAGATTTGAATTAATTTGAATAAAAGTACGCATGCATAATAATTTAAAAAACAATTTAAATAATTTAAATTGCTGGGAACAACATGATCAAAGATGTAGCTTGCCTTTCTCGAAGTCTTGATGCTGCGAATCATCGAAATCAAACTCTCCGGAATAATCGTAATCTACACGTGAAGAACCAAAGCAAATAAATTCATATAAAATCCAAAAATTATAAAATATAATATTGAGGGATATATTATGACTTTAGATGAATTTAGGAGAAAGAATCAATGGATTCGGAGTTCGTATGAGGGAGAACGAATATCTGAAAGTTTTGGATACCACATGAAATGATAAAACATCCGAGAATTACTTTTTGAATAGTACAGTGTCGGTTGTTTTGGTGGAGGCATCAGCGAGGTAGATTGTGAGGTGGCTGGCGAACGAGCAAAATGGAACCCCGGCAATGAGGTGAAGGTGGTGATGTGGGTACGACAGCGAGAAACGGTGGCAATCACCAACGATGAGAGAAAAATGGCAGCGACGGTGTGGTAGCAACAACGACAGGATGGAGAAAGATAGTACCCAGGTATGGAACGTGGAGATGTAGGGGAGCATGGGTAGAACACGGTATGGTGAAGTTAGAAAAATTATCAGCTAAGCCAGAAATCCACTGGAGACGGCACCATCGACCGCAGAAGTCGAAAACAACCATTTCCTCGAAAAGCTCAATTTTTATCGATTGGCTCCACAAAAAATTAAGTAATATTGGTGGATGAGTTGCTTAGAGGCTAGGACATGAGATGGCATGAACAAAAATCAAATAACTCACTGAAAAAGTGGTGTACATGAAGAAACGGTTTTAGTGTTGTGGCTCGACAAGGTCGGCAAGGACTCGGGGATCTTCAAGTGATGGCGATGGAAGCACGACATAAAAAACATCGAGGCGAACTCAATGGTATAAACGGCTTGGCCAAAGGACATCGGATGGTGGTGGAACATGGTGGAGAAGACCTTCGGCGACCAGCAGGTTGACGTCGGCATTCTGGGCAAATGGAAAGGAGATAGCCGGTGGGGTTTGCGGCGAAATGAAGAGGGGAACACAAGGAACTCGATGGTACCTCCCGTGAATCCGAGGGAGCAATGGAGGTGGCCAGCGACGAAGAGGCAGAGGCGACGGAGCGAGGATGTCGATGGCGAGGGCCCTATGGCGGCGGATTCGCTCGGTGAAGGGGCGAAGGATGGTCGCCAACGAACGGGTAAGACGTTGATGGCGTCGGCGAGGCACGAAGAGAACCGAGGTGGTGGCAATTTCTCGCTGGAGGATATTTGGTACTCGGCAAAGAGGAGCGACGATGATCGGAACAAGCGCATGAATTATGCACCCTACATCATGGCTTTGATTGATTCCAAGATTCACTATCGCGGAGGACGTGGTGGGGTGCACAAGCCTTACAAGCCAAGACCGGATCCTCCCATTCCCACTGCTGTTCGTGCTCGACAGACGGCAGATCCAGGAGCAGGCTCATCCGTAGCAGCAGCAGCAGCTCAGTCACAAGAGCCTGGCCAGCCCTCTCTCTCTCAGGTTTACTCTTCCATGCTTGAGGGGTTCTCCACCCTCAACTCCAGGATGGACCGGGTTGATGCGTGACTGGACTCCATTGATAGCAGATTGACCTCGCTAGATGGTTGAGTTGCAGCTCTGAAGCGCCCTCCATCGCCTCGTCGCTACACTTGACGTCGTCTTCGCGGTGATCCCCCTTCTCCTTCTCAGGACTGATCTCTTTTTGGTACTTGATGCCAAAGGGGGAGAAGTTAGTCCATATGTACATATCTACTTAATATTGTGGGTGATATCGCTTGGATGTAATGAACCCGTGAAATGAACTCGTTGTTATCTTTTGAACTTGTGGTTGTAATGAACCTTTATGGTCATGGATGCTTATGTCATTATCTTTTGCTTAAATGTCAATTTACCTTAATATTATGACATCTCTTTGTCTTGTGCATCTTGTATAAAATGTTACATTTCTTATCTATGCATATGTTTAGGGGGAGTTATCTCCTCTCTTGAACTTTAAAATGGAAATAGTTCTTATCATGCCTATACAAATATTATTGCAAAGAACTACTCTCATTTAAAAGTAAACATGGAATATACAACTTGTTGCCAAACAATTTGATATATTCAAAACATTTATCTCACATATAACTTGGGTTGTCATCAATTACCAAAAAGGGGGAGATTGAAAGCATCTAGGCCCATAAAAATAGTTTTGGTAATTAATGAAATTATGTGAATATGGGACTAACGTGTCTTATGAGCATGCGAAGGGTTAGTCCACATATGTGCAACAAGATACAAGCCAAAGGATATATATGAAGACTCAAATTGGCTCAAGACAAAGGTTTACTTAGCATAGGATCCTCTTTTTATTTTTACCGGTCTTAGGTGAAAGGTGGAAGACCGAATTATAGGGTAGATAATCGTACCATCAAGAAGGATCTTGGCAAGTAGCTTGAATACAAATTTCTTATGCCATTTGGATCAACATTAGAAACTTGCATTCATCAAAAACTCATTTTAAAACAAAATTTGTGCTCTGTCTGGACGAGCGGTAGTACCGCAGTTTTGAACGTCGGAACTATCGGCGAGCGGTAGTTCCGTGCCCAGACGCGGTAGTACCGGCAAGCGGTAGATCCGTTTTTCGAGTGGATCAATTTTTCCAGAGAGCACCCTTGGTTTCATCTGAATTCTTGAGGAAACGGAAGTACCGGAAATTTGAATGCCGGAACTACCGCACCGAGCGGTAGTACCGCATTATAAAGCGGTACTTCCGGATCCCGGAAGATCCGGAGGATGAGCGGAACCTTGTTTCCAGAGAGCTCCTCCGGATGAAGTCTGGATTTTCCTGGAGCGGAAGTACTGGCGATTTCAACGCCGGAACTACCGCTCTGTGCGGTAGTTCCGCTACTCAGAGCGATACTTCCGGAGTCCGGAAGATCCGGTTTCAGAGCGGACGTCTTTTTCCAGAGAGCGCCAAATTTTGGGACCTTTCGGATTTGGGCCAGAGCGGTAGTACCGCGCCGACTTTGCGGAACTACCGGGGAGCGGTAGTACCGCAAGTTACAACGGCGGTAGTACCGCGCCGCCAAATCGAACGGTCACTGCAGAGCTCTGACATAGCCGTTCTGGCGCGAAGATTTGGTAGCGGTAGTACCGGCCCCTGGGGGCGGTAGTACCGCTCATCCTGAATTTTTCAGGAATTTGTGCCAAACGGCTAGTTTTGGTTAGTGGAGGCTATAAATACCACCACCACTGCTCAAGGGCAGAGGTTAGAGACTCATTGCATATTTCTTGAGCCCTAGAGCATTCATTCCACCCTCTTTCACTCATTGACCATTAAATTGAGGTGGTTTTGCAATTAGTGCAAGAAATTCATTAGTTGATCCACTTGGCACTAGAATTGCATTCAAGTGAAGCCCAGGATTCATTACTCTTAGTGCTTGCCGGCACTTGGACGATTGGGCGGAGATTGGCTCGGTGATCTTGGAGCCGGTTCGATTCGTTCGAGTTTACCTCAACGTGGATTAGGGGAAACCGGCAAGTTTCTGAGCACCACGGTAAAAACATCGTTTGTGTTCACCTCTTTCTTAGCTCTTATTTATTTACATCCTTGTGATCATTTGCTTGCATAGAGCTAGGATTGCTATATTGTTAACTAGAATTGTGTAAAATTAATTGCTTTACATTTGTGCCATTTGAATTGTAAAGAATTAATCAAGTGAACAAGAAAAATTTAAATTTTTTTAAAAAAACCTCCTATTCACCCCCCTCTAGTCAGTATCCTTGATCCTACAAGTGGTATCAGAGTGAACAAGAAAAATTTAATTACCTCGATTCTATGTGTTGTTCGATACCGATGAGATCAAACAGCTCGGGCGAGTGTGGCCAGTGCAAGGCTACACTATCAATGGCTCCATAGATTGACGAGGCTATGAATCATGCCAACACCAACATCTACATTAATCATTCATCACATGCATGGAGAACATGATGCGAAGACTGAAGATGGCAACTAATATGCATCTTAATCGCAAGTATTCTATGGGTTTACCCTACGGATGTAATTAACCGAAAGCCTTCCAAGGCCCTAGGAATCAGGAGATCACATCACCTATGTTCGATCTACTATGCAAAGCAGGCCATGGAGCGCATATATATAAAGAGAACTTGTAATTTTGTTATTCTCAAATGAATGAATAAAATACATATTTCTCTATCTTTCTTGTGTTTATTTATTTTTGTGTACTTAGTACACTGGTACGCCCGCACCTTGTATACCGAGGCAAGAAATCTGAGAGTGATTTCTCACATCAAATAGAAACCTCCTAAGGTTTCTTGAAACCTCATGAAACACTATAAAACTTAGACATAAACTTTATAAAACTTAGTCAACTTTGGCATGAATCCTCCTAAAACTTTATGAAATTTAAGGAAACACAATGAAACTTAGTAATGAAACCTCTTAAAATTTCATGAAACCTAGTTATAAAACCTCATAAAACATTATGAAACTTCATGAAAATTGGAGTTCAACTTCATAAATCTACTACAAAAAAACTATTGACTTCATGGAGCTACTACAAAAAAACTTTATGGAACATCATGAAACACCATAAAACTTAGACATAAAACCTTATAAAACTTAGCCATGAAACCTCCTGAAACTTAATGAAATACCATGAAACTTAGTCATGAAACCTAGAGTTCAACTTCATAAATCTGTTATAAAAAACTTTTAACTTCATGAATCTACTACAAAAAAACTTATGAAACCTCATGAATAAACACCATAAAACTTGGACATCAAATCTTATAAAACTTAGTCAACTTAGACATGAAAACTTCTGCAACTTTATGAAACTTATGAAATATCATGAAACTTAATCATAAAACTTCATGAAACTTAGTCATGAAACTTGAAATTCAACTTCATAAATCTACTATAAAAAAGCTTTCAACTTCATGAATTCACTACAAAAAACTTCATGAAACTTCAAGTCAATCTTGAAACCTTATAAAACTTAGTCATGAAAAATCTTGAAACTTGATTAAACTTCGACATGAAATCCCAGTAATCTACATGAAAACCTAGTCATGAAACCTCACAAAACAAACTGAGACCTCACGAAACTTGTGCATTTTACAAAATAAAATAGTAAGAAATTAGTCGTGAAACCTCATGAAATTTTATGAAACCTCATGAAACTTGAAATTCAGCTTTATGGAGCTGCTACAAAAACTACATGAAAATTCATTATGATTAGTCTTAAAACCTTATGAAACACCATGAAACTAATTAGTAATGATACCTCATGAAATATAGTACGATGTACACAAATAGTATTCACAAAATTACACATTCCAATTCCACTGAAATTACATATTTATACATTGTTGTTGATAATTATTTACCAAATATATCAGTCAAAAACCAGTATTACTAAGCACTCATGTGTTGTGGGTAAGTTTTTCCTCCTTTATTGAACCAAATGCTAGTATGTTGTTAAGTTGCATGTATGGAATTCAAACAAAATCCTACATTGGCATTTCATCAAATAGCTGAGGCGCATATTAATTTCATATTCCATGCCACAAGTCTCACAAAAACTCACTGCAATTCTGAGGCTCATTGTGAGCTTGCATTGCCACTTGAACATCAACATCACTGCAGTAGCCTCCTTTTGAATACCCACAACATTGGCAGTGGCCTCCGTCACTGCAATATGTAGCAATTGTTGATAACACTATTGAAATTCCTCATAATTTAACAATGCAACAAGTAGGTAATTTGTAAAAAAAAAAGTAGAACAAAACACTTCTCTGAAAATTAGGCTACCACAACATTGCATGCCTTAGCTACATATTTTAACAAACACTTAGTGAATAGAACAAATTCTATAGTAATCATGCACATGCACCATTCTATAGTATTTCTGTTAATATGTATACACTGATTCGTGCATGTGCTGCGTTACGATGTTATAGCTATCGTGTGCGATCATTAATCATTGCTGACCTCGCCTAGTAAGGTGGACAGATCAGCTGCTCTGCTGGTTGTGACAAATTTTGTTTCTTAGAGCATGATTACAATCTTACCGAAAGTACTTACATGGGAGTATTTTTAGAGAGATTATTGTACTTTATCAGATAGCTAGAGTAACTCTACCAAATAATAATATCCTTTGGGGTGTCTGAATGAGGTGGATTTTATTGGCAATTTTTTTGGACTAAGTTAAAATTTCAACAAAATTCTTAGGATAGAAACAAAATTAGCGATGTACAAATTATAATATTAAAGCAAAGGAAAAAGAAGCTACTATGTTCGGTTACCTGAGACAACATGGACTACAAGAGACGAAGCTGTGATCGTTTTGACTTCAGCTTTTAGCTTCTGGCTTATTTTTCACTATTCATAAGTTTCGTCTTTTTCTAAACTTTTGGCTTTTTGTTGAGCTTTTTTGCTGGTTCTTTTTTTCCCGTATTTGTTTGTATTATACGTCATGGGCTAGCATATTTTTTAACTTTTTAAATTTAATTATGCTAAATAAGCCTCTGTCAGCTACAGTGTTTTTTCAGCCATCTACAGTGCTTTTCAGCCATAAGCCACCAAAAATAAGCCCATATGATCACCACCTTAGACTGCTTGAATGCCCAAGTACAGAGTAGCCTGTTAGTGCAGAGCGTTGGGTTGGCTATCACCTTAAACATGTCACGGTTGTGCTTTCTCCACAACACCATTATGGCTACGATCCACACCTCCGATGCTGCGGGGTAGCCGTCTGCGACAAGTGTGCTAAGGAGCTCCTCAAACTCATTGTGCAGGCTATCTTTCTTCATGGCCATGGCTGCCAATTGAGCCTCGTAGTAGTCACACACACGCTCCATGCAGTCTGAGAGGTGGTTTCCCTTAGACCACTTGTTGAAGCATGTGTCCTCGGACTGCAAACGAGGAGGCTACTTGCTAGCCCTACACCCGACGAAGCTGCTTGCCGGTAGGTCTTCCTCTTCATCCGAGATGTCTTGGGTACACCTTCGTGACCTTGCCAGTGTATTGGCATGCTCATTTGTAAGGATAGCACCCTTAAACACGTCTGCCATGAGTCCTCATGCAGCAGTGGCGCTTCCCAGAATCGTCTCAGCGAACTGAGGGCCTGCAAAACGATGTGCAAGGTGGGGTTAGGCCATGTTGAACAGAGCACAAGGACACTGCAATAAGGTGGCGTCATTCTTACCATCTCCTACTATGCCCACCAATTATCATGCCAACGATGCTGCCGGCCTTTGGGTTGATGCCCAAACCTAAGGCATTGTGCTTAAGCATGTGCCACTTTGTGTATAGAGCCTTTTGGTTATCCCAATGGCTTTTGAACTGCTTTTGGGTGTAGCACTTTCCTGTGCGTTAGTTGAACTTCGTCATGAGATTAAGCTTGCCACAGTGATTAAGGCACATGGTCTATCAGTTTCTAGCAAGGACCTCTTCACGGCATATTTCAAGGAACACCAAGTAATCCTCCTCATCCCAAATCTTCGCATCCATCTGAAGTGCAAGCAACAGACAGCTATTAACTGTGGCTGAGTGCGACATAAGGGAGAAAAGGAGCAATATTGCCTGGTTACACACCACTTTCTAAAAAACTAGCAGCACGTATAGGCATTATATGTGTACACTACACATTGAGGAGTCAGGTGTGTAAGCATATTACACATTGGATCGAACAAATACTGCATGATCTAGTATTACACAAACACCTACGATTAAATTCATATGGTCATGCATGCACCTAGTTCCTATATATTACTGCAATTCGGGAAGCAAGCAAGAACCTGCTGCATTCCAAGCTAATGAAACATTTGCAAAAATAATAAAATAGGGCAAACAATCCTCACACAGGTCGTGGAGCTTACCTAACGAGGGTGTGCAAGGGCTTTTCGTGGAGGTGCCGAGGATGGACTGCAGAAGAACTTGAACGAAACTCGGCGAGATGGCCTATACAAGGGCTTCCGATAGGGCACGAGCCGTCCTTCGTACCTCAGCAAGTGCAGCTTCTGTGGTGCCGGCGTTCGAGGTGGTGTCTGATGATGACCCGGTTTGCGACTGAGGGACCGAGGCCACACCTCTGGCCGGCGGCACCGAGCCTTGCCCGAACGGGAGCATCCGCAGGAGTCATCACCAGGCCCAGTACTATGGGGATAGCCGATGCCTTCAGGGATGGGGTCGCTAGCGCAGGTTGGGGGACGGGGGATGTTGCCGAGGGGTAGGTGGGCCAGGGGATGTCAACGACGGGGAGCCAGGCATGGGGATCTCGCCGATGAGGAGGTGGGACAGGGGGATCTTGCGGAGGTGGAGGGGGGCAGGGGTTCTCGCGGAGGGGGAGGCGCAGCACAGGGATCTCGCGGAGGGGGAGGCAGGGCAGGGGGTATCGGCAAGGGGAGCTCAGTGAGGGGGATATCACACGGGGAGGGGGAATCAGCATGGCCGTGGGGGGGAGCCCGGCGATGGCTACCTGAGGGGGGACCAGGGAGGGAGACATGCGGACGGGGAAATATCTGTCTTCGTAAGCGCTACCATTCGGAATGGCTTATGGCTACGCATATGGAAGCATAAGCCGCAGCGCATTCGAACCCAGCCAATACTTCCTCTGTCCACAAATGTAGATCATCGTGTGTTTTCTATGGTTAAGCTTTTTAAGCTTTGATCATTGATATATATTAAAGTATATAGAATGACTATATGAAAATGATAGTATTGGATATCTTGCAAAATTCTTTCATAATATATATTATTATTGTTGTTGTAAGTATATTATAATAATAAATTATAGTCAAAGTATTGCATTGGAGAGCATAAAAAATTAAAAATAATCTATATTTATGAACGGAGGGAGTAGTAGAAAGTGTGTGGTTTGGAAACAACGAGGGCTCATTCGATAATTTTAGGCAAACCAGGCGCCCCATTGCAACCGCTGGTTTCGCCCACGCATGGCTGCAGTGACATGAACACATGTTCTAGGATCACATAAACACAGTTCTAGCATCTCTCACTATTGGTTAGTGCTTAATAATTGCCTCTGCTGGCTGCGAGCGCGGCCAGCCTGCCCAGGGGTGGATCGGGCCAAGAAGACTATTAGTCACCTCTATTATATCAGGAGATCATCTCTATAATATCATGAGATCACCTCTATTTATAAACAGTGATTTTTATAGGATTTAGAAAATTCTATTAGGTCACATAACCCTAATAACTATATACTAGAGCTGCCTTTGAGCCTGCCCGTGTTCGAGCGCTGCTCGGCACGCTCGCTCACCTAATAGATCCTGTTCTTTTCAGTTTTTAAAAGCTGTTTTCAGCTTTTCTACAGTAACTAGCTTTTAAACATAGTATTTTTTCAAGATAGGGTCTACTAGTTAATTGTAGTACATACTTTACTGACTTCATTTATATCGACAAAAACCGCACGTGAGTTTCTGTTACTCTATAATCTCTCATACAAATAACCCAAAAGTCACAGGCCGCAGCCAAAAAGAACAGGCCTATAATTTCGGTACACATACCCATACGCATTCATAGGGCAGGGTGTTCCTACGTTCGGAAGGTCTCTAGGCCTCCATTTAACTTCCTGGCTGTGTAAATGACACGCATACGTGTGTATAGGGTGTGTGGGTATGGTATGTACGGGTTATGTGCACGCATGTTTTGTACCCTAGAAAAAAATTGCCTCTGGTTAGCCCCGTCCGCATCCGGCTCTGCATCAAGATGCTAACGGGGGAGCTTCCATGCTTACAAAAGAAGGGAAGGAAGGAGCGTCCGTTTGGCACCCCACGCGCCGCCGGTTCCGAATGTCAGCGCGCTGCCATGATTCGTCCGTCGTCCTCCTTCGGTTTGATGTGGCCGGCCGGTGGGGTGAGATCAGCGCGCCGGAACCCACATGGCTGTATCTACACAGGGCGCATTCAGAGGAACTCTATTATGCCATCCGCTCGCCGTCTATCGCCGTCACCGGTTTCTGTCGTCCGTCTGTTTTATTTTCGAGAGAGAAGGCGACATGTGCGCGTATCGACCAGGATGTGAAGCTCCGGCGAGGCCGCCCAAGGGTTTGGCATCGTACTAATGGTGCCGATGGTGATACAGATGACGGATTTGCAGTTGATGGACCTGCCCTGCTGTCGCCGCGTTAGAAGAACCGTACGTACAAGGCTGCCCGTTGCTTTGGGGTTTTCGATGATGCAACTGATGGCTCAAATCAAAGGATCCATCAAAAGCTAAACGCAAATTCCATGCAGTGATGATTGATCTAGCTAGAACGTCAACTTTTACTATCTAGCTAGAACAGCCGTAACTCAACCACATCAAGCATAAAAGTGAACCAATAATAATGCCGGCTAGATAGTGGGCAGTTTTGCGCAACCCCGTATATACATCACGGTAAGCACTAAGTAATTTTTGGCATTTTGGGCATATTTTCAACCGGTATTTGTAAAAATAACTGTATACGTGTGGAATCGACAGAAATGACACTTCTGCCGTTCGGTCGCCGGGCGACAGGGCCTGTTGCAACAAGGAGCAGCACTCGCACACGAACGACCACGAGGAGTTGACTACGACCACAAAGGAACATGGTCGAACTCGTCTACGACCACAAAAGACCGTTGTCGAACTCGGCTGCGATCACAAAGGAACGTAGTCAAAGTCATTTACGACCACGAAAGGAACGTAGTCGATCTCGGCTACGACCATGAAGGAATGCAGTCGAAACTCGTTTACGACCATAAAGGAACATGGTCAATCTCGGCTATGATCTCGGCTACGACCACGAAGAAACGTAATCAAAACTCGTTTACAACCACCAAGGAACGTAATGACCACGAAGCAGTCGAACACTCAGGAATGCCTAGACACACACAGGAATAACACGCAATTGTTTTGTTGCTGCTCGACTACTATGCAGAGTTTTCTTCATTGATATTTATACTGCAAAACTCAAAGTAACTGACTCGACTTTCACGCCACATCCAGCTCTCCACAATGTGCCATCCTACGTCCGAGCTATTTATGACATTCACTAATTGTTTTAACGCACACACTAACGCACGCACTAATTCACTTAATGCACACACTAACTCAGTTAATGACTAGGTGCGACGTGATTAAATCCAACAAATCACCCCCTAACCTTGATGCACCGGCTTCACCTCAATCACCTCGATCTTCTGCCTCAGTTCGATGAACTTGACGCGACCGAGGGCCTTCGTAAGAATGTCAGCTGGTTGCACATTTGTGCCGACGTGCTCCACATCTACTTTGCCATCTTTGATGCAGTTGCAAATGAAATGATACCTCGTATCAATGTGTTTGCTGCGATCATGAAGCACGGGGTTCTTGCACAAAGCGATTGCCGACTTATTGTCTATGAGTAGCTTTGCCTTCTTCGGCTCCACACCCATCAGGTCTCCGAAGAGCCAACTTAGCCAGATTGTCTGGCATGCTGCTGTTGTTGCCACAGTGTACTCGGCTTTGCACGAGCACAGCACCACAATCTTCTGCTTCTGTGACACCCAAGTGATCAAGCTTGCACAAAAGAAAAATGCCATACCCATGGTGCTCTTGCGATCGTCAGCGTAGCCCACCAAGTCATTGTCGCTATAGCTGACAAGTTCAAGGTCCGACGTGCTCGCCCTCATGTAACAACACCCGAATCCAGTCGTGCCACTCACATAGCAAAGAATGTGCTTCACTATGGCCAAATGCTATGATGTTGGTGCCTCCATGTACCTACTAACAATGCCCATGGCATAAGCGATGTCTAGTCTCATGTTCACAAGGTAGCGAAGACTTCCGATAATTCTGCGGTACTCGTTTGCGTCCACTGCAGCACTGTCGTCTTTTTTACTTAACTTCAGTCGGTTCTCCATCGGAGTTGAACATGAATTGCACTATGCCATTCCGGTTGACTCCAGAATTTTACACGCATAGCTACTTTGCGATATCGTGATCACTCCAGCTTCTTGCTTGACTTTGATCTCCTAGTAGTAGCTTAGAAGGCCAAGGTGGCTCATGCTAAATAGTTCTTGCATTTGAATCTTGAATTTGGTTATGTCATCAACACTTGAGTCAGTGATAACCAGGTCGTCGACGTACACTTGAGTCAGTGATGATCAGGTCGTCGATGTACACCCCCACGAGTCCTAGTAGTAGCTCAGCAGGCCGAGGTTGTTCCCCCAACACCTTGCCGTCCATAAAGGTCAAGTTCCAGCCCTGGCTGAGTGGGGAAATCCTCAATATGCAGTACTCCTCAACAAGGTCACGTATGCTAAACCTCGTGGCAAGTCATTGCAGAAGGTGCTAGTGGGCTTTGTCTGTCGCACCTAGCAAGGGTGAGAAGTGCAGCGAGTGATCCACCAGTGGCTTCTTCCATGTGCTGACATGGGCAAATCCTTGAGCAGGATAGTAGAACCACAGGTCTCTCCATGACTCCCATTTGGCCTTGTGAGCCTTAGCAGGGAACTCAAACTTCTGTCGGCTGCCTGAAGCTAAAGGGATATCACCCCGTATGAGGAGCGCACGTCCTCGAAGGCATATGCCGTCGTGAGCGAGGCGTAGTAGAGGAAGTAGAATAGCTCAGCTGGGCGCTTCACCCCCAAGCTCCACATCATCCACTTGTACACCACGAGGCGGATGAAGAAGCCCGGGTTGAGGTGGGAGACCTCAAGGTCAAACGTGTTCAGCACATCCTTCAGCAGCCCGACTAGAGAGATACGAAGTCTGGCCTCAAACTGAGCTGCAAAGATAACAAGCATTCCTGGCTCCAGGTTAGGGTCGGCATTGTCAAGCTTGGGCAAGATGGTCAAATCGGTGCTTTCAATCTTGCTCTCCTTCACCAGCTTTACTAGGAGCCCCTTCTTCATGTTGGAAGAGCCCAGATTACGGGAGAACCGGATGATCTTCTCGGGGTCCCCTTTCCTACACCATCCCTTCGGGGGTAGAGGCCCTGTACCTCCTCCTGGAAGGTTTGGCAAGCATCACGGACTTCCTCACGATCATGGCGTGGCGTCTGGACATCAAACCGCAAGTCTGGCAAGCAGCCGGGACCGAACCGCCCCCCTTCACCTAGGCGCCCGTGGGACCAACTCTCCTTTCCTTCCCCGAGCGTCCCCGGGGTCAAACCACCTCCTTCACTGGGATCCCGGGGTCACCCTCCTTTCCAACCCTAGGTGCACCGGGGTCGAGCTTCATTCCTTCCCCGGGTGCCCCCAGTGTCGAATCGCCTCCTTCCCACACGCCAGGAGGTCCCGGACCGGGCCCCACCGTCCACGGCCAACCCACACGCCCGGGGCTCTACCGAAGCCCCGTCCAGGGAGGCCCGGGGCGCCGCTCTCGGTTCACCAGGTGGGGAGCCCGGGGTACTGCTGTCGCTCTGTCCGGGGGACGCGGGCCCTGAGGTTCTGCAGTCGTCTGGACCGGAGAGGTGGCGCCGTCAGTGTTCCGCCTGGGGGGGGGGGGGGGGGGGACGACTTTGGCAGGTGGAGCACCGGAGGGCGGACACTTTGGGGGATGGGGAGCCATGGCCGGGAGAGCAGCTTGGGGGTGTGGAAGACGCTACAAGTCTGGGGAGATTTCGATGGGCAGCCAACTGGGGAAGGCACGGGTTGGAGGCGTCCACTGGTGGAGGCTTTTATAGCCAAGGCTTCCACCCGAACCCCCTTGGGCTGAGGAGGCATGGGCCAACACGATATTCATCCAGCCCGTAGAACAGTACCCATTCGGCCATGCAAGATTCTTTGGAGTAGCTCCCGGGCAAAGGCGCTTCTCAAAGTGCGTGAAGCCACTGGGCTTGACCCAAGCCGTTCCGAGGACAGGACCCATGGCGCTTCAAGTGGTCATAAGTCCCGAGTTTGGCCCAGATAATCAACCACCGCCCCGGGTCTACCCCTATACTCAGGTATCCTAATATTTTGTTGATTCATTGTAGGTTTTCAGAATGGTGATAGGCTCGAGGCCGCGCGCCGACCTTTCTATAGGATGGTGCGCCGATCCGAGCGGATGATCAAGGACCAATCGATTTAGCGAGGGGCTATTGTTGGAGGAAGGTCCACGCCACCATGAACTCACGATCACCTCAGAGCAATGGTATCCGTTGAAAGGTTTGCCCTAAGCCAAGTCCCTAGATCAACTCCAGACGAACCTCGGGCGAAGTATGTAAGATTGACCCCGAGTGAGGGGATCAACCCCAGAAAGGTCAAAGGTCAACCTCAGACGGAGCACACAAGATCAACCCTAGGCAAGGGGATTAACCCCGAGAGGGTTTAGGGCCAACCCGAACGGAGCACACAAGATCAACTCTGGGTGAGGAGATCGACCCTGGAAAGGTCTGAGGCCAATCCCAAACGGAGCACGTAAGACCAACCCTGGGCGAGACCCCAAACCAACCTGGGGCCCTAGAACATGGCGGGACCTGTGCAGAACAAATGAGTGAACACACCTAGAAGTAGGCTAGACTTCAAAGGCAAACTTGTAACTTCACTTGCCTACCTCTCTCCCCTATAAATAGGACATCTTGTAATGGGAGAGGGGATGCCATTTGTGTAACCCTAGAACACTTATATACGTTTGGTGGTTGTGTGTTTTTCCTTGTGTCCCTTTGCACCCTCGGTGGTCTCTGCTTCCAACGAAGGTGCCTGTAAGTTTATTATCCGAATTTGTACTGACAACAAGTATATTATCCGTTTTTTCTCATTAGCTTAAGATTTTAGATAAATTGATTGATATATACAACTCAATATGATATCAAAACTATAGGTTCAAACCTCAGGCCACTGCCCTGTGAGGAGCAATATTAGCTCCCGGGGCGGCCATCTCGCAGCACCCGCATCCAGACATCAAGGCACGGCATCAAAGCGGTGGCAAGAAGTTTCGTCTACAGCCAGATTCGGGAGACAGGCAGGCGGCATCCGATTAGCAACTCGGTGTCTTTTCGTAGAGTCCTAAAATCCGAAAGCGAGCCGGTTTCGTCCGAGTTGTTCCCGATTGAATCTCACGTGGCTTCCGGCCGGTGCTGATGCTTCTCTTTCGTTCCTGTGCCTGCAGGTACCACACGTTCCACCACACCACAAGGAGGCCAACTTTTGTCTGTTCATGCCGCTGTTTGATCTCCTGGGCGGCACGCTCGACGGCCAGTCCTGGGAGCTGCAGAAGAAGAAGAGTGCAGGCAATGATAGAGCTAGGATTTAGTTACACCTCGAATCAGTGGTGAATTCAGGATAAAAATAGAGAAAGAGCTCTACTGTTGAGGCTATAGCACAACATAAATATACCAAAGCTATATCTACTAGTTTTTTTACATTGGAATATCAAATCCATACATAAATAGGAAGACAACAAAATGAAAATGTACGATACAATAAATGTAGTACCTTGCTAATGGATAATGTGTCCCCAAATGTTCATAAATATGTGAGTACCGATCTGTAGATAAAAAAAATATCAAATGTAGTGATACAATAGTAAATTGTGAATGTCCATAAACATTAAAAATGAAATAAAAACATACCACTAAGTCACTAAATCTGATTACGACATAATTTCACTCTACGAGTTTTTGTCAATCTATAAAATAATTAAACATCAACTCGTTAATAACTAATTAAACAACTTAGCTAATCGGTGGAACAATAACAAAATGGGATTCACATTCACTCACATTCACATATCACTAGATCAGTGACCGACACCTGCTCGGCTGCTCACCTCGCGGAGTCACTGCGGCACTGCGCAAATCACTAATAAATTAACTCGTCAGCACAGCGCCTCACGCCCTCACGCCAGTTGGGGAATACTTGAATAGCCTCGTCCCTCGTAGTCGTCGCCTCGTCCCCTCCGTCTCTCCGATTCTCCGATGCCGGCGATGCGTCCGAAGTCCGATGCGCCCTGGCGCCCTACCGATGCGCTGAATCCGCCGATGCCGCCGTGCGGCCCGCGCGGCACCCGCCAAGCGCTAGCCTCGCTCCGCCGCTCGACCTCGCCCACGCCCGACCGGCTGGCAGCCACCACGTGGCCAACTACCTCCCCTGGCCCCTACGCTCCGCCACATCGAGCCACCCTCTGTGTCGGGCAGCCAATCGCCTCCGTCCTCCCCCTCCGCGCCGAGTCGCCAACCGCCTCCCCTCCCCGGCGCTCCCCCTCCACCACGCTAGTCGCCGGGCTTCGGGCTGTCGACTCCGCGACTCGTCCGTCCGATCAAAGATCAACTGACTAGATCCGCACGTAGGTAGTTCTTCCGCTCCTCGTAGAAAAGGTCGGACCAACGCAGGACCGCGCTCCTCCTCTTCTCTTCCCCCACATCCTCTGCCTCCCGCAACCACTCCACCTCCCGCAACTGCCGCCTCCTTCTGTCCCCCGAACCCTCGTGTCGCGCCTCCTCCTCTTCAGCGCCGCTACCAATTCCTTCCCCGTACGCCAGAGTCTGGTCGCAGTCCCCCAACTTCCCCCAGCAACGTCGCATCCCCTTGTCGCCGCCTCCCCAACGCATTTGCCTGCCGCCTCTTCTCCCCATCTGCCCGCCGCCGCCTCCCCACCTCCACCTCCCGCAACTGCCGCCTCCTCCCTCGAACCCTCGTGTCGCGCCTCCTCCTCCTCCTCAGCACCGCCACCAATTTCTTCCCTACGCGGTAGCATCTGGTCACAGTCCCACAAGTTTCTCTAGGGCGCCACCACTAATTCCATCTCCCATAACCCCTTCAACCAGTGACACAACGCTCAGCGATAGCGGCCGATGGATCAGAGAGAAGGGCACTCGGCGATGGTGGTGGTTTCCTCTTACTACGCCCACCCATGTGGCTCTCTCCCCGCCACCACCGCCCAGTAGTTGCTCGCCCGGTGAGCCTCTCTACCCCTTCCTGCTCTTTGTTCGGAGCCCGTCGTGCTATCCGGAGGGCTAGAGTGCATAGACATGGTCCAAAGGGGTCGGAGCGTGGCAGAATCAGATCTATATTATATTGTTATTTTTTATATAATTCACATGGCACAAATTCTTATATTGTATTTGTTGTTGTTGTGTTTGTAATCTGCTCATAACCTATTAATTTCCTTATTTGATATTGCCCAAATGAGATCATCAGTTGAGAATTTGAGACCTGTACGCTGTACCCCTCCATGCCCCCACTAAGAGATATTTATAAATTTTATGATACCCTGTTAAGAGCCAGTACTCTGTGTCCCATCATTGTTTGATGCTAGTAGTGCTTTCTTTGTGAGCTTGTTACATTGCCTCTATAGTGATAGTGGGTAGCATGAAAAGTGCATAACCTAGCTCTTGAGACAATTTCATTATTGCTCTCCCCATGCGACATTTGTTTGGGTCTAATAAGGTTAGTCGTACAAATCATGAACTCGTGGGGGCAAGCGCAAACAATAATGAGATCTTGTCCTATTAAACATTGTTGATATATGACCACCGATTGTGCTGAACATTATTGGAGAAGTACATTTTCAAGGTCATGACTCATGCCTGGCATTTTCCTAGTGTGACCTACAGGGATACAGTGATATGCTGGTTAATTGTCCGGAGTAGCATCAATGTTCCATATGAATTAACTCATCAATTGGGGTGAAAAATTAGACAGACCACATGCATGCACATGGCTTAAAGCCTGACATTTGAATGGTCTTGCAAATGGTGGAAAGGTTGTTCTGGCTGTACATAATAAGCTTGATTTTCTCTTTTTTATTTGATTGAATGATTGTCTGTACATTGAAAGGAATGTATAGATCAGGGATTTTTGTAGGAATTTTTATTGTTAAGACTAATAGGTCTTTCTTTCTCAAAATGCTGAATAAATGGTACATCCTGGACCTACTAGGAAACTAGTATATATACTAAACCGAAACAAGGATCATGGTGTTATATGTTAAGCAAGAAACCCTAATTGGTTTGTTTAATGGACCTAAGCTTGTAAGATTTAGCTTGTGCCATATTTCAACCATCGGTGACTTAGTGCTACGTGTTTGTCATTGCTGTTGGTTGTGTTTACAGCTGCCACTTCAGCTGATACTTATCTGTGATGGATAGTCCAAATTGCTGCGTCATATACACATGCTCACACATGGATGGGCTCCATGTGTTTTAGTAAAGTCATGCAGATCCCTGGAGTTGTACCATTAAGGTACAGGGGACCTTGACATCATATACATATGGGTGTACCTCATTTTCAGGGTACTTTCTGAAAGATTTGTCAACACAGGGCTAGGAGCAGGGTCAGATATTTAGGTTGTTTAAATGTGAGATTTAGTTTTAGATGAAAAAATTGATCATATACCCTCCATTTAGATGGAAATTAAGGATTTACTCTCCTGGCCCACGTGTCAGTGACTTATGATGACCCCACGTGTCATTGAGATGTGGAGGATAAATCCTTAATTTCCCAACTAAAGGGAGGGTATATGATCCAATCTCCCGTTTTAGATTGGTAGCGCACTAGCGCCTCTAGTCCTATACCATGACTGCCTTTTTTTTTAAAAAAAAAAGGAGCTTACACCTTATAAAGCAAGAGAGATGTTGTGGTCTCCCCTTATTTATCCTCGGCATAGCTGCATCTTTAAGAAAGTGCGCAGCTTGATTTTTCTGATACTACTGTTGCTAAGTTGATAAAGGAGAGCCTGATTGATATGTGAACACATGTGGTGCTTTATGATTTTAGAAAGTGGAAGATAAAAAGGGCAATATGAGATGCTTGTGTGAAATGATTGTCTTGGTTTGTGTCGCACATGAGAAGCTATAATGCCAACAATTGAGTGATGCCACCTAGTGTCTGGCATCTGAGGTTATGCAAAAGACCCTAGCATCACATATGCAATTTGTCAGGATTGTAGCTCTACTGTTATGGCCAATAGCAGTGGTTTTGCTGTTAACGAGCTGACAAAATATGCAACATGTCTATACTGTTATCTTACTGCCGTAGGCCAGCTTAGTAGGTTTACTCCCTATTGCCTATACTCCAAGAGAATAATTGATGTCGAACCACAGAACCAGTTCAGCAGATTGAAGAAATGTATTGACCTTGAAAGTTAGTGTACAGCAAGTTAAGTACTGGCTGAGTCAATCGTCTTGTGACAAAGCATAAGTTGGAGAGTGAACACTGTACAAGTTCACCATGCCATGGCATGCCTGCTCACAGCATTTGGTGACTATTCCTTTTTTGCTTTGATCTTGGTTTTCTTTTGTTTCCCTCACACTTGAAGATTTCATTTTTTGCCGAAAACTAGTCATTACAGTAGAACGATCACTGAATCTGTTATTACTTTTTATGGAGCTGTTATAGTGTGCATGTGGGCATATCAGGGGAAGTATTGTTACTAGGATTGGAGGCACGCCTGAGTTGCTTGGACAAAGGCATGTGATACTGGTACAATATGATATGGATGTGGCAATAAGAAAATAGCAGCTGGTTACAACATTTTTGTAATTTTATTCAATTATTGTCCCACTCTGTTTTTGTTGAATGCGGTTCAATGACATAACTGAAGTGGCATTGGAACAGACTAGATAGCAAACTGCAAAGAACCTACAGTCTTTCTTCAAACTTATTTCCTTAAAAGTTGCAATACAAAACTTTTTTGTTGCCAACTCTCTTTGCTTTCTTCTTTCTTTCTGGTTTTGTTTTCTACAAGTCATTGTGTTGCCTTGCACTCTTGCTACTCCATGTTGTGCCACCTCAATTATATGCGCTATTAAGACTGTTGCTAACAAAGATTTTCTTCAGTGGCAGATGTTACAATATAGTAAGTTATTGGTATATCTGTGCAGTGCTGTTTGGGGCGTGATGGCATATTGGTATTCCCCTATTAAAAATATAGAGATATATTGGATATAGTAAGTTATTGGACTCCTGTTACTTGTGCTGTATCCATCATTATAATTTGTTGAGCGCTATTATAGTTCTGTTGCATGTTGCTTTCAGACACTTGGCTAGGATGTGTTCACATGAGGAGTTAGACTTTATTAAGTAGCAACTGGACAGTGGTTACGGTGATCTGGAGCGAGACCATCAAGGCTTATGTCCTTGCTGAAAGTTGAAAAGCTCGAGAAATTTTGGCAAACATTGATCCTTGGATGCTTCATAAGTTGGATTGTACTAAGGTAAGATCTGTCCTGACTGTAACTTCTGTCCTCATCACTATATCATGTGTTGATGTGACGTATTAGGTTCGATCCCACAGTTGTACTCGAAGCAATGAACATTGACTAGAATATGATCTATATCATATCATCTGTTCACTCCCATTTTAGTTGCAACAGAGAATCTGTCAAATCTTGCTTTAACATCTTTTTACATTTTTGTAAGCAGCGTAGTTTTCTGCTGTCATTACTGTTGAAATAGTTTCACATGGTTATGAAAAGACAAGAGACTTAATTTAAAAATAGGGAAATCTCTCACCTCATTAACTAGCTTTTAGAGTGAAAATGCCCTTACGATTTAACAAGTGGTATCAAAACCTAGTTCTAACATCACTGGTCCAATGGACACTAGTGTATAAACGCCTGATGAACTATGACCCTGAGGGACAATCGATGTATTGTGAAGGGATCCTGAGGGACCGTCGGTGTACGGTGAAGGAACGGTGAAAGGCTGAGGGACAACAATATGTAAAGGGGAAGATTGTTGGAATAATTCCACATTGACTGTGAAACGATAAGAGATCTAACTTAAAAGTGAATGAGTCCCTCAGCTCATTGGCTAGCTTTTAGGGTAAGAAGATCCAGATCCAACAATCGCTACTATAGAAATGGTCATCACAGACGGTTTAAAACCATCATCACAGACGATTTTCGAACCGTTTGAATTTATGTGTCTGTGATAATAACTGGTTATCACAGACGATTTTTAAACCGTCTGTAACAAGTTTCAACATAGACGGTTTTTCCAAAAAAAACCTTCTGTGATATATCAGATATCAGATACGATTCTTAAACATAGCCGTGATGTGTCAAATATCATAGACAGTTAATACTAAAAACTGTCTGTGATATCACAGATATCAGATACGGTTGTTAAATATAGCCGTCTATGATGCCTCACATATCACAAATAGTTAATACTAAAAATCATATGTGATATAGTAGATATCACGGACGATTCTTCAACATAGCCATCTGTGATATCTAAAATATCACAGACAGCTTAAACAAAAATCATTTGTGATATATCATATATTACAGACAATTTATTGTTATAAACCGTTTGTGATAGCTATTTAATAGCTAAATTATTTCCTGTTTTTCGACTAGCCTCAGAAAATGCTAGCTATGTCCTCTAAAAATAAGTAAATAGATTACATATATAGCACATGACAATCATTACATAGATCTCACAAATGAATTAAACAACTGCTTCGATGTTTTCTAGTATCAGAGATAGCACGCAATCTCCATCTTCAAAACTTCGTAGACGATGTGGTCAACATTGGACGGTTCGGGATCATCAGCGAACGAAGTTCAAAATACGTCCACCTGCTAACGCGCTCGTTCGAGTGTCTCTCAAACACCCTCCAACTAAATAATTAAGTCGAATTAAGCCATAGACTCTCTTCCCTTTATTGAGAGGTCTCGACAAGGTTGACTCGGTCGCCCGCTGCCTCAACTAAGCACTCCAAGGGACAGCAAGCCTCTTAAAGACATGCAACATCGTTGTGGAGGACCATGTCAATGGCAAGGTTAGCTCACCAGAAGCAGGAGACCAACTAGAAGACACGACAAAGGAGGATGTCAACACGGCGGAAGATGACCTTCAACTGTTTTGGCAAATCGTCAGACATAGGAGGGAGGATACTGTTGGCACAGTGTCCTTCCGCAGCATTCACCAGTGTACGACCGGTGAGGTGCTCGTCCAGGATAGCCAAGTTGGCCATCAATGATGGCGACAAAGAAGAATAGGCAGCCATTTATTTTTGCTTAAGAGACAAGGAAGACAAGGAAGATAGCTGGTCGACAAGTTGCTCGTACAGGATTAATCTCTAGTGATGGGCAATCATTTTTATACAACAAGGAATACATCCGACTCATGAGACGAAGAGACGCATCAAAGAGCCAAACGATCGAAGGTGCGCATCGGGGAGAGGAAGCATATCACAGACAGTTTCAACCACATGCCGTCTGTGATACACAATTACCACAAACTATTTATATTAATGACCGTCTATGAACTATCATATACGATTCTAATTAAAAACTGTCTATGATATCTCAATTATTACAGATGATTCGTATTAATAATTGTCTGTGATATTTCACAGACAGTTATTAACAAGAACCATCTGTAATAGTACGGTATCATAGACGGTACACGAAGCATGCTTATAAAACTATCTGCGATAATTATAACATAGATGGTTTGAGAAAATCGTCTGTGATGAGATGTGTCCAATATAGTATTTTTTTTGTAGTAGTGTATCCAAGACAATACAGTGTGTTGAAGAATCTTTCCTTCATTGTGAGGTTGTCCCAGAGCTTCAAAGAAGCCCCTGACAGGGATTTTCTTGCGTTTACAGGCTCTCACAGGTACGCTCTTAATTAAGCACTAACTCAGTGTTCTTTGTTTTGAGAATAATAACTCCATTATTCACTCGTTGCTAAAAAATACCTCCATTATTCATAGTGCTAAAAGGAGTTCGGAATTACTGTATCTAAAGAGTTTATTACTTCTGCTATAATTTTTAGTTCTTCCATGAAATACTGGAAAAGGAAAACTGAATAGCAACAACTCCATAAGATACACACAAGTGCTTGGATCGTTGTTCTTCTGGCCAACACCAGTCAGGAACAATGGCTGGCTTGTCCTGCCAAACAAACTCCCATGTGCAACCATTAACCACACATAGGAGCCACAAACATACTACTACTGGGTGGTACAAAAGATGAGCAGGCAAGAAATGCACTCTCCTCCCCTTAAATGTACAATTGCAACAACATTTGAGCTCAAAACCTCTAACCATGGACATTGCAGTGGACTGGAGATGGAGGCGTACTGGCATGCTTCACGCGCCGCAAATGTCCGAGAGCCTCCGCAAGACGGTCACCTTCAGCTCGAGGATACAGATGTATTCGGCCGTCCGCCGGAGCAGCATGTCGACATCGGCGTCATGGGCATCTGGGACTATCTTCTTCAGCTCCCTTAGCCTCCTCAGCACCATGTGCCGGCAGGGCCTCCGGTACATCAACGAGGCCACTCCTTTGGTCTTCCCCACTGTGAACATGACTTTCCTTCTCATCTCTCTCTCTCTCTCTCTCTCTCTCTCTCTCTCTCTCTCTCTCTCTGAGTTGCTGTGTTTACAAACTTATTTTGTTTGAAGGATGTGTGTAGTAAGACACAGCAAGAGGGTATATATAGTTGAGAGCCAAGGGATATTTCACTTGGCCATGCGGGGAGAACTATGCCCTAACCTGTAGACTGAGCTGTAAGGGTAGCTCTCATAAGCCATGAATTGTGTGGCGCGGTCACACAGCTAGAATGGTGTCTTAACTCTGGTTTGGTTAAAAGCTAGGCCCTAGTAGCATGGAGATCTTGTTTTGCTCCTTCATTTCTCACTATCACTATTCTTATGCTTGTCTCGCTCTCACATGTATAAATAGGAAAATTTAATTCTCCATCCTGGTCCTTTTTTTAGTTACATCTAGTGTTACATTTCATCAGTACTTTCTGATGTGTGTGTATATTTAAAAAGGCCACCCAAGAGATGGTTTCAATAGGAAAAACCAAAAAGAGGGAGATGAACATGATCTCTCTCTCTCTCTCTCTCTCTCTCAGAAAAAAAAGGAGAGAGGAAGCATACGTCGGTCGCTAGCGTGCATAATAATCTGACATATTAAAGAAAGAAGATTAAAAATCATTTTGGAGCCGGGTGGTGATCTGCTCACTAATCATTTTGGAGCCGGGTGGTGATGCTCACCAACTTGGTCTCATGGCACGTTCCATATTCGACTGTCCGAAGAGGCATGCGATTGAATAGGACATGATTCGTGCAAACTAAGCTCCTCCCATACGTGCAGCGGTTCAGATAATAATCGATGCAACAGTTCACCAACTCACACATTGCATGCATGGGAGTACGTTACATGGCCGGCTGCTCCCTATGGTAATGCCATGAAACCACATATATGCATGCATGCCGGATTAATCAGCTGATTGAGAAGATTATCTGCAAATCTGATTGGAAAAAAGATTAATATCTACGTGGTGGCTACACGCTCCACATAGTTTTCCAGTGCTACACTCGCTTTATGAAATGTGGAGGCATTTGCATCTGTCCCTGTTCCTGCAAGCAGTGCCTCAGTGCAAGCCCATGTTCCTCTCTAACTATGCTTGAATGAGTCACATGTCGTGTCCCAAAAAACCAGTCGATCTTTCTCTTTCCTTTTGTGTTGATTCATGGCTCCAAGCTCAGAGCAGGACACTAGATTTTTTCCAAATGTTTTCGCTAAACCTGCGAGAAATCATCATGCAGTTGTTAGGAAAAATTATACAAGATCTCTAGTCGAGTCGAGGAACATCTGACTTGATCATATATATATCAGGGCGGGTGTGGGTTGAGTACTTGAGTCTAGTCTATGTATGTGTGTGTATACAAAAGGTCGACACGTCTGATGTCCTTAATATATTTCGGTTTTTTTTCTTCTCAAAATTGATGTTTCAAATCTTGGAACCCTACTTTTCAATCCCTCCAATCCCAAGTTTGCCATGCGTGTGCAGTAATTGGCTCTTTCACAGTGAGAGATTCCCATCAGGCTGCAGCAGCTTGCAGTTTTCACGCCGCAAGTTGGCAATGATCACATGAAATTCCTCCAATCATCGCAAATAATGCTAGCCGTTCGATGATTGTGATTAGGACAAGAAGACCTGTCGCCCGTGCAAAAGTACCATGGTTTTTTTTACTGAAATAACATTGTAACAATTGTTAGTTTTTTAAAATATTCAAATAAAAGAAAAGCTATATATATATTAAAAAATAGCTTTTGAAAACCAAAAACCGTTTGAAAGGAGCTTTAAGCTAACGTTGCAGATGAGCAAGAACACAGGGCAACTTTGAACTCGGCGCCTCACATTTGTGCAGCGCTTAGCTGGTTATAAGGCGTAGGGTTGACTGCATTCATACAGGGGCACATGCGCCAGGCATGCATGGAACGTTCAGCGATTGATTAGCAAGGCAATAAAACAGAAAAAGAAAAAAAATTGTCCTATATGAGTTAGGAGCATGTATCAAATTTTTTGAAGGGAATTGGAGCATGCATCAAATTAGAATTGAACATTTTTCGAGTTAGGCCGCACCGCGCTAGTCCAATCTGACAATTATAAGTGCCAACGCATGTCCAAATTGGGGTCGAGACAAGTCAATTTCCGTACAATCTAGTATACATCATCCAATCCTTTTTTTTAAAAAAATCAACAATAATTAATATTAAAAAGAAACAAACATGAGAAAAAGGCGTCGTATTTTGCTTTGATCTGTCTCTATTTTTAGGGCCATGTATAAAATACAGCAATTTCATAGGAAACCGTTCAGTTCCTACGGGAACAAGAAAGCCATGCATTCTTGCCAAAGTGGTTTTACAATACTAGATTCCTGAAAATGGAATTTTTTTTTGAACAATCAATTTTTAATTACGAATGATAGTATTATACCCATATTTTTTATTTTGTAGAAATGGTCATCTATCGTCCTACGATTGGCGACTTGGACAAGTCGCCTAACTGTTGGGCTATATAAGGCCAAGTTGCCCAATTGTTGGGTGACTTGTCTATGTCGCTCAACTTTGCGGTGACTAGTGGCTCTAATCGTATAACCGTTGGGTGACTAGTACTAATTGTCTAATGGTGAAGTGACTACTTGCTATCAGCTCATTCTTTTCTCTTTGACTTGACCCCCTCATGGACACTCTCACAATTTCTCACGCAAAGAAAACGAGAGGAGAAAAAAGAGGGAGAGAGGAGAGGGCAAGTGAAGAGGAAGAGAAGATCGCAAAGAAGCTCAGGAGAGGAAGAGAAGGAGATGGGGAGAAGTAAAGGAGCTCGGGAGGAGTGAAGGAGAGGAGAGGAGCTTGGAAGGAGTGAAGGAGAGGAGAGCAGCTCGGGAGAAGAAGAAGAGGAGGAGAGGAGCTCGTGAGGTTAGAGAGGAAGATGAAGAAAACTCATTGATAAGAAGAAAAGGTCTTTGCATGAAGGTAATAGCCTCATCCTTTTTGTTCTTATCCGAATGTAGGCAAAGTGTAGGTACGCATTTCGTTAGCACGTATTTAGTGAATGCATGATAACAAATGGTAATATTTGCAGTGAGAAATCAATCATGTTAGAACCCACAACATTGAAAGTGCATTATGGTGTTGGTACCATTCGTGAAGGTCCACACGGTGTTGACCTAAGGAGTTTCCTACAAGTCAGTATAGTACTTCCGGATGCGGAGAATGCTCGAATCGGAGATGTCCTAGACTGACTCACATGTAGCTTCTCCTCGGACACCAAGGTATGCAATGTCGTCATATAGCACACAGTTAATCAAGAGGACGTAGTGGGCAATGATGCGTCAACAAAACCGGAATATTACACACTGCATGTTGAGCCCACCCGACAAGCGGATGCAGATGTTGCTGAGGCAGATCCTGAATATCGCACGACGCAAGCTAAACCCACTAGTGCGTCAAATAGAGATCGATGACCAGACGGCCTGGGCTAAGGAGAAGCTTTAGAAGAGGATGGTGATGACTCTTCCGATGAGTATGAGGTCCCATGCTGTAGCCATGGAATATGAGGGTCTTTCTATGCACGACGAACATAAATCACTATGGGAGTACCGTGCTACGGAGGTTCGGCTTCATGCAATATTTGCTGACAAGGGATCACTACAAGATGCCATTAAGCTATGGACCTTGTCCATGTAGTGAACATTTCGAGTCCTAAAATTCAGCCTGAAGCAGTACACCGTGGTCTACGAGTAGGTTGGCTGTCTTTGGCATGTGCACGCACGTAGACCTAAGTACGAGACTCACTGGATTATCTCAAAGGTGGAGCCACACTCCTGTGTGCTCAGTAGTGTTTTGCCGAAGCATCGCAACCTGACATCCACCTTCATAGCCAATCTCATGTACGGTGAGATAGTGAAGAAGAAGGACCTAGAGGCCAAGCACATCATGATGGTTATTGAGCAAAAATCCAAGTACAAAATTAACTACGTAAAGGCATAGCGTGTGAAGTAGAAGGCTTTGGAAAGGAGGTTCAGTTCTTTCAAGGTGGCTTATGATAACCTTTCTTGTATGCTCAAGGTGCTGTAGGACAGGAACCCAGACAAACACATTGCTATAAATTAAGGACAAGCTATCCAAATGACCACCTGTTTACCTGGATTTGCAGACATCCTTCTTAGCCTTCGGTACAGGCAACGCTTTCAAGCACATGTTACCAATGATCTCAGTTGACAGGATGTTTTTAACAGGAAAAATACAAGGGGCAGATCCTGACAACAATTGTTGTTGATTGCAATAATCAGATTCTGCCCTTGGCCATCGCATTTATCGAAAGTGAGAATTTCGACAATTGGTTATGGTTCCTTCGACATGTGAAAGAGGGAGTAGTTGGGGCACGTTCTGATGTCTACATAATCCATGATTGCCACCCCGGGATAATGAAGGCCATAAGAAAACTTCAGCAAGACCCGGATGAGCAGTTCCCTTGGCTAGACATAAGGAACAGATGGTGCATTCGCCATCTGGGGTCAACTTCTTCAAGTAGCTTTTGCAGCAACCATTGATGAAGCTTTGATGAAGCTATTCAAGAGGCTGGCCATGCAGAACCAGCAGCAAAAATTTGATGCACTGTGGGAGATATTGGAGGAGCACACCAGGAAGCATGTTGTCGAGAGGAATAAGTGATCGGCCATTCCTGGGGCAGTGCAACCGGAACGCCTCACGCTATTGCCAGAACTTGACCCTCCTAGTGTGATGCAGAGGACCTCGAGGAATATCAAGTACTTCTCCTATTGGATTGAGGTAGATCCTTTGGAGAAGTGGTCCTTGTTGCACGACATAGATGATGCGAGGTATGGCATAATAACCACTAACCTTGCGGAGGTGTACAACTGGGTTCTTAGGGGCGTTCGTTCTCAGTCCCTTATCGCCATTGTCGAAGGTATTCTGTAAGGTACAATAGGATATTTCAGGGAAAGGCATGCAAATGCAGCACTTCATGTATCCAACCCACATACACCGTACTGCTCAAAGATCACAACATACATGTAGGCCAAGATTGAGAAGGGTCTGTCGTACATGGTCTACGTAATGGATAATACAGAGCATTGTTTTGATGTGCTCCATCGGGACAAAGCCAGATTGGGACTGCTCACTCTCTTATTACCCATGAGGTGTGCATGAAAATCATGTGAACGAACCTGCTGCACATGCAATAAGCCAAATCTCCTTCACAAGCCATGCTCTCATGTTCTCACCGCATATGGGATTATCAACATGGACCCATCAAACATCATGTCAGAGTATTTCATGAAGGAGATGGTGCTACAGGCGTGGTGCGACAAGCTAAGAGGCTTCAAGGTTATAGGCAACTTTGCCACATCGGATATTGCACAGAGGGTTTGGATTCCAGATCTTGACTTATTGAAGGGTGGGAAGGTCCATCGGTAGAGTCATCGTGTTAGGAATGATATGGACAAAGGGGAAGCTGGATCAGCGAGTAGACGTTCCGGTCGCTGTGGCTAGGAAGGCCACACTATGAGATGTTGCAAGAAACCTGCCGACAAGTAGGAACACCATGAAGTGCAGCACCATTTCTTCTTCTGTGTGTACTGGTACTAACAATACAAATGCTATCAAGTTGTAACTTCATTTACAAATTTTAACTTCATTTGTTGTGTAAGTCCATGAAGTGTAGCACCATTTCTACTTGTGTGTGTACTCATACTAACAATATAAATGCGATAATCCTATAGTTGCCCAACCGTTGAGTGATTTTTTTTAAAAATATAATTATTTTATTAATCCGATGGAAATAATTATAGGGGAGGGGGTAAATGGCAATTGTTGTAGATAGGTAACTTCAGATAAAATGACGTAAGGAAAACAATACGATCGTTTATCTGATAAGGGGTTACATGGTATATAGGCTAAGGAACCAAAGATGGTATACACATGCCTTTAGAGATTAGAAATACATAGGACATATGGACGAAGAGCATCGAACTATTGTATGGAATGTGGCCATTTGCCCTTATAGCCCAGCTTGTCATTGTAGTCCTCATCGTCGGCCATGGCCTTAGCCGCCAGTTAGCGCCTTCTCTTGCGCTCCTCCTCACTATCAAGCCTCTCACTCTCTGCACCTGCACACCTCTATATGAGCTTGTGTCTCCCACTAGATATTCTCAGTTCGATCTTCGCTGTGGCGCCGCTTCTCCATTCTCTCATGTGTTGTCTGGGCGTCCCACTCCTCGCAGTCCAGAGTCCATTGGTCGTGCGGGTGGATCTCCCGGTTGATCCATTTGCAGTAGGCGAATAGCAGATCCGGAGACTATGGGAAGAGGGGAGAGCTTGTTAATGCATGTCATACAAGAGAGCCGGTCAGGGAATGTATTGTAACCCATTCTTACTGGCTGTCGGTAGCGGGCTGTGTCCCAACGCTGGTCGAGATAGTCCCAGGCATAGTTATCACAACCTCAGTAATGTATGCCCAAACTCAATCGTTCCTTGGACTTCAAGAACTTGCATACTTTCCTACAATAGCAAAGGTGGATGTCCCCCCATGGTTGGGTCTTGCGACAAACGCTCGGTGGGAACGTTGAGGTGTGGGTTGGGGTTGAAGGTACGAAGGGCTTCGCTTAGGGAGGTGGCCTTCTAGCACGCTCCGCTTGTTCCTCCCGAGCTGCAGCAGCCCTTGCGAGTTGAGTGATCTCCTCCCATTGCTTCTCCATACTAGTGATGTAGTGTTGCAGTCGTGGCAAAGGAAAACACACTACGGAAAGGGTAGTACTTATTATAGGCTTAGCTGATGTGGCGTATGCTTTGCAAGTCCAATTTGATTTGAGTAAATTCGCGTCATGAGGTAGCGGCACGCCAGACGATCATGTCGCTGCACAAATTTGGCCCCTGGTCTCTTTCACTGCGTAAAGCTACCCCATTTAGTGTTGTCATTACACAAGCTATCTGTTTTGGTCTTGTCACTGCGCAAAGCTGACGCATTTGGTCTTATCATTTTTGCAAAGCTGACCTGTTTGATCTTATCACTGCGCAAGACTGTCTTCTTTGGTCTTATCACTGCTCAAAGCTACCCCGTTTGGTCTTGTCACTGCGCGAAGCTGGCCCGTTTGGTTTAGTCACTGCGCAAAACTGTCCCGTTTGATTTACTCACTGCACAAAGCTGCCCTTATTTGGTGTACTCACTATGCAAAGCTGCACAAAAGCTAACACATGACCTGCTTGTCAGAAAACATGTGCCCCTGCAGGCTATAAAATGCACGCCCTACCCCTTTAAAGTAGGAGCATTTGACCGTGCCAATCGTAGGAAGAACAATCTTTTACGTCCTACAATAACATATCATGACAGAAGCCGAGGAGCTAGTCCAATTAAAATCGTCAACGCAAGACCTTCCCTTGAAAAGAATAGAGAATTTTGGCTCTAATTACCGCTTCATTCCTAATTACCTACAATAGCAAAGGTGGATGTCCCCCCATGGTCGGGTCTTGTGACAAACGCTCGGTGGTAACGTTGAGGTATGGGCTGGGGTTGGAGGTACGAGGGGCTTCGCTTGGGGAGGTGGCCTCCTAGCACGCTCCGCTTGTTCCTCCTGGGCTGTAGCAGCCCTTGCGAGTTGGGTGATCTCCTCCCATTGTTTCTCTATACTAGTGATGTAGTGTTGCAGTCGTGGCAAAGGAAAACACGTTGCGGAAAGGGTAGTACTTGTAGGCTTAGCTGATGTGGCGTATGCTTTGCAAGTCCAATTTGATTTGAGTAAATTCGCGTCGCGAGGCAGTGGCACGCCAGACGATCATGTCACTGCACAAATTTGCCCCCCCTCCGTTGGTCTCTTTCACTACGTAAAGCTACCCCATTTAGTGTTGTCATTGTGCAAAGCTATCTGCTTTGGTCTTGTCACTGCGCAAAAGCTAACCTATTTGGTCATATCATTTTGCAAAGCTGACCCGTTTGATCTTATCACTACGCAAGACTGACTTCTTTGGTCTTGTCACTCCTCAAAGCTGTCCCGTTTGGTCTTGTCACTGTGCGAAGCTGGCCCGTCTAGTTTAGTCACTGCGCAAAGTTGTCCCGTTTGATTTACTCACTGCACAAAGCTGCCCTTATCTGGTGTACTCACTATGCAAAACTGCACAAAGCTAACACATGACCTGCTTGTCAGAAAACACGGTGCCCCCGCGGGCTATAAAATGCACGCCCCACCCCCTTAAAGTAGGAGCATTCGACCGTGCCAATTGTAGGAAGAACAATCTTTTACGTCCTACAATAACATATCATGACAGACGCAGAGGGGCTAGTCCAACTAGAATCGTCAACACAAGACCTTTTCCTGGAAAGAAGAGAGAATTTTGGCTCTAATTACCGTTTTCCCTAGAAAGAATAGAGAATTTCGACCCTAATTATCGCTTGACGCCAAACAAATGTGCCCAACAATTTCTTCTTTGTGTACGTTCAATGCATGCAGGTGCAGCGCAGCCAGCTCGCGTAGTACGTGTGACACCGGTCCAAGGTTTCAAATAGCCGGCTATAGCCACCGCTATAGCCGGATTTAGCCTTTGGGAAGGCTAAAGGCTAAGAGAATTCAATTTTGGCGCTAAACAGTGTTTGCCGCTATTAGCCGGATTTAGCCCGCTAAATCCGCTAAATGGACTGCTATTTAGCCCGCTAAGGGGGAAAAAACTCGAAGTGGGCCGAATTATGGACTATAATCTATTGAACTTATGTGTATGTTTGATAATGTTCTGAAGGAATGCACTATGCCTCACTATTTGCTGCTATGAATGTTTTTGTATGCTAAAATATCCTTGATTATATGCTTGTATATGCATAAAACATTGAATTCTGAGTTTTTTACATATACTTTTACTAATCCGCTAAATGAGGCTATTTGAGGCTATAGCCTGCTATAGCCTTTATAACCTCTGCGGAACACATCCGCTAAATGTCTTAGCCGGCTATTTGAAACCTTGCACCGGTCCGGCTTGCATATGTACATTCAGATCGATCCAGCTACTAGATTGGCACTGTGTGAATAGATAAGAGCAACTACTGAGCTAACTAGCCATTGATCAGTGGCCGTCCTTGATAGAACAGACACGATAAGATCCTCCAAAGTACAGCATTCTCCAACTTCCATGTTCCTCTTTTTACTGCATGTGAAGAAAAAGACCAGGATTTGAGTTCTGCCGCATGCGTCTTTTAATTTCCTTCAACCTTTTTTTTAAGATCAGATGATCAGTTCGCTCTATCTGGCTTTGCATGCTTCAGCAGTACATATGCAATTGTCACTTTATCTAGCTAGGTAGCTAGGCAGTTGTTTGCCCAATCGATTTGGACCGACAGCTTCACAATATACGAATGACGATTCACAGATCCAGTCTCGTAAAAATGGGAAGGCTATCGACGATTTAGCCGCTGGGCTTTCGATCTTCAGAGGTGCTTTATTTCTATGGATAGAGCTCGGAGAGTGACAGTGGATGAGCTGCAGTCCCTCAACAATACCATGTGCTAAGACTGCTGATTGATTGATCAATCACCAAGCCGCCCTCGAGCAAGCATGAGGAATCAGGCAATGAGTTCTGGATATTTACCTATAGGACATGCACGCACGCTCGCTGCAGTGGTTGACGGCCAATGCGCATGAAGTGGGCCCTGGACCCTGACAAAATTATGGGAGAGGTGTAGGTGGGCCAGTGCTCGGCAGCTGAGCTGAACTGCGCAGAGGGTCACTAGCTGATCAGTGAGTGAGCTGTAGCCGCTGGGGGACGAATAGGGTCAGACTTGTTTATGTTGGTTTCTTTCTTAACAAGTTAGAAGCTAATACGTATATTTAATTTCTCGTGGCGCATCTTTATTTGTTCTGTTTATCTTTTGCTCTAAGAATAAGATAGAGATCACGGATACATCATGTATCTTGCACATATCTCGTGCACGTTTCTCTTCCTCACTTTTCTCATCATTTATCTTATCTTTCCAAAAGCTACTTCTTTCCCACCACGCACCCCGGCCCGGCGCAACGTTACGATCGACGCCATCCATCACTGCACTTACATCGAGCCATGCATGCACTGGAGAGTGAGAGATCGCCGCAGTTACAAGGCACGGCGGCCGTTGGTAGATGTCCGGTCGTCAGTCGTCCTGCACGGTGGATGAGCGATCCGAACACATTTCTGTAAATTCCGCACGACGGACGTCATTTTGGTTAATACGATGTCAAATAGCGCTAATAGTGCCAAAACCTTCGGAGAAACTATCCTGTTTATCTGTTCGAAGGAAGCAATAAGGCATAAGCTGAAAAAGAACGGGGTTACATTATCTCCTTCTATAGTTGTGTGAGAGAGATCTTGAGAGAGGAAAGGATGGTGCTTTGTCTCAAATCATGTCCTTGCTTTGCTCCTTTAGTTCTTGAACTTGATTTTTAATTTTGAGTTTGTGAAAGTTCTGGACCAATCTTTTGTTTGGATTATCTTACTACGATATGTGAGAATAGATCTACGATATGTGAGAATAAATCTAAGCCTTAGCTTAGACCAAACACCTTTACTTTCTTAGTTGTCTAATTAGGATCAGCTCTTATATACCTTTAGTAATTAGTATAAAAATATAAGATCTAAGGTCTGATGTAATCCAAATCTAATTTCAAATTTAAACTAATCCATTTATAATTTTAGACGAATCTGGTGGCCTATACCCATTAACAGACCTACGACTCGGCCTGTGCGACGGCGAGCGCACGATGATGCCCTTCGCAGCTGTGGCCCATGGGTAGGAACGACATTAATCTAGCCCAATAATCTTTCGTGGGCTCGACCAATTCCAACTTCCCATGGACCGGCCCAACTACCCAGGCCCTACTCGGCCGACGTAGGCGCTGGGACCTGGATTCCTCACCGCCTCCGAGCCTTATACCAATAAACCGTCCGCTCTAGGGTTTCTTCCGCCATCCCCCGCCTCTCCCATCCCAATCCACGCCACCTCCTCGCCGCCGCCTCCGAACTCCAGGTGAACACCCCCCCTCGATCTCTCTCTCGTTACGATCCCGTCCGAAACCCGTCGATTCCGTCGAAAATTAAGCCTCGCCGGATCGGTCGTTCGTAGGGTTCCGCCTCTGCCGCGTCGGCTCTGCTGCACAAGAACCTGGCGTTCTTCGCCTGGGAGCTGTGAAGTTCGGGATTCCCTTTCGATCTCGATGTACGTGTTATGCTTCTGCCTGTAGAGTCGGACCCCGTTCGTGTAGCATATTAAAGTTCCTTGGGGAATCGATTGGTGCTGGTTCTAGTTTCGTAGGATTGGGAGCGTGGCTTGCTGTTTCCGTGGCTGGCTCGTGTTAAGATTTTCATTCTGGCAACGAATCTGGTTTGCTTTGTGCAGAGCATGTGTTGATTTGAGCGTTTGGTGCGTTGATTTGGCGAACTTGTTTTCTTGGTTGCTCGGATGGGTTCGTCAGTGTAAACTGCGGCCTTTTCTCAGTGTATATTTTGCGAATTTTTCCTTGGGTATATTTTGTTCTTCCCATTAATCCATGCAACTATGTGTTTGTTTGGTTATTTATATTTCCATGTGGACGTTTTATGTTTTTAGGAGAATTGCTCAAGGTTGTTTGTGTTGTAGATTATGGGTTTAACGCTCTGCTCATACACGTAAACTTACTTTTGTCAGTCGTGTTTTAACTGCTGCTTTTGATAAACTATTGTGTCTCTTGAGGATTGATTCATCCTTCTCAGTCCTTGGGTAAGGATAGTTTTGCTTTTCTCAGTGTTGATTGTGTCTTTTGTAGTTTTGCTTTTCTGTCAAAGTGTCAATTGTGTCTTCTAAGGATAGTTTTGCTCTTTTTCGTCAATTGTCTGTGATTCAAATATGCTTAGCATGCTTCCTTCTGTATTTTGTTTTGATTATAATTCTCTCCCAACTTGTGCACTTTTGCAGAACTTGAAGCCGGTAGAAGGAAAAGAACAACCAACAACCATGGCATCTCGCTTTTGGACACAGGTACTTGCTTTCTTACTTTCGTTGACCCCAGCTTCTTCATTGCATCTGTCCTTTAGTAATGGATATAAATCCTGTCATTTTATACCTTTTTTTTGTTCTACCCATCTTCAGGGGGACAGTGACACCGAGGAGGACGAGGAGGAGATTGAGTCAGACCAAGGTAGTGATAGTGACAACGTAGGTGGTGATACTGGGGGAGGCGCCGGACCTCAGAACCGCTATTTGAGGGCCAATGCAAGCGACAGTGATGAGTCTGATACCGGTCACCGCGTGATTCGCTCGGTGAAGGACAAGCGCAACGATGAGATGAAATCTACTGTCGATCAGATGCGCAATGCAATGAAGATCAATGACTGGGTTAGCTTGCAAGAGAGTTTTGAGAAGCTCAACAAGCAGCTTGAGAAGGTGGTTCGTGTCAATGAAGCTACCAAGCTTCCAGGTATGTATATCAAGGCTCTTGTATTACTGGAGGACTTCCTTGCTGAGGCACTTGCAAACAAGGAGGCCAAGAAGAAGATGAGCAGCAGCAACGCGAAGGCACTCAATGCGATGAAACAAAAACTTAAGAAAAACAACAAGCAGTATGAAGACCTGATCCAGAAGTGCAGAGAGAATCCGGAGAGTTTTGAAGATGACGGTGCTGATGACAAGGATGTGGATGATGGGGAGGAAGAGGACGATGATAGTGACGGGGAGATTGTGGATCCTGATAAGATAGCTATGTCCGAATCAGGAGAGGATGGGGATGACGATGAGGATGGTGACCAGGATGGTGGAGCCTGGGAAAAGAAGTTAAGCAAGAAAGATAAGCTTATGGACAAGCAATTCTTGAAAGACCCAAGTGAGATTACATGGGATATTGTTGATAAGAAGCTCAAGGAGATTGTGGTGTCAAGGGGTAAGAAAGGGACTGGGAGGATTGAGCGTGTTGAGCAGCTAACGTTTTTGACCCGTGTGGCAAAAACACCTGCTCAGAAGCTAGAAATTTTTTTTCATGTGATTTCTGCACAGTTTGATGTCAACCCTAGCTTACTTGGTCATATGCCAATCAATGTGTGGAAGAAGTGTGTTAATAATATGCTTCTTGTGCTTGATATACTGCAACAGTATCCTAATATTGTAGTAGACACCTCAGTGGAGCCTGATGAGAAGGAAACTCAGAAGGGTGCCGACTACAATGGAACAATCCATGTTACGGGCGACCTTGTTGCATTCCTGGAGAGACTAGACTCCGAATTTTTTAAGAGTTTACAGTGCACTGATCCATATACAAAAGATTATGTTCAGAGGCTTAGGGATGAACCGTTGTTTTTGGTTGTTGCACAGAATGTCCAAGATTACCTGGAAAAGGTTGGGAACCTTAAGGCTGCTGCTAAGGTTGCATTGCGTCGTGTTGAACTAGTCTACTACAAACCTCAAGAAGTATATGATGCAATGAGAAAACTGGCTGAGCAGACTGAGGATAGTGTGGAGGATGGAGATGCAGAGGCTGGTGAAGAGCATCAAGCAGCTGATGACAATAGGGGACCACCACCATTTGTTGTGATTCCAGAGGTTGTGCCTAGGAAGCCTACTTTCTCAGAGAGTAGCAGAGTTTTGATGGATGGATTAATGTCTCTAATTTACAATTATGGAGATGAAAGGACCAAAGCTCGGGCAATGCTGTGCGACATATATCACCATGCAATCTCTGATGAGTTTGCAGTGGCTCGTGACTTGCTCCTAATGAGTCATTTACAAGACGGGGTTCAACTTATGGACATATCATCACAGATTTTGTTCAACAGAGTCATGGCCCAACTGGGGCTGTGTGCTTTTAGGGCTGGTTTGATAACGGAAGCTCTTGGTTGCTTGTCTGAGTTATATTCAACTGGGAGAGTGAAAGAGTTGCTTGCGCAAGGCGTGCAGCAAAGCCGATACCATGAAAAAACTCCTGAACAGGTGAACCTCCCAACCCCCACAACACACTCCTGTCTCTCATGTCACTGTGAATACCTGCACGCATGGCTCCTAGTCTGCACGCCAAATATTTGTCGTTGGAAAGATGTCACTGAGTTATTTCTGGTATAGGATGACCTGTATGTAGGCCATATTCATCCGTTTGTACTTCTTGCATGCATCAGTTATGTGATTTTCTTTTTCCTTAATCTTTTCAGAAATTCATATACTTAAATTGTGATTTTACAAAAAATAGTTCCTGTGTTGCATCACTTATAACTAGCTGAAGTGCCACAGCAATTGTGTGGCTAGGTTTTGTTTGTTCATAAATTATATACTAAACATACGCCGCAATTGTGTGGCTAGGTTTTGTTTGTTCATAAATTATATACTAAACATATACTTAAGTTTGAGATTTAAATAAAAGAACAGTGTATGTTCAATTATTTGTAATATATATAATCTTGAGAATACATGGCTTTAGTCCTCTGTACGATTTTATCAGAAGAACAAAATTCGAAGATATGACATCATTTCAATTAGTCATTCTGGACTGCCTAAATATGGATTAACTATACAAGCAGGGTTTGTACAGTGACATTCAATTCTAGCTGTTTGCCTGAAAATTCAAGGCCTGGATCAACCATTGCAATAACAAAAAAAAATGCTACATGGATATTGCTCTCAGCCACTCTTTCTGATCCAATGAGAAAAGGGAGACGGCATAGTGTGTTCTTTTTAGACTGCAATATATATCTCAATTGATACTTACAAAACAAACTTAATACATACTCTAGAGAGATGAATTTTAGGTGTACCAGCCACTAGCAAAAGATTGTTTTTTGTAACCGTCAGAACATATTGCATCATGCGATTCCCAGATCACTTAATTGCTTCAGTATTGAATCACATGCGGAATAACCCTCACCCTCTGTTCAAGATTGTGTATGAAAAGAAACTTACCAGCACTTTGCCAGATGCCAGCATTAGTTGTTAATTTCCATATAGACATATATCTTAGAATTGTTATTGTCATGCATCTTTTCATCATCCATTGAAGATACTTAAATTGTGATTTTACTCAAAATAGTTCCTGTGTTGCATCACTTATAATGCTATTTTCTCTATGTTGAGCCTCCTTTGTATTTTATTTATCTAGATCTAGGCACTTCAAGAGTATCCTCTGTGACTGGGTGTTTCCCAGAACTGAAATATGGTCTTCAACTTGTCGTTTTAGCTATAGGATTCGATGATTTGACATAGCTGTGCACAATAGAAATACTTGTACTAGTGATCTTCAATGCTAACATTGTAGTTACTTCAATTCCTGCAGGAAAGACTTGAGAGGAGAAGGCAGATGCCTTACCATATGCATATAAACCTTGAACTTTTGGAAGCCACACACTTGATTTGTGCAATGCTGATTGAGGTCCCCAATATGGCTTCCAGTACTTATGACAAGCGGAGGCCTATGAGCAAAACATTCCGCAGGCTCCTTGAAGTGAGCGAGAGGCAGACTTTTGTTGGACCTCCAGAAAATGTTAGGGACCATGTAATGGCTGCCACAAGAGCCCTCAATAAAGGTGACTACCAAAAGGCATTTAATGTCATCGATTCACTGGAGATCTGGAAGCTTTTGAGGAACAAAGAGCATGTTCTTGAGATGCTGAAGCTTAAGATCAAGGAAGAGGCTCTTAGAACCTATCTCTTTTCTTACTCGTCTTGCTATGAGTCCCTGAGCCTTGACCAGCTCACTACAATGTTTGACCTTAGTGAGCCGCATGCTCACAGCATTGTTAGCAAGATGATGATGCATGAGGAGCTTCACGCAAGCTGGGACCAGCCAACCAAGTGCATTGTTTTCCACAACGTGGATCAAACTAGGCTGCAGGGACTACTCTTCCAGATGGCGGATAAGCTCTCTGTCCTTGTGGAGAGCAATGAGAGGGCATATGAGGCTAGAACTGGTGGTACTCTTGAGGGGGCACCACCCAGGCGCAGAGGTGATGCTCAGGACTCATCCAATTTGGGGAAGTGGCAGGAGAACTTTGTTTCATCACAAGGGCGGCAAGGCGGTGGGAGGTTTGGATACGCTGGCAGGGGTGGAGGCTCTGGACAGGGTGGTGGGTACCAGAAGGACAGGGGTGGTCAGGGTTCCCGTGGGGGCTACGGTGGTGGTTCACGGTTCCATGATGGAAGGGCTCGCACACAGTCTGGTTCGTCGGCGAGAGGTGATGGCAGTGCACGCATGGTGAGCCTGAACAGGGCTGGTAGAGTTTAGAAGAATAATAAATTAAAAATAATTTTGAGCTCAAGGTTCCGCAAGTTTTGAAGCACTGGTTTCCACCATTTAGAATTTCCCAACCGTTCTAAACTCAAATCATTGTTTGCTCTATTTCGTTGTAGCTTTTAATTTAAATCAGTCAAGACTCTTCTGTCTGGTTTGTATCTTGGGAGTGAGGACAATGTGTACACTCCTGTGTTTGATATCAAGTTGCGACTATTTTCTACTGTTACCTTTTGTGCTAAATTTGCGTTGCTTGTTCCAGAGAAAGTGTGATTTACTGATCTATTGGAGAGTAGTCAAGAAATGAATTGATAGGAGCGAATCTGGAAAGTTTATAAGCTGCTTGTGTTGTGACAAGATTTTCTAGTTGCTTGTGTTGTGACAGTGAAGACAGCCTATGTCTTGGGTACTACAATGAAAATGTAGTGTAGACTTGTACTGTCAATGCTGCATCCTCAAGCATTGCTGTTGGATCGATTTCTGTTCTTAGCCCTGAGTACGTAGTACAGCGGTGACAGTTGTATGTTTTTACTCAGGATGTTGATAGCGTTTACTTTTCCTTATAGGATACCCTTTACCTTTTTGTTTGTGTACTACTATACCAGATAATAGTGAGTTCAGTCAAAATAAAGGTCAACTATACCAGATGATAGTACGTTTAGGAGTCAAATTAAAGTTCACGGTAATAATGCTCATCGGCTCCACTAATATATCAGTAGCGAATTGATCATGTTGAATATAATTTTCAAAGGATAATATTTTATCTTCAAATACAAATGTATGTTTATTATTATTAATTGTTAAAATGATGTATTAAAGATTTATTGCTTAGTTATATCATATACTTGACACCTAATATTACTTTTCCTTAATTGTTGATATTCCCTTGCCATGTCGCTCTAGAATACTTACAAATAATGATAACTCTAGTAAATTATAGTTATGTTTAGAAACATCTTAGTGGTAAAATAAAATACAACACAAATATTGCTAATTTAATTTGAAAACATGATAAAGAATGGTAATGTGTCAACTTTGGAATCAAGAAAATATTTCTAAAATAGTGGAGATTCGGGTAAGTGGTTAGTTGGAGACCGTTGCAAGGATTACATATATTGTATTGGCTATACAATGATAGCACGTATCATTTTTGATTGGCCATACAGGAATTTCACATGTTATTTTTGGATGGACTGTGCAGGAATTTCACGTATCCTTTCTTGAATAGCTGTGTAGAGATTGCACCAGCTCTAGGCTTGTGGTTGGTCTCGCCTGAGTTATTTAAGGACTAAATTCTTGTGCTCATCTTTTATACACAAATCATGCAACCACAAGTTTGATTATAGGATAAACATAGCCCACTAATTTGCTTAGCTTCGGTGATGTGATTGGTAGGTAGATTTTTGATGTGATTGGCGGGAGTGACCCGTAACGGTCACTACCCTCGTAGATTTTGTCGAGAAGGGTCGTAGACTCCCTAATAACTGGGTATCTCATTGAAAACGTAGCCTGGAATAGGAATGTTCTGGGAGTGAAGCGTAACTCGGGATGAAAATAGTCACTGTCACTAGTGTAGAGGATTCACGCTGAGGTGTAAAACTTCGTAGCTAAGCATTGTAAAAGTCTTGTTATAATTTTATCAGTCACACACCTCTGAAAACATGTAATGGCCGATATTATGAGTTAATCATATCTTTTGGTTAAAGCTTTACAATATCTATAAAGTGTTAAAAATCTATTCGAATAGCCGTGCCCCCTAGACATGGGCAAAAGTATAGAAACGTTATACTTATATAGTTTTCATAAATAAATAATAAAATGGTAATTGTTGTGATAACCAAAGTTGAAAAATGAAAATGAAGCGGAGAAATTTCGCTCTCATGATAATGGATATGAAAGTGGAGGGATTTCGTTTTCATGATAACCTTGACTTAAAAATTGATATTAGTTTTAAATGTAAAAATGGTTAAGTCATATGTTTGAAACCTGCCTAAATTAGTATATTTGACAAATTGGCGAATTTTTTGTACGGATAATCCATTTTTTATTCGAAAATACATAAATATACCTGCGGGAAATTTTTTTACAAAAATAGGCTCAAGTCGCCCCCCCATTGGGCGACTCTCACCTTTCGCCCAACCGGGAGGCGACAAAACTTGTGTTGCTCTACCTTGGAGCGACTGCAATTAGTCGCCTTCCTATTGGGCGACTACATGTAGTCGCCCAATGGATGGGCGACTTATAATGCAGTCACCGAATAGGAGGGCGACTTTACTCTCCCCCCGTGATTTGTTTAGAGTTTTGTAGTTTTAAACTGGGAAAAAATTTGGTATAGTTGTAATAAAAGTTTATGTTCACTGGATGTTGTACGTGCATAAAAAATTTTGGGAATTTTTTTTTAAGAACGATTGAGTGTAGAACATTCGATACATAAAGTGGTAAGTGATATTTAAATGTTCCTGAGAATTAGTGTACGGATACATACATAGTGTAGAACTTGTAATGTTCAGAACTCCACCATTAGTCCTAACAAGCCTTAGGGAATACAACTTGCTGGGTCTATTACATTTTGTCTACTGGGTGTAACGTGGTTGTTTCCCCTTTTTCTCGCGCTCTGAAGATGGCTCCGCTGCATCATTCTTCCTGTTACTCTTGGTCTTGAGAGCTGCCTCACGAGCTTGAAGCTCTTCCTCCTGACGCTTGATGGCTGCTTCACGCAGACTTAACTGCTCCCGCCTCCTTTGCAGCTCATCCTCCTTGCCCTTCAGACGGATTTGGTCCACCCTCACGCGGCGCTCTTGCTCAAGCCTCATCTGTCGTTCCACCTCGCGAGCCTGAGTCATCTTGACAAAGTATTGTCCTTTATTTTCCACCTCCTTTGGCCGGTTCTGTGGCCATGCCGGCGGCACCCGATCCACCCATTCGATGAACTTGCAAGGCTGTGTGCGGTGTGGTAGATGTCATGGATCAAGTTCAAAAACGGTAACAAGAAACAAAGGATTTAGTTGTCGTCGTTACCACGAAGTCGTCATCCAGGTCTGGACACTTGAAGAACCTACGGCCGTAGTTGGCTCGTTGTACTGGATCCGTCCAGACGCACAACATCGTCCTAAAGCCACAATGACACTTCGGGCGCTCATGCCACTCCGGCACTCCAAATGGGTCGGACCTCCAGGAAGACATTGTTGTGTAGTAGTATTGTGATGGCTAGAGGAGAAAATGTGGTATTGTGATGGAAGACATAGGAGGCCTTTATGTAGGCAGGTTATCTGGTGCAGTGGGCATAGTCCATGGAGAGGAGGACATACGAATCTTTTCGCTTTTTCAGGATTCCAGTGTAGCAATAAATGTCCCTATGTAGGCTCTTCAGAGCCTGTAGTCTCGTAATAAATTCATAGTTCGTAGCCTTTTCAGTCGTTTGCAGGAAACAGTACGTTCCACGAAATAAGTGCTACAATATTGCCTTCTCAGAGGCCAGTAATCATAATTTCTGAAATAACAAGCTACGGTCATTACAGAAAACGTGTCGGCCTGAAGTCCATAACGTTCAAATAGTCCATACAGCAAATACTAAGCAAATACATGTAGTAACTAAGTAAACAGAGCAATAATAAGCTACCAGCACAACACCAACTACATTACAGAAAACGGATGTAACATACAAGTTTTACAAGTGGTACATGAAATTTAGCTGAAGTCTCCAATAACTACTGATCAGGATATGCGTTGCATCGTCTAGCTGTGTGCCCCTCCTGACCACATCGCCCACAACGTGCACCAGATGTTCCAGCTTGTGATTCGTCCATGTCATTTCTAATACGTCGGCTCTGTCGCCGACCCTTCCCACCCTTCAGCATGCTAATATCCGGAACCCAGGTCCTCGCTGAAATGTCCAAAGTGGTGAAGTTTTCCACCACCCTGAACCCCCGGAGCTCCCCACACCAAGCTTGCAGTATTCTCTCCTTAAAGAAGTATTCGGACATGAAGTTAGAAGGATCCATGCCCACGGTCCCGCATGCAGCGAGGACATGAGAGCATGGCTTGTGTAATAACTTAAGCTTGTTGCATGTGCAGCTAGGTTGGTTTGCATGATCTCCAAGGCATACCTCGTGAGTAATAAGTGAACGAGATGTCCCAAATCCAGCTCTGTCGCGAAGTATCACCTCGAAACGATGCTCCCTGTTGCCCATGACATGCATTGTGTGCAATTGACCCTTCTGTGCCTTTGTCTCCATGTAAGCAGTAATTTTTGACGAATACAGGGCTCCGGGATTGACCGCATGAAGTGCGGCACTCGCGTGCCTCTCCCTGATGTAGCGGATTGTGCTGTGAAGAACACCTTCCACGATGGCGACAAGGGGCTGAGAACGGAGACCCCTTAGGACCCAATTGTAGACCTCGGCAAGGTTAGTTGTCATTATTCCATACCTTGCGCCATCCGTGTCGTGCAACAGCGACCACTTTTCCAATGGTTCCCCCTCGATCCACTGCGAGAAGCACTTGATGTTTCGTGAGCTCCGCCTTCTTGGACCACTTGGGTTAGCCTCATCAATTGCTGGCAAGCATTGCGGTTGTGCCGCCCCAGGAGTGACCGGCCCCTTGCTCCTCTCTTCGACGTTCTTCCTGGTATGCTCATCCAATAACCCCCATAAAGCATCAAATTTCCTCTGCTGGTTCTACCTGGCCAGCCTCTTGAATAGCTTCATCAAAGATTGTTTCGGGAATTGCTTGAAAAAGTTTGCCCCTAAGTGACGACTGCACCACCGGTTCCTCATATCCGGCCAAGGAACGGTCTCCTCAGGATCTTCTTGAAGTTTTCTTATAGCCTTTATAATACCGGCATGGCGATCATGGATTCCGCACACACTAGGACGGGTGCCTACAACTCCAGCCTTCACATGTCTGAGAAACCATAGCCAGCTCTCATAATTCTCACTCTCCACAAATGCAATGGCCAGCGGCAATATTTAATTGTTACCGTCAACGCCTATGGCCGTCAGGAGCTGCCCTTTGTATTTTCCTGTCAAGAAGGTCCCATCTACTGAGATCACTGGCAGCATGTGTCTGAATGCTTCAATGCTAGCACCAAATGCAAACAATGCTCTCTGCAACACTGCAAATCCCGGTGGACTTATGGACGGCTTGTCGTGCACGGCGATGTACGTGCCCGGGTTCCTTTGCTGCAACACCTTAAGCATACGAGGAAGGTTATAGTACGCCGCCTCGAAAGTGCCAAAACGTTTTTCCAACGCTTTTTGCTTGGCACGCCACGCCTTCGCGTAGCTAATCTTATACTTGAATTTATTCTCGATAGCTACCACAATATGAGTGGCCGCAATATCTTTCTTCTGCACTATCTCCCCATACATCAAATTGGCTATAAATCCGGACGTCAGGTTACGATGCCTCGCCAAGACAGTGTTTAGAATGCAGGAGTGCGGCTCCACCTTGGACACAATCCAATGAGTCTCATATTTGGGTCTACGTGCGTGCACCCTCCAAGGACAACCATCCTGCTCGCACTTCACAGTGTACTGTTCCTGGCTTGATTTCACGATGCGAAATGTCCGCTGCATTGAAAGGGCCCAACGCTTGATGGCATCCTGCAGCGCTTCCTTGTCAGCAAACATAGCATGCAACCGAATCTCTGTGTCATGATACTCCCATGGTGATTCATGCTCATCATGTGCGGAAACACCCTCCGCATTAAACCGGTTCCATTCCTGGGGGATAGGAACTTCTTCATCATCGGAACTGTCCTCCTCGTCGTCCTCTACAGCTTGCTCTTCATCCCATGCCCCCTGGTCATCAGATTCCATCTGCTGCACGATATACTCATTATGCTCTCCTTCATCAGCTTGCCCAGTTCCCTCTCTATAGCTTGATGGCTGTAACTCTCCTCCATGTACTGCATCGGCTTGCCCAGTTCCCCCTCTATAGCTTGACGGCTGTAACTCTCCTCCATGTACCGCATTGCCTTCTTCACGAGCAACTTCATCAGCTCCGCCATCGTGCTGCCCGCCCGAGCTGCTTGCACCTCCCGAAGCATAGGCGGACGCACGAGCTTGCGCAGCTGCTTGTAGTGAGCACGGTTGCACAAGTAGTACACACTCGTATCCACGGCGCCGGCACCCTTGCACAAAGCCCTTCCACGAAGCTGAGCGCACCAATGTCTTCAACTCCCATCTGATGTCCGTGGGAGACCGGCTCCAAAGCCCTTGCACAACGACGCTGCACACCTCGGGGTCCAATGAAAAACTCTGGGTCAGCCAATGCTGCACATCTGTCATTTGAGCATTCTCGTCATCCGGAAGTACGAAAGTGACTTGCGGAAAATCGCTCAAATCCACACCATTCGGACCTTCATGAATAATTCCAGCACCATAATACACTCTCAATGTAGTGGTGGCCATTGATGATGTAGGCCTGCGTGTATGATTGAAATTTACGGCATGTCAAATAACATCGTACAACACTAAACTAAAATTTGTATACTAAAAAGGGTGCTAAAATTAATATACTACAAAATGTTCCATACTACAGAATGTATACTACAACTTTTTGACACTACTATTTCCATACTAAATTTGTACTACATTTTCTACATCTACAATTTTTACTAACACCAATATTTCATCTAAATAATAGTACAAATACAACATAATCAGAAAAAAATACCTGGATCCAAATGGATGGAATAGCTTCTACTCCTCCTTCCTCCCTCACCTCCTCCCTCACCTCCTCCTCCAACCCTGTCTTCCTCTCCTTCTCTTCTCCCCTCCTTTTCTTCCCCTTCGTCCTCTCTTCTCTTCTTCCTTTTCTTCCCCCTTCCTCCTTTCCTCTTTTTCCTCTCCTCTTCTTCTCTCGTTTCTTCTCTGTGCGCCTCTTCTCTTCTTCTCTCATTTCTTCTCTGTGCGCAGTGAGGGGAAAGCGGAGTGGTAGTGGGCGGCCGACTGTGGAGAAATAAATTAAACCCCCCTGTCGCCCTACCGTTGGGCGACTGAGATTCCAGTCGCCCAACCGTATAGCGACTGTAATAAGTCGCCCAACGCTCAGGCGATAGTATTGATTCGCTCAACGGTTCACACATTCCCTAAATGTCGCCTCCCGGTTGGGCGAAAGGTGAGAGTCGCCCAATGGGGGGGCGACTTGAGCCTATTTTTGTAAAAAATTTCCCGCGGGTATATTTATGTATTTTTGAATAAAAAATGGAGACATAAGGTCTTCACTTGGATAAGCCTTGCATGTAGATGTATATATAGTTGCGTTCAACTAAAGGGGCTTGCTAAGTAGTTTTGTACTGACTGTTACTTAATATATGGTTTTATATGACGGAAGTAATGACCCAGTGTATGGATTCATCCATGTTGCTGACTACAACATGGAAGATGAAGGCTAGGACTAGATTCAGGGTCTATTTATATTGGCTTCTACTTCTAACTTCTACTTTCAGAAGTAGAACCAAATATGAACGCCCCATCTTCTATAATCCGCTTCTATCAGTTACTACTTTTCGCTTTCACATATTGTAATGTACTTTGTATTTTATTATATCACAATTTCGAAAGTCGCATGGCGGTATGAATATTGTAGTGCCTTTCATTGCACTGTCTTTCTTACATAATACACTACTATACATCATCCGATTTTATTAGCCACTACTATTCATCAGCCGCAACAAAAAGCCATCAGTAAAAGCCAAAATGAACAGGCCCAGCCCTAGTTGATTGCTTATGGCAGGACATGGAGGCCCTTTTGATTTACTTACTATTCCCTTGCTTTTTTATGAACAATACCATTTGGCATGTGGGTTTATTATGTAAAAACTGATCATAAGATCTATTTATGATAGCTTAAGTAATATTAAGTACCTTTTTTATTCGTATGTATAGATGTGATATTTATTAATGGTATTGTGTGAGTTAGCTACTGATCTAAGGACTAACTTACACAGAGATTCAGATTGTCAAATCTGGATCCCCACACTCTATTGTGTAAACTCGGCTATTAAGCCATACTCTCATGTAATAAAAAGTTTTGGCTTTTATGATTAAAATATGAGCATATTTGATGCACATTTATCTAAAGTACTCTACAATTGATCTTTCTGAGAAGTAGCAGAGAAACCCGGCGCCCTCCAAAATAGGGTTTACTTTTTGATCCGATGGTTAGTGCATGTTCAATGGCTGCATGCATGCTTGCTGCCAAATAGATCTATCTCCCCTTCAGTAGGACTCTCGGGGTAGGACAAAGCCAATCCATTTTTGCGACATTAAAAAACGCTTTTGTTTGTCATGAGCGTATCCTTCTGGCTTCAGAAAATCCATAAGGCTGGTATGTCGTGGAAATGGAAATTCATTACTAGGTAGACCATGCAATTAATGGAGGGTGGTCCAACTAAATATCTTCTCTTTTCTCCATTTATTTCCTTCCTTGAGCTAATACCATTGCGACCTCGCCGTTGCTTTACTTTATGAGGTGTATTGGGTGAAAGTATGAATATTGTGAAAATTTAAAATTTTCTATTTTCACAAAACATAGAAGTTTCAGAGATTCTCAAAAATATTACCACATATAGTTGAGGGCATATTCTACGTCTCAATAGAATTTCAAGACCAAACTATATCGCATCTGCGAGATAAAAAAAAGACAAATTCTTGCTGAAATTGTGTTCAAATAATGTTTCTGTTTCAGCAAGAATGTTTTACTATTTCAACAAAAATTTGTCTTTTTTTCGTAGCATATCAGATCCAGTTTGATCTTAGAAATTTTATAAAGATGTGTTCTATATACTCCAATACATATGGTATTTTTTTGTGTGTGTGTGTGTCTATATATATATATATATATATATATATATATATATATATATATATATATATATATCTGCAAATAACTGATGATATTTAAGATCAGGCACTGGCAAACTCCCTTGGTGAAATTAGACTAGATAACTTCTCCTTCCTACCAGTAGATAATACCCATAGAGGCATCCTAATCCTTTGGAATAGCAATGACGTTTGCATCTCCAACTCTCACTAGCACGCACTACTACAAAAGAGGCTATACTAGACGGCTGCATCACAGATGGTTCATAGGGAACCATCTGTGCTATATTATCACACGGTTTTATAAAGCATGACAGTGTACCGCCTGTGATAGGCAACTATCACAGACGGTTCATACGAATAACCGTCTGTGATAGTGAAAGACATTACAGACGCTTCGTATTAATAATTGTCTATGATAATTCACAGACAGTTATTTATACAAACCGTTTATGATAGTGGCAGACATCACAGACAGTTTGTGTGAATAATCGTCTGTGATAGTTCACAGCCGGTTATTAATAGGAACTGTCTGTGATAGTTTCATATCACAGACGGTTGGTGGTTGGAACCGTCTAAGATACGCCACATTATTAAATAGCAAGCGTGGTGTCGACAGATCTGTCTTCATTGCGTTGCATTGAAGGAGACGGCTGGCTTTAGGGAGTTTGCCATATTATTAATCTTATTGTTAAATTTGGTTTAAAAAGATTAAATGCTTGTCTTAATTCTTTTAGAGATACAATTTCATCTATTAATCATTCTAACCAATGAATAGCTGCATATAAGAGTTTTTGCGTAGCAATGAACATCCATCTTAGAAAATTTCGTTTAGACACACATGTTAGACGGAACTCTATTTACCTTATGCTTAAACATATATTGCTATATAAGAGCACCTTATCTATCTTCCTTCACACCCAAGTTCATCAATCTCGTAGCTCCTCCAGCAGAACCCAAGTTAGAGACCCTGAACTTACTAAGGACGATTGGATTGTTGGTGAAAAAATATTTTCTTTTTTAAGAACTTTTTCATAAAGCTACACTTTGTCTTTCTAGAGTATACTACTCTACCTCTCCTGTAATTGTTCATAACATTCTTAAAATTGCCACTCACCTAAAGGCTTTTGAAAATGATCCTATACTATGAGATGCTGTAGTTGTCATGAAAACTAAGTTTTTAAAATATTGGAGGGAAATTCCTATTTTATATGCATTAGCCTTTATTTTAGATCCTAGGGCCAGGCTTCAAGGATTTACAAATGTATTACAACTTTTAAGTGATGCTACTGGTTTAGATTATTGTATATATACTATAGAGTAGTTAAGGATAAATTATATGAGGTATACGAGAAATATGAAAATAAGTTTGGGTCCGTGTGTTTGGAAAGACCCCCTAATAGCCCCTAGCACCTCTGTGGGGACTATGCAATGGGGCATGATTTTCTATTCTTCCTCTAGAGATTCTCAAGGTTCTCACACAGGTACACATCAGTCAAGAAGAGGAAGGTAACAAAGCACCGGAGAACTATCAAGCTATCTCAACAGTGATGCGTTAGCTTCAAACAAGAGTTGAATATACTCTCATGGTGGCAAACCCAAAAGGTAACATATCCAGTGCTATCTATATTAGCACGTGATATGTTGACTGTTTGTCTCTACTGTTTTTTCAGAGTCAGCGTTCAGTCTATCTGGAAGAATAACGAGAAGCGGTGAACAAGTCTCTCAAACGAGATGGTTGAAATTCTTCTGACCATTAAAGACTGGGAACAAGCTGAATCAAGACTCCAATATACTGCACAGAATAGAGACATAGAAGAATCTTTTGAGAATTTATATCCAGATAACAATGAATAGGATTTTTAATATTTTTTCTTCAAATGTAGTCAGTAGTGAGATTTATTGGCTGTACTCTATTTTACCAAGATTTTCTCAAGTTGAGTTTTTACTTGGTAAGGTTTTTAATGAGGCAGCCATGCCATGTAATTTAACAAGTTAATAAAGCTCATTATGTCATTGACAATAATTATCTTGATGATTAACAATATCTACAATTTTCTACAATTTTTATAATTTTTTCTTAATTTTTTACAATTTATTGAATGTTTTTCCCTTTTTCCCGGATTAATAGGCCAACCATACCAGCACGACCATTAAGGCCTAACTTTACCCGTGCCGGCATGGCATAGTCGTGGACCAAGTCTGGGCTCAGACCTCGGCTCGTGGGCTGGCACAGCATGGCCCGTTTATTTGTCATGCCTAAACAAGCCGTGCCTAAATGGGCCATGCCATGCTGGCCCGGCACGGCCCACAGGACAGCACTAGACAAGGCAGTTCTTCTCTAGAATAACCACTCGTAACTTCTTGCTTTTAGCGATAACTGACATGCGTCATTTTTGTATATAATTATCTGTCATTTTACCCTCATATTTTTCGCATTTTGGGACAATTTATCATCATTTACACGCTTTTATATATTTAATTGCTCGAAATGGACTATTTTACACTTTTATGCTTTTCCACAGGCCGGCGCGATCGAGGCGCATAAACGACAAATTTGGCATTTCGGAACTGCTCCGTACAGATGTGCGCGTTGTCACGTACGCGTAGGATCAAACCGCGCTGAAATCGGACTCCCGGAGGGCCAAAACAGAAGAAAACATAAATGGGAGAAGGATCTAATTGAAAACCCTAGATACTTTGGGGACTATTCTGCAAAATGCCAAAATTCCCAATTTCCATCAAAAGCCGCCGCCGCCTGTGGATAGCGTCGAGCCCGGTTTCTTCTTCCTTCTCCCCACTTTGCTCCTCCTCCCTTCTCCTCAACGTCCGGCCGCCGGCGAGTGCTGGGCCGCAGCTCGCCGGTACGCACCACTGCGCCGCCACCTCCCTTTCCTCTCCTTCTCCACTCGCCGTTCCCCACTCCTCCACTTAGTCCAGCGCCGCCACCACAGCACCAGCCGCCTCCCTGCTCTGGATTCTCCACCCACCGCTCCTCCGTGTGCCTAGACACCGCCGCCTTTCACCACCTCAGTGCGGCCGCTCAACTACTTCAACCCCGGTCGGCTGCCCCTGTGCCCTCCATGCTCCTCACTGCCGTCTCTCACCGCCATCCACCGCGCCGCCGCTTCTCCTCGCGTCCTCTCTTCTTCACCGACCCCTCCCTCTTCGGCTACCACCGGCGAGCGCCGCCCATCAGATCCACCGGAGCCCGCCGCCACCTTCATCAGCGCCGCCCCCTGCTACTCCACGGCGCCGCCGACCTCTTCACTGCTTCCACTTCATCGACACCGACGCCAACGACATCTCCACCGACGACCTCCATCAGCGCCGCCGGCCGGCAACCCCTTCTTCCTCTACGGCAACCCCTTCTTCCTCTACGGCCGACACCTTCACCGAGCCCGCCGCCTGTCTCCGCTTGACCGACAATCTCACCCTCTGCTCTACTTCTTCAACCCCGGTCGGCCGCCCCTGTGCCCTCCACGCTCCTCACCGCCGTCTCTCACCGCCATCCACCGCGCCGCCGCTTCTCCTCGCGTCCTCTCTTCTTCACCGACCCCTCCCTCTTCGGCTACCACCGGCGAGCGCCGCCCATCAGATCCACCGGAGCCCGCCGCCACCTTCATCAGCGCCGCCCCCTGCTACTCCACGGCGCCGCTGACCTCTTCACTGCTTCCACTTCATCGACACCGACGCCAACGACATCTCCACCGACGACCTCCATCAGCGCCGCCGGCCGGCAACCCCTTCTTCCTCTACGGCAACACCTTCTTCCTCTACGGCCGACACCTTCACCGAGCCCGCCGCCTGTCTCCGCTTGACCGACGATATCACCCTCTGCTCTACTCCTCGGTTCATCTCCAGATCCTCTCCCTTAATTTTCTTTTTGCTGCTCATGATTACTGCTAACATTAATTGTTAATTGAGCACTGTTAGTTACTACTGTGATTCGTGTTTAGTGGTTTGTGAACTGTGAATGTTAATCTGGTTCTGTGATGATGGTGAATTATGTACTGTGATGTATGCATGTGTTCAGTATGTCTGAGTTTAGTACTTGTGTAGGGTATGCCCTGTTTATGCAGATATCAGTATTGAAATTTGTATGAGTGCTGGTTGTGTTGCGCGAGCTAGCTAGTCGGCGGCCGTTTCCTCCCCTCGTGCTGTCTCGATCCCCCCTTTGCTTCTAGACTCTCTCCCTTTTCTTCTCTCCGCGGTCCGTCGATAGTTAGGTCGAGTGTTCATAGTTTTGTGTTTGTTGTGTTTGTCGTATGCCGTCGTCGTCTAGTTAGCTGTCGACTGTTTCCCCCTCTTTCTATCTCGACTCCCTCCGTGCTTCTCGACTTTCTCCTTCTGTCTCGCGGTTGATAGTTAGTTAGGTTGTCGATCGGTAGTCGTGTTCGTTCGTGTAGTTGTCGTTGTAGTTCGTTCGGTCGTACGACGTCCATTCGTACGATCGTTCGTCCCGTTGTCCTTCGTTTATTTAGTTCGTTCGTCGTTTTATCCGTGCGAGTTAGAGTTTGTTTAGTAGTTTAGTTTTCTCCCCCGTTTCGATTGGCCTAGCTTTAGCTGAGCACCGGTAGCCTCAGTCTAGTCCCTGTGGAAAACACGACACTCGCCGCTATTTCAGTGGCAACCCGTGCACTTGCGGGTGTGCTATTTTTGCACGATCAAGCATTTTGGCGCCGTTGCCGGGGATTAGCTTAGAGCGACAGTGTTAGGCTATAGACTAGGTTATTTTTTGTTTTCTTTTGCTTGTTTTGTGTTTGTGCTGACTTGTCTTCCGTTTCGTCATTGTTTATATTTGTGATATATTGTTAATCCCTAACCCTTTCCCTAGTTATTTCTCTCTTGTGCGATTTTCGTTTCCATTCTCGCAGGTTTATTGATATTGGTACTTATTGAGGCTATGGCTTACTATTCTGATTCTCATGGTTTTATGAGCACCCCTAGCACTTATGATACTCTTCAAGAATAGGTAAATCTATTGTCTCGCTAGTTAGAATGCTATGCTTTAGAGCGAGGAGTTGTGTTAGAGAGCGGGCACGGTCAGTACGGTTCGTTATCAGGCGCTCGCTCTCCAGTTGTTCCTATATGCCAGACTTATGGTTTTCATGGCCATTCACCCGCTGAGTGCCAGCGTGGTTATTTGTCCACTCCAGAGTGTTACGGGATGAGCTTTGCTCAGCCGAGTGGGCCATACCCTGACACTTATCACCCTGGATGGCCTGAGCACTCGAGTCTGTCATATGGAAACAACAACCCTGATATTTCATCATTTTCTTCTAGTACACCATTGCAGGGTTTTAGATTTGGAGATCAGGATATTTCTCATTGGTCACACCAGCACTATCCTGTACCTCAGCATCAGACTCCTACTCCTGAGCCCGATCAGTTGTCTAGATTTGAGGAGAGGATTTCTAGGATTATAGGAGATCATGAGAGTAGAATGAGTAGAGACTTCGCACTGGATCTGACACCTCATGCCTGCAGTTCACCTATTCCTTCACCGAGCCAGCTTACAGTTCCTATGTCTGAGTCCTTAGAGCAGTCTCATGAGCCACCTCCTTCACATGTAGATCAGGCTGCCAGACTTGATGCATTGTGCAAGGAACTGATGACTGTACCTCCTGGTGGTGATCGTGCGATGGCGATTCAGGATGAGATTGAGGCAATTATGAGCACCAGTTCTACTTGTGTGGATAGTATTACCGTTTCACAGCCTTCCATTAGCACCACAGAGATAGTTCTGGATAGAGATGAGTGTCAGCCTCTGAGTCTTACACCTGATCTTGCTAGCGAGGGCCTGTTGTTGGAGACACCACATATACACTTAGAGGCACCTCAGTCCGATCCTTTGCCTATTGACTCTGAGAGAGAGATCATTGAGCTAGATGATGAGGACCTACCTCCTGATGATGATTGTTTCACTCCTGATTATGAGGATGAGTTTGCGGTAGATTCACTCTTGAGTTGTGATGAGTTAGATATAGATGATGAGAGCTTTGTGCCAGATGACGATGAGTTCATTATGGATATACTTTTGAGTTCTGAGGTTCCACATCTTGATGAGGGGGCTGCTTCCGATGTCGAGGAGGAGCACATTTCTATTGATCCACCACCGGCTACTTCTTTCGTCGACATCGCCCCTCTGGAGGTTTCTACTACCATATATTCTCTTTCACCTACACTTCAGGTAGTTTGGAAACTCTTCCCCGATCACCTCAGGTTTGATTTCCTTGGCTCAGACGAGACATATGCTATTACTAGTTGTGCTCATCTCACTGATAGACCTCATGATGTACTTTATCGATATACCTACATGATTGGATATTCTATTGATGACTTGGAGGGCGTCGACCCTATCACACATACTTGCCATATCTTTGAGGTTGTTTGCAGGGTTTCACGTGTGTACCATCGACTACGAGCGGACTTGACTCGAGTCGACATCCCTTGGGATCCAGGTGGATTTTGAGGCATGCTGCTTCATGCGGAGGGCGGACATGTGCCTTTTTCATGTCCCGTCCTTGGCCCTCCTCCCGCTACATCCAAATGAGCATCCCTTTATCTTTTTATTTCCATTCCTTTTGTTAGTTTTTGTTGGTTTCTCCTCTTTTCTTTCTTTTTTATTTCAGGTCCCGTGTTAGATATTCATCCTTGTACGTGCGAGAAGCCACGGGATGATTTGTCTACTTTCACTACATCATATATACCCGGTGAGCTATTTCTTACCCCTTTAGGCGCATTCTTGATTCATTGCTCAATTTAAGCTTGGGGGAAGACTTGTATGTGTATGGATGATGTTCTAGCATGTTTGTTTATGTTTGTGAGCATTTGAGCTTATTGTCGTGTAGTTGATGATATATGGTCATACTTTGCTTCATATTATGCTTGTGTTGATGATATATGGCCTTTACTATTGCTCTCATGTTATGCTTGGTTGTACATTTTGGCCATGTGAGCCCATGCCATGATTAATCAAGAAAGGTCATGTCGAAATTTTCTTAATTGAGCAATATCGTCACTAGTTCCTTGTATGTCTTAAGTCACTTGGCATCATATTAGAGCTTGAGTTTTGTTTATTATCCATGATGTGCTTAGAAACCTTGTGATCCTATAGTATTTGATTCATTGCGAGTTACGCATGTGTTTTAATCATTTGCGGATTGAATTGGGTCTAGTCATCGCCTCTTGAATGATCATATCTTAGTTTCATGCTTTGGCATATGTTATTTTAGATATTGATACTTTGCTTGAATGTAAAATTTGTGAAAGGGGTAGTCCTATCTTGAGCCAATAACTTGGTTGATTTATCTAGGTATTCATGTCTCGTGACACGTGTACTTAGCATTAATGAAAACCGGTTAAAGATGCTTAATCATAAGAAAAGAAAAAAATTGTTTTGCAATGCGTGTGTGTGTGTGTGGAATAAGTGACTATGTCACATTGGTTTGGAAATGTGTTGAATAAGTGGCAAAGTTTTGCCCAAGTAAAGTGTGAGTGTGAATAAGTGGCTAGCTAGCCAAGGGTTGGAATAAGCGGCACTTGTGCCCAATGTGTGTGTTTATAACCTGTTTAAAATCATCAAAAAAATTAAGGTATCATGGCTCAAGTGTGGGCTTTTTCATAAATATCATGCAAGTATTAGTCTCTTTATCTCAAATAGCAAATGCCTTAGCATGACCTTTTGCTATGCTCATTCTTGATGTTATACCTAGTTCCGATGCCTTACAATTTTGGTTGGATTCATATGATCACTTAGTGCATTTCGACACTTCTGTGTGTAACTTGATTTGGTCGAATGTTGTAGTTATCATTTGGTATCTTTGCTTGAATGCTTATTCTCATCTTGGATGGTTCTCAAAACTCAAGTTAGATAATCACATTCTACATTGTTGTATGCCTCTTAACTTGTTACATGCATTTAACTAGTCTCTTACCATGATGACTTGTTGTCCGGGTTCGATAATATCATTCCATTTACTTGAGGACAAGTAAAAGTTTTAAGCTTGGGGGTATGACATGCGTCATTTTTGTATATAATTATCTGTCATTTTACCCTCATATTTTTCGCATTTTGGGACAATTTATCATCATTTACACGCTTTTATATATTTAATTGCTCGAAATGGACTATTTTACACTTTTTTGTGCTTTTCCACAGGCCGGCGCGATCGAGGCGCATAAACGACAAATTTGGCATTTCGGAACTGCTCCGTACAGATGTGCGCGTTGTCACGTACGCGTAGGATCAAACCGAGCTGAAATCGGACTCCCGGAGGGCCAAAACGGAAGAAAACATAAATGGGAGAAGGATCTAATTGAAAACCCTTGATACTTTGGGGACTATTCTGCAAAATGCCAAAATTCCCAATTTCCATCAAAAGCCGCCGCCGCCTGTGGATAGCGTCGAGCCCGGTTTCTTCTTCCTTCTCCCCACTTTGCTCCTCCTCCCTTCTCCTCAACGTCCGGTCGCCGGTGAGCGCCGGGCCGCAGCTCGCCGGTACGCACCACTGCGCCGCCACCTCCCTTTCCACTCCTTCTCCACTCGCCGTTCCCCACTCCTCCACTTAGTCCAGCGCCGCCACCACAGCACCAGCCGCCTCCTTGCTCTGGATTCTCCACCCACCGCTCCTCCGTGTGCCTAGACACCGCCGCCTTTCACCACCTCAGCGCGGCCGCTCTACTTCTTCAACCCCGGTCGGCCGCCCCTGTGCCCTCCACGCTCCTCACCGCCGTCTCTCACCGCCATCCACCGCGCCGCCGCTTCTCCTCGCGTCCTCTCTTCTTCACCGACCGCTCCCTCTTCGGCTACCACCGGCGAGCGCCGCCCATCAGATCCACCGGAGCCCGCCGCCACCTTCATCAGCGTCGCCCCTGCTACTCCACGGCGCCGTCGACCTCTTCACTGCTTCCACTTCATCGACACCGACGCCAACGACATCTCCACCGACGACCTCCATCAGCGCCGCCGGCCGGCAACCCCTTCTTCCTCTACGGCAACCCCTTCTTCCTCTACGGCCGACACCTTCACCGAGCCCGCCACCTGTCTCCGCTTCACCGACGATCTCACCCTCTGCTCTACTCCTCGGTTCATCTCCAGATCCTCTCCCTTAATTTTCTTTTTGCTGCTCATGATTACTGCTAACATTAATTGTTAATTGAGCACTGTTAGTTACTACTGTGATTCGTGTTTAGTGGTTTGTGAACTGTGAATGTTAATCTGGTTCTGTGATGATGGTGAATTATGTACTGTGATGTATGCATGTGTTCAGTATGTCTGAGTTTAGTACTTGTGTAGGGTATGCCCTGTTTATGCAGATATCAGTATTGAAATTTGTATGAGTGCTGGTTGTGTTGCGCGAGCTAGCTAGTCGGCGGCCGTTTCCTCCCCTCGTGCTGTCTCGATCCCCCCTTTGCTTCTAGACTCTCTCCCTTTTCTTCTCTCCGCAGTCCGTCGATAGTTAGGTTGAGCGTTCATAGTTTTGTGTTTGTTGTGTTTGTCGTATGCCGTCGTCGTCTAGTTAGCTGTCGACTGTTTCCCCCTCTTTCTCTCTCGACTCCCTCCGTGCTTCTCGACTTTCTCCTTCTGTCTCGCGGTTGATAGTTAGTTAGGTTGTCGATCGGTAGTCGTGTTCGTTCGTGTAGTCGTCGTTGTAGTTCGTTCGGTCGTACGACGTCCATTCGTACGATCGTTCGTCCCGTTGTCCTTCGTTTATTTAGTTCGTTCGTCGTTTTATCCGTGTGAGTTAGAGTTTGTTTATTAGTTTAGTTTTCTCCCCCGTTTCGATTGGCCTAGCTTTAGCTGAGCACCGGTAGCCTCAGTCTAGTCCCTGTGGAGAACACGACACTCGCCGCTATTTCAGTGGCAACCCGTGCACTTGCGGGTGTGCTATTTTTGCACGATCAATAACCACCTGACGGCGAGGAGGTATCACGTCATTGATAATAATCTCCACAAGACGGTTACTTATTTGAAACGTTGAGGCGCCTCTTGGCATGAAGCAACCGCCATCTCTTCGTACACTATATAAGGGTTGATGTTAGGGAGAAGAGAGAGAGAGGTGATAAGCAACACAAGCTACAGGAGAAAGGAGCTCTAGGCATCTAGTGTTACTCTTTCTCTTGATAGTAACCAATACACGCAATATAATCACACAGGAGTAGGGTTGTTATTCTCTTGGGAGAAGATCCGAATATGTATAAAATTCATGTGTCTTTCTCTGTATGGCCAAGTGCTTAAGAGATCCCCTGAACCAAATAATCATACGTACGATCGGTATTAGAACACCAACAAGTCCCTTGATGTAGTTAAATTTGATTGTTGAACTACTAACGTAGTTTTGGACATATAGCACGGTCGATTGATCTTTATATGTGATATATTGTTTCTGTTTTCGTGCAACTTCCAACTAAATATTCGTGATCGAGACTATCTGCATTCGGTTTGACACGTATTCGCTTCATATTCGTAACCGAGACTATCCGCATTCATATCCATATCCGGCACTATCCTGTTTGACTCTGATTCCGAGAAAAAAATATACAATAGGATATGGAATGACATATATTCGTCTGTATCCACTCCGTTTTCACTCTAGTTCTGTTTTGTAACATTTTGTGAAAAGGGTCCTGGGCCTAATCCGTTGGGCTATATAGATGCATGGCAGGCGCTTCCTATCTCTCTTGGTATTCTCTGTTGGGCTCAGACCCAGGCTTTTGCTAGTTGGACTTAGAGACGGCCTGGAATGATATCTAAACTGGAACTGGTGTACATGAAACTTGTGTCAGCTGTGGTTAATCTTTCAGAGAGAGAGAGAGAGAGAGAGAGAGAGAGAGAGAGAGAGAGAGAGAGAGAGAGAGGTCGTCCTCAACACAACAGGCTACTCCACGCTGGTCTTTATCATTGTCAACCCGAGAGATTTTTTAAGTTGGGGGACGCTAAATGAAAGAGCTAAGAATAATCTGAAATGCTCACTTAACTAGGTAGGAGAGTCTAGAAGTGGTTCTTGTCCTAGATTACACAGGGCAACGGGCAACCGTTTGGCCGCCTCCCCGTCGTGCTGCCCATCGTCCGGTCTGCTTTTGCCACCTCTCTCCTTCCGCTCATTCACATCAGTAGTATATTAACTCCTGCAAATCATGTGCCTTGCTGGCCCCTTCACACCAGCGCCACTAGCAGAGAGAGAGAGAGAGAGAGAGAGAGAGAGAGAGAGAGAGAGAGAGAGGTACATGCCCTAGACACGTTGTTGTGCATAGCAGCAATGATATGGATCGATGGTGGGCACTGCTACACACAAAAGCCTCCCTGCTGCTCCCTTGCAAACAGTCCTCCCACCAAGCCTGTCTCTCGACCGACAACTGATGGAAGCCAAGGACACTCCACGATGGGGCCAAAGCTAATTGACAGCAGAAGAAAGTGTTTGACGTAAGAAATCGGGTATGAGGTGCGAGCATACCAATGTACTAGAGTACACCAAAATATATAAATACAACAAAAGATAGAGAAAACATGTATTTTATTCATTCATTTGAAAATAACAAAATTATAAGTTCTCTTTATATATATGCGTTCCGTAGCCGATATGGTCTCTTGGTTCCCAGGGCCTCATAAGGCTCCCGGTTAATTATATTTGTGGGCGAACCCGCGGAATACCTCCAATTAAACTGCGCATTGGTCGTCGTCTTCAGTCTTCGCTTCACGTTCTCCATGCATGTGATGAATGATTGATGTAGATGTGGGCGTTGACATGATCCATAGCTTCGTCGGTCTATAGGGCCGTTGATAACGTAGCCGTTGCATTGGTCATGCCTGCTTATGCCGCTCGACATCGTTGGTATCGAGCAACACAAGAGAATTGAATGATTAAGTGCGTGCAAGAGTCGCTTCAAGCGTGACTGATCTGTTGGTAATGGCAGCAAAATCAGTAGACATAGCCTGAGTGGTGAGCTTAGCAGAGCAGGACACAGGGGTCAAGTATTGACGTAGTCGACAATGATCGCTGGGAAGGACTCGAAAGCTGGAAGCCATCGGTATTCAGGAGTGACTAATAGTCGAAAGCTGGGAACCATCGGCAGAAACCATCAGCAATCGAATGTAGTTGTTGGCCAAAAGGAGAAAGCCATCTGTAATCAAATGTAGTTGGTGGTCAAAAGCCGGAAACCATTAGCAATCAAAAATAGTCAAAGATTGAAAGTCGGAAGCCCACGGCAATTGGAAGTCGTCAAAGGTCAAAAATTGGAAGCCCTTAGTGATCGAACGTAGTCGAAGATCGAAAGTCGGAAGCCACTGATAATTGAAAGTAGTTGAAGGACAAAAAACTGGAAGCCCTCAGCGATCGAATGTAGTCTAAGATCGAAAGCCAGAAGTCACCGGCAATTGGAAGTAGTCGAAGGTCGAAAGTCAGAAACCTTCGGCAATCGAATGTAGGCAGCGGTCGAAAGCCGGAAGCCATCCGCAATCGAAAACAGCCGATGGATGAAAGTCGGATGCCATCTGCAATTGTACGTAATTGGTAGTAACCAGAAACCATCAACAATTGAATGTAGTCAGTAGTCAAAAACCGGAAGCCATCAGCAATTGAATGTAGTTGGTGGTCAAAAGCTGAAAGTTAGCAACAATCGAACATAATTGGAGGTCGAAAGCTGGGAACCATCAGTAATCAGAAATAGTCAAAGATCAAAAGCTAGAAACCCTCAGCGATCGAACGTAGTCAGCGATTGAAAACTGGAAGCCATCCGCAATCAAAAACAGCTAGATGACGAAAGGCGAAAGCCATCAGCAATTGAACGTAGTTGGTGGTCGAAGGTCGAAAGCCATCGACAATCAAACATAGTTGTTGGTCGAAGCAGCCGTGGTCGAAAACATCGAAAAGCGTCTGTAGTCGAAAGCCATCAGAACCTGCCCGTGGTCGAAAGCCATCTAAAGAAGTCAGTGGTCGAACAACCTACTTGTAAAAGTACTATACCAGCATGGCCGAATGGAGCACTCATTGGAGTACTGTAGCACATGGTCAAATGGAGCACTCGTTGGAGTACTGTACCACCATAGTCGAACGGAGTACTCGTTGGAGTACCGTAACATCGACAATAGCCTATTGTTGGAAGTTACTAGTCATCGGGAACAGCCGGTGGTCAGAAGCCATTGGGCGTCAAAGCAGCCAGTAGTCGAAAGCCACCAGATGTCGACAATAGCTGGTAGTCGGAAGCCATTGGGCGTTGAAGCAGCCGATAGTTGGAAGCCCTCACGGTCAAAGTTGTAGTTGTAGAAGCACTGTAGCAAGCCGGTCAAGCGGTAATGTAGTACCACGCTCGTAGTTGTACTCATAGAGAACTGTATCACCATAGTCGAGAAGGCATCGTGGTCGAGGTCATGCTCGTAACACTGTAGCACACTGGTTGAAGATCACTGTAGCAACATGGTCGTAGGAGGTACTCATAATAGTACTGTATCACGGTGGTCGTAGGGCGTACTCATAAAAACTACTGTAGCACATGGTCGAAAGGAGTAATCGTTGGAGTACTGTACCAGCATAGCTGAATGGAGTACTCGTAAAGTACTCCAGCATGGTGATTGTAGGGAGTATATGTAAACGTACAACAACAACATGGTTGAAAGGGTACTCATAAAAGTAATGTAGCACACTAGTTGAAGGTACTCATTGGAATACTATAGCTATCGACCATTGCTCGTGGTCGACTTCGACAAGCGGTCGGAGACACTCAGCTTGGACAAGCGGTAGGAGGCGTCTGTCTTCGAGAAGCGGTCTGAAACACTTGACTTTGACAAGCAGCCGGGGACATCCGACTTCAAGAAGCGATAGGAGATGTCCATCTTTGAGAAGTAATCATAGGCACTGTACTTCGACAAGTGGTCGGAGGCATTCGACTTCAACAAGTGGTTATAGACGCTCAGTTTTGACAAGCGGTTAGAGGCACTCGACTTTAAGAAGCAGTCGGAAGCACTCGGCTTCGACAAGCGGTCAGGGACATCTGTTTTCAAGAAGCGGTCGGAGATGCTCGACTTCCACAAGTGGTCGGAGGCAGTCGACTTCAACAAGTGGTCAGAGATGCTCAGTTGTGACAAGCGGTCAAAGGCACTTGACTTTAAGAAGCGGTCGGAAGCACTCGGCTTTGACAAGCGGTCAGGGACATCTGTTCTCAAGAAGCGGTCGGAGATGCTCGACTTCCACAAGTGGTCGGAGGCACTCGACATCAACATGCGGTCGGAAGTACTTGACATCGACAAGTGGTTGGAGAGGCACTCGACTTCAACAAGCGGTCGGAGGCACTCAACTTCCACAAGCGGTCGGAGAGGCACTCGACTTCTACAAGCGGTCGGAGACACTCAACTTCAACAAGCGTTCGAAGGCACTTGGCTTCGACAAGCGGTTGGAGAGGCACTCGACTTCAACAAACGGTCGAAGGCACTAGACTTCCACAAGCGGTCGGAGAGGCATCGACTTCAACAAGCGGTCAGAGACACTCGACTACAACAAGCGGCGGTCAAAGGCACTTGACTTCAACAAGTGGTCAAAGAGGCCCACCTTCATGAAGCGGTTGGAGGCACACAACTTCAACATGTGGTCAGAGGCACTCGACTTCGACAAGCGGTAAGAGACGCTCAGCTTTGGCAAGCCGTTAGAGGCACTCGACTTTGACAAGCGGTCGGAGATGCTCGGCTTTGACAAGCGGTCGGAGACATCCATCTTCAAGAAGCAGTCTAAGGCACTCGACTTCAACAAGCGGCCGAAGGCACTCATCTTCAACAAGCGTTCGGAGAGGCCCACCTTCATGAAGCGGTTGGAGGCACACGACTTCAACATGTGGTTGGAGGTGCTCAACATCGACAAGCAGTCGGAGATGCTCGGTTTTGACAAGTGGTCGGAGACGCTCGGCTTCGACAAGCAGTCAAAGGCATCTGTCTTCGAGAAGTGGTCTACGACACTCAACTATGACAAGCAATCGGAGATGCTCGGCTTTGACAAGCGGTCGAAAGTGTCAGTCTTCGAGAAGCGGTCAAAGGCACTCGACTATGACAAGCGATCGAAGGCATCCGTATACCAATGGCAGTCAATGACGATCGAATATAGCAATCAGTCGTAAGTGAGCGGGTATTGAGGAAGGTCGGCAACATTTGAGCACTACGAACAGTCGTAAGCTCCTGAGCATGGTAAGCGATCGATAACTTTCAGGTATAGCCGGAGGTCATAAGTGACCAAGCACAGTAGGTGATCATAAGCGGCCAAGTATCAAAGGCGGTCGGTGCTGTCCAAGTACAGTGAATGGTCGTAAGTGATTGAATATCCATGGCGGATGTGAGCGACTGAGCATAGAAGGCGGTTGATGACGTTCGAGCACAGCGAGCAGTCCAAGGTGTCAGAGTCGACCAAGTACCACGAGCAGTCGCAGATATCTAAGCACAGTGGATGATTGGAAATGATTGAGTATCAAAGGTGGTCGGCAACGCCCAAGTATAGCAGGCAGTCGAAAGCACCCGAATGTCACAAATTGTTGCAAGCGTCCGAGTATTGAAGGCAGTTGGAAGCGTCCCAGCCCAATAGGTGGTCCGTGATGTCTGAGTACTATGGGCGGTCGACGGCACCTAAGCGTTGAAAGTGGTCGGCGACGTCCGAGCACAGTGGGAAGTCGTAGGCGACGGAGCACACAAGGCAGTCGATGATGTCTAGATACATCTGATGGTCGTAGGTGAGCTAGCATAGTAGGTAGTCGTAGGTGACTGAGCATGGTGGGCGGTTGATGATGTCCAAGTGTTGTAGGCGGTCGATGGTGTCTAAGCCAGTGAGTGGCAACGCCTAAGTACGACGGGCAGTCAATGGCGAGCGAGTATTGTGCAGTTGATAGCGCCTGAGTGCAGTGAGTGGTCAGGGATGTTCGAGTACTATGGGCGGTCAATGGCCCCAGGTGTTGAAAGAGATCGTAGACATCTGGCCCAACAGGTGGTCGATGACGCCTGAGTGTTGTGGGTGGTCGATGGTGCCCGAGTATTGAAACGGTCGTACGTGAACGAGTTTCAGCAGCAGTTGATGGTGTCTGAGTACATCAGATGGTCGTAAGCGATCGATCACAGAAGGTGGTCGTAAGTGACCGAGCACAAGAGGTGGTTGTAAGCGATCGAGTGTCAAAACCATCAGTGATGCTTGGGTATAGCAGATGGTCGTAAGGACTGAGCCTAGAAGGCGGTCGAAGAAATCTTGAATATTGGAGGCGTCAAAAACGTCTCGGAGCCAAAGGCGGTCAAAAGCACCCGAGTATCGCAGGTGGTTGAAAGTTCTTGTGTCTTGAAGGAGGTCGAAAGCGCCTGAGTATCGCAGGCGGTCGCAAGCGCGTATGTCCTGAAGGCTGTCGAAGAAGTTTTGAGCATCGGAGGCGATCATAGGCAACCAAGCTCAACGGGCAACTAGGACAACTAGTATATGACGGATCATCACAGCCGCATAGCTTGGCTGGGGCGTGCGCCCCATGCAAGAGTGGGAGGACTTCATGCTTCAAGCCTAATGAGATGACAACGATCTTTTTAGCCTGTCATTGCAGCCAAAGGTCGCCCAACAGTGAGCTCCTGAGCGCTTCCTCGACGGCATCACCAACAATGACCGCAAGCGTTGCCAGCTATCCCGCTACTGCCACACTCTATCGGCATGCAAGCTAGCTCCATTCATCCGTCCTCCTCTCTTTTCTCCTCCTTCAGTCTGATCTTCCCGTGCCTGCTCCCTTCTCCTTCTATGTCTTTGTCCTTTTATAGACACAAGCAAGGGCCACATGCGTCGTACAGAGCCCTCACGCGGTGCGAATCAATCTCTGGCCTCCGAGATCGAGATCCTGATCCAATTGCCAAACCTTTCCTTCCAAACATGTGCCTTCCAAATTAGACAAGATTTATCGAGAAATACTTCCGTAAATGAAAATACGGTGCAATTGTCTTCCCGTTGCAAATATGGTTCGTTGGAACCAATCTTTTCTTTCCTTCTTGGTGTGTGGGCCGCCATTGCTTGGCTACACGCGGTGTTATGCATCGACTGTTGGAATCAGTTTTGTTATCGATAGTTCATATGTGTATAGTCATGTGTCGAGTGCTTGTCGTGCCCGAGTGCCATGCAGGGGTCGAAGGCCTTGGAGTCAGCGAGTAATCGGCGACTCCGGAGACTCAGTCGTGATCAAAAGTCAAATGTGGTGAACCAGTCATAGCACCATGATTTAGTCCATAGTTACAGTGATCCGGTCAATACTTGTATGCTATAGCTCCATGGTCAAGGATCCATGATAACGTGTTCGAAAAGACCGTGGTCGACACAACGCGGTCGAAATGACCGTGGTCGATACGATGCAATCGAAATGACCGTGGTCAAGCAGCCCTGATGATATGACACGATCGAAATGCTGTGGTCGAGCAGCCCTGATGATACAAGGCGCAACACACTGACCACTTAATTGTTTTGTTTCTCGTGTTGTTTCATGGCTCGATTATACTAAAGTTCTTACCTAACATATATTTTCCAATTTACCCTGACTTGACATGTTTACACAAAAACTCATCAAACAGAAAGCAACATTCTACAAAAACATGTGTTACACACATCATTGCGCCATTACAGATCCTTCACTGCAGCGCAGACTAGGAGTGTAGTTTGATCCTTCCAAGTTTGATACATCTTTACCTGTGTGTGTGCACGAACCTTGTGCAATAATTGCACCATTGTGGTGCTGGCTCTTGTGTTGATGTTACCGAGTTTTAGCATTTTTGGTACGTTTTAAACCTATATTTATAGAAAGAGTCATAGTCACGTGACAATTGCAAAAATAACACTTCTACCGTATGGTGATTGGGCGGCAACCCTGGGAGGACGACACGTGCCCTCGGCCGTACGGTTAGCATGTCGGGAGTGACATTTTTGCTATTGTCACATGACCGTCTCATAAGGCTGCACATAAAATTTCATAATTTTTAGAGCTTGTTTGCTGTTTGTAACAACTCCTACAAACAGCATAATCGTATGAATTTTCAAGCAACATTCAGAGCGGATAAAATTATGACAAAATTACACAATTAAGTACGTTATGTTAGGAGGCTGCATATAAAATTTCATAATTTTTAAGCTCATTTGCTATATTTAAAAATTCAAACAAGTAGTAAATATGAACTAGTAATTAAGACAGGTAATTAAGTTGACTTAATTACCTACCGTCTGGTGGTGGGGAGCCACACGGTGGCCATGCGGCTGAGGGCCACTGCACGCTGGCCGTTTGGCCGAGGGCACATGTCGCCCTCCCAGGGCTGTCACCGTGTAGTAAAGTGACATTTTTGCTATTGTCGCACAACTACGACTATTCTTGTAAGTACGAGTTCAAAACATACTAAAAGTGCCAAAAAAAACTCTAACTAGCGGAGTTGTATTTACTCTCCTTGATGCGATCACAGTGCAGAGAGATAAAATGAATTGATTCCTGACTCCCGAGCACATGGCAGGGAGGATTAGGGGGTGAGAAATGAATATAAATTATTCATATTATCTAGTTACCATATTCAATAGATATATATATATATATATAGATTTTTTTATCCAATTAACAATTTCTCTTCTATTCGTATTTGAATTCGCATAAAAAAAATATGGATACAAAAATGATATGGATTTTTACCATCCGAAATATTATTTTATCTAGTCTATTCCTATCCGTATTTGTATTCGGTAAAGTAATATACATATTTTATTGCAATACAACTAATAGTTGAACAAGTTTTTTTAATTCGATGTGAATTCTTGTTTCTTTAGGTGAAGTAAATGAATTAGAATGATTAAATATAACTGTAAGAGGATAAAATGCCATCAACATCTTCATACTACATAAGTTATAAGGATATCTATATTCGACTGAATTGAGTAGATATTCGAATTGAATTCATATTCATTACAATATATTTATGTTCATATTCAAAAATATTCTAATTTCATATTTGTTTACAAAATACGAATATGAATATGGTAAAGACAGTGTTCGATTCATATTTCATCTGTTTTCACCCTAGGAGCAGAAATCGAGTAAAAGGAAGTTTGATTGCTTTCTCAGGGTAATAAATGAAAATTTGCAGGACAATTGTATCTTTTTATTAAAAAAAAACCTCGATGCTGTTCAGCAGCAGGCCATGCTCTGTACTGCTATAGTAACGAGTAAGTTTACCCTGGCTAGAAAAGAATGTGCAAGAGTAGGCAGGGAAACAACAACAAATGGATTTGCAAATGTGCTTCCAAAAGACTAGCAGAAAAAAAAAAGCTACCCTTGCTTGTGTGCATGAACTTTGGACAGGCTGTTTGCTCTAGTTCTGATCCTAATGCTGAGCTGCTTCTGCTCATGTGTCCTGGCAAATTCACCAGCTTGTAACAGTTCTGATGATAGTAAGTGAAAGCACATTTGGAGTACTAGAACTAGCAAATTTGCACATCTAAACTATTTATAGATCTGTCTACTTGGATCAGAGAGCCTAGCAGTTACAGCACTTGTCACTAGTACTCGTGACAGATGTAGCTCATGATACCTTGTAAGCTCTAGTATCTGATACGAAAACGAGGGGACAATTGTGGTGCCGGTGCGCCAGAAAACAAAATGCTAGATGCTCCTCCTCGATGATAGATGACCAGAAGCACAGCACCAACAGTAGATCCAACTGCCTGCATGTTGGCTACTAAAAGTAAATCCACCGACAGATAACAAAATAGACTGCTGCTTCACCTAGGATCATGACAATCATCCATCGACAGAATATGTACAAGTTTCACAATTTATCTTCAGAACGAATTGCGTATTAACATTTACAAATGAACAGTATGTGCCTCAGTATTTATGGATTCATCAAAGAACATTGCTGGAACTCTATATATGGACTGGGTACAAATGGATAAATTCTATCTACTCTCCAGCTTATTCCTGTCGGGCCATCCTGGTTTGTGCCCTGTATCAGGACTGCAGAACCAATTGATCTTTCCTTATCTGTAAGAACACGATGACCGTGCGATGCAGAATTAAAATTCCATGGCATGAACTGGAACTCCAGAACTTGATTATACACTGTGTTTATGAACATGTGAGTGCTTTCTATGATGTTTTGACAAATGCAGGGGAGGGTTCAGTTTATCTGTTCTCCAATTAGATCGAGGCCAACAAAAAGGAATGATACCCCCTGGAAGAGAAGGAAGTAGAAATGAATCCCTTGAGCAGACAAGAGGCTTCGGGCTGCAGCGGTGAGGAGAAGAAGAGAAAGAGCAAGCTCCTTCTTGTAGACCTTGTTTGTCTTTCTTGCGTCAAGTTGTACATTTTCTTGCTGTTCCTTTCGCATGTTGAGCTCAATCAATTCACTTTCAGATAATTGCTTCTGGAACTGAGGAAAGGAAAGGCCCTCTGTCTCCTTTTCTGCTGTTGTCAAGAGGTCTGATTCAGATGGCCGACCAGACTTCTTGGTGACAACCCATTCGTAAGAGCTTCCAAGTTTGAACAATCCAGACACCATTGCACTGAATTTTGTCACGGACATGGTGTTCTCAAAAAGGAGGTATGGCACAATGAAAGGAAATGATCTTGGTGATGGCAGAATGTTCAAGAAGGACATGCAAACGGGCACATAACAAATGACCCAAACAGACAGCTCAGCCTCAGGAACGAACATGGTCAGTGGAAGAATGACACAAAACAATGTGAAAGAATAGAAAGGAAGTATCAGCTTCCTCAAAAGAAAGAATAATAGTATTAAATTTGCCTTCTTCCATGAGGATATCTGCGTTGAGACATTAACAGTATTTGTCAAAAAGAACTTCAATCTGTGGCACAAGTATCAATTTCTAGCTAATGGGATTGCATACCTTGGCAGTAATTATATCCAGAAGGCATAGCCGGAAAAGGTGCATTGGGCCAGAATGCCACCGGTGTTGCTGTTTCCGGTATGCCTCATATGATTCTGGAAGTTCACACAAGACCTGTATGATGGTGCTAAGTAAAATAAGTCTCTACATTTGCATGAAACTGATTGCTCATGTGAAATGCAATGATTGGCAAGTGCACCTTCACATCATTCAGGAAGATGAATTTCCATCCATTCAGATGTGCTCGAACAGCGATATCCATATCCTCCACAGTCGTCCTCTCAAGCCAACCCCCTGAATCTTCCAAAGCTTGGATCCTCCAAACTCCGGCAGTTCCATTGAAGCCAAAGAAGTTCAAGAAGACCCCATTGACCTGCTGCTCAACTTCAAAGTGGAAGCACAGGTTGATATTTTGAAGGCGGGTCAAGAGGTTCTCATCCTTGTTCACAAAGCTCCATCGTGCTTGAACCAATCCAAGCTCAGGATTCCCCTGTATCACCCAACGATTAGCATCAGGACTTTGTAGGATTGATGCGCAGTATCTAGTATACCAGGATTGAAGCAGCAGACAACTGTTACCTCAAAATGTGGGATTGTTTTCTTGAGGAAGTCAGGGCTTGGTTGGAAGTCCGCGTCAAAAATGGCGACAAACTCATAATTCTTGACACAGTCACAGCTCATCGCAGACTTGAGGTTCCCAGCTTTATACCCAGTCCTCAGCACCCGATGCCGATAGACAATGTTCGCACCCTGCTGGCTCCACTTGGAAACTTCTGCTTTGATCAGCAGCTGAATGCTCTCGTCGCTGGAATCATCGAGCACCTGAATCAGAAACTTATCCCTGGGCCAATCTAGCTGGCAGGCTGCTGAAATCGATTGCTCGTAGACCTGTCCAAAGAGCAAGCCCTCTTCATCCATACGACCATAACACGACACAACGAACCAGCACATTACACTACAAGATGCACAATGAACTCAGCTAATTTACCTCCTTTTCGTTGCACATAGGGATCTGAACGAGCACCATTGGGTGCTGATACCCTGATCCTTCTCCGAAAGGGTCCCCTTCAATCGTTGGCTTGATCTTCTTGAGCTTAATCCAGAAGCACCCAAAGCACAAGATGAGCCGGTCCATCGATTGAACGACGAAGAGAACAATGCAAGCTTTCGACAAGAACTCGATCGGCCGGCGAATGTAGTCGGCTCGGAATGACATCCAGGAGACGTACGCCGAGTGCGCCCACCCCTGAATCTCTACCACCTCCGGCACATGCAGGTCAGGCACACGCAAATTCGGCCGCTGGAAGTGCCACCCGTTCCAGTATGCCACTAGCTCCACGGCGAGGGCGAGCAAGGAGAGCGCCAAGAACCCCTTGATGAACCTGTACAGCAGCCAGCCCAGGCCATGGCCAGGCCCGTCGTCGTCGGCGGCGGCGGAGGTCCTCCTGAACCGCTTCCCGATGGCGCTCGGCAGCGCCCACACGACGGCGGCGAGCGAGGCGAGGCACCCGGCGGCGCGGTGGGCTCGGAGGAGCAGAACCCAGGCGAATTGCCTGGCGCTCCTGCCCCGGCGGCCCTTGTCCATGGGGATGGCGGCCCGGAGCTCCTCGGCCTCCGGCCCGTCAATCTCCACCACCGAGTAGTTGGGATTCTCCATGGTAACCACCACCGGCGTGCCCCGCCGGACATCTTTCCCCCACAGGTAGGCCAGCCCCAGGCCCGCCGGTGCCATTGCTTCCAAGAACCCAATGCCGCAACACTCCCAAACACCAACACCACTGTCGCTTGCAAAGAACAGCAGCTCCTCCTCACAGCAGTGGCGGCGCTGCTCCTCCACCTACCCGCCGCCGCGTTTTTGCATCAGGAGCGCGAAATGCAGCTGCGCGAAAGAGAATCGGTGGGGCTTCTTGGCCGCCTTTCGAGCTCCCTCCCCGTGAGCTCAATTCCTACGCTTCCATTCCACCGCCGCAAGAGGGAGCAGCAGCATCTTGGAGGCAAGGAAGCTATCCTCAGGGCGCGGCGGTGGACTAGGTGGTAGAGCTCCGGGGCATGTGGGCTTTAATACACGGCCAGTGAGTAGGCAACAAACCTCTCCTCTGCTCTCATCTTCCCTTTCCTCACCTCAAGAATCAGGATGAAAACAAATTGGATATAATCAAATAGTCGGAAATACAAAGATAAATTTATATTTTTAAAATAAATATAAATTTGAATATTTTCAAATACGAAAATGAATTAAATATCGTAACGGATACAAATTTGAATCGAATATGTACTTAATTCGATCGAGTACAAATATCCTCCTACAACTTCTGTAACAAATCTCAGTAGAGCAAATTTCTAGTAGTTTTGCCAGCTTTTTATCAGTTTTTAACCGGTTACCGATTTCAAACCACCCAAATTCAAATTTCGAATCATAAAATTCGTCTGGGTTTTCCTGGGTTCCGGAAATGGATCAAATACGAATAGAATAGTCTTGAATACAAATATTTGCAAACACGGATACGAATATGAACATTTTCGAATACGAATTTTGCTTACCATTTTCGCGTTTTCTCGAAAACGAATATCAGATAAAATAGATTATCATTACCGTTTCCCACCTCTACTCAAGAGCTCCTATCTCTCACTTTCTCTCCCACATTTCACGTCCTTTTCCATAGTTTTTTACCAGAAGAGTTGATATGTGAAGCTTTCTCACCCTCCTTTCCCAACTGATATAGCAACAGAGAAAAATAAATAATGCTTTTAATTTTTTTCTCAAGTATTTATTGATCCTTCATTTTGATAGCTACAAAGCTATAAATATTAGGATAGAAAGTCAACACAAAAGTCAGCAAATCAAAAAACCAAAAAAAAAGGGAGAAATCAGGTGCTTAGGCGATCAGACCGATTGCCAAGGGCGGTCTGACCGGTGCCTAATGATCAGACCACTGGTTACGTGCCGGTCTGATCGATCTTGGCAGTATGATCGGGAGAGGTATGGTTTGATCAACCTCCTCTGTTCTAGAACAGAAATTTCAGCCCAATCCGATGTAACTTTTGGTGTAACTCTAAAAATACATATCCAAATGATATAAATTTTTTGCACACACTTTGCTTAAGGTCTCAGAAACCTATTCCAACCAAGGATCACAAGAATACATGTCAAAATTTAGACTTTTTTCAAGAACAAGCAAAACTACACCAAAACCCATCAAAAACAAAAAATGATGAATATGACTTGCTTGTGGATGAATGATGACCAAAATAGTTCTAAATATATTCCCATATATCTCAGTAAGCTAGAGCACCAATAAGTAGATGCAAAAAACACATAAAAAATCACACAGAGGTGTCAAATCTAAGCAAAACCAGACAATTTTATGAACTTGTTAAACTTGATGCCTAGATGGATGAGGGTTGATTTCCATTATACATCTCTATCACTTACTCATCCTTAGTATCCAGTAAGATCAAGAGGAGATAGAAAATCAAAACCGATCAAATCAAGAGCAAATCAACCAAAACAAGATAAATTCAGGAGAGATGAACAAAATTGATATATTGCTACTTGAGAATCTCAAATCCTAACACTAGAATACTTGGCTTCAATGACTAAAAGTAGAATGATTGGATGGTTTACTAGTAAGTCTTCATCCCAATCCGTTAAATAGATAGGCCAACTAGCATTTATCTAACCTTAAAAATACTATTTACTAGCACATATGGGGGAAACGTTGTTAACCCCACACAACACGGGTTTTACTCACACACTACATTTATACATACTTTTCAAAGCATATAAGTCTGAATTCATTAAGTCGTTAGCCTTTGACCCAACTTGATTTTCTTAGTTTCTTCTTGACCTAAACAATTTTCTTAAGTGCCGTGGTTTTGATCTAAAATAGTTTTCAGTATTTTGATCAACTTACTAATATACTCTTTCTTGATCCGGTCTTCATTTTTCCTTGTAAGTAATCACCATGCTTACCATATATAGGTACACACTGACTTGCCACACGTCGGCTAGTCTCCCCGTTCTGTTTGATGGTGTAAAATACTAGCATGCCAAGGTAGTTTCATATTTGATTGAACTTAGCATGCTATTGTCGAATGGAAACAAGATCTGTACTGAGCAGTTAATTTAAAAGAACAGGGGGTGATGTGTGAATTCAGTTAGCAAATTGATAGGAAGTAATACTGTCTTGTACGCCAATGACTGCCCAAGCAAGTCAAACCTTTTGTATTTAGTACTTGGAAATTCTCGATTTCGTACATTTAATGATTGAAATTACATTCGTACGTGAATGTGAAAAAAGAAAAACAAATCCACTAATAATGTTCCTTAATTGGCACTAAACAAGCCATCATTTTACTCAGGAGTATTTTAGATATTTTTCAGCTTAGAATGGCAAGCTACCTAATTAAAAATCAGACTGTCAAACATCCAGCTTCTCTAGATCAGCCTTCTAACCAGAAAATAGTTTTTTTTCTAGAAACCAGCAGAAACTGCTTTTCAGAAAAGCTTCAACTATGCCACACAAAAACATACTTGCTGTCTAATGGCTTTTGGAAAAGCAGAGCAGGAAGCCTTTCAGTTCAGGGCAAGCGAAATGGGCACAGCAAAGACAGGCAGGCACACGGCAGGGGCATCCATGGCAGCCGGTTTTGGAGCTTTCGGCGAGCCAAGGGTCAGGGTTTCCGTACTAGTCCTGGTGTTCTTTGTCTTCTCTTTTTTTATTTTATTTCATCTTGTTTTTCCGTGCTGTTTGGTCACACTAGCTGTAGAAGGGTTTGTTTGACTGGGGTCGGTGTTACGGGCGGACATGGAGCTAATTCTTTATTTTATCAAGTTTTTTAACAATTAATATAGTTTAATTTAATATCATTTTACGTATAATTTAAAAGTATTTTTAGAAATGATCTAACTAGCCAAATCGAGCCGAGCTAACATAAAATTTAAATTTATTTGAAATTAATTCATTTGATGTTTAACCAATTAACGTGTATAAGTAAAGTAGTTTTGAACTAAGCCAATGAGCCTCACTAACGAGCTTTTTTGTCACCCTTAGTCGGTGTTCCATGATTCATGGGTTGACAGGGGCAGATCCATACCTCGGCAGCCTAGGCTCTAATCAGGGGCATTCGATATTTATCAGTGCAAAGTTCAGATACGTCTAAGCAAACTAAGTGCATAATCTTCTCTTCTAACTCAGTTAACAGTGGTCTCTGACTCTTTCTAGCTTAGGACACGATAAAATTCTAAATTCGTCCATGTGCACTGAGAAACAGGGGACGAAAATTTGCACTTTTCCTCTTGCCAGTGGCATGGCGTAGCCCACAAAAGTACACGGATGGCAATGGCATGACGCTGATGGAAATCCGGGACCGATTCACACGTTTGGTTTTTACCGCGTTTTGGCCGTTGGAAAGAACTTTCGTCGTAACAACCCGAGGTGTTCAGTCGTGAGGACCTGGTGTTCAACCATGTGATCAAAAGTCAGGGGCGTAGCCAGCAGTAAGGCTTTATAGGGCTCGAGTCCATCCTCTGCTAGTACCGGTTACCTTATATGAGGTATTTTTTATTGTATTTGATTTTTCTTTTGGATTTGTTTCTCTTTTATTTTTGTATAAATTTAGATTGTATAAGCTCAGTTTGTTATGTTTGTTTTAATATATCTTAGTTCTCGGTTTTTAAGTTTAAAAAATAGCTTAATCCTTCGAGCCTCCCCTTCAATTTTATCCAGTCTTCGCCACTGTCAAAAGTCTATAGCGTGATCATATGCGAGAGACATCTGGCTATATCATCCTGTATTACACCCCGGGGGTTCCCCGCGCGAGGAGGCGAGCCACGTCGCCCCACCTGCGCGCTCCGGCCGGCGCGTGGCGGGGGGTTTTTGGTACGGCCGGAGGAGGCATTTTCCCTGTATTTTTTAAAAATTATGTAAAGGTCCTTTTTCCTCGCGAAAAGGTCCCTGGATTTTTCAAAAAATATCCTGCGCATATTTATTTTTCGTTGATAACGATCCGCAGTTTCCGAAATTACGTACAGGCCCTCAGTTCTTTCAAAACAACCCCTGATTTTTATGAAAAAACCCCTCTGGTCTCCTTTTATTGCGAAAAGCCCCTCGCTTTTTTTTAAAAAAAACCTACGCTTTCCTTTAGCTACGAATTTTCGTCTCTTTTACTTCGGTACACACGGTGGCTGGCGCGGCGTGCCACCGCGCCTATGAGGCTAGTTATATAGATTATATGAGAGAGACGCATGGTTATATAGAGATGGTACGTGTAGAATTTGTCATTTTTTGTGTAGTTGCTTTGGACTCAAATGTCTGAGTAGCTTTTTTGAATTGGTAAATGTCCGTGTAGCTTGGGGAGGAAATTTCTGCATCATATAGGGAACGTAAGATTGAAGGTGTATATGTTCGCACGTGTTACAATGGTTTATAAATCGTTATAAAATTTGAAGGTACTATTTACTTTTCAAATTTGGAAAGGTGTTCCACTTCTGACAAATGAAGTTAGTTATGGAGTTGAACTTGTAACATCTGAGAAACCTTATTTTCATTCTAAAAGAAGCATAAGGATGTATTCTTTTGGACTGATGGCTTATAACTTATGGTTTAAATATTTAAATTCTGACTATTCGCGAGAGGCAGTATGCATAGAAAAATAGTCGTATGTGATTTTAACCGGTACAGCTGAACTCAGTACATTTTTTACTACAATTTTTCTATTCACCCCAACTTGAAAAAATGTGCCGTTTAAAAGCTAATTACTGTAGATAGTATAAGTACGAGTCAACTTTAAGCCCAAAAGAATCCGGTCTAAACCTTTTGAGGAAGTGGAGATAACCCTTTTTGTGTTCCAATAGACGTCTATGTTTCTTGCAATAACCTTGCTAAACAAAATGGAACGCTCTTAACCAGCAGCAGTGGAACACTAGTAGCTGCTGCCTTTTGCACTTCTGGATGGAGATGTTGACATGTTGAGCTATTTTCAGACAAAAAGAGAGCAGGGTGTGTTTAGTAACATTATAATTTAGAAAGACACAAATATTTGAGGATGCTGAACCTTGCACGACATTCTTGTTTATTTTATAGACCATGAAGTGTTGGTTAGTATGCTGTGGGAAAAAGTTAGGTCTCATTTGGAACATAAGAATTTTATAAGCAGTAGTTTAATTTCTATAGAAATCTCCCAATTCTTATACAAACTGAACCATTTCACGTGAGGTTGGTCCGTTGGAATTGTTTCCTCGCTAGTGGCACTACCTATGAGTTGGCTAAGTCGATTAGTATTACTTTGCACGGATTACATTAGCAATTACCAGACGTCCTTCACTTTCTTTTTGACTGATTGTAGGAGAGGCTGAGGGACTAAACAATACTCATGTTGAAAAATCACTTCATTTAAAACGGTTCCTACAGTAACTTCTACAAATAACTTATAGAAATTATCTTAAAAAGTCACTCTGTTCAAAATCCAGCTTCTAAAAACCAAAAGACAGAAGCTATTTGGACCAGAGTGTCTTGAACTCTCAGAGAGGACTAGGACACACTTGTCTCCCATGTTCATATGGGACAAGCCAGCGGCCCGCTCTAACTGGCTCATGGCTTAAACTTTTAGCTGTAGCTTTTGACTTATAGCTGAAATTATATTATAGCGGTTAAAAAAGAAAAAATAACAAAAGAAAACCGTTATGTTGTCACGGATAATGCAAAAGAATAAAGAAAAAAAGCAAAAGCAAAAAACCGAAAAAGCTAAAAATAAGCCGAAATTAGAAGTCTATGCATTCCAAGTGACTTCTGGTTGACCCCGCTGCAAACGGTTGCAGCTTCTGGTTTGTTTTGGCTTTCGGCTTATTTAAGCCAAAATTCACTTGGAACGTGTCGGATTTGGAACGCGTCGGCTTCTAATTTCATATTATTTTGGCTTTTTGTAGGATCGATTCACACTAAGATAGGCAATCAGAGGGGGGGTGAATGATTGCGGAAGCTAAAAATAAATTTTAAGACTCTCCCCTAAACACAAAACCTATTTAAGTCTCATTTAATAATTCTGGACAGAATAATGTATCCTTACTAAAACTGATCTCGATAAAAATCCGTAACTCCGATTAACCTCAAACTTTTTCAGAATAAACTAGAGACAGTTATTGAACTAACCCAACTGGAATTACGTCAATCGGAGCTCTAGATCTTGAGATATAAAATAAACAAGATCGCTGATGCAAATAGTGACGAAAATAAATTAAGCCCTAATTATGCAACTAAGCAAAATATGAGATCGCTTGCCTGACCGATGGCTGAACAATGTCGTGCGCTTCGTGATCAAAAAGATGCCATGCCAAAGAAAACGTTTGGCCACCCCAAAAGCCGTATATATATTTTTCTTCCACGGCTGCTCGGCACAACTCTTGCCATGCCACCGCATGCATATATATACACACAGAGCCCAACTCCAACTAGGCCTTAAAATCCTAATCCAACTAGGACTTAGAACCCTAATCCAACTCCAACTAGGACTTAGAATCCTAATCCAACTCCAACTAGGACTTCGAATCCTAATCCAACTCCAACTAGGACTTCGAATCCTAATCCAACTCCAACTAGGACTTCGAATCCTAATCCAACTCCAACTAGGACTTCGAATCCTAATCCAACTCCAACTAGGCCTGGGCCTTTTTACCTCAACTAGACTTTTGGCCCACTAATTTTCAAGGGACCCGAAACCCTTCCTAACACAGGTTTTTCACTCTCACAACTTTTCTAACACGTCACGTGTCGAAGCCTCTAGGACCGCACCTCCCGTAGCTTCTCCACGTATCATCCACCTTCGATCTCCATGCGCCCCAAGCATGAGCCCGATCATCTCGTGACCTCCTTGACCGTCTGAACCTCAGATCTCCCCATCCTAGTTCCGGTCCACCTCGTCACCGACCATGATCGCCTCCATGCTCAACCTGCACATGCAAAGACCAAAGAACATTCTTCCGGCACAAGTTCGTCTCAACTTGGCCAACATCAGTCCGCACACACGCAACACAACTCGCATAACACCGCTAAACGAAATCACCAATTATTCATCATAACAAATTAACCATTGTCAATTATTCATCACCAAAATATCATAAATCTAGCCACATGGTCTAACAATCTCCCCCTTGATGAATACATTGACAAAACCACAAAATTGTATGATGAACTAGCTTCAAAAGATATAAGTAAAGAACTAAAGCCGAAAAACAGTTTAAACCATAAGTCTCAAATCTCTCCCCCTCAACACAAGAGAGGTAATTTTATTCTCCCCAAATTCTCTTTAATTTCTTGCAAAAGCACACAAAATCTCTCCCCCTTTGGCAATGTAATCATCAAGAAAATTTAAAGAAAAAACAATTCTAAGACGGAGCAATGAAAGTAAAAATCAAGAAGCTTTGTAGATTATCCAAGTCATTGTGCATTTATTTAATAAAGCAACCAAGACATATTTTTGAGTAGAGCTATCTAGATCATATTAAGCCATATATCACATAGCAATGTTAAAACAAATTTTCAAAATGATTAAGCAATTTATATCAATGACAGGCATCTCAACAATGACCAAACCAATTATAGAGAGCACAATGAGATATTACAACGAAAAATCAAAACCTGAAAGTGAAGCAAATTTTAACTCTAGACGGGCTAGTAGTCTCATGTAACAACTTATTGCTCCACACTCAATTTTTAGGCATTTGGCATGCTTGTAGCATACTTCTTTTCATAATGACATACTTGTCTTCTTCTCTTTTTTTTTTGATGGTGGCATGCTTGAAGCATACTTCTTTTTATTTTGCGCACTTTTGTGTCCTTTTTTTTTGTTCACCATGGCATGCTTGAAGCATACATCTTTTTAATTTTTTCTTTATATACTCTTTTTTTTTAATAACATGCCAAATTGAGTGATCATAAGAATTGGAACATTAAACAATCGAGCCTCATAACCAAGAGTTAAAATAAGACTCACAATCAAGCTAATCCTTTTCGATGGACATCGCAAAGTAATAACTATAATTAATCTAGTCAAAGTATTCCGCCATGTCATACTTTTAATTCAAATGTAGCAATTTAATTATAAACAGTCTTGATCAAAGCTACACAACATACGAAAGATATGATAAAGAGAGCTCTACTACTCAATTGATTTCAATGACTTGGATTTGATGAGTTATTTGACAAGGATAATAAACAAAGCTTCCGAAATTTTTAAACAACAAGCTCCCCCTCAGAATAATCCCATAAGATGTAATACGCCCAACTCACTTCGCAAAAGGAAAACGAGAAGTATCAAGCGATTTCATGTGCAAATCAGCAACTCGAGAATTTAACAAGATTTAAGACAACATCACCTTTTCCACATGGTCTCTCAAAAAGTGAAATCTCTTAGAAGCCATCAAAGAGAGTGAAGAACCATCAAGTGTTCCAATCAAGCAATGATGTAAAAGACTGGAACCCAATCTAGCTCATGTTCTCCATTCTCGTCAGTTGTTCTTACATCACAGGAAACATCGGTCTCACAGTACTGGGGTTAGTGAAATAAGATCTAGGAATCCAGTACTGAGACACACGATGAACAGGAGTAACAAAGCTAGAACCAAAATCACGTGCATGTGGGTGATCAGAATACCGAAAAGAACGTGAATTATTTGAATTAAATCCCAATCTAGCATGTGAAGCAGATTTAAAGCCATCATAAAATTTCTCAACAAACTTAGCTTTCACATTAGTTCTAGGAACAAAAAACATTGCACGTTTTTGTCTCAAAGCATTCAATCTTTTCTTCTTCTCTTTCTTTGCACGCCTAAAGCAAAATTCATTCAAGTGTCCATCTCTTCCACAGTAGGTGCAATGAAATTTAACATAACTAGAATTCTTTTGAGATGATGAGTTAGCACCTACATTATTATTCGATGAACTTTGTACAAAGCCAGCAGATTTAAACACAGTTTGTTTTGGTTCAAGTTTCACTTCAATTTTTCCAGGTTCAAGAGGCTTAATAACCTTAGAAGAATTATTCTTGGCATGCTCAACAAAAATAAATCCTAGACCACGATTTTTCACACTAGTTTTTGACTTGTCTAGAATCATATTCAAATTTTTCTTGCCAAAAGAAAATCTCTCTAAAGTGTCTTTCAGGTACTCATTCTCTTTAGCTAGAGTGGGACAAGTTGTGCATTTATTAGATTCATTCACAAGATTTTTAGAAGCACTAGACTGAGCTAATCTTTCTTTTTCAGCAAAATCATTAAGTTGTCTAGTCAAAACTTCTATTTCAGTGTTAAGTTTAGGACAATTTGAGCAAGAAGAAATCTCATGATAAAGCATCTGTTGAATTGTTTCCTGAGATGAACTAAGTCTAGCTTCTAACAAATCACATTTAGAGCAAGCTTTAGATTGAGCATTCAAAATACTTGATTCTAAACATGAAGAAGAACTAAACTTGAGCTTTCCAATTTCATCATTAGTACATTTCAATTTTTCATCACAAGAGTCATGTGCCAATCTTAATTCATCAAATTTAGCAGTTACATCTCTAAGTTGATCCATGTTTAAAGCATTGAGTGACCTAGCATTTTCTAACTCAGAATGTAAAATTTGACATGACTCACAAGATTCATCATCAGGAATTAAAACTCTAAGTCTTGCAATTTCAGAATTTAGAGATTCAATCAAAGTATCATATTTCTTAATCTTTTTATCTTTCTTTTCTAGCAAAGTACCAAGTTTAGCAACAGCTTTAGCTAAATCATCATAAGAAGGTTCTACCTCATTGTAGCTGTCGCTGTCAAGATCATCATTGTCGGTGGAGCTTTTGCTACTTGCCATTAGACACAACCCAATTAAATCTTTCTTGCCTTTGGGAGTATCATCCTCGCTGTCCGTGTCCACATCACTCAAATTAATTTGCTCAAGAGCCGAAAGAACACGATGCACCACCTTGCGATTAATATAACCCTTCTTTTTATTCTTCTTCTTTTCTTTCTCCATCTCTTCTTCCTTCTCATTCTCTTCTTTTGCAAATCTTGCTAGAAACTTTGGACATTTGGGACGAATATGATTGAGATCACCACACTCATAGCACCTTTGAGGACCAAAATTTCCTCTCTTTCTTGATCTCACATTCTGCAAAGCTCTTGTGAAGTGTGTAGAGAGAAGTGCCAAATCATCTTCCGGAAGTTGCTCTAACTGTTCATCGGTTAGTGAAGACAAAGAAGACAAAGCATAGCTAGTAGAAGAATTATCACCATTAGACATGCTAGATTGTGAAGCTAAAGCAATTGATTTATTACCATTATTTTTTCTAGCAAAAACATCTAATTCATGAGTTTTCAATTTAGAATAAAGTACATCTAATGTAAGTGTACTCATGACAGTAGATTCTCTAATGGATGTAACCTTCATCTCCCATATAGACATATCTAATGCTCCAAGTAACTGACGTGCATTTTCAGCATCAGTATAAGTAACATTAACAGCACGTAGATTACTAAGAATTTTGTTAAAGCGGGCAAAGAGATCATCTATTGATTCACCAGGTTTCATTTCAAAACGCATGTAATCCTTTTTGTACATATCTTGACGTACCTCTTTGATAGTAGATGAACCCTCATGATAATCACATAGTGCTTTCCATACCTCATATGCGGATTTAAGATGCACAACACGATCAAAGTCACTCCTTCCTAGTCCTTGGATTATGAGATTCCTTGCCTTGCTATTTGACTCCACTTCTGCTATATTCGCTGCTGACACAGCATCATTCTCAGGCACTTGATAAGGCTTGTATACTTTCTCCCATATTGCAAAGCCTTGAGCTTGAATATATGCCTCCATCTTCGCTTTCCAATACTGAAAATCAACACCATCGAAAACACAAGGTTTTGTGGAATACCTATCCGTCGACATGTTTTCTAATCACCGGTTAAGATCAATTAGAAAAATTAACCTGCTCTGATACCACTTGTAGGATCGATTCACACTAAGATAGGCAATCAGAGGGGGGGTGAATGATTGCGGAAGCTAAAAATAAATTTTAAGACTCTCCCCTAAACACAAAACCTATTTAAGTCTCATTTAATAATTCTGGACAGAATAATGTATCCTTACTAAAACTGATCTCGATAAAAATCCGTAACTCCGATTAACCTCAAACTTTTTCAGAATAAACTAGAGACAGTTATTGAACTAACCCAACTGGAATTACGTCAATCGGAGCTCTAGATCTTGAGATATAAAATAAACAAGATCGCTGATGCAAATAGTGACGAAAATAAATTAAACCCTAATTATGCAACTAAGCAAAATATGAGATCGCTTGCCTGACCGATGGCTGAACAATGTCGTGCGCTTCGTGATCAAAAAGATGCCATGCCAAAGAAAACGTTTGGCCACCCCAAAAGCCGTATATATATTTTTCTTCCACGGCTGCTCGGCACAACTCTTGCCATGCCACCGCATGCATATATATACACACAGAGCCCAACTCCAACTAGGCCTTAAAATCCTAATCCAACTAGGACTTAGAACCCTAATCCAACTCCAACTAGGACTTAGAATCCTAATCCAACTCCAACTAGGACTTCGAATCCTAATCCAACTCCAACTAGGACTTCGAATCCTAATCCAACTCCAACTAGGACTTCGAATCCTAATCCAACTCCAACTAGGACTTCGAATCCTAATCCAACTCCAACTAGGCCTGGGCCTTTTTACCTCAACTAGACTTTTGGCCCACTAATTTTCAAGGGACCCGAAACCCTTCCTAACACAGGTTTTTCACTCTCACAACTTTTCTAACACGTCACGTGTCGAAGCCTCTAGGACCGCACCTCCCGTAGCTTCTCCACGTATCATCCACCTTCGATCTCCATGCGCCCCAAGCATGAGCCCGATCATCTCGTGACCTCCTTGACCGTCTGAACCTCAGATCTCCCCATCCTAGTTCCGGTCCACCTCGTCACCGACCATGATCGCCTCCATGCTCAACCTGCACATGCAAAGACCAAAGAACATTCTTCCGGCACAAGTTCGTCTCAACTTGGCCAACATCAGTCCGCACACACGCAACACAACTCGCATAACACCGCTAAACGAAATCACCAATTATTCATCATAACAAATTAACCATTGTCAATTATTCATCACCAAAATATCATAAATCTAGCCACATGGTCTAACACTTTTTTACTTTTTGCCTTTTTTTTTTCTCCTTATTCTTTTGCATTGTCCGTGACAATATAACGGTTTTTTTTCATTTTTTCTCAGAAAAAGTTAACATGTGTTACATTACAATTTCAATCAAAAGCTACAGTTAGGAACATAAACCATAAGCCAGTTGAAGTGGGACCTAAATAAGTCAAAAACTGAAACCGTTTAGAGCAGAACCACAAGTAGCATGCAGGCCGTGGCTTGTTTTTGATGTGGTAGACAGTACGTCCAACTCAACGAACATCCTAAACCAAATTCAGGTGGAAAACTGAGAGTTTTGGTGAGGGTTCCAATTTGTAGCTTGCATGCCGTATTTGTGTGCCCTAATGTAAGCAAGACAGAGTAATGCTCAATGATTCATACCACATGATTAGTTTGATGAATCTAGAACGATATAAATACTCCTTGGAACCGGCCAGCTCGTAATGTAATACCCTATTTTAAGAGTAGTTCTCGTTTGATACATTCCCTGCACTGCTATACAAAGGAATAATTGAAAGTTACTCCCTATAAAGCTTAGTTTGTTAAAAAAAAATTAACGGACAATATATTCATACTGGATATTACTCCCTTGCCTGTCCCCGGCATTCGGAAATTTTACTGGAAATCCTCTCATATTCCTATGAGATTTCCGTGTTCCAAAACGTAGCCTAAGGCTGAGCAGCCAGTTTCTAGGCCATGATGCTGCAGACTGAACTGTTCACGTAAATAGAGCTAGGTTTTTTCTTCAAATTCAGTCAATGGACACTCGTTTTTACAAATTTAACTTTCTCTTTGAACCTATCGAGTTAGGGAGCTCAGTAGGTGCCTACTCCTGCCGAGCTATAGTAGCTCGATAGGTGCCTGCCGAGCTCAATTGGCTCGGTAGGTCGCTAGCTGATTACGATGTATGCTTTAATTAGTGCTAATCATATTTAATTAGTACTAATCATATTTTTATTAGCACTAATGATGATTTTAATTAGCGTTAATCAAATGGTGTTAAATGACGCCGTGTGCAGCACCTGTTGCCGCATAGGGGTGGCTCGGTAGCACCTGCTGCCAAGTTACCGTAGCTCGGCAGGTACCCACCAAGCTTTGTGGGTTTTACAAAATGTGTTTACCGAGCTAGATAGGTTTAAGAAGGGAAGTAGTTTTACAAAAATAAATATTAAAAATTAATTTGTTTTAAAAAAGTAGTTACAACATCATTTGCATGCTCAGTTTCTGCAAGGTGGCCGCGGCCACGGGCGACCCCGCCGACGTCTACATGCTGGCCCAGGCGCTCTTCCTCGGCCGCCACTTCCGCCGCGCGCTCCACCTCCTCAACTCATCCCGCCTCCTCCGTGACCTCCGGTTCCGCTTCCTCACCGCCAAGTGCCTCGTGAGCTCTACTCTACCACCTTTTCTCTCTCTCCATCTGCTATTTCATCGAAGCGATAAGTCCTGTTTCGCTTTCCCTCATTGTGTCACTGCGCGTAGCCGCGTTCTCGAGCTTCCTTACAAGTTTTATCTTTGATTTTTTTTCAGATGCTGCATCGCTTCACAGTTTTTTTATTGGTCAGGAGGAGTTGAAAGAATGGCATCAATGTTTGATGATGCTTGGGGATGCCAAAGTAGATGAGCATGGAAATGTTCTTGATCAGGATGATGGCAGTGACATCTATTTTGATAAAGATGCCGAAGATCATGAAATCAATGTGTGATAACTCTCTCTCTCTCTCTTATCTCACTCAACTTTGAGTAAGTGGTGTGATGATCGCTTATTATTGTGATTCATGCTTGCCAGATCAAATCAGCTATATGTTTCTTACGTGGAAAGGCATATGAAGCACTGGACAATCGTGATCTTGCTTGGCAATGGTGAAATCAACAACTTTCATCTATTTTTCCTTTCATTAAATGCTTGTATATTTCGAAATAGTATCATCGTCTTCAGTGTATTCAGTGACATTGGTGGTGCAGTTATTTCAAGTGTTTCTTTTTTGTGCACCTTGTAAGTTGTGTTGATTAGCGAACATAGTTGAAATAACAGTCCGGAATTAGGAAATAAAGCTTCTTGTGCCAATTCTGATGTAGGTTGGCCTTTGGTTATGGTTATCCTGCTTACAAATGCTACAAAACTACAGAGCCGAACGAGCCGGAGATCAAACAGCTCATTTTTTGGTGTCGATATTTGGTAAAGATGTTATTTCAATCTTCTAAGTTCCATGTTTTGCCTACATAATAAAGTTACAAATACCATTTCAATTTGTTGTTTATGTCTAGGATCTTAGTTGTACTACTGACGGTTTTGGAAAGATTTGGGAAATTTGTGATATCTTGGTAAGGTTCTGTGGTATTACCCTTTTCTTAAGTGCTATGTGCGAACTATATCTAATGTTTGCATGGATGGGGTCTCATTGAAGGTAACCACTGTACTCAGAAGCAAAGTAGTTGTTCTTTATATACTTATGGTACTAAAGACAAAGGTACTTGCTTTTCGCGCTGAACTAAGTTTTTATTATGCTGCATATATGCTTTTTTCTAACATCCACTACAATACCTATTTTAGCCAAAAGTCATAAGCAAAAACTGTTTTGAATAGGGCTTTCGTAAGGACTATTAATTCTCGGCAGTATTTCATCGACAATGGCGCTATTATGTTTATTTTCGTGTGCCTCTCAAAGTAGGGGCGGATGCACTAAGAGGTATGCATATCTCGGACTGATTTCAATTTTTCTTACTCAAAGCCTAAGTTTACACAACACGCCTCCACAAGACTAAAACTAGTGTCTCCACAAGACTAAAACTAGTGCCCCCCATGACTTGCAGCCAAGTGGCCAAAGTCAGCGAGCAGGCCAGAACTTCTCCCCTAGGCATTCTCTTACGCACCCTGTCGCCTAGGCCAGCGTGCGGCTGAGCTGCCCAGGCTAGTGCATAAGTCAACAGGCAGCCATGCGATGGCACAGCCACATGCGAGACGGCCCAGCCGCCTACGAGTGGCTCTTCACTACTTATGTTCGGCAATGTCCCTAGAGTCCTAGATGCCTTATCTTCTCGACTTCGTTACCTACGCAATCTTCATTCCTCTGCAGCGGACGACAGGCCGATGGAAGTTTGTCCTAGGCTCCTGCCACCTGGGCTTCGTTCCCTAATGATTCTATAATAGATTATTTCTAGAATTTGAGAGGTCATTGAAACTAACTACAAAATGTAATTTGTTTCACTTTATTTTATTATTCTATAAATCTTTTACTTGAAAATTTAATCACTTATTGTTTTTGTTATCTATTTTGTAGGGAATAGAGCCAGATGTTGTTTTTGCCGATATTAACCATCTTTTGTTCTTGGATCACTCTAAATCATTCACTAATAGTGGATCTCTTGATTTTGGTAAGTTATCTAATAAATAGTTATTGTTATGGACGTTACAAAATTTAAAACATTTTACTATCTACTACGTTGTTGTGGAGACGTTGATAAGAGCATGAGGTCTCTGTGTTATTTTTGTTCAGGATACGCCACTGTCTCCAAAGACTATAAAATTTCTCGGAAGTATTTCGTAGCGACGATGGCATTATCATACTCAGTGTTCATATGTACTCTCCAAGGATGATAATTTTCACAGCAGTATTTCAACGACACTAGCACAATCATACGAAATGTTCGTATCGCCTTTAATTTCCAGGTCCAAGGACCGTAAAATTTCTCATTAGATTTGACCGACACTAGTGCTATCATTGTTGAAAATATAAGCACATGTAGGTTTAATTTATTCCATAAATAAATCATGACATCATGCACGCAAAATAACAGAACCATCACAGGCATAAAAGATCTAAACATGTAAACTAGGAAACTATACATGAATAGATCTAATACGGAGAACATGACTGTTACGTACCGATGATTCTCTTCTGACCGGTTTGGCGATGTTGACGCTGCAGGCACGGTGTGGATGACACGAGGTCGAAGACGATTCGCCGAAGCCGAACGACGAGGAAGACGAGCCAGAGCTACAACAAGCAGTCGCGCAGAGCGCTTCCCAAAAACCTTATTCGCCCTCTCCCGGTGCAGGACTTCGAAGGCGACGGTTCCGGAGACCTGCTCTCCCGAACGACAGTGCACGCCGGTGGACGGGACGGAGTAGACTACGTGGGACGGCGCAGCACGATGGAGGAGGCAAAACCCTAGATTGATTCGCGTATGCTATATGGAGTCGGCGACTCAGTATTTATGGAGGAAACAGCACGTGTGATCAAGACGCCTGCACGTTCTCCATAACTCGTAACCGAAATGGATTAGTCGCGCGTAACCGATCCGGATTCACCGCTACTCAAAACAGCAAAAATAAAACTGCAAAAGGAAGCCGCGTCTGCGCAAGCATCTGGAGCCGATTTTGGCGGACCATTCACGCAGGTGCCGTGCACCCGCGCCCCCCGCCCGGCCCGGCCCGGCGAGGCGAGGCGAGCGAGCGCGCGCGTGTGATCCTCTAGTTCTCTCCCACACATGCCTCAAGTGGCTAGGAGTGCACCATCCCTTTTAAGGTGGTCTTCCTCTCCTAGAACTAGCAATATGGTACTAAAGTTCACATGCATGCCTCCTTTGCATGAGTGGGCCTTTGAGATTTAAAAGGAATTATTCTTTTGTATGGGCTTGGCCCACATAATTCAACAATCCCCCACCAGATCTCAAAGTCCCACAGAGATTTGCCTGAATTCCAATGTACTGTTTATATATCAGTGTTTCGATGGAGACCGATTAAGGTTGAACATCCAGCTAGAACTCCGAGCTACACTTACTCACAACTTGAACAATGGACTACACCTTGAATTGCAAGTTTGGTGCAAGCAAGCTTCACTTAGAGACTTAACTGATACTAGGCCGGCAGTAGGCTACCCCTCGGTTGGAGCGTATAAGTCATACTCTTTGATCTCTTCATGAGCTTAGTAGGAGATCTTCCCAAAATCTCCATAGACTGTGACTAACAGTCGGGCTCATATAGGTGTGTTCTTTCAAGAACGTTCTACAGGATAACGTCTTCGCTTCTGAAAGCCAATGGAACACATTAAGGCCTTAACCAACCTGCCTTGCAGTTTCTGAGAGTATTGCGTCTTCACATAGAGAGGGTTGAAATTACTCTCCTCCAGTTAACTAATGACTTGTTTTTCCCAGATCCTAATTCACGGGATCTCCGATCACATAGGTTGGGTTACTACCATAGATAACTCACATGGGTCTCATACCCATCTCCTTCGATGCACTATCTATCACATTCCGTGATAATCCCTTTGTAAAGGGATCTGCCAGGTTTTATCTGTTTGGATGTAATCCAAGGTTATAACTCCGGAGTTTCTCAATTTCCTGACAGACTTCAATCGTCTCTTGACATGCCTAGACGATTTCATATTATCCTTAGAACTGTTCACTTTAGCGATAACGGTTTGATTATCACAGTTCATAAGGATAGCTGGCACTGGCTTTTCCACCGTAGGTAGATCCATCAATAGATCCCGTAGCCATTCTGCCTCAAAAGTAGCAGTGTCTAGTGCCGCAAGCTCTACTTCCATGGTTGACCTCGTCAAAATGGTCTGTTTGCAAGACCTCCATGAAACAGCACCACCACCAATAGTGAAAACATATCCACTAGTGGCTTTGATCTCATCAGCATCAGAGATCCAGTTGGAATCACTATAACCCTCCAGCACCGACGGGTACCCAGTATAGTGAAGTCCAAAGGTCGAGGTACCTTTTAGATAGCGTAACACTCGCTCAAGCGCCTTCCAGTGATCATCTCCTGGGTTAGATGTAAACCGTCTCAACTTGCTCACAGCAAAGGAGATGTCTGGCCTTGTTGCACTAGCTAGGTACATAAGTGAGCCAATTATCTGAGAATATTCCAGCTGATTCCTAGCAATTTTCTTATTCTTACGAAGTAACACGCTAGGATCATAAGGTGTTGGAGAAGGCTTGCAGTCAGAAAAGCCAAAACGGCTCAAGACCTTTTCCACATAATGAGATTGCAAAAGTGTAATCCCATCCTCACCTCTAACCAATTTAATGTTTAGAATAACATCAGCCACTTCCAGATCTTTCATATCAAAGTTTTGAGACAAGAATGATTTGACCTCATTTATCATATTGATGTTTGTCCCAAAAATCAGGATGCCATCCACATACAAGCATAGAATAACTCCCTCACCCCCACCATAGCGATAGTATACACATTTATCTGCCTCATTGACAGCAAAGCCTGCAGATGTCAGTGTTCTATCGAACTTCTCATGCCACTGCTTAGGGGCTTGTTTCAGACCATACAAAGATTTCAACAGTTTTAACACCTTGCCTTCTTGACCTTCTACTACAAATCCATCAGGCTGTTCCATGTAAATTTCCTCATCCAGCTCTCCGTTAAGAAAAGCTGTCTTAACGTCCATTTGATGAACGAGAAGACCATGTGAGGCAGCCAAAGCAAGTAGTACTCGAATTGTGGTCAGTCTAGCAACAGGTGAGTAAGTGTCAAAGAAATCTTCGCCTTCTTTCTGAGTATAGCCCTTGGCAACAAGCCGAGCCTTGTACTTTTCAATGGTACCATCAGGCCTAAGCTTCTTTTTGAACACCCACTTGCACCCTACAGGTTTGCACCCATAAGGTCTATCTGTCAGCTCCCAGGTTCCATTAGCGATAATGGAATCCATTTCACTACGGACAGCCTCCTTCCAGTAGTCTGCATCAGGGGATGCATACGCTTCTGAAATAGACTTGGGAGTGTCGTCCACAAGGTACACAGTGAAATCATCACCAAAGGATTTGGATATCCTTTGTCTCTTGCTCCTTCTAGAAGCTCCACTGTCATCCTCCTCATTGACAAGTTCATGTGTATGTTCAAAAGGTTCAGGTGGTGCGATTGAACTGGGAATTATTTCAGAAGGTTGACTAGTAGTGTTATGTGTATCTTTCATTGGAAAAATATTCTCAAATAATGTTGCATCTCGAGACTCCATAATTGTACCAACATGCATGTCAGGTACCTCAGTTTTAACTATCAAAAATCTATAGGCAATGCTGTGATTAGCATATCCCAGAAAGACACAGTCCACAGTTTTAGGTCCAAGCTTACGTTTCTTAGTTATTCGCACATTAACTTTCGCCAAGCACCCCCATGTACGCAAGTAAGAAAGTGATGGTTTTCTCCCAATCCATACCTCGTATGGTGTTTTGTCCTTATTTCTGTTAGGAACTCTATTTAATACATGATTAGACGTTAGCAAAGCCTCCCCCCACCATGCCTTAGGTAAGCCCGCAGTGTCTAACATGGCATTCACCAAGTCAGTCAACGTGCGATTTTTCCTTTCGGCAATCCCATTTGACTCGGGAGAATAAGGAGGCGTCCACTCATGTATAATGCTATGTTCCTCACAAAATAAGTCAAATTCGTTTGAGAAATACTCTCCACCACGATCTGACCTAAGTCTTTTTATCTTTCTATTTAACTGGTTTTCAACTTCTGCCTTATAGATTTTAAAATAGTCTAAAGCCTCATCTTTCGTTTTCAATAAATACACATAACAGAACCTAGTTGCATCATCAATCAATGTCATGAAATATCGTTTTCCACCCTTTGTCAACACGCCATTCATCTCAGAAAGATCTGAATGCAGGAGTTCTAGTGGTGCCAAGTTTCTCTCCTCGGCAGCCTTGTGAGGCTTACGAGGTTGCTTTGATTGCACACAGCTATGACATTTAGAACCTTTGGTGATGGAAACGTTTGGAATTAAATTCATACTGGAAAGCCGAGACATCAAACCAAAATTAATATGACATAGACGTGAGTGCCAAACATTAGCCTCATCATCCACACTGCCACAAATATGGTTCACAGTCTTATTGCAGAAATCTGAAAGGGAAAAGCAGAACAAGCCTCCGTACTCATAGCCTTTACCAATAAAATATCCATGTTTAGACACGACTACTTTATTAGACTCAAATACCAACTTAAGCCCGTCTCTACATAAACGGGAGCCACTAACGAGATTCTTGTCTATAGAAGGGACATGCTGCACGTTCTTCAGCTGCACGATCTTTCCCGAAGTAAACTTCAGATCTACCGTGCCAACACCATGAACAGTAGCATGTGACCCATTCCCCATTAGGACGGAGGAATCCCGGGCGACCTGATAAGAAGAAAACAACGAAATATCAGCACACACATGTACATTAGCTCCTGTATCAATCCACCAATTGGTAGATTGACTAACTGAAAGAACAGTAGGTAAATTACCATACCCAGTCCCATCTCCAGTCTTGCCAATGGTCACGTTGACAGACTTAGAAGTCTGTCCTACAGGTGCCTTCTTTCCTTTGCGTTGTGGGCACTTCTTGGCCATGTGACCAGGCTCACCGCACACAAAGCAAGTTCTATCATCCTGATTGTTGTTGTTCTTCTTCTTCTTGAAGTTGGTTGTCTGTTGAGCTTTGACAAATTTCCCTTTGTTCTTGTTTGAGGGTTTCTGTACCACATTGGCACTAGACTGCCCTCCATCACCTTTAGACACAGCGTCCTTTTCCCGAGCTTTCTCCTCAATTTCAAGAGACCCAATCAGATTCTCAACAGAGTATTCTTGTCTCTTGTGTTTGAGTGTTGTTCCGAAATTCCTCCTTGAAGAAGGTAATTTCGCAATAATACATCCAGCCACAAACTTGTCGGGTAAGGCACACTTCAGGAGTTCGAGTTCCTTGGCAATGGCCTGTATCTCATGAGCCTGATCTACTACAGAACGGTTATCAACCATCTTGTAGTCGTGAAATTGCTCCATGACATACATGTCATTGCTGGCATCAGTAGCACCGTATTTGGAATTCAGTGCATCCCATAACTCCTTTGCGTCTGTCATGTGCATATACACCTCGCACAGACGGTCAGCAAGAACACTAAGAATGCATCCAACAAAGAGAGTAGTGGCAGTCTCGAATTATTTCTGCTTTTCAGCATCAAGAACACCTTCAGGCTTGCCATTACTCACCCAGAATACATTCATAGCAGTAAGCCACAGAGTGACCCTGATCTGCCATCTCTTAAAGTGCACACCGGAGAACTTATCCGGCCTCAGCGCATCGGCAAATCCAGCCATAGTAAAACCACAGTGCCTACAATAAGGTTTTTGGATTGTTGAAAATATAAGCACATGTAGGTTTAATTTATTCCATAAATAAATCATGACATCATGCACGCAAAATAACAGAACCATCACAGGCATAAAAGATCTAAACATGTAAACCAGGAAACTATACATGAATAGATCTAATACGGAGAACATGACTGTTACGTACCGATGATTCTGTTCTGACCGGTTTGGCGATGTTGACGCTGCAGGCACGGTGTGTATGACACGAGATCGAAGACGATTCGCCGAAGCCGAACGACGAGGAAGACGAGCCAGAGCTACAGCAAGCAGTCGCGCAGAGCGCTTCCCAAAAACCTTATTCGCCCTCTCCCGGTGCAGGATTTCGAAGGCGACGGTTCCGGAGACCTGCTCTCCCGAACGACAGTGCACGCCGGCGGACGGGACGGAGTAGACTACGTGGGACGGCGCAGCACGATGGAGGAGGCAAAACCCTAGATTGATTCGCGTATGCTGTATGGAGTCGGCGACTCAGTATTTATGGAGGAAACAGGACGTGTGATCAAGACGCCTGCACGTTCTCCATAACTCGTAACCGAAACGGATTAGTCGCGCGTAACCGATCCGGATTCACCGCTACTCAAAACAGCAAAAATAAAACTGCAAAAGGAAGCCGCGTCTGCGCAAGCATCTGGAGCCGATTTTGGCGGACCATTCACGCAGGTGCCGTGCACCTGTGCACCCGCGCCCTCCCCCCCCCCCGGCCCGGCGAGGCGAGCGAGCGCGCGCGTATGATCCTCTAGTTCTCTCCCACACATGCCTCAAGTGGCTAGGAGTGCACCATCCCTTTTAAGGTGGTTTTCCTCTCCTAGAACTAGCAATATGGTACTAAAGTTCACATGCATGTCTCCTTTGCATGAGTAGACCTTTGAGATTTAAAAGGAATTATTTTTTTGTATGGGCTTGGCCCACATAATTCAACAATCATATTCTATGTTATAAGATAGAGACATCGTCTTTTTAGATGCATTTCCCAGGCCTGTAAGTTTTCTCAGCAGTATTCCATAGACACTGGCGTTATCATATTCAGTGCTATGTGCATCGCCTTCCCCAACGGGCAACTGCCGCCATTACTCTCCCCGGCTGAAACGGCCTTGTCAACGATCAAACACCTGATAGCGCGGGCATTGCTCTAACTAGCTTGTTGAAACCGCTCGAACGATCGGCCGGCGGCGCCATGCGCGTTTGCTGCTCACTTTGGCCCAGCTCGCCATATACATGTTCTTCACTCGTCCCTGTATTCCAGCCTCCATTCCCGTTGGCTCAAAGGCACTTTTAGACCCATTAAAAGTGATTACAAAACAGCGGATTTATGGAGCGGTCGATCGATCCAGGGCAACTTAAGGATGCACTTTTGCTGTGTGCCTGTGATGAGTCAAAACTCTCACAGATCACAGTTTGCAATTGTGCTTCCCTTTTGGGCTTTAGAAATGGTACTTTTCCCTTCAAAGGAGGGGGAAAGTAAAACATGCTTCGTGCGCCGTGCCACTAGTTAACAGTGTGCTCTAGTGTAAAGTTTCTCTGATCTTGCTCATGCAAATGTGCCTTCATCAAAACCTGCAGAAATGTTTACTTGCATGCCCGGACAGACTGGCCTGAAATCCAGTCCAAATGCTTCTGTATTTCAACACATGTCATGCCCAAATTTCACTCTCTTTTTGGAAAAGAAACTTCACAGTATTCCTGCTTATGACAAACCTTATCAACAAATATGACATGTGTAACTGCACAAGTAATTCGCACCGATTTGGGAGTACATGTGTTTTTGCTTATTTCTGTCAGTGTTGCAGGAAGAGAGAGTAAATTTGTAGAAATCTGAATTGCTTCAGGAGCACATGTGTTTTTACTTATTTCTGCCTTTCATGCAGGGCTTGCAACTCTCACACCGCTGTCATTTCAGTCCATGTATCCAGCTGTATGAAACAGATGATACAATTCTTGTGCTGGGAACTGCTTGCTCTGTTCCCTTCCCTTAAACCGCTTCCTCTCTCGTATTATCCTTCTAACCTGTCGCTGTTGTGGCACCGGCAGATGGAACGTAGCGATCAGTTGCGCCTTTTACACGTTGCCTTGATCCTCCGTAACGCGATGCCAATACCCGACATCTCATGAAAATTGAACTGTTCACACAAATGGACTTTTTTTTAAAAAAAACTTCGACCTCTAAACATCTATTTTTGCAAATTTAACCTACTTCTTAGACCTACCGAGCTCAGTGTCGAGCTACAGTAGCTTGGCAGGTTACCGGCCGACTACTTGCAATTAGTGTGTATGATTTAATTAGTGCTAATTATGTTTAATTAGTGTTAATCACTTTTAATTAGTTCTATCGTATTTTAATTAGCGCTAATTATGAGCTTTAATTAGCACTAATCATGTGATGTGTTGCCGCTGTGGGGAGCTCGATAGGTCTAAAAAAAGCAAGATTTATAAAAACAAACACCCGAAAGTTAAAATTTTCAAGAATAGCTACAATACTATTTATTCGAACAGTTCCCTAAAATTAAGATAAGGTTTATTATTTTTCATCTGAAAACCGAAAAGGCGAAAGCCCACTGTACAGCGCACAACCGATCATATTTTTGCACAAATTTTTGCAAGAGCGCATACTCTAACATGTTCGGCATATACCAAATTTTTGATAATTTTTTGAAATGCACCTGTGCATTTCCGAAAGAGAACGTACTGCAAATGCCATATATTTACTTTCAATCTGAAACTGAGAGGAGAAAGCCCACTATACAGTCCACGGGCGGACAGAGCCCAACCATATAATGGATCGGTCGGCCCATAGTTTCTGGTCCAACTCTGGCCCAGGACGAGGCCCAATGTGTTGGCAGATCGAACCGTACACTGACAGCTCGGCCCCACGTCGGGGATTGCTGAACGGCCACAAAACCAAACCAATCTCCGCCGTTGAACAAGCGACCGGTTGATCTGGGGGTGCCACGTCGATCGCTCGCGGTCCACTTTTTTCTGCCACTGACAGGTCGGGCCCAGAGCCGGGACGTCAGGTCAGACGATGCCACTGACAGCTCGACCCTACCTGCAGGACACATCCGATTCATTCGTCGACACCTCCGGCGTCTGCCATGGCGCGGCCGCACAGCCTCGCCGCCGTCTTCCTCGCTTCAAGCAACTCACACTGGCTTGCCACAAAGCGGTTGGTACCCCTCCTTCCGCCCTCTTAACCCTAAGTTTCGTATCCAAACCCCTCCTCTCTCCCCAGGCCAAGCAGATGATGCTGCTTTGCCGCGCGGGTCCGGGAGCTGGAGCCGTCGCTAGGATCCTCCGTGGTGAAGTCTGCCGCGGCGGGGTCCGAGCTCAGCTAGTCAGGTCAGCTATTCCAAAAGTTTGGAAATTGCTTTGTTCTTGAGCTATCGCACGGCTGCTAAATTTTGCCTTCTTGCAGGCGCCGACATCGGCGACATGGCTCTTAGCGAGTAGCAGCAGAAGCACCATCCGAATATTTTGCGCCGTGCAATCCTGCTGCTCCATTAGGTTCTGCTCTTTTTCGTGCTGATTTATTCTTGATTGTTTAGGTTCAGTAGAGTTTGGGAGTAGTAACACCTTTGAGACTACTGTTTCCTGGGAGAAACAGCTCCCCGTAGAACCTTAAACTAGTCGAAATGTCGAATTCGACCTAATTTAGTATCACAAATCATGACATCGGCCAGCATTTCTAACAGGATCTTTCAGATTTCTTGAATTGTAGATTTCAACCATTAATACAATCTAAGTCTTATTTGGGGAGCTAGTTAAAACCAAGATTTAGCATAGCATACCATTCGTTTAGCCTAAGGATAATATGTTGGATGGGGAAAAAATCTCAGATCAGCTTATTTAGAGATTCAACTGAGCTAAAACCGATCTGAACTTGAGATTGGGACTGCTTGTGGATAACGAGTTCTTTATTTAGACACAAGGCAACGCCCAGCTTTATTAGAAAGCCAAGAAGGCAACAGGGAGGACAGAGTTTATGCTGGGGATGCCAGCTTTTCATAAAGGGATTTTTTATAGTACATTCTACTGGTAAGAAAGTGGTAGTAGAAATTAAATCTGATCATTGATTTGTAAGGGCATAATATACTTTTTTTTGTCGATCTATTTTTTATGGAGTATTATGGATTTTTTCTTTTAACCTATTATTAATCCTTTCCATCACCACTACCCCCGCTTCTCACCCATTCATTGTGCCGCCACTGCTATTTCTCATACGCGTGCTGCCACGGCGCTTACGAAAATTACTCTTATGTCATGCGTTTCCTTTAATATGTTACCCCTCTCAGGATTCTACTGCTAGTACTGCCGGTGGTGGTATAACTAAATTCTAACTAATCGGATCCATTTGATAAAAAAGAATAGGCAGCTCATATTCATTTTACGGTACTGTAAAAGAGCCCAACATAAAAGGAGTTCAAACTCGACTCAACAAACCACTTTGCTACTATCACTATTTTCCACCCCCTACCAACATCGACATGCACACACAAAAGAAACATAATAACCTCCAACTTCTTCATACGAAAGCTCTAAACACAATAATCACAGACTTGAAATCGGTTTTATCCATCAATGATAGTGTGTCAACGAAGTTCATGCACAAACTTCCTGCTCTTGGCCAGGAGCTCTTTCACCTCTGTACACAACAGCTGAACCATTGCACATATCCTTGCTTGTTTGTTGATTCATGTCATGTTTCCCTTTCACTCCAGTTTCTTCTTTTGATTGGTGTTTTTCATCTGCGCCTCCTTTATTTTCTTCTTGTGACAAGTTTTTTTTTAAATCACCATTTTGATATTCTTCTTGTTTGTCTTTGTAGAAAAAGATTATCAAGGCAACCAAAAGGGAAGATGTCGTGGCAACTACAGTAAGGATGATGGGTCCCGTAAAACTGGCAAAGGTGAGACTGCCTGAAACAGTGATCGTGCCCACATTTTGGCAGTTGTTTTGATCTCCTAACCATTTCTTCTCGAATTGAATGACAGTTTCTCCGCCTGTTATGTTTAGAATTGCCTGTGAGATGTCACCAAGCAGAGGGGATCCCTTTGGAAATGCCTGTTGAAGAACATAGCCCTTTTCATTAGCTCAAACTATTTTGCATCCTTATGCAAACTAAAAGCAAGCTGAATTTGAACATTGTTATTCAAACTAAACATAAGAAACACAGTTACACTTACAAATCCAAAACCAGCAGACTTATAAATTGGTCCAACCATGGTATATCCCTTGCAGTGTTTTGCAAGAAATAATTTGATGCATGGGATTTCATCCACAAATGCAGCAATGCCACCATTCTTGCTTCCCCTTGAAAGTGCATTATGATAATCTTCAGGGGCATAGGGCTTGATCTTTGATCTGTCAAAACCGAGTTCTTCCAAGAGACCCTTGACATAGGAACCACGGTCATACCCTACGCATTCTCCATTTTTTAGGAGGTCATAGAGATCTGTTACAGTTGGCTGGAGTTGTTGTACAGTTAGCATTGATGTCAAGCTTGCAGTGTAACTTGACTTAAGTACCAGAAGAAAAAACAGCCATATGACCAACACTATCCGAGATATAAGGCGTTTCACCTTCTCCTCTGCAAAAATTACAACAAAGAGTTCAGTTAATTTTCAGACATCTTTAATCAAAATTCAGAAAACCGAACTTCATTCATAAATTCGTAATATACTACTACTCAGCATGGCATGTTCTTTTTATACATATAACGACAATCCGAACAATCTTGACCTTCTTGCATCCTGTTAATATAGTCTTAGCTTGATTAGTGCAGGCACAATTTGTCCCCTATTTGGAGCATTACGATGTGAAGCATAGCTTATGAAATTTGTGCAGTTTGTGGAAGCCATATAAATTATATACGTTTATTTTTCCCAATAGTGGCAATTGGTGAAACTTTTTAGTACGAATGTACTGTTCTAGGCAAAGGCATATCACCCTGGTACTTGCTGTATCTATCCAGAAACTTATAGAAAACAAAAATACTGTGATAAATGCACTCGGATAGAAAACAAAAATACTGTGATAAATGCACTCAACTCTCTTCAAACAGGGGAAAATAGATCATCATTGCCAGCTGTCTAGGAATTGGGCCGCAGACTTTTTTGTTGTTGCCTAGACGCTCCAGCAACCATATGACAATTGCTGTGTAGATGAAGAGTATGATAATTCCAAACCACATGCCTGGTGTTAATGGCTTCAAAAAGATCCATCTGTTCGCGTTTACGCTTTTCGTTACGGGAACAACCATTGCTATCCCTGATTCTGTGTATGGCAGAGTGAAGTCGACCTTCAAAGTTCTGTTGTATCTAATTGTAATGTCTCCGATTGCTATATCGTACTTCTGTCAGGGTATCAAAGAAAATAGTTTAACCAATCATGTAAAAAAGCTTAACCTCTGTACTAAGAATGCCAGGACTATTTTGCAAGAAGAACGAATCATGATTAAGTAAAATAAGATGAAAAGCTAATGGATAATCATGCCAGATGATCTTCCAATGCAAATTTATTGTCTATACCGTGTTCTATCATGACACGGGACTCTTGTTGATGTTATGGACCATGCAACCGGTTACGCAAGTATTGTTGTTAAATTAATGGCGAAGAAGTTGTACAGGATAAATTACAAAAAAAGTTAGCATTTTGTACAATATCTGAATATATGGTACCACCCATCATTTCATCCTCCAATTGGAATAGTTACCACCAACTGGAATTAACATGCTTACAAAAGGTTTCATCAAAAGTTACATGAAACAGGAAATACCATGGATTGAAGAGCATAAAACGTATGCAATAAATAGTTACAGTTTGGCGATCAAACTACTGGAGTATTTCTTACCTTAAGATAAACTTGGTTGACAAAATCATCATAGCTCAAGTTTACATTCTCTGTGATGTTAAATAATGTGTATTGACAAGGTAGTGCGTAAGGAAGTCTCTTTACTGCCTCTTCAAATACATCAACTGCAAGGCCACTAGCTTTAGTCTCACCTGTGATGTTATCTATTTCAGCATTTATGTATTCTGGATATCCACCACCTGTGACTACACCAACTTGAAGTTTCTTCCCACTTACTGGAATTTGCCAGCCCCTTGGTACATTTGTAGATTCTCCCGGCCAAAATACAAATTTCAGATCAGCTGTGGTGCTCCAATATGTCGTTTCTGATCTTGTATGATGTAATTGCTGAGAAATTCCACTTTGTTCCGTCCAAAAGCCGATTTCTCTCTTTCCTTTCCCAACTACATTTATTATTTGAAACGTGGAACCTTGCAGGTGCCCGTCTGAAATGCCAAAGTGACCACTTAAACCTCTAAATTTGTTTTGCAAGATTGCCTTTAGGAGTGCTGGGCCATTTGCCGAAGTTTCTAAGGTTTCCAAGCTTGTCGAGTTTTTCATGGAAGCTGGTCTCTGAAATATTGCGTTCATAACCTTGGCATGTTCTGTAGCTTGTGCTACTGCCCAGATCGTATCATATCCCAACAGTCCAAAGATGTTTAGTGTCAGTGCTGGATCATTTGGGTTATCAACTCGTGACCTCATATTCCATCTCGTAGTGAAGTTGTCAAGTTGTCTTGTTTTAGGAACATAAGACTGAACCCCCAATGCTCCATTCATTGCTTCCACGACTGAAGGATTGAGTGAGTCTATTAGAGTGGTTAATTCATGTGTCATTATCCATGCAAACCCTTTGCTCATCATCCCAACCTCTTTTGCTTTTGTGAAGAGGAGGGAGCCCAAGGAAGGGGACATATGCACGACAAAGACTGTTGTCTGCATTGCCATCAACTTGCAGAGCTCTTGGGTAATTTCTTCACTTGTTGCTGCTTGATTTATCGCACTTTTGTATGGAACATGGACATCTATCCCTTGGAGGGTGTCAACAAGGTATGGTATAATACCTGTTCCATAATCACTGTCTACGTAGATAGGCACCACCTCTCTCCATCCATAGGCCTTGATTATGGAGGCAATGCTATTTACTTGTGCAGACTGATTTGGTGTTGCACGCACAAAATATGGAAGATTGCGATAAGATAGATTGGGGCTTGTTGCCGTGAAGGAGATAACTGGGACTTGACTTTTATTTCCGAGAGCTGATACAAACACAGCTTGAGAGGATTTCTGCGGGCCAATTATTGCTTGAACATTGTGATTCTCTAGCAAGTTAAGAACTGTGGAATTGAATATGGGGAAAACTTCAGTTTTTCATGGAAGCAAGTTATTATATTCAGAAAGTCATAAATCAAAATTGAATTGGCTTCAACGAAGATATTATTGGTAAAGATCTAAAAGTCTGATCACACGCTTCCCATAGTGACAAGTTTTGTGGCCAGGTGGAGTAATTTCTAGTGCAATGACAAGTTTTGTGGCTGGATGGAGTAGTATCTAGTCCATGCACTGGTTTACCACCCTGCTGCATTCTTTTGAATGGAAAATTTTCATCTGTAACATTGGAAGAGTTGTGCTACCAAAAAAATACGATTGGGTAGTACACTCACAAATGGTGTTAGGGCCCACATGTTAGTGGGACAATAGTGGTAATTTTTAAAAGTTTGACTTCCCCAGTGCTATGCGAATTCCGTTGCCAAACGTACTCTATTCTTAAATACTTGGACGCTTTTGACAAAAAATTGTTTACAAATATTCGTTATTTTGTTGTGTTTATGCTTGTCATAATATTGAAGGTTTCTTGGCCATTTTATTCAAAGTGTGACCATATTGGTATGTGTGATTTGGTCAAACGTGTCAGGAATTTGAGACGATTAGAGTATTTATTACTGGAAAAAAACTACAAAGCTGTTGTAGGTGTGAAATTCAAACACAAGTGAGAGAGTGGACATCGGCCGTCTTATGGGCCATCGTCCACGAGAGTAAAAATAACACGAGGGTTTATATAAGTTCGAGGGTCTAAAAGGACCGTCCTACTCCTATCGGTGAGCCAATGGAGGATTACCTCTAGGGAGGGAGCCCTCAAGCGTTCACCAATTTGAATATACTTCTTTATTATTTATGAGAGTTCAAGAGATCTCCCTTTTAAAATAAGGGTTACATGAGGTATTTATAGGCTCTTAGGCCTGTGCAAATGTCCGGAATACCCCTTGAGGGAATAGCTACCCTATGAGTACAAGCGAGGAGTATTATAGTCTTTACTGAGCATAATTACACTTCTTAGACCTATACACAGGTGTCTTCTGTAGAGCGGGCCCGTTAGGGGATGGATGAATTATTCTTCCAACAAAAGCAATTTGTGCAGATGATATAGGGTTTAACTGTAATAGCAAGGAACTGGGCAGTTCTAACTAAGCTTAATCTGACCTAACATATTTTTCATATTTATGTTGTCCATGGAACTTTTCCAGCTTCTGCATCTGCTCCGATTCCTTTTTTTCTTAGTTGGAAGCTGTTATTAGTTCTATCTTTATTGTCTCCTTCGAGTCAGTCTCAAGATTCTCTTCAAATCGCATGCTGAAAAAATTGTTTTTGCATATTATTCCACTGACATGTCACATGCCTACAGCATTGGCAACTTATGAAGACATAGCTACTGTTGAATTATTTTCAGTGGAGCATATGACAAATTGATGACACAGATCCTTGTGTTACTTGCCCCTGATGCAGCCCCCATTGTAATGGAGCAGCGAAACTGGCCTATGTGATCTTAGGAGTCCGGTGCCACTAGACATAAAACCCAATCAAATTTGCTGTTGAATATGTGATTTTCGACACCACTGCCTCGTAAGTGTGATCTAATGCATCATGATTGCTTGTTCTGCGCACCTGAGCCGCTACAGATTGCTGCTGTTGGCCCAATGCCCAATGCTGAATTTCGGCAATGGTATAGTCCAAAGTTCATGGACAAAACAGTTCTTTGTTCCCATTGTTACCGCATAAGGGGTTACAGAATTGGCTAAACTAAAACACCCTTTTTAACACTTCTATATGTTCTGGACACTGTTCTTCTATATTGACTTCTAGTTGTCTAATGTTCTGTTCAAAACTTCCAATGTAAGTGTGCAAACCGTACATAATCAAGCAGATGCATACTCCGTCAGTGTCTTAACTGAGCATGAAATATATACCTTCAGATGCAGCTTGGACATCGTCACTCATGGAATCCCTGACGTGGAGAACGAGCCGCGTGCTGTAGTTTGGATGCACGGCATAGAAATCTTCCATAGCCAGCGAAATGCTTGTACGTGCTACCTTGCCCACCAGTGTCCCCAGATCAAGTATCACTCCTACATGGAATTCCTCTGCTGTACTTTCGGTAACATTATGAGCAACCGCAAAGCTGCGTGTTAAGAGTAGGAGCGCTATGATTCTAACTGCTCTCGCCATCTCTTGAGCTGTGAGGTTTGCAGGAGAATCTTCTTGCACCAGTGCGCTACTTATAGGACTGCATGAGCCGTCTGTTCCTCTACTAGTCGAACCGAACTTCAGTAGTTAGGACATGTATAATCGTATAGACAACTGTTGTTTATAATATTATCTATGTTATCTATATAAACGATGCTAAAGGCAATTTATATAATATGTTGTTTTTGAATGTCTCTATAGACAACTCCATGACACATTGTGTCTTGTTTATCGTATTACAGTGACCACTGCATAAGGGCATAATTCTCAATGCTCCCTCTTTCTCCTTCATATTCTTGTATCCTATGTGGTAAGATTTATAGATAACTGACATCATACTATTGTACATGGTCTTAATTTTCCGTTGTATCACCTTACTTCACATTTGTCCCTCTGCATTTCCTGTCATAAGGCTACTGAAAAATCTAGGACTAGACTTGTAGGAATGAATTTGTCAAAAACTTAAATTGTTTGCCGTTCTAGTTACGTTTTCTTCGGTTTCTTTTTCTTCTTAGTTGATGGTTCTGCTGTCTTCTTACTTTTCAAAGTCGATGTTTACATCTGATGACAGTTTACATTGTTTTCGGTTTTCACACGCAGTGAAGCAGATTGAAAAGGCCCGCAGCATGGTCTCAACGCTAATTCTTGCTTTGGTGCAAATGCAGGTGGATTTTTTTCCTGGAAATGACGGTGCGTCCAAATCTTCGAATTTCCCTGGAAATGAAGGTGGATGTACAGCCTGGGCAGCCCGGCAGGGAGACCGTTTTTTTTTTTTTTTGAACGGTAACTAAGCGCGGTCCGGTCAAAAGAAAGTTGCAATCCTTGAGGACCTTGACCCTATGTGCTGTTAATACAGGAAATGTAACCTCGAAGTTAAACGCAATCACTGTCCTCTGAAGCCTGAACGTCAAGCGTAAAATGTACGTACTGTGCCAGTATGTTTCTTGGACTGGGAGACCGAGACTTTTGAGTCAACGATCCGCTTAGATCCGGTGCAAATTTATGCTGTCATTGGAATTGATTTCACGAGTTCGCTTAAAAAAATTGCTAGTGAGTGTTCTCTCACCTTGGGAGCACTTGAATTTTCCACTCCTCCAATTTGCCTTGAGATTCACGCCTCCAGTAGTGTCTGGGACGACCAATGGCGGAGCTCCGATGCCACTGGCAGAGCTTCGATGAGTTAGGTTTAGATTTAGGGTTCGGGTTAGGTTCACCGAAGCCTCCCCAAGTGGCGGCAAGGTAGCGGTGGCGCCATGGGTTGAAAGGGGGCGGTGGGCGAGGACAACAAAGACGAGAGTGGTTAGGAGGCAATGGTGGATCCAGAAGCGGTAGCTGTTGGAGACGAGGAAGGTCAGCAGTAGGGATCTGGTTGGAGAGGAGGAAGGAGGAGGTGCAGGAGGGTGCTTGGGGGTAAATGGAGGGAAGCGGGAGACGGAAGAGTGGAGCGGCTTGTCGGCGAGCAGCACAGAGAACAGTGGCAGCGTGGCGGTGGCAGTAGGGTGGGAGGCGGCAAGGGTTTGGGAAGGGAAGAGGAAGAAGAGAATTTATATGGTTTGTGGGAAGGATGAGATCCTTTAAATTAAAATCTAATAGCTCAAAATTCGAGTATTCACTAACAAAAAACACTTACATCCCCACCTAAGCACCGTGTAAACTGTATGCTCAAAGACCCTGCTCCAAGTGGTTTTGGCTTCCGGCTTCTAGAAGCCAGAATGAATGTGTCGGCTTCGTAAGTTCAGTTTTTTTGTTTGCCTTTTTGGGTTTTTCTCTTTTTACTTTGTCCCTTATTCCTTTGCATTGCTTGTGGAGATACAACGATGTTTTTTTATTATTTTTTTCTTAATTTTCTTTAATTTTTAATTATATAACTCAGAAAAAGTTAACCGTTGATACAATATAATTTTAATAAATAATTAACAGTCAAAAGTCGTAGCCACTTGGAGCGGAGCCTCCACCGAAGCTTGAGCAGGTTTAAAAAGGAGGCAGTCTGGGCCCTATGGTGATGGCGAGATGGGCAACATCCACGGCCCAAAACTCCCGTCGTCCCAGCCAAACCTTTGCGCATGCAGCCTAGTTCAGACCGCAGATAAATAGCGCGATCCAAATTCAGGCATGCATCACCCGTTCGATGAAGCCTCTGTGGCCAGGATCGAGTAGGAACGGCTACGGGAGGACGTTTTAAGAAAAAGACACCCTGTATTAACATATGTTACCGTTTGCTCACTCCCAGATTGGATCGGAGAGAATGCGATCGATCGATCCAAATTCGGGTCTTGTTCATCAGTCCAATCAATCAGTGGCGAAGCCAGAAAGAAAATAGAGGGTGGGCTCAAAGCATACTGGTGGTGAGAAAGATTAACGAAGTCATACTCGGAAACATCGTAGTCTACACGTGAAAAGCGGCCCAAACAAAATAAAATCAAATGAAATAAAAAAGTATAAAATAGGTACTTGGAAGTATAATATAAATGTAGATGAATTTCAAATTTTGAACCACTTGATTCAGAGTTTGGATAGCAGAGAATAGGTTATTAGAAGGTTTGCGCAAGGAGACAGTATGGAACAAGATGAAGGAGACAATGTGCAGTGATGCTGTTTTTGTGGATGATGCCTATTGATATGGTTGGGCAGTATAATTTTTTAAACAAGTTTATTATGATTTTAATTTGATTCTGACAAACTGGGAAGGAATCGTGCTGGAAATCAACAGCAACTTTTGCTCTCAAGCAACGAAAATATTTAGAGCGCAGAGAAAAGTAAGAAGTAAGCAAGTAGCAAGCAAAATGGCAAGCATTACTAAAAGTAGGTTGTTGATTGTTACCAATGGCAGAAGGCTTTTGATTGCTTTGCTTGTTGTTTTACTTTACTTTGCTCAAGCAAAATGCCAAGCAGCAAACAATATGAAGGCAACAAGTAAATATACAAAATCGCTTCTGCTTTGCTTGTTGGTTGACATCGGGGGGAGGTGAGGCTCAAGCCTCACCAAGCCCCCCTACTGGCTACGCCCTTGCAATCAATAGTCTGCTGTCAGGATGGAGTAGTAGTGAGTAGGGGAGGATGTTTTACGAAGAAGACCCTGCATTTACATATTTATGGTTACTCACTTCCTCTTCTGATCCCTCCTCCTACCTCTTAACCCTAAGTTTCTTATCCTAATCCCTATTCTCTCTCCCTAGGTCAAGCAGATGACGCCGCTTTGCCGCGCGGGTCCGGGAGCTGGAGCCATCGCTAGAATCCGCCATGGAGTGCTGTGGTGGAGTGTGAGCTCAGAAGGTCAGGTCGCCTCATCTGAAAGTTTGTGCATTTCTTCTTAGCCTATCGAATGGCCGCTGAATTTTGCCTTCTTGCAGGCACCGACATGGCTCTGAGCGAGCAACAGTAGAAGCAGGGCACATATTGGGTGAAACCATCCCAAGAGTTTGCGCCGTTCAATTATGCTTCTCCACTAAGTTCTGCTGTATGTCTTATCCTAATTTATTCTTGATTGTTCAGGTTCAATAGATATTTAATAGTAGTAGTAGTTACACATCAAACAATGAAGAGAGCTATGGAGAGGCCGTAGAGAGATTGCCCGCCCATAGCCTTACACACCATGGAGATGGCAGTAAAAGTTTGTGTCAGTATGATAGAAGTTTGTGTTGTCTGACTTTTGGCTTAAAAAGAGAGTGCCTTCCTCACGGTGCCCAAAGTTGCTTAGTTAGAGTAACTCCAGCAGGGCCCCTACTTGAGCCCTCAAACCTCATATTTGAGGGCTTGAGGCAAAAACAGAGGTCCAGCAGGGCCCCTACTAGAGCCCTCAAATTTGAGGAGGCCCTCAAATCCCCCCACCAGCCCTCATTCCTGGGGGCTCTAGGCCAAGCCCTCAAATCACGGTTGGAGTCGTTTTCCTGCGCGCGCTTGGTTGGAGTCCGCCCAATTCGATGCGCGGTGGCGTCTAGCTCCCCCAGTTCGGCCCGGATGGTGGCGCGGCCGGCGTCCCCGGCGGCGAGATCTAACCCTAGCTCCGGATCTGGGACCACTGCTTCGGCGACGTGCTCGACGGTATGAGTGGTGCGGAAGCGGGGGGAGGAGAAGCGGAAGTATGAGTGGTGTCGGCGGGGGCGGTAGCAGCAGTTCGGGAGGGCGGTGGCGCGGGCGCTGGAGGCGGCGGGGTTCGACTGCGCGCACCGCTCGGCAGTGGACACGCTCGTCGACGTCCTCCTCCGCTATGTCGTCCACCTCGGGAAGGCCGCGGCGTTCCACGCTAACATTGCCGGCCGCGCGCTCGCCAACGAGTACGACATCATACAGGCCCTCGAGGAGATCGGCACTGACTTTGACGGCTTCGCGGGGGCGGCCACCTCCAGCCGCTGCCTTGTCGGCTCGGGAGTCGTCAGGGACCTCATGGCATTCGTCGAGTCCAGGGACGAGGTGCCGTTCGCGCGGCCGCTGCCCAGGTTCCCGTTGCCTCGCGTGAAGCGGCAGCTGGCGGCGAGCTTTGCGGTGGCTGGGAGGGAGACTGGGATGAGGCACGTGCCGGAGCGGCTGGGAGCAAGAGAAATCCTTTTCTTGAGCCCGCATTGCCGCATGGGGAGAAGGAGGCCTCAGAGTTTGATATGCCACCAGAACGGAAGAAGCTAGAAGTTACAACGTGGAAAGTAATGCACAATTACACGCAATAGATTTTGGCCACACGTATGCGCAGATTAGGATGTCTGGAGTGCAATAGAGGGAATTGAGAAGTAGGGGCCCTGTTTTGAGGGCTCCTGCTGGAGTGCAGCTCAAAAAATAGGGCCCTCAAAAGTAGGGAGAGCCCTCAAATAAAAAGTAGGGGCCTTGTTTTGAGGGCTACTGCTGGAGTTGCTCTTATAGCCATGAGGGGGCTTATTACACATATACCTCTATCTGAGTTTATTCTTTACATGTGTAAACCTGCCATTTTCATAGCCCATGGTTCCTAACCTAGCTGCCACTCCAATTTGCTGGCCTAATGGGATTGGGCCAAGGTAGGAGTCACTCTCCCAATAGTAGTAATAATTGGGGGCCTAGTTGAGTGTTGTCACCATTGGGATTTCCGTTTACTAGGAGAATTAGCCTCCCCTAGAGCCTTAAACTAGTCGAATTCGAGCAAACTTAGTATTTAAAATCATGAGATGGACCAGCATTTCAATCAGGATTATTCAGGTTTCAACCATTCATACAACTTAAGTCTTGCTTCGGGGAGGAAGCTAAAACCAAGAGAGCATAGCTTATCATTCCTTTAGCCTAAGGATAACATGCTGAATGGGGAAGAAAAGGCTCAGATGAGCTTATTTAGAGATTCAGCTGAGCTAAAACCGGGCTGAATTTGATATTGGGACTGCTTGTGGACGAGTAGTTCTTTCACCTCTGTACACAACAGCTGAACCATTGCACATATCCTTGCTTATTTGTCGATTCATGTCATGTTTCCCTTTCGCTCCAGTTTCTTCTTTTGATTGGTGTTTTTCATCTGCGCCTCCTTTATTTTCTTCTTGTGACAAGTTTGATATTCTTCTTTTTTGTCTTTGTAGAAAAAGATTATCAAGGCAACCAAAAGGGAAGATGTCGTGGCAAGTGGCAACTCCAGTAAGGACGATGGGTCCTGTAAAACTGGCAAAGGTGACACTGCCTGAACCGGTGATGGTCCCGACTCCCGACATGTTGGCAGTTGTTTTTATCTCCTATCCATTTCTCAATTTGAATGAAAGTGTCCCCCTCTGTTATGTTGAGAATTGCCTGTGAGATGTCGCCAAGTAAAGGGGATCCTTTTGGAAATGCCTGTGGAAGAACATAACACTTTTTGTTATCTCGTGTGCTCCATCTCATATTATTTTGCATGCTTATGCAAACTTAAGCTAGCTGAACATGAACTGGGTTGTCCAAAGTAAACATTAGAAGCAGAGCTGAACTTACATATCCAAAACCAGCAGTCTTATAAATTGGTCCAACCATGGTATACCCCTTGCAGTGCTTTGCAAGAATAATTTGATGTATGGGATTTCGTCCACAAGGGCAGCAATGCCACCATTCTTGCTTCCCCTTGAAAGTGCATTGTGATATTCTTCAAGGGTTGACACTCTGGCCCAACTTCTGAGCTCGGAATGCTACCAGTACTCGATAATACTACTATTTACATCTATTGTTGCTAGATTTCAGTAGCATCTCCTCCATTTACAACTCAACATTAGTTAAGCGACATACGCTTAGCGATAGGTATTGAAGCAAATATACAAATTTGCAAACTTTCAAAAAGAAACGCATGAGCTACACACGTCTATATATTTCTATTAAGACATTGTCTTAGCACTAACTATTTAAGCATATAATTAAAATTTAAATATATCACTAAAGGTGGTGTGCGAATTATTGTTTACATGTGGAATATATATGCTACTCCAGCCAAATCACAATATTCAGGTTAGGTGTGGTACTCCGATAAGTTGCATTGGATCTCTTATCATCTAATTGTCGTGAAATTCCATTTTGTGTAGTCCAAAACCCAATTTCTTTTTGCCTTTTCCCAACTACATTTATTATTTGAAATGTGGAAACTTGGAGCTGCCCATCTGAAAGGTCAAAGTAACCACTTAAACCTCTAAATTTATTTTGTAGGGTTGCCTGATGCCTTTGCGACCGCCCAGATTGTATCGTACCCCCATAGTCCAAAGATGCTTAGTTTCAATGTTGGATCATTTGGGTTATCAATTTGGAACCTCTTCTTCCTTGAAAAAGTTTCTTGACGAGCGTTGGTTTATGGTAGTTTTGCAAGGGTACATGTAGTTTTAAAAAATTTACTCGAATTTTTACCTTCTTAGGCAAGAACTTAATGGTCACATAATAAAACTCAACAGTCCTAAATCAATTTGACAAAATGTCACTGCAACTTGACAAGTGTCTCGCAAAAAAAAAGGAAGACTTGACAACTGTCTGATATGTGGGCCACAAGTACTCGAGAGACGCGAGGCCCGTGGGCCACCTCCCCAGATGGCGCCTCGGACAAGTCCGGCGAAGCTGGGGAGCCCGCTCCGAGCGACGCCGAGCCAGCGAGGCGGTGGCGCCGCCTCGGGGCAGCAACGGAGGAGGACGAGGCGGTGGAGGTGGTTGCCCATGCCAGGCCGCGCAGATCCCCCTCGCGCCCCGGGACACATCGTCTCCTCCTCCGTTCTCCCCTTTGCAAAGGTGATCGCGCTAGCTTCCCGTTGTAGGCTAGGTGTGAGCACGCTCTAGTTGTTCAGTTGCGCACTGGCTGTATTTTGGTCTTCCCAAGGTTGCTACATGCTCCCATTCTCTACTCGTTACGAGATTCTACCGTGCGCAGCCCAGCGTTGCATTGTTGGTGCCGAAAACGCTGAATTTGAGATATTGTGTATCCAGTCGATGAAGACTCTGGTGCCTGATGTGCTGTAACTGAAGGGGCTGGTGCTGCTTAGATGCTTGTTTAAATGCCTGTGGAAACCCAAACGAGAAAATGCCTTGTGCAGATCATGAAAACTTCTCGTCCAAAAACAATTATGAAAGCTAGATGAGAGTTGAGAGCTCAATGTGCATGTAAGTTGCTCCTTCCCCTAAGTGAAAAAAACTTGGGGTGAGGGTCTTGGCATTAGAATTGAAAGAACATGATTCTGAAAATCTCGCATTGGCATTAGGATCATCAGAACAAAACAACTCAGAAACCGTACCAACATTCCTTCCTTGAGAAGAGGGTAAGAGATTAGTAATCTTTTTAAAACTAAGTCCTTTGTATATATTGTTGGAAACACTCACTTTTTAAAGGCTTATACAAGCTAAATCCACTCCAGATGGTGGAGATCAATTGCACGGTTGAGTGTTAGTTCAGAAATTTCAGATCATTTTTAGTACTATTTTGGCATGTCTGTTAGTATGTGAAGCATTTGCCGTCAAATATATCTGCTGTTTTGTGTTGTGAACATGCTTCATGCTCAACTAGTGATCCCAGTAATATCCTGTATTTTAGATAAAATAGCTAAGGTAATCACATCTTGATACAAGCAATTTATTTATTGGAAGAAGTCCACTTTACCCCCTCGACTTATGCCCCTAGTCCGATTTACACCCGCAACTATAAAACCGATTACTTTCCACCCCCAACTAGCAAAACCGGTGCAAATCGCCCCCTTCACCTAAAACCACCTCGGTTTTGATTGAGTTCGCATTTACATGTTCAAGTTTTGATGGCATGGCATCAAAGTGTGCATGTATAGCTGAATCACCATATAATTAAAGTGGATGGGCTCACAGTTTATCCCCTAAGGGCCTTCTTCCTTATTTCAAAGCATACATAGAGAGGATTTGGGGTCGGCAGCAGCCATGGATGGCGGCGGTAGTGACTCTAGTGAATGGGGACTTGATGAGGCGGCGAAGCGGCTTTGGGACAAAGAAGCGACGGTGGAGTTGTTGCTGGCCTGGAGGAAGAAGAGGCGAGGGAGTTGGAGCAGTAGGGGAAATAGCGGAGCTCAATTTGGACCTCAGCCCGCAATGCCACAGCTAAGCCCTGGGCTGCTGCAATCACCTCCCGCAGCGCCGTGTCCTCCTCTCCACCTCCACACGCACTAGCCCCACCGTCCCCTCCTTATCCCCTCCGTTGGGCTGCCTCCGTTTGCCTGTTGGATCTAGCTCTGGGCACACCGGTTGCTGGACCACCTGCTTTGCCTTTTTCCACTCGCTGACAGAGAGGCCAAGGTCATCGGTCGTCAAGCCATCTCCTCTACCTGTTGGATCCAAATTAAGGCACGCTGGTTGCTGGGCTGCCGTCTCTACACACCGAAGGGAGAGGAAAAGAAGAGGAAGATTGAGAGATGAGGGAGAAAGGGAGAGAAGAGGAGGAGGAGCAGCAGTAATCTGCAGTTGTGGGCTCAGGGCACTCATGTAGCAGCGGTTGGCTCACCGGTGACTGAGCTCAAGATTGCCGAATTTTGGCAAGGAGAAGAAAGAGAACAATAGAAGGAAGATGCTGACTGTAATGCCATATCAGCACAAAACATGGCCATGTGGCCAAAACTACCAATGAAACCAGCTCTAGGGGCAATTTGCACTGTTTTTGCTATGGGGGGGGGGGGGGGGGGGTGGAAAACTGAAAAGTGGACGGTTTTGTAGTTGAGGGTGTAAATCGGACTCGGGGCATAAGTTAAGGGGATAAAGTAGACTTCTTCCTTATTTATTTAGATCCTTTGATTACTCCAATAAATTTAACTAAATTCTTGCCTTTGCATTTTGTTGATTCAGACCACTGTATTCTTGGAACGATTTTACCATACTGAAGTCTTTGTTATTGTTCAAGCATACACAAGGTCACACAACTTATTCATTGTATTGCTGGTGCACTAGATGTGCACGCAGGCACACATATGCGGATATATATGCACCAAAGGTGACTGGGCATTTTCGATTATTATAAAAAATGTTGAAACCGGACTGACTTGTCATGCAACTACTTGGACACAAATCTTGATAACTGGATTATTTCCTGCCAGCGTGCCAATACTAACAGTTGCTTGGTGATCTGCTAGATGCAGTATGAGGACTTGTTTGGGCTTCTGAACCTGAGCTTGTGAGCTCCATGGAGATTTCTATCTCTTGTTGACCGGAAGTGTTATCTGAATCACTGGGCATACTCAACTGCATATTCAGGTTGGATTCTACTCTAGTTTCTTGATCTCCTATGTCCATATGCTCTTCTCCATATTTTCTCAAAAACTGGTCATTACTTAATCTTTTCCTTATCTTGTATTGGTTCTTGTAAAGAAACATCACCAGGGCTATTAAGAGGGCAGAACCTGAAGCAACTCCAGTGACTAGAAACAGTCCTGAAAAGCTTCTGAAGTTGAGGCTGCTCGAGCTGATGACTGTACCATCATTTTGACAGGCATTTTGATCTCCAATCCATTTCTTTTCTATGCGAATGATAGAATCTCCCTCTTTTATGCTGAGGATTGCCCTTGAAATGTCATTGACTAGAGGGGATCTCTTAGGGAATGCCTATGCAAAAAAAAAGTACAACATACTCAATAATTTACAAACTGATTAAGCACTTTTCTCTGTTGCAAGCTGGGAAAAGAATGTGAATTGAAAATTTGAAGTGCTTGCGTGAATAACTTCATCTGTTCTACATACTGAGAGAAGATCAAAAGTCCATGTGTTTGTGCTATTCAACTTATTAATGATCCATAGATAACTGTTTAACACTAAGGCGCTGTTCACATTGGGCCTTCAAATGTGTTCTGTAGCAGTGTGCCTATAGTTAGGAATCTAAACTTTATCGGCTCCATAAACACATCTGAACCAAACCTTATCTGCACCCTTTTCTACGCGCGATTAAAAGGATTTTATACATATAGCTTCTCTATGTATGTTATATTGTGACATTCCATTATTAGGAGTTTAGGACTACGACTACGAGTGACTCAATGGCCTGTGGTTACATTATGCCTCTTGGCTCTTACTATAAATGACTCTGCACGAGTTCTTATATCTGGCATAGATTAATTTTTTTTGAGTAGTTCTTTTATGATTTCCTCTTTAACAAAAGTAATACTAATCTCAAAGCACATAAAGAGATAAATAACATTTATCCACCATTCATCGTGCTTTAAAAATTGTGCAAATCGCTGTTGAGAAAAGCATAGAAGTATCTTCCATTTTATTGCGATTATATGTGATTTTGTAGGACTGGACTGATCTATTGTCTTGTTTATTGACATTTTATCTTTGGTCTTACTGTAAGAACTAATTTAATCTTTATTTGATTCCAGACCAGTTCCTTGTCAATTGATATCTTCCTCGCATGGATAAACAATTATTGTTACTGGTCCGATGAAATATTAAACAATTTATACATTGGATGTATGAATTGTATATAGTCCAGTGTACTTACAAAGCCAAAACCTTCAGACTTGTAGATTGGTCCAACCAGAGTGTAGCCTTTGCAATGCTTTGCAAGGAACAGCTTGATATATGGAACTTCATCTATCACAGCAGCAATGCCACCATTTTTACTTCCTTCAGAAAGTGCATCAGCAAGACCATCTACAGAAACATATGCTCTGATTTTTCTTCTATCAAAACCAAGCTCTACCAATAGATCCCTTACAAAAGAGCCGGAATAATAGCCTACATATTCTCCTTTCTTGACAAGTTCATGAACATCAGTAACTGTTGGTTGAAGTTGTTGCACGGTGAGCATCGATGACAGGCTGGCAGTATAACTTGATGTAAGTACAAGCAGAACGAACACCCATACAATCATAACTATTCTCGATAAAATACTGTCCACCCTCTCCCCTGTGAAAAGATCCAATGAAGAGGACAACCATTTATTAGCAAACTTCAAAACAATGTTTATTGCTGATTTCTGTTGGTCCTTTATTAAATAGAAACTATGAATTCCCTTGCATCTAATTTATCTCCTACTGTTTGATAATTTTTGCGCCAAGTAGTTTGCTCCGAAACTAGGCATGGAAAACTGAATGGGGACCCTTTGGTCTATGACCATCATAACATTTTTATGTCAACAGGTACAGCATCCAAATGGTTTAGTCAATGGGAAGTAATGGCCATTTATATTTAATACTTGTTGTGTTTTCATTCCAGTGAAAATAAAATAACCAACTAGTATAGCAAATAGTTGTGATCAGATTTTTGTTGAAGGACTAGGTGTTACTGGTTTACATGTGTAGTCTCATCCCATTAACTAGCACTAGCTGCTTTGAATTGGGAATCATTTTATTGAGGAACGCCATAGTTGGTGAAACAAAAAATACTATGCCTTAAATTGAAACTGGAATTTTTGTATTGTAAATATCCCTCAGGTTTATTTCTTTTTGAAAGAAAACTTCAGTTCTAACACAGAAACTAAGCACTTTCCCGACAGATCTGATTGATAAGTTTATTCTATGAAGAGAATAAGATATTTTTCTGGGAAATAGGAAAAATTAAATCGTCTACTCACTGTCTGCAAAGAAGGGGAGATATATCACTATCCCAAGCTGGCGAAAAAATGGACCATTCAGTTCATTGTTGTTAATTCGGCGCTCCAATAACCAGATGACAATCCCTGTGTAAATGAAGAATGCAAAGCTTCCAAACCACAGGTCAGTAGTTAATGGCTTCAAGAAAATCCACATATTCTTATTCGGGGAAATTGCACATGTACCCCATAGTTAGTAGGCACTTGTAAGTTTGCCCCACACTTAAGTGGCCTTGTAATTTTACCCTATACTTGACATGCCCCCTTATTATTTTACCCCATTTCCTATTTAGCTCCTATTTTAATTTCGTTTTTCATTTTTTGGTGCAGGAAAAATGCAGTAAAAAATATTTACAAAGTTGTCCATTAAATGCCTAAAACATTCTTATTTCGTTTTTCATTTTTTTACTGCATTTAGCTCCTATTTTAATTTCGTTTTTTATTTTTTGGGGCAGGAAAAATGCAGTAAAAAATATTTACAAAGTTGTCTATTAAATGCCTAAAATATTTTAATTTCGTTTTTCATTTTTTACTGCATTTTTCCTGCCCTAAAAAATGAAAAACAAAATTAAAATAGGAGCTAAATGGGCAATGGGGCAAAATAATAAGGAGGCATGTCAAGTATAGGGCAAAATTACAAGGCCACTTAAGTGTGGGGCAAACTTACAAGTGCCTACTAACTATGGGGTATATGTGCAATTTCCCCATTCTTATTCCTATCGCCCTTGACTGGAACAAGCAGTGCTACCCCTGATTCGGTATATGGTAGAGTAAAGTCCACATAGGAGGTTCTGTTGTACCTTATTGTTATGTCTGCAATTGCTGCATCAAATACCTGCAACCATGCCATTTAGTATTATTCAAGTAAGAATTCAAGCTTCTCTTTCAGTGTTCATCTACTATATGTTTTTTTTTAAAAAAAATATGCTACACAGTTATGTGAAAAGCAAGATGAAACAGTATCAAGAGTAGCGCAGAAACCATGATGTCCTAACCAGAACAGAAACAGTGTCATTTACGCTTCAAACTTGCATTTGATCAATTAGTATGCTCACTCAAGGTTCCAAAACCCGGTACCGGCCTAAATCCTGGCGGGGGATGGTACCGGTTCCCAGCCGGTAACCAGAAAAACCGGGAAAAACCCGGTCAAATTTCAAGTTCGGAAATTTGAATTTGAAACCGGTAACGGGAAAAACTGGCCGGTTACCGCCTAAAAAAACCAGAGAAACCGCTAAAAAACCGGGAAACACAAGAAAAAGTTGAATTTAGGATGTTTCGAAGCATATTTAATTTATACAATAGGTAATCTAGTATAAAAAGGTTTAAACTAACCTAGGAGGTGCATTACGCAGTCACAAAAGACTCATAAATATAAATACACTTCGGAAAAACCCGGCCGGTTTTTTCTTTCCCGGTACCCACCGGGAAATCCGGTTACCGGCTGGTAACCGCCGGTTTTCAGAACCCTGTGCTCACTAGTTGATGCAGATGATTTGACAACTGGGTTCACCAAGGTAGTTAACTATCAAAAGCTTTCACTACTTTTCATTTCAATTACAAAGTCTTGTGATGTCTTTACCTGAAAATAAACTTGGTATACAAAATCATTATAGCTCCCAGAATTTTCTCCTTGTACATTCTGAAATGCAACATATTCATAAGGGATTGCATAAGGTAATTGCTTTAGGGCCTCCTCAAATACATCAACTGCATATCCGAAGGCAGTTGTGGCATTGGTTATCGGATCTCTCTCTGCCTTGATAAACTCAGGATATGGACTTGTCAGTACACCAATTCGGAGCTTCTTCCCATTGGTTGGAATTTGCCATCCTTTAGGCACTACATTTGATTCTCCAGGCCAAATCACAGGATTTAGATCAGGTATAGAGTTTGGATATGTTGTATGTGATCCAGTTTGATTTAAATGCCTTAAGATTCCATCCTTTTCTGTCCAAAAGCCTATTTCTGTCCAGCCTCCTCTAGCCACATTTATTATCTGGAATATGGAAAATTGCAGCTGTTTGTTGCTAAGGCCAAAATCACCACTTAGGCCTCTGAATTGGTTCTGTAAGATTGCATCTAGAAGCTCTGGACCAATTTTGGAAGTACTCAAAGTTCCCAAACATGTTGAGTTTTTCCTGCGCTGATGCCTCTGAAATTTGGAATTGGTCACGCCAACCTTTTCTGCTGCTTGTGCTACTGCCCAGACGGTATCATAACCCTGCAGTTCAAAAATGCTTGGTTGAGATGGTGGATCATTCGGGTTATCCCGTCTGAACCTCTCGCGCCATCTTTCAGAAAAGTCATCAAGTTCCTTTGACTTAGGCACGTAGAACTTCACACCCTACACACCATCCATTGCCCTCACAGATGAAGAATCAAGTGAATTGACAATGTTTGCAATCCCATCTGTCACAATCCATGCATATGATTCACTCATCATTCCTACCTCCTTAGCTAATGAGAAGAGAACAGAACCAATATTGCATGATATATGAACAATGTAGACCCTTGTTTGCATTGTCATTAACTTGTAGAGTTCTTGCTTAATTTGGTCACTTGTTGCTGATACAGATATTACACTACGGTAAGGGATAGAAGCTCCAAATTCTTGGAGGGCATCGGCCAGGTACGGCATGATGCCTCTACCATAATCTGTGTCCTCGTAGATGGGTACAACTTCCCTCCACCCATAGGCTTTGATAAGAGAGGCAATGCTGTTCACTTGAGCATTATCACTTAATGTTGCACGGAGAAAATATGGCACATTGCCAGAAGAAAGAGTGGGACTGGTTGCAGTGAATGAGATGACTGGGACTTGACTCTTGTTTCCAAGATCAGATACAAAAGTAGCCTGTGAAGATTTTTGGGGACCAATAATTGCTTGTACATTGTAATTCTCTAGAAGGTCAGCAGCTGTGTAAACGAGTAAGGAAATAATTTAGTTTGAATTAGTGAATTACAATGGGGTAGATTCTAGTTGCATATAAGATAACTAGTGCGACCATATCATTTATGCAAGCAAGAAGTCTCAAAAACTAAACGGCTTAATGCAAATCATTCATATTATGGAACAATAGTCCTTTCCAACTACAAAACTGACAGGACTTGAGACTTAGTTTTTCCTCTCTGGTACGTGAACTGAAGTTGATTCTGCAAAATTCTTTGTTGTTGTACTCCAAAGTCAGTCATAAGGAGATGATTACCACCGATAGGCCACTCCAGATTGCTGATTTACACAAAATTCTTGATTGTAATAAAACTAAAATACTAGTACCTTTTGGAACCACGCTTGTTAAATTGGTTTTCTGAAACTTTAAAATTTAGACAAGGAAATGGGGGGATTTGTTAGGGGGAAAAAGTATGGAGGGATATTGTTGTGTATAAAGATGATAGCAAAATTAGTTCAAAAGTATGGCTGAGTTACTGAAAGAGTAAGAAATGAATTGCAGTTGCCGTTATTTCAGATCCCAGATCTAATTAATGAAGGCTGTGAGTTATGCTGTTAGTTTAATGAGTTAGCTAATACTACATTCATTCTAATTTAGATGCCTTTTTTAGCAAATTGGTTTTGGTTTGCAAAAACTTGTTTTGGTTTTGCAAACAATATTTCCTCTGAAACCCCCTATTAATTTCATATTGGTGGTAGTGTTAGATAGATGAATATGCAATTAATTAGGGTATCATATGTCAAAGAAAAAGCTCTTAATTCCTTAATAGTTCTATGTGCATAGAGCTAAAATGCTATCTAAATCAAACCGGAAGCAACGGTCCTTTTTTTTTCTGGACGGCAAGCGGTAGTTGAAGTGAATGTAAACAGGCTACTCGAATGTACTGTCCATTTTTCCTTTCCTTTTCTTTTTTTTCAGATTCTGCAATAGCGTCTGTTTTTTCCATTCTGAAATTCATAAACATTTTGCAAGATACACCAATAAGATAATGTAGGAATTTAGGAACAGATTTTTAATAATTGTGTTTCACTTAAGAATTACTTAAATAACCAATTGCATAATGTTACCTGCTGCTGCAGCTTGGATGTCATCACCGTAGGAATCCCTGGTATGGAGAGAGAGCTTTGTGCTATAGTTTCAGTGAACTGCATGGAAGTCCTCCACAGCCATGGAGATGCTGGTATACGCCATTTTGCCCACCAACGTATGCAGATCAAGGATCACTCCGACATTGAATGTGTATGTACCTGCTCCTCTTTCACTAGCATTTTGAGCTTCAGTGAAATTCAGGAAGAAGAGGCAAAAGATTACGATAGGTGCCTTCTCCATCCCTCCAAGATGTCTGTCTAAACAAACTTCGCACCCATGCACTGTTTTATAACACTGGTTGCGTGTCATTGACACTTGACAGCACCGAAATTATTCTCTATTTTTTTGGGCGAGGAAGCACCGAAATTATTCTGACTAAGTCAAGTTCAGTTCATTCACTCGTGAAGCTTCCCATCTTCTTATATATATGTTGTGAATGCTACTACTGGCTCTGTTCTTTTTAACTTTGACTTATGGTTTATGACCGTGGCTTATGACTTTTAAGCTGTTCATGAGAAAGAGTACGGAGTAACAGAAACTCGTGTGCGGTTTTGGCCGATATATACTATAATTAATTTGTAGGTTCTGTTTTGAAAAGACATTTCGTTTGAAAACTAGTTACCGTAGAAAAACTAAAAAAAGGGGTTTTAAAAAATTGAAAAGAAGAGACCCGGTCATGTTTATAGAATATAAATTCAATGCTTCTTGAAAATACCAGGCACACGGTCAAGGGCTACTCGTGAAAGTTCGAGGAAATTCTAGGTGGCAAATCCGAGGAGAATGAGCTGAAGGGATTCCAACCTTCCAGCTAGTGAATCCTGTGTCCAAAAAACATGGAGCTGTGAGAGAAAGAAGTGGAGACCTCGAGTGTGGCATAGAATGAGAGTTGATCAGTTTGCTAGTATAGTAGTAGTATTGTGTATAGTATAGTAAGATCACAAGCTACCGCGCTCTCCGAGATTGAGGGCTCTGGCTTCACCACCACGTTGACTGTATTATTTATGCTCCTCAAATTAGTCAATGGCCTCAAATTAGTCAATGGCCATGTTATGTGCAGTAAGAAGTAAGAATTAAGAAATGGATATGTTTATTCTCATGACGAAACGCGTGTGAGATTCCTGGGAATCGAAGGATGAGATTGCCGATAAACTCGACATTATATTTTTAGGTCACAAAGCTCTCTTATCGTGAGGACTAAGTTCGACATTACAATACATGCTACTTGTGGAACTGAAGAAATCCTATTAGGCCAGTCCGAGAACCCCCATTTATTCGAGCTAGTTTTAACATACCCATCAGCTCAGGGATAACTTTGGGCTCTATGGCTTCGGACTTTTAGAAGTAAAAACCTTTTTAACACGTTGGTTTCTTAGGATGGGCTTATTTGGTCTTAAGCTTTTAACTTTTAACTTCTAGCTTCTTAATTTCATCTTTTTATTTTTTGGTTTTTCTTTTTTCCCCTTATCCTTTTGCATTTTCCTGATGATATAACTTTTTTTCTTTTTTTAAATTTAATTATGCTAAAAAAACTAGCATCAGCTATAATGCAAAAAATCTTAAACAATGCTAAATAAGCTATAAGATTGGGCTTATAAATCAAAATGAGCACCCAACATGGTTTTTCCTTTGGGCTTAACCGCAGTTGACTTCTCTTCTTTTGGGCTTAACCCGCTGTACCCGGCCCAGTCTAGTACGCACAACGCGCCTCTCTTTTCAACGAAATGCCATGTACCGAGTTTGCGCCCAATAAGAGCATCTCCAATAATGTCCTCTAAATCTCATCCCCTAAATCATTTTTTAGAGGACACAATCTAGAATATGGAAGACTAAAAATATGTAACCTCCAACAAGTCCTCTAAATATGGTCCCCTAAATTAAAATCTGGGTCCACAAAAACTATCAACCAAAGAATTTAGGGGATCGGACGGCGCAGGAGCGTTGGGACCGATTTAGGGGATGGTGTGCGTCCTCCATATATGGGGGACGAAAAATCAGGGATGGAGTCCTCTATATTTTTTGTTACCACTTAGGGGATCTGTTGGAGCCCTTTTTTTTACCTTTTCTTCTAAAATATAGGGGATATGAGCACTTTAGAAGATTTGTTGGAGATGCTCTAACTCCACGAGAAACAACCGTCTCCCGCCCATTCCCCACGTCCCAGCCCACACCGACCGCCCAAAATGGCACCGCCGGCCACCTCCCCTCACCCTCCGACGCGCCGCCGCCGGAGGAGGGATGTAACATCTCAAATAGGGAATTACTATAATTGCGAAAAGTGTAAAATCTTTTAATCGTTTTCTTAGGTATTTCAAAAATCTTCGGCGTTACTCGAATATCTCAAATTGGTTTTTCTTGCCAAAAGCCCGATTAATAAAAATCAAAATATTAGAATCAAGAACCAAGGCTGAAAATCAAACTGAGAAAATCCAAACTTACTTGGAGGTCTTAATTTCAAATTTAAATTAAAACCAGGAAGCTCAAAGCAAAGAATGGAAACTGAAAATAATATAAAATCCTTCCATCCAATTTTCGTATCTGGAAATTCAAATTCGGAAAATTAAGATTTATTTCTCCGAAATTCACCCATCTTAAAATCTAATTGTCGAATCCAAAATTTGAACCAAGCTTTCAAATTGAAAATCTAATTGCAATTCCAAATTCAGAAATTCTTGAAAATATCAAAATTCCTTTTGAGGCCCGGCCCATTTCTTCTTTTCCCCTGGCCCACTCTCTTTTTTTTCTTTCCTTCCCACCCGGTCCGACCGGCCCATGCGGCCTGCCCCTTCTTTTTCTGGCCTCCGGCCCGCCCGACCACCTCCTTCTTCTTCCTTCCTCCTCCCTCCTCCTCCTTCATTCCCCGTCGAGCCAAGCAGGCCCGCCTCCGCTCGCCGCTGTTCCTCGCACCGGCCCAGCCCGTGCTCTGCTCCCGGGTTCGCTGCTCCGCCCCCGGATTCGCCATCCCCGCCCCTGGTTTCCCCGTTGCCCCATGCCGCCGTACGCACCGCCATGCCCGGGGTACTCCTCGCCATGCCATTGCCCATGCCGCCGCCGTACCCTCCCCCGAACCGCTCAAGCTGCATGAGCCCGCGCCGGCCGCCGCCACTTCGCTCCGTTCGGTCACTCCGGCCATCCCCTCCACAAATTAGCCATGTCCCGATGTGCGCCCGAGCGTCCACTGCCTTTCCCCAAAGTCGATTGGAGAATCTTTACCTGAGCACGCCGCTCACCTTCCTTCCCCGCTTCCGGCCAGCCGCCGCGTTCACCGCCGCCTCCTCCTCGGTCATTCCCAGACCAATTCCTCGCTACGGGAGCTTCTCCTTGGTGCACTGCAGCTCCTCCCACCGTTGGCCGGCGCCCTCCGCCGCCCGAGCCCTCCGGCCACGGTAGCTTCCCCCCGCCGCCGCTGGCCCACCACCGTGTCTTACGGCCAGCTGCTTCCTCCCCGAGCTCCCTCATCGCCTGGGCCACCCGTTTTGCCGGTCGCCGCCCCTCCCCGGCCGTTCCTCGCCGGCGTCGCCGCCCCGTTCCCTGCGCTGAGAGCCTCCCCTGTTTCGCCATTTCTCCCTGTTCTGCTCTATTCAACCGGCCGAGTGACCCTCTCCTCTCTATGTCTCCATATGACATGTGGGCCCCACTAAGAAGTAGCACCTAGTAAGTGTATATCACTGGCATCCTCTCTCAATTCATTTCTTGAAGCAGTCTTTTAATATAAATTGTAAATAAAAATGGGAATAAAATTTAATTATAAGATTTAACAAAAAGGGTTATGAAATGAAATTAAAATTTAAGTTTGATTAATTGCAGGTAAAGACACCTTGTGTATGAGAATAAGAATAAGGAATTATTTATGAATTCATAATAAAAGGATTTATACAATTAAATTAACAATTTCACATTTGTAAATCTTATGCCAATCATGATTAATAAGTTAATCCTCAAGTACAAGATTAATCAAGCTAAATCCATGCCATGAACTATTTCCCATATGGCAAGTAATTATCTTGGACTCAATGTTAATATTAAAGTTAATATGTGAAACTAATTAAAAAGTCATCTTTTACAAATCAAAGGTGCTAGAAGTTAATCCTAAATAATTTAAGATGCATGTGTGAAGCCTTAAAAGATAAAGTCAATGCTTTTAAACTCTACTCTAGAGACTCGAATAACGACTTTAATCCTATCTCAAGTGGTTAGATACTATCTTTCATCCGTTGATCTAAATATATTTATGAAGACTGAATAAATCGATTTAACAAGATTTGGCCACAGGAAATATCAAGTGTGGTTTGCTTATCTTTAAAATCATATCATCTCTCCTGCTAGTGTTTAAAATAATTATTGGAGAAGTCCTCAACAACTACCTGTAAAATGCTAAAATTTAAATTAATAATTTCCTAGTTTATAATTAATCAACCTTAAAAATAAGTGGGACACCATTAATCCCTGCCTCACATTCAAATCTCCAATCACTATCCTGGGATTTAAATGTAATAGTCGAAAATGATTAACAATGGAAGAAATAGCCATATTAAGAAAATTCCTATTAAATCATAGTACCCCTTTTTAGTACATTGCCATCATTGGCCATTTCTAATAAGTTTGTTAATCGAGCAGAATAAGTAACTTTGCTCATAACAACAACCGGACTAAAATGGCCAACCCCATCATATAATCAAGTTGTTAAAATACTGGTTCGTTAAATTGGCAGTTGCAATCTCAGATAAGTATTACCACATGAAATATCAAAGTTACACTAAATATTTAAAATTATACTCATCTCCTGTAAAACTTCCGCATCCAAAAAAAATTACAAAGTTCTATTCCTCTTTACTATCTTCGCTAACCTCTTTTATCTGTCCGTAAGTCCTGCCTAACTCATGGGACTTCCTTGATAAATATAAATTAATAACGAGAAAGTCACCAGATAAAAGATCGAGTCTCACCCTTCTCCAATCGGCTGTGTTTGGCCATTTACTTTTCCAAAGCAAATAATTCCAGTAAATACTCCTTCACCTCTGATCCCTCTTTATCCTAAAATTTTCCCTCACGGTAAAGCCACTTAACCACCTAAATCCTTCACCCAATTCATCTACCGCTGTGTTTACAGCACACTAATCCGAATCATCTTTTTATTATCAAATCATAATAAATTTATAATTTACATTTAATTGGGCGTTTAAGTGTTTGGATTTATTTGGTCTTTCTTTTCTTTGCCGCGTATTAGAATCTGAAGACTCAACGAGGCGACGGATTCGAATAGAATCAAGACTCGGGTAAAAGCGAAGACTAGAAAATTAAGATCGCTGACTGAGCCAGCTTTGACCTAGAACAATCAAGGCCATGGTAAACCAAGCAAGGCAAGTCATCACTTTGATCATATTGATCCTACATTTTATGCAAAATTATGTTATTTTAAACTATCAACTTGCATGCTTAATTTACTATGCAAATATATGTCAAAACTTAAGGTAGCTACATACCCACTTGATGTTGTATTAAATTTACTATGCCATCCCTTGATATTTGAATCACCTGATCCTTGTCACCCTAGATATTAATGATAACTTTATTAGCTATACGTCGTATTAAATGCCATGCTAGTCTTGTCAAAGTCCAGGGCACTAGTTGCCCTGATCATCAATCTTTAAAACATAAGAATTTGTTTTGGGATAGTCATGGGATGTACGTGGCTGAGTATTTTGCTACAACTGTTTTATGCTTCTCAAAACCCTAAAAATCTGCTTTACCTGTCTGGGCGGTTGGTGAGAGTGGATGGTGCTGATGTCGCACGAGAACCCGTGGTTTGTGGTAAGAATCGTCTGGACAAATTAAGGACTAAATCTTGTACTAACCTCCTGGTGTAAGACAGTACAACCACAAGTCTATATGGGTACGACCTAGCTGATTAACTTGCAAATGTTTAGTTTAGATATCATCATGGAAGATGGGTGCCAGAGCACTGGTTTACTCATACGGCGCAAGAGGGGGCTTCTGACTGTGGCGGATGTAACCCTTCAGCGGTGAAACCTTAGCGGGGTGGTATCTAGCTAAATTGGAGTAAGGTAAAGGCTTTGTGATAAACCATCTGGGTCTCATGCCTAAGGAAGCATGTTGGCTATTAAGATGACTTATCTCTTGTGGTGAAAGTGTACAACCTCTGCAGAGTGTAACTGTTCGAGCGGCTATGCCCACGGTCAAGGGCGGACACGGGAACCTACTCGAGTTAGTTCTATTTCCAAAAGCATTTGTGGGTGGGATAAAACCTATCAGAGAGATGTACTCTGACCATGAACTTTTCCTGGAGAGATGTACTCTAGCGGCGAAACTAGCATTGGTGGAGGTAACCATGCACTATAAAAAGGTGGATGTAACTTACACTACAATTATTATCGCATTCTCACAATCAATTTCATAAAACATGTTTCAGTTAAAATTGCTACGTCTCAGGAGATTTTTTTCTTACTTATTGTAATTCCAAAACAATGCTTAAAAGAAACTCAAGCCTCCCTTGACAGCTTTGCATCTATTATTACTGCATCCTGTGTGGTGGCTTGCTGAGTATCATCGTACTCATTTTTACTTAACTACCATCACTCAGTCAGAGAGAACAGGAATGCCAAACCCTGCGACGCTAAAAAGGGGGTCGACAGAGCTGGAAGACGAAGAGGCCATGGACTAGGTCGCGAACCCCAGTTGGCTGCTGTGGGCAAGTCCTGCGGGTCCCACCCGTGTGAAGTTCCGCTGCTGCATTGTATTGTTTTCGGCCTAATCGGCTCATGAGTAAGTATTACTGTATTATTCACGCTTCTGCATAATATGTTTTTGATATACAGTAATGTATCTGTGAGCACTATCTACTGATCCAGGGAATAGTGCGGTGAAATCACAGAGGATCAGGATTTGCTAACCCGAGGTCCGACAAGGGAAGCCGCTTCCGAGGGAGGGGTGGTGGTGGCGGGCTTGTCTCCCGACGGCTAGCTACAGGATGCACACAGCTGTTGTAAGGGAGGGGGCTCGCTCTCCTCGTTGTCCGTGGGAGCCTGGGAGGTGATCGATGTGAGCGTAGGGGAAGATGTTTCTTTAGTCTTTACGAGAATTTACTGCGCCGCAGCGTTGTCCATTGGTGAAGCCACTATGTTTTTACGCCTGATCAATGTGGGCATTGGTTCAGGTTGAGGTACAGACGAGCAGTGTGCAGTGGTCATGCCGTCATGGTTAAAGCTGCAAGGAAGGGGAGGGATGCTTTTGGAATCCCTAGGGAAGGGACACAGTGCACAGTTGCCAAATTGCCGGTTAGATAGTGTACTCTCCAGTTGTGAGAGAGCTCTGGGGTGACCTAAGCTGCCACTTCATTAATCTGGGCTGAAATTTGAACCAACCTTTTGCTTTACACCAGTGATCACCACATGCTCTGGACCAAGTGTCCAAGTTTGTTCTTATGCTTGTTTCTCTGTCAGTGGTATGGCAGTTAAACAGATGAGTAGTAGATGATGAAGTTCATTTGCAAATTGAGTTATTTATTTTTATTTATTTTGGCAGTTCCTTGGATTACACTAGTAGATGGTTGATTTACACTTAAAACCTGACCAATGAAATTATGTAATTAGCTTACTGTTGGATTGCTGGTGAACTGACATGTATGCATGAACATCAGCGTATGTACGCATGCAATACACAAAAAAGATGACCAGGCGTGTTCTGGAGACATGGAAACCTGAATTAGGCTGACTTATCATGGCGCTACAAACCGTTGCTTGGTGTTCCGTGAGGTGAAAAATCTGGACTTGTTTGGACTTCTGAACACGGGCTTGCGAGTTCTATGGATATTTCTCTTTCTTGTTGACCGGTGTAATCTGAATCACTTGGCACATTCAACTGCATATTCTGGGCCTGGTTGGAATCTGTTGTCCTTTCTTGATTTCGTTCATTCATATGCTCTGCTCCATATCCTCTCTGAATCTGATCACGACCTATGCTGTTCCTTATCTTGTGCGTATTTTTGTAGAGAAACATCATCAGGGCTATTAAAAGGGCAGACGTTGAAGCAACTCCTGTGACTAGAAAGAGTCCTGAAAAGCTTTTGAAGTTTAGACTGCTCGAGCTGATGATGCTACCGTCGTTCTGACAGGCATGTTGGTCTCCAATCCATTTCTTTTCTATGTGAATGATAGCATCTCCCTCTGTTATGCTGAGGATTGCCCTTGAAAAGTCATAGACCAGAGGGGATTGCTTGGGGAATGCCTATGCAAGAAGTATAAGATTTTCAATAATGGATATTCATTTTTTTAAAAAAAGTGAACATTCTGAGATCCTTCGTAAACATTCAAGAAAAATATATTTAAGATACATAAATTGCATGGTACATGCTGCAGTTTCCAGCTTTTGCAAACATGCGCCTGTGGTTTCAAGATTTTGTTTGGAACAAGATGTGATTTCAAGGTTTGGTTGGTAGAAGTTGATATGACATTTGTTCTAATTTCTATGAGACTTGTCATCTTCTATACAAATTATTAACACATGATTAGGGGCAATATCTATTTAAAAAACCAGATCAGTTAAAAACATGGAAATTATCCAGATAAATTTTATAAACTATCATTAGAAAATTCTCGAAAAAGGTGAAGGTATGTGTTAAGAGTGATCTAACATCATGTAAAATTCCAGGTTAAAATTTAACCAACATTAGAAGGAACATAAATTACAGTAAATGGTAACCTTTTGCCTTTCCTTTTAATAAAACAAATGTATAAGATGTGCTTCTATGCTTTCCTAAATAGTGATTTGCATAATTTTTAAATCACGATGAATGATAGATAAATGTTACTTACTTCTTCATTTAGTTTGAAATTAGTGCTACTCTTATTAGAGAGAAAAGCATATTGTTTGCTGTTGTTTCACTTTTTTTTCATTCTCCTTGTGTCGATCAAATTAGGTAATGAAATTTTGTATCGGTGATATATCACTCCACCGCCTATACTTTTCGGGTAATTTGGTGTTTTTTTTCAATAATTTTTGTTCTAGAACCAAATGTATGATTTTCACTACATATGCTCCTACTCCAATACACCTATGCTTAAAAAGTTAGAACCTCCATACACCTATTCAGTTTGTATTAGCAAGAAATGTGAGATATCACAAGCTGCTGCAAGTCACAAGTATGTGCACCTTACAACATTGGCCAGTAGTGTTTGTTACTATAAATTGCCTGTAATAACAAAGTACTACAAGTGGCAGTATGACTTATAGTAGTTACATAGTGCTAGTTGTGGTAAATGGTTGTGCAGAATGATAAATTCCATAAATGGCATAGCCTTGTTAGAGCGCACTGGTTTGCTATCATCTTGGGTCTTAGCACTATACATTGGTCTTGTAGCAACTTTGTTAATGTGTGTCTCTATTCCAAATGTGCTCTATGTTTTGATAAGTACCATCCTTTGGGGTTTGGTTGCTATTTTCTCAAGTCTGAGCAGTTTTTGAGTATATATTTCCTAGATTTTTTTATCTTTTTATACTTTAGAGGTATATAATGTACAAAATGTATCTGGTGTAGCTAACTTACAAAGCCAAAACCTTCAGACTTGTAAATTGGTCCGACCATTGTGTAACCTTTGCAATGCTTTGCAAGGAATATTTTTATGTATGGAACTTCATGTATGACGGCAGCAATACCACCATTGTTGCTCCCTTTATAGAGTGCATCAGCAAAATCATCTGGATTATTGTATGCCCTGAGCTTTCTTCTGTCAAAACCAAGTTCTTCTAAGAGATCCCCCACATAAGAACCATTACGATACCCTACATATTCTCCTTTCTTAAGGAGTTCATGAACATCAGTTACTGTGGGTTGAAGCTGTTGCACAGTGAGTATTGATGATAAATTGGCCGTATAACTTGATGTAATCACGAGAAGTACAAAGACCCATACAATGACTACCAATCTGGACAATATACTGTCCACCCTTTCCCCTGCAAAATGATGAACAATCTATCAGCAGTATGCTTCATGTATATACTAAGACAAATTAAACAATTATGCAAATGAATTTTATGGTAGAAGAATGCAGTTGGAGAATATATTGTTTATTATCGATTCCTTCTCTCTCTACTTTTAATGGTATGCAGTTCAGGTTTGTTTCCCTTCTCCAAACAAGAATTTGTCATTAAGAAATTCTTTAAACATCTGGTTAAAGAATCTATTATATGTGGTGAATGCACTATTTCGTATGCAAATGATAAAATCTAAAATCATCACTCACTATCTGCAAAGAAGGAGAAATATATTGCTATCCCAAGCTGGCGGAAAAATGAACCAGTCAGTTCAGCATTATTGATTCGTCGCTCCAATAGCCAGATGACAATCCCTGTGTAGATGAAGAACGCGATGCTTCCAAACCACAAGTCAGTAGTCAACGGCTTCAAGAAAACCCATGTATTCTTATTCGTGTCAGCCTTGACTGGCACAATCATTGCTACCCCAGATTCAGTATAAGGAAGTGTAAAGTCAACATAGGAAGTTCTATTGTACCTGATGGTTATATCCCCAATTGCTGCATCATATACCTGCAAGCATGCCATTTAGTGTTGTATAAGTGTGATGCCAAGTTTCTTTTACTCAATTATCAGTATGCTACTTCTTAAGCTCCGCACACACTGACAATTATGACGGCTTGTGGAAAGCACAGCAAACAATTGCACCTGTTACATCAATCAATTCTATCCTAACCTGAAAAAGAAACACTAGTACTGTCATCTAGGGAAAAACTTATCGCCGAGATTTTGCCGAATACCGCTGGTTATCGGTGGGGTCTGATAAAAATTCAAACCAGGCAAAATATTTCAGATTTATCTAATTTTCAACAAATATAAAGGAAATTTGTAATTTTTTCAACCTTTTCATTTTACATCTGAAAAATTCAAAATTCAATCCAAAATTTTTGTCCAAAAAAATCCGGTATTCCCTGTTGTCGTCTATGCTTTGAGCATACAAATAATCGATTTGTACCTTAACTAGTAGACTCATACAATTAGTAGCTACCCCTCAGTCCAAATTAAGTATTGTTTAGCTGTATGCACATAGAACAAGGAGGGAGTTAATGCCTTAGTTTTCACATAGTTCTCCCCTATTAATTGTATACCCATCTATCTAATATTAGTACCAATCAGCATGTAGTAGGAGTATTTGGTGGAAAAAGTTGCCTAGAAAAACAAAAAGAGTAGTATCTTGAAACCAAAACAATATCACTAAAACATCATCTAAATTGTACCGGTGGGAGTAGATGCACACAAGTTTAAAAAACATTTCACCTGAAATAGTAAATTTATTAAAACATTTTGTTAAAATTCTCAAGAGAGCATACCCAATTTCTGCAACTTAAATCATATTGACAAAGTGAGAACCAAAATTCCTTACCCCAAGATGAACTTGGTAGACAAAATCATTATAGCTCCCAGAGTTTACTCCTTGTGAATTATCAAATGCTACATATTCGTAAGGGATTGCGTATGGGAGTCGCTTTAACACCTCTTCAAATAGATCAATTGCATACCCGGTGGCCGTTGTTGCATTGGTGACAGGATCCCTTTCCACCTTCATAAGCTCAGGATATCCAGTTGTCCGTACACCTACTCGGAGCTTCTTTCCATTAGTAGGAATTTGCCATCCTTTAGGCACTACATATACTTCTCCTGGCCAAATGACTGGATTGAGATCAGGCGAGTTTAGATATGTTGTTTTTGATCCATTTTGATTCAAATGCCTGAAGATTCCATTCTTTGCTGTCCAAAAACCTATTTCTTTTGACTCTCTTCCAGCAACATTAATTATCTGGAATATGGAAAACTGCAGCTGCCTGTTTCTAAGGTCAAAATCACCACTTAGACCTCTGAACTTATTCTGTAAGATTGCATCTAGGAGTTTTGGACCAATTGCAGAAATACCCAAAGTTCCAAGGCATGTTGAGGAGTTCTTTCTGTCTCGCTGCTTCTGAAATATGGCATTGCTCATGTTAACCTTTTCTGCTGCTTGTGCCAAGGCCCAAATAGTATCATAACCCCTGAGCACGAAAATGCTTAGTTGCGATGGTGGGTCATTCGGGTTGTCTTGTTTGAACCTCTTATTCCATCTTGTAGCGAAATCGTCAAGTTCCTTTGATTCAGGCACATAGAACCTCACACCCAATGCACCATTCACTGCCTCAAGAATAGAAGGGCTTAACGAGTCAACAATATTTGCCATCCCATCTGTCAAAATCCATGCATAGGTTTCACTCATCATTCCTAACTCCTTGGCCTTCGCGAAGAGAATGGAGCCAATAGTTGATGACATATGTACAATGTAGACCCTTGTTTGCATTGTCATTAGCTTGTAGAGTTCGTGCTCAACTTGGTCACTATTTGCTGATTCAGAGATCGCACTGCGATATGGCATAGAAGCTCCGAACTCTTGGAGGGCATCAACCAGGTATGGTATGATGCCCCTACCATAGTCTGTATCCTCATAGATGGGCACCACTTCCCTCCAGCCATATGCCTTAATGAGAGCGGCAATGCACTTCACTTGAGCAGAATCGCTAAGTGTTGCACGCAAAAAATATGGCACATTGGCAGATGAAAGAGTGGGATTCGTTGCTGTGAAGGAGATAACCGGGACTTGACTGTTGTTCCCAAGATCAGACACAAAAGTAGCCTCTGAAGATTTTTGTGGACCAATGATGGCTTGTACATAGTAATTCTCCAGCAGGTCAACAGCTGTGTAATTGAATTAAGAGAAAAATTATCAACAGCTGTGTAAATGAATTAAGAGAAAAATTAACTTGAAGAACGTCTGTGTAGACTCTGGTTGCAGCTAAGATATGTACTGCAAGTAGAAATGTTATGCAACCAGTGATGTTACAACTTACAATGACTACTTTATCCATGTACAGATCTGCTGAGTTGTCGTTTATGCATGGCGGCCGCTTCATGGTGGACGAGAAGCGAAACCGAGCGCATCAAAATGACGAGGAAGGGAGGTGCTCGGGTACGAGTTTATTGGACGGAAGCTCACCGAAGGCAATGGACGGCGGCGGCGAGGTTGGCCAGAGGCGGAAAAAAAGAAGTGGCCGATTCGCGTAGATCCTAGGAAATAAATCCAATTAATTTCTGGTGAAAGATGATTTGGTAGTGGAACACACTTTGACGCGAGCGGAATTCAGAGAAGCTCATCGGATTGCGAGATAGAGCTGGTGTGCGGGAGCTCGGCGTCGGGCGTGGTCGGGGCGCAAGGAGCGACGGCGTGGCGGAGGGTCGCGGGTGGAGGCAGGGGGGCGGTGCCACACCTCGGCAGGGAAGACTGATATCCAGTGTACAGTTTGGTAAATTCAATTCAGTCTGGGTAATATGTTTATGATCTAGTTTATATAGTCTGGGCGAGCTCGACCTTTTTCAATAAAATCATCGTGTAATAAATCAATAAAACCTAAAGTCATTTCATATTCCCCTTCTAACTTACCTACTAGTGTACCGGCGTTCATGATCTCCCTCAGACATACACGATGCTTTAGCTAATACACAAAAATGCATATCATAATTTCTCTATCTATCAATGACTGCATGCATTGCCCGGATTTTGGCTAATACATTGTCTATATATATCAATACATGAAAATGTGTGTTGCTAGGAGATATGGACTGCCAACATGGCAAAACCGGGTGACACGATGGCCATGTGGGCAAAATCACTCTCAAAACTGGCCTCAGGGGCTAAAGTCATCCAGTATTAGAAATTAATCGGGTTAAGTAGACCGGATAAAAGCTTAGAGGTTAAACACACAAACGCGGTACTTCAGGTGAGTAAAATTGACTCTTTCCTTCATATTATGATTGTAGTCTGCAATACAATAACGTTTGCATATGATTTCGGCTCATCACAGAAACCCAAATTTAACAGTTGTTTCCTGTGTTTTGATAGTTTTCGTTTAATGTAAAATATAACAACGATTCACAAATTGTAAAATGTACCTTCTGATGCAGCTTGGACATCGTCTCCATTGGAATCCCTGATGTGGAGCACTAGCTTTGTTGAATAGTTTGTGTGGACTGCATAGAAATCTTCCATGGCCATCAAAATGCTGGTGCGTGCCATTTTGCCCACCAAAGACTGCAGATTGAGGATCACTCCAACATTCAGTAAACCTGCTCCACTTTCGGTAACATTGTGAGCAACACTGAGATTGAGGAACAACAACAAGAAGGTGATCCTAGCTGCTGTGTCCATCCCTTGAGCTGTTCTGAGTTCTACAGAATGTGTGGCGCGAATGCAGTCTTATAGCACTGATTTTCATCCTTCGTTGCAGTACATGAAATAATAACGGTTATCATTGCTATAATGCCATTATTCTGACGGGGTCAAATTACATTTCGGTTCGGTCAGCTCTGAACTGTAATGTCAAGCTTCCATTCTGACTTTCTTTTTCTTCTGAAAGAAGCTTTATAAGTATAAATCGGATGGTGTCTGCATTGTGAAGTGATGTCTCTGGAAATTCAAGGAAATTCCCAGTGACAAGCCCAAGAAGAATGAGCTGGACAGATTCCTCCATCCGGTGAATCGTTGGTAAATGGGATTGTGAGAAAGAAAGTCAAGGAACCCGCATTGGGCATGGGCGAGGCTTGTACTCTTCTTCTATGCTTGTGTGTATACTACGATTTTTATTTGTAAAAACTATGCGCTCTCCTAGGCGTTGGCTTTGTTACTTCAGTTAGCCAGTTCCTCTCTCCAAAAAAAAACGGTAACAAGTTAGCCAATGGCCGTTGACGTATTGTTATGTGCACTAAGGTTTTTTTGGTTTTTTGATAAACATCCCTTTTCTTCGTAAAAATCAGCCAAATTTTTTGCTATGTGTGCAATATATTGCGTCTATATTTGTAACATTTTTTACCCATGTATGCAATATTTCTCTTATGTATACAATATTTCTTGACTATAAAATATTGTATACATAGGAAAAATATTACATGTATATTAAAATGTTGTATACATGGGTGAAAATATTGTAAACATGGGTGAAAAATGTTACATACATGGTAAAAAAATCTGGCTGATTTTTATTAAAAAAACATCTGGATGATTACTAGACATAACCATTTATTTATATCTATTCTCTTTATAAAAAAAGTGTGAGATTCCTGCAGCTTGAAGAATGATATTGCTAGAAATAACTTCCTGTTAGGTACTTTCAAATGGTGGCTAATGGTAAACATAGGAAGAAACGCATTTTCTCGTTGGAGCATGAAAATGGCAATATTGAGGGACAGGCGAACCTTAAAAGTTATATCACCCAATTTTACAAAGAATTGTTTGGGCCTCCTGATGAGAACTTCTTCCTGCTGGAGGAACACCGGATAGAGGATATCCCTCAGGTTGGTCAGAGCGAGAATGCATCCCTAACGGCCCCTTTCACTGAAAAGGAGATTCGGGATGCGGTATTTGACATGGAACACAACAAGGCACCAGGACCTGATGGATTCCCAGCTGAATTTTATCAGAGGTGTTGGGAGATCATTAAACAAGACCTCATACAGATGTTCCATGATTTGCATAAGGGAGATATTCCTCTGTTCAGCCTTAATTTTGGTGTCATAACCCTTTTGCCAAAGGTGCATGACGCAAATAAAATTCAGCAATACAGACCAATTTGTTTACTGAATGCGTGCTTCAAGATTTTCACCAAAGCCGCAACGTTGCGGATTAATTCAGTAGCAGACCGCGTTATCAGCCCAACTCAAACTGCATTTATGAGAGGACGCAATATCCTCGAAGGTGTAGTCATCTTACGTGAAACCGTTCATGAACTTCATCGTAAGAATCTAAGTGGAATAATTTTCAAAATCGACTTCGAAAAGGCCTATGATAAAGTAAAATGGTCGTTCCTATTACAAACACTACGGATGAAAGGTTTTTCACCTAAATGGATTTCTTGGGTGAATTCTTTCATATCGGGTGGAAGTGTGGCCATCAATGTTAATGATGACATCGGACCTTACATTCAAACCAAAAAAGGCCTCCGTCAAGGTGACCCTTTATCACCAATTCTTTTTAATCTTGTTGCGGATATGCTTGCAATAATTGTTAACAGAGCCAAAGTTGATGGTCAAGTTAGTGGGGTGGTGCCACATCTGGTAGATGGTGGTTTATCCATACTCCAATATGCTGATGATACGATTCTCTTCATGGAGCACGACCTGGAAAAGGCTAATAACATGAAGTTGTTACTTTGTGCTTTTGAGCAATTATCAGGTCTGAAAATAAATTTCCATAAGAGCGAAATTTTCTGCTTTGGAGAAGCTAAAGCATATGAGACCCAGTACATAGATCTTTTTGGCTGTAATCCAGGTAATTTCCCAATGAGGTATTTGGGTATTCCTATTCATTACAGGAAACTAAGAAATGCTGATTGGAGAAAAGTAGAAGAACGTTTCGAGAAACGCCTCAGTAGTTGGAAAGGAAAAAATCTATCAACAGGGGGACGACTGACTTTAATAAATTCAGTGCTTAGTAGTCTCCCCATGTATATGATGTCCTTCTTTGAGGTACCAAAGGGCGTTCTTAAAAAACTAGACTATTATCGGTCTCGCTTCTTTTGGCAATGCGACGAGTATAAAAGGAAATACCGTCTAGCCAAATGGGATATCCTGTGTCAACCTAAAGAGCAAGGAGGGCTAGGGATCCATAACCTGGAGATCAAGAATACTGCACTACTCAGTAAATGGCTGTATCGGTTGCTGAAAACAGATGGTACTTGGCAACAAATATTACGCAATAAATACTTGGGCACTAAACCTCTTGTCCAGGTTCAGTGCAAGTGTGGGGATTCTCATTTCTGGGGCAGCCTGATGAAGATTAAAAGGGATTTTCTGCAGTTCGGATCTTTTATAATCAAAGACGGATCGCAGGTAAGATTCTGGGAGGATAAGTGGCTAGGAAATAGAACTTTACGAGATCAATATCCTCAATTGTACAGCATATCCCGCAAAAAACAAGATATCGTGGCCGAAGTGTTGAGCTCATACCCACCAAATTTATCTTGGCGCAGAGACCTTATTGGTCACAAGCTAACGTTGTGGACTAATCTCTGTTCACGGTTGTCCGACATTGTTTTGAGCCAGGAGGAAGACGAATTCCGATGGAACCTACATCAGAGTGGAGAATTTTCTGTAAAATCTCATTACCTGGCATTAATCCATCAGGATGTGCCCAATTCTAACGAACGCTTATGGAAGTTAAAAGTACCTTTGAAGATCAAGATCTTTTTGTGGTATCTTCGACGGGGCGTTATTTTAACAAAGGATAATTTAGTGAAACGAAATTGGCAAGGCAGCAAATAGTGTTGTTTCTGTCACAAAGATGAAACGATCCAACATCTATTTTTTGAGTGCCGGTTAGCTCGTATGGTTTGGGCGGTGGTCCATGCGTCTTGTGGTCTTTCTCAGCCACGTAGTGTGTCCGTTATGTTTGGCTCTTGGATAAAAGGGTTTAGACAGGATTTAAAGTATTTAGTACTTCTTGGAGCCGCTGCTACTTGTTGGGCTGTGTGGTTATGCAAGAATGCAATGGTATTTGAAAACAAACAAAATTCATTTTTGCAGGTTATTTACTCAATTTCGCATTGGCTTCGTACCTGGGCTATTCTCCAGCAGACCGCTTCGCAGGATATGGTTGTAGCGGCCTCACAGTTCTTGGAGAAGGTGGCCACGGAGTGTTTTACCCAGGCACATGGTTGGCGGTCTAGTCTTCGGATTGATAGCCATTAGTGAATCCCTTTTATTTTCTCTTTTATGTAAGGCTGTGTGTCGTCAGGCAGAGGCTGGGAGGTTTTCAAGTTGATGTATCACCTTGATGTAACAATCTTGAAACAATAAAACTTCCCATTTCAAAAAAAAAAAAACCATAATGTATGGACACGGAAGCACTGAGCATATTGTGGGACATTCTTGTAAGCGCTAGCCAACGGGTGACTTGGGGAACTGAAGATTCTGTTGGAGATGTTGATAGCTGAAGCCTGGAAGTTTCGTTGCATACCGGCATTTATCCATTAAATTGATGTGGCTGAGGTAGATTGCCGGTCGCAGGACGTTAGTCCTTACAATTATCAGGGGAAATTGTCCAAGGTCATAGGTACTGTTTATATATACAAGAGGTTACAGCTTACAAGTTTGACTCACATAAAAGGTTTGATCTGGGATAGGTACTGTTTATATATACAAGAGGTTACAGCTTACAAGTTTGACTCACATAAAAGGTTAGATCTGGGTTGAGGGCTGACTATGGATTTTTAGAGAAGTCCATTGCTCAATGTTCTAAAAAAAATAGATCCTTTGTATTATCATAACTTTGAGCTAAACGCAACAAGATTGTCTCTTTGATTTTCTGTTGCTAGTTTCGGGGAAATTATCACAACACTTTCTCCCCCCTTCCTCTGAAATTTTCAGCAACTAGTTACTAGTATATGCAAGATACATAATTGAATGAAGTGCCCAATTTTGAAATACTGCAAAAGAGAATAACTGATATTACACTTAATGATAAAAAGCATGCTCAAATGTTAGTTTCGTTATTTTCCAACGCAAATAAGAGTACTTTGTAGTTCATGGTGCCCTTCAATTTTCACTTCGGTTAGGAGCAAGGGCGCCATCTCCACTGCCTCTCTTCTCCGTCAGCAGGTTCTTCGTCAGGTTCTGCTGCTGTTGGTGGTGGATTACCATGTACGCGAAGAACAAATTGGCTATTCGCATCTATAGGCCAAGTAATACTTTCAAAGTCCAGGTTTTCGGCTTTATTCGTACTGTAATGGCTAAAAATACACAATAACTACTGTTAGCCTTTTCAGCGTAATTAAATTTAAAAAAATAAAAAAAAGTTATATCAGCATGGACAATACAAAAGAATAAGAAAAAAAAGGCAAAAAGGCTAAAACCCCAAAAATCTAAAAAGACAAAATTAAGAAGCAAGAAGCAAAAACTCATTGGAGTAGATCCATGGTGTTCATTTGGCTGTTGCAGTCTACCTAGTCCTGAGGCTCTGTTCGTATTGGTTTTTACTTCTGATTTCTGCTTAGAAAAGCCAAAAGCCAATACGAACATCGAGCTTCTTGAAGCGGCTTTTCCACTTCTCTCGCTACCGTCTTGCTTCGAGAATAAAGCATGGGTCACGGGTGCATCACACACTCCACTCCTCTCGCTTCCATCACACGAATGCATTTCTTCCTCACTTGACGAGGATATAATAATCATCAAATTATTATGTCATTATATTTGAGTATACCTCTTATTGATAAGGGAGAGGTTTTACAGGGTAGTCGTAAGTACTTCTAAGACCACTTCTCAGTCGTAAGTACTTCTAAGACCACTTCTCAGTTGTAAGTCATTCTACGACCACATAGTCATAAGTCTTTATACGACCATATAGTTATAAGTCTTTCTACGACCACATAGTCGTAAGTTGTCCTGCGACCACCTCATGGTCGTGGACCTTCTTACGACTAGTCTGTCTCCAACTGACTTGTCTACAATGAGTTACTACATCGTGGGTCTGTCTGACAAGACGGTTGAAACATGTGCTTATTCTTAATAACTGCATATGATCTCTCTTTGACAATAGCCGCCGCACGATGAACGGGCCATCACGTCTATCTGACAATAACTCCCATTGGATGGTTATCACCCGAAGCAATAAGGCGTCTTTTGGCATAGGACAACAATCGCCGCTTCATTAACTATATAAAGGTTAACATCGGAGAGAAGAAGGGGGAAAGAGCATATTGGTGCAGTCCAAGCTAGACATAGTGCAAGGCATTTCGCATTACTCTCTCAGTTGTAATCAATTCTTTGAGCAATAGCCACACAAGAAGTAGGGTTGTTATTCTCTCAGGAGAAGGCTAGAACCTATATAAAAAACCATGTGTCTCTCCTCTGCGTGATCATAGTTCAGGTCTTTAAGTGTTTTTCCCCTGAATCCAAGAAATCATACAAAAGATTCGTATTAAAACACTGATAGTTGGCATCGTCCGTGGGGATAATTCTTCTAAGATTTCGGTAATTTACTTGTCGGCAAGTTCTCTTCCATCTGATGTCCTCATGGCAGGAGAGTGGAATGAGGAGAATTGGTTTGACCTGGCCGACTATGCAGATCTCGACACAGATGCCTGCTACGACTATGAGCAAACAATGCTTGCTTTCGATGGTGAGTCTATCTCTAGAGATCCATCCCGAGACCTCGGAGACCACACCGTGGGAAAGGCTGAGGAGGGATTCACATCCTCCACAACAGTACGCCCAACAGAGGAACCGATTTCTCCAAATGGCAAGGGTCAATCCGACCACAAATAGGACTCGCAACACGACAATGGGCCTGTCCCCAAGTGTTCGAGTCCCCCAGTGACTGCTTGATCAGGCTCGGCGAGTCCTGGAATTTGTCATTCTGGGAATCCATCGACATCTAGTGGTCGTAACTCTCCAGTTGTCCCTGCAGAGAGTGTGGGTGGCTCCCTGCAAGTTTGTCCATACTCTCATAGGGTTCAACTCTGATCGGAGATGGTTATAACCTAGAGTTCCTCTTTCCGGAGAGGCCTATTCTGTGTCGTGAGGCTCTGTCATTTGATGACTCTTCAAGTCAGGAGGCGTCTAACGCGAGTGGAGATCCTTTTTGGGAGGTCTTCACCCTTCCCGTAGATTATGATCACTCTTTTGGAGAAAGGCTTGAGGATGCTCCCCGCTAATCACACACTACCACCCCTCGTGAGGATGGTGAGGAGACCTCCAGTGATGAACCAGATCAGCTCTCTAATGAGCATGGGAAGAATCCTAAATATAATCACTCTCCTTTAAGGTGGCCTCAACCAACCTCGAACATTGAGGATCCTGAGATCATTCAAAGGAGACAACTGGTTGTCCAGAGGTCTTTGCCTAGGCATGCCCAGTACCAGTCTGAAGTGTTTCAAACACTTCAACACATCAACGACTTGCTCGAGAAACTGACTCAAGAGCTTGCTCGAGTGCCAGGCTACGACCACTTCACCGAAGGGATCGCGCGAAGACTCTGCAGTGTGAGGGCCAGATTTGAGCAACATCATCGGCATAACTCCATGAGTCAAACAGGTACGACCGCGTATAATCATTCGCAGAACTCACCGGTGGGGCTCGACATGATGACAGGATGTTGGTCTCCTAACCACTACTCTAGCCAGAGGAGATTTCCTCGAACGACTCCAGATCGACGAGTTTAATGAGGAGGTGATAGATCACCACTTCAAGCGAGGAATCTGAAGCAGCAGATGGAATAGAAGGAATACTACACGTGTATAGACGAGGCCTACTACAGGTTGGGTCCATCAACTACCAAGCATCATTGAGTACGATTGTCTGGTGAAGTCAATCACCCTTTCCTGCAAATGAGGTGTCATGAACTAATTACTGGATGTTGGGCATTCACTCCTGAACTCCGAGCAGTGCGCTAGCCACTGTGGTTTTGCCAGTAAACATGGAGAAATTTGATGGGTTCTAAAATCCCATCGAGTTTCTTCAGATTTACACGACCGTGGTTCGAGTGGCAGGAGGAGGCAAGCATGTCATGGTAAATTATCTTTTGACAGTGCTCGAGGGATCTTCTCTGTTATGGTTGCTTAATCAACCATTCGAGTCGATCCACTAGTGGAAACACCTCTGCGATCTTCTGTTAGTCAACTTCCAAGGCACGTACAATGTGATGGGTTCCAAAATCCCATCGAGTTCCTTCAGATATACATGACCGTGGTTTGAGCGGTAGGAGGAGGCGAGCACATCATGGAAAATTATCTTTCGATGGTGCTCGAAGGATCTGCTTAGTCATGGTTGCTCAATCAACCATTCGAGTCGATCCACTAGTGGCAACACCACTACGTCTTCTGTTGGCCAACTTCCTAGGCACGTACAACTGCCCTGGGAAAGAAGACGACCTGCACCGGATGTGGCAAAACAACAACGAGACCCTATGACAATTTATCAGACGCTTTAATCAGGTTCGGAATTCAATATGAAATATGCAGAGAAATGTGGACGATTAATATGGAACTTGTAACTCCTATATAACGGAAGAGATATTCTTAGGCCCCTCAATATGGTTGGATTAACAAAGTGCATGGCTACATTGAATGTGGTTGAGGAGTCAATCACAAACTGAGTAATCCAATGCAGATTTGAGTGAATGGTCAAGCTATCATAGGATAGCACGTTTCTTGCCTTGAGATCAATCTGGTACATAAGCACTATATAGGTTCGTCTGATATAATCTTTATGTATATTTGGGGGTCACAATGTCCTGCTAGGGACCGCTACTGACTTATGGATTGAAAAGGATTTTTTAGGGCATGGCCGAATATACATGAATCTACAGGGTCACACACTTAACGGATTGAAACGATAAGAATCTAGATGATAGACTTCGAGTGGGATACGATCTATACTTATATTGGATAAGGATTCGGTCAGAGGCACTCCGAGTGGGATACAATCTCTACTTATTAGGTAAGGATTTAGTCAGAGGCTCTCTAAGTTGGATACGATATGTAATCGTATCAAATAAGCATCCAATTGAAGGCTATATATTAAGAGAATCACGGAGCTGAGGGTGGTATCTTGAGGCACACTCATCGAAACCCTAACCACTACCTCTTAAAACCCCTGCCGTGCACGCCGATGCTAACATACCGATGCACGGCATTCTATACTTGGACATGTGGCCTTCTGTAGATGCATTAATTGCTGCAACTGTGATGCTGATCGAGACAATCGTAAGAAGGGGACGGTTGGCAAGAAGATGATCAACTACTTCCACTACATGTCTACACCGAGCGAGCTACATTAAACCGGCCACTTCAACTCTACTTCCGTTGTACTGTATGTTTAGTGGTAATGATCTATGATCTCTTATTCATATGGTTTCTTAATTTATGTGGTAGTAAATTTTAATCTACACTAGTGCAGCCTACCTATATCCCAACAAATTGAGAATTTGCCACTCTAATTGTTGATATTTTAGGATTTGCCACCCTACTGTCTCACATGTCAATTAGAAATGGAGTCCAAATCCTGAAGAGTCAACGATCGAAGTGGCAAAACCTCAAAATTTCCGAGATGGACGTGCTCCCTGTCTAGCACGCAAGTTCACTAATTCAAATTTATTGCCATATCATAAAGAGAACTTCATGGAACCACAAGACCTGAATATCAAATTTATGGCATACAATTTCTCTAAAATAGTTCAAAAAATTAAAACATATATAAACACAAGAAGTGGAAATCCGTTATCAACAAATATTCTTTGTATTCTTTTAAAAAAAGTTTCCACGCATATTGTCTGGGTAGGAATTAATCAATCCCCATCCCTATCCCCAATAAAGAACACTTATTTCCCCTAAAAGTTATCATTCAAGGCCTATTCTACATATCAATATGATCGTAGGCACGATGTATATTTGTCAAACCACAACATTTTTTGTGGTATCCTGTCATAGAGTTGTCACAACTACAAAAAGGTTTATATTAGACACTTCATCACAGACGATTCATTGAGACTATTAGTGTTAAATGCAATCACAGACAGTTTAGGTTTAGAGACCGTTTGTATTGCTTCTAGCGCTAAAAACTATCCGTAAAGAGATAATATCACAGACAGTTCATGGTGAGCACCATCTGTGAAGTATCACATACGGTTCTTACCAAGAACCATCTATGATATTTAGCAATATCATAAACGGTTTTTTATTTAAACTGTATGTGATAGTTCACAGACGGTTTGTATTACAAACCGTCTATGATAATGAAGTTATCACAGACGGTTTGTATTAAAAATCGTCTGTAATATATTTCCAGCCTTGCGATCCTCTAAAATTTCATAATCTCTTGTCTGAGGCCGAATAGAATTCCGTTCTGATATACCTTTAGTAAAACGGACATAACTTTTACTCGTCATTCTTGTACTTGTTGAAAAGCTAACGACGAGTTCGATCCAAAAAAAATGACCAGCTTGCACCCGTTGCCCTCTAAACCCCCCAAAATCGGCCATCTTTAGTCTTAAATTTGCGTCACAAGTTTTTGGTTTCTATTTTTACCAAAATTTTCGATCTTTCGTTCGGAATTTGGGGTTCGACTCAACTGCAAAGTTGTAGATCTTATCGAAACCTTTCAAATGTGCATATATAAGCCATATAGAACTTTGCTATTTTATCATTTGAGACTAGTTGTTTACATTACACCGGTATATACATATGTTGTCTTCGATAATTATGTATCACAGACGGTTTGCGGTTCAAACCGCTTATGATAATTGTGTATCCCTGATCGCTGGGTCCGTTGATCCTCTCTAACCCAATCCCAGCCAATAAAAACTCACCAACCTCCACCCCACAGATTGTAGCTCCACCTCTTTATCTCCGCGCCCATTCCGCCAAAAAATTTCCCACTCCCGCCTCTCCCTCCCCTATACATACTCATGCAAATCCATCCTCTACTAAGTGTCTATAATGCGAAAGTATCACAGATGGTTGGTATAAACTGTCTGTGATACTCGTCCATCATAGACGGTTGGTAGTTAAAACCGTCTATGATGTATGAGTATCACAGACGGTATTTGGTTCGAGTCGTTTATGATAGTGTTCTTTACATACGGTTCTAGTTATAAACCGTCTGTGTTGTATTTATCACAGACGGCTCACAAACCGTTTGTGATAACTTCCTATTATCATTGACCCATAAATTTAGACGGTTCAGAAAATCGTCTGTGATGACAGTTTCGAACTATCTATGATGACCCTTTTTGTAGTAGTATGTAGGCCTCATTTCTTTTCAGCTTATGGTTTCACCTGAATAAATAAACGGGGCAGCTTCTCTGCCTTTGTGTCGAAGCGGTTTATCATAACAACCTTTTCAAAACAGCTTATTGGTTTATCGGTGTTCGGTTTATTCGCACAAGCATTCGTGCTAAGGCCAAAAGCAATCAACCACAGTTATAAGTTATAAACCGCAGCGGAAAAGAACACACCCGTACTCCATCCTAGAACTGGTTATGTCTCCAAACTCAGCAGTCAACGCAGGCGAAAGAGCAGATGACAAGGCTGATATGCAATTAAGTTCATAACAGTGCAGAAGTGCTTATCTGATATAGTCGTGCATCAGGTGCTTACATGCTTATTAATTTATTTATATTCCAATGAACTAGGTCCTGTGCACAATCTTTTTGGGCTAAACATACAACACATGAAAGGAGGCACGGTGTTGAAGTCATGATTGATTAACAGTTCAACCTAAATGTAGACATCTATGTAGGCTGTGTTAATCATTGGAAGCTCTCGATCAGACTTTTATTAGAATTTTACTTCCTAGTCAAATTTTCAGTTCCATTTGCTTACTTTGTGCGTTCATCCTGCAATTGCACAGGTTTGCGCCAAATCTCACAGATCATATTAGGTTTTGGTGCTTGTAATTCAGCTCAAACAACACAGGTAGTACATTTTGTATGCGAAATGCATCTATTAAGGAAACCTGGTAACACAGCTCACTGTATGACATGGATAGGTTGCCGGATATATCAACAGGCACATACTCGTAGGGGACAGCATATGGCATCTCCTGCATGACAGCTTTAAATATGTCGATGCAATATCCGGTTATGCCAAGCTTTCCAGTGATGGCATCTTTGTTTAGATTGACAAATGGGTTGGAGAAAGGCGTTAGTGGCACATCAAATCTGCAACTTCTTTCCAACAACTGTCCACTCCCAACCTCTGGGGCACTGTTTGCAAATATACCTTAGAGACAATTATAGGCTGAGTTCTTTTCACTTATGATTTATTACTTATGGTTTATACTATAGTAACTAGCTTTTAAACAGTACATTTTTCAAAATGAGGTCAAAAGAAATATTGTAGTAAAAAGTGTACTGAATTTAGCTGTACCGGCCAAAATCGCATGCGACTATTTTCTTCTTTGTACTGGCTCTCGCGAACAATTAGAATTCAAAAATTTAAGTCATAAGCCACAGCCTAGAACAACCCACCCATAGAAATGACTATATTTCTTTATGTTTATAATTTATTGGATAATATGTTATCTTATTTCTTGAATAATATCGTCGATATTTATTAGCAAGTATATGACTTGATTGTAAAACTCTTTATTTCTGTAATGATTATTCTTAAACGATTCCTAATCGGAAACATATGAGGAGGCATATGAATAGATTAGCATATGTACTGGCTGATGACCATATTTCATAGGTTATTGATATGGAGATATCAAACCAATAATATGAACACATGTTAGCGAACATGAGGTTGGATCGACCCACCATGAGACACTGCGAGAACGTTACATTCTTACATATCATCAGTTAGTCTTTTTTCCAATGTGTATACTATGTCCTTAGACTTGAGGTCGTCGCATGTACTCGAGATGCATAATGGCTGACTTAGGAGTTGCTCAACGCTCCTCTGTAACTGGAAAGTTATAAATGTAACTTTTGGATTTTGCCATGGTGCGTGCATCGAGAAATGATCGATCAAGATAGGAAATACTATCTGTTCTCGCATGGTGCACTAGGACGATCCACAACTTGTAACGATCAAGAGGAGCTGCATGAGGAAACGTGCAACTAGTATGACTACTACTGCACTAACACACTACATCGACTCTACTTCTGCTACGAGTCTACACATCTAGTGGTAATTCTGTGATCTATTACTAGCGAGGTTCCTTATTTACGCGATAAATTTATGAAATTGTGCTAGCATAGTCTACCCGTGTCGCAACCAGGGTTTAAAATTTCGGACGAAATTTCACCGAAATGACGAAATTTCGTCTCTTTTGTTACCCACCGAAAGCATAACAGTTCGGTCAGATTTCAGCCGAATTATCCCCATTCAAATTTTTGTCTAAATTTCATCTAAATTTTGATTAAATTTCATCAAAAATTTTGAAATTTTCGTCCGAAATTTGAACGAAATGGACGAAATTTCGTCATTTTGTTTCTTTCGGTGAGCGGCGAAAAATTTCTGACGGCGAAAGATTTAACCCTGGTCGCAACACGCTGCTGAACCACCAGGCCAAATCACTGTATTCAGTCCAACAGTAGCACTTAGACCAGAAGACGTGCTTAGGTACTTACTTAGGCCAAACTTTGGAGTCCAGAAACGAGCTCTTTGATAGGAATTGCCAATTATACTGACTATCTCAAAGGCAAATGGCTGCCGCTGCCCGTCAAGTAGAGCAAAGTCACCTGATATACCCTGGAACCTGGTGGTTCAGATGGCATCAGCAAGCTTCGGCCCTTCCTGTGACGCACCAAGCATACTCGGATCATTTGAGCTGTTGCTGTTCTGTGGAAATGGCATTTCGAAGCCAAGCGTAAAGGGTCCGGCCGTCCTTAAGGCCATCGCAATTGCCCATGCTGTGTCATATGCCCATAAATGGAACACATTTGGATTTGCTGGTTCAGGTGCGCCTGGGTTGTCTTGGAAGTCGAGGAGCTTGTCTGATGGCGGCACGTAAGGCCTCACACCAAGAACACCCTGCATTGAATTGATTGTGTTCTGGTTGAGGGTGCTAAACATGTTGCCTACACTATCAGTCACAATCCAGGCATAACCCTCGACAGGCTTCTCCGCTTCATGGGCAAGGACGAAGAGGCGTGCTGCAATGTCTGATGACATGCGCACAACGAAGACTCGCATCTGCATTGTTAAGCTCTGCCTTTATCTGATCATCAGTAGGAACGGAAGTAATGACACTTCGGTATGGGATGCCTTGGTAAATCATCCAGCTCTAGCACGAGGAAAGTGAGTAACAACATAAATTTTGTCATGTACGCAATCGTGCTAATGGGTGTTGTAAGGTCTTACGACCTCCCAGGATCTTCCACAACCAGTTAGAGTCGTTTACGACCGGTGAGAATCGAATACGATCGGTTCAGAGTACTTACGACCAGTTCCGAACGCTTCAAACTCTTCCGATCGCTTTTTCAACGTGGTCGTAAATTTACTGTAGCAATTTACGACCGCTCTGCGATATCGCTGCCGCTGCCTTCCTTCAGCCGCTCGAGATACCGTGATCGGAACCTTCTACAATCACGCAGTGATGCTGGCGATCACTGTTCTCCGTGGTCGAACACACATACGACCACGTTCACTTCCTTCAACGTGATCGGAGTTGCTTCCGATCACGTACTGGCCTTCTCGGTGTAGTCGAACCCTTTACGACCACGTTCTGCACTCCTTGAACGTAGTCGTAAAAACACTGTTCCTTTGCCGTGGTCGTGAGTCCTTTCGACCACGTCTTGCGCAAACACACGACAAAACAATGCTCTGTGTTTCTCCCTCTTTTTGGTATTTTCTCAACTGCTTGGTACATTGAATACATGGCTCTAAGCCTCTTTTTATACCCGGTTGTCCTACTTTAACACGGGTTCTCAACACCTACTCCAACTCTGAGTCTTATACGACTTCGACTCGGTTACGACTTCATCTAGGACTCGGTTTTCGACTTCTGATTTCTTACTCGTTTTGGATTCGATTACCTCCAAAACTTGTGTACGACTTCTGAACAAGATTATTTACAACATTCTCTCCCTAATCTTGTTTCTCGACTTCAATCATGCCGATCTTTCTCCTCATCTCCGACAACTTTATCCGCCCCAGCGGCTTCGTTAGAATATCAGCTTTCTGTTCTTCTGTTCTGATGTAGTCGATTGCAATCTTCCCTTCTTCGACACAATCTCTGATATAATGATATCTTGTGTCTATGTGTTTGCTTCTATCATGTAGAACCGGATTCTTGCTCAGTGAAATAGCCGATTTGTTATCAACCCTGAGCGTTACCTTCTGAATTTCTTCATCTGACAATTCACTCAACAGTCGAGCGAGCCAGACTCCCTGGCAAGATGCTACGCTCGCTGCGATGTACTCGGCTTCACAAGAAGATAATGCAACCACTTTTTGCTTCTGAGATTGCCAGCTGATCGGACTCTCCCCAAGCACAAACATTATGCCTGTCGTGCTCTTTCGATCGTCGACATCTCCCGCCATGTCGCTATCACTGTAGCCCGTCAGCTGCAACGACTTCCCATCTCCTCTCTTGTACTGAATCCCGAGATTCAGAGTACCTTTGATGTATCTCAGGATGTGCTTCACGGCATTCATATGCTCCTGAGTTGGTTTCTCCATGAAACGACTTACGTATCCGACTGCAAACGAGATGTCTGGTCGGGTGTGCACCAGATACCGTAGACTTCCGACAATGCTCCTATAAGTCGTGGCATCAATTTGCGATCCTGGGCCTGTCTTGCTCAACTTCAGATGATCCTCCATTGGGGTTTGACATGGATTGCACTCTTCCATACCCGACTTCTCTAGAATCTTTCTAGCATATCCCGACTGACAAAGTGTTATGCCGTTGTTGGTTTGATTTATTTCAATGCCGAGGTAGTAGCACAGAAGTCCCAAATCGGTCATTTTGAACAGCCTCTTCATCTCTTCTTTAAACCTTATAATCTCCTTCGAACTCGATCCAATAATGATCAAGTCGTCCACGTAAACGCCCACGATCAGTCTGTTCTTCGCATCTCCCCTTGAGTATACCGCATGTTCAGAGTTGCTTCTTCTGAACCCGAGTGCCGTTAGACTTTTGTCAAGCTTCAAATTCCATGCTCGTGGTGCTTGCTTAAGTCCGTAGAGAGCTTTGTTCAGCTTCAAGACTTTCTCGGCTTGCTTCTTGGATTGAAAACCCGGCGGTTGAGAAACATAAACTTCCTCCTCAATGTCTCCGTTCAAGAACGTCGTTTTCACATCCATGTGGTGAATCTCCCATCCACCGTTTGCTGCCAATGCAAGAAGTAGTCGTATAGTCTCCATACGAGCTACTGGGGCAAAAACTTCTTCGTAGTCGACGCCTTGTTTTTGAACATACCCTTTCGCCACAAGTCGTGCTTTGTGTTTTACGACTTCTCCCTTTGAATCCTTCTTTACCTTGAAGACCCACTTTAATCCGATCGCTCGATGACCTTTTGGCAAATCGGTGAGTTCCCAAGTGTTGTTGTCTTCAATAGATTTTAGCTCTTCCTGCATAGCAGTTCTCCAATATTCATCCCCCGTCGCTTCTTCATAGCTTTCGGGTTCTTCAGCTGTTGTGTACAGTAACAGCTCATTCATCTGTATTGACTCAGTTTGAGCATAGATCTCATTGATGTTCCTCATCTTCGACACCCTGCCGTCTTCTTCATCTTCAGTATCAGGTGTGGCTTCCTGATCATTTGCATCAATCGTGTTCGAGCTTTGAGGTGTGATCGCAACTCCTTTCTCCATTGTCGTATTGTCGGTGTCGACTTCTTCGACATCGAAAGTTATCCATTTCGACTTATCTTTCTCAATGTCTTGATGTTCTTCCCACTCCCAATGTTTGTCTTCTTGAAAGACTACATCTCTGCTCACATGTAGCTTATTTTTGACTGGATCATAGCACCTATATGCCTTGGTACCTGATTCCGAGCCGAGGTAGATCATCCTTTTGCTCCGATCGTCCAGCTTCCTCAGGTAAGTCGATGATCTCACATGTGCCAAACAGCCGAAGACTTTCAAGTGATCGACGTTCGGTTTTCTCCCCGACCACAACTCGTATGGAGTAACTCCATCCAACGACCGTGTGGTCGCTCGATTTAGCAAATAGACCGCATGTCTTACGGCTTCTGCCCAAAACCTCCCGGGTAGGTATCGACTCTTCAGAAGACTTCGTGTGGTTTCGACCACGGTTCGGTTTCTTCTTTCTACGACTCCGTTTTGTTGAGGCGAGTACGGAGCCGTGAAGAACCTTGCAATGCCCTTCTCTTCATAGATTGAGTCAAACTCTTTTGCGAGAAATTCTCCTCCTCGATCAGACCTGACCGCTTTTACCCTCTTGTCGACTTCGTTTTCAGCAAGAGCAATAAACTTCTGAAAGTTCGACTTTGCCTCATCCTTGCTCTTCTGCATGTACACCCACATGGCTCTAGAGTAGTCGTCCACGACCAGCATGAAGTACTGGTTTCCAGCGTCGGTGCGGGGTGTGATCGGTCCGCATAAGTCGACGTGAACCAGCTCGAGTGGTTGCGAAGCTCTAAACTTGGTTTGCTGTGGGAAACTGCTACGAGTTTGTTTTGCCACCAGACAACCTTCGCAGACTTGCTCTGGGTGGTCGATTTTCGGTAATCCGACCACCATCTCTTTCTCTGCCATTGTTCTGAGACTTTGGAAATTTATATGACCAAATCTCTCATGCCACAGCCAGGCGGGATCTTCAATTGTGGTCTTTAAACACTTCTGCTTGCATGTTTCGATCTTGATTTTGTACAAACGGTTCACAGTCCGTTGCACCTTCATCAGCAGACGTTCGCTGCGGTCGAACACCTTCAGATGTTGCCTTTAAGCTCGATCCGACAACCTTCTTTGGTTAATTGTCCATGGCTTATGATATTGCTCCGAAGACTCGGTATGTAATATACATCCGAGAGCTTTCTTCGACTTCCATCTTTGCATTGCATCAGGATTGTGCCTCTCCCTTTTATCTGAACAGTAGAGCCGTCTTCGAACTGTACTTTTCCGAGCACACTCTTATTTAATTCGTAAAACATCGAGTACGTACCCGTCATGTGGTTGCTGGCTCCGTTGTCGAGGTACCAGTCGGCTTGTGTCTACTCTCCCTGCTCCAACAGATTTGGAAAAACTCTCTCCTCATTCAACAGAACCATTGTCGGTTCGTCTACAGTGCAGAGCGATAAGAGTAGTGTAGGCTCTTTGTGCTCTGTAGTTTGTGTCAAGTTTGCTTCCTCTACCTTTTTCTTGCCCCGACAATTCGCAGCATAGTGACCATACTTCTTGCAGTTATGGCACTGGATGTGGCTTCGACATTCAGCAGCGTAGTGTCCAAATTTCTCGCACGTGTAACACTGTACGTCCGACTTGTCGGTCTGATAGTCGCCGCCTCCACGACCACGACTGCCTCCTCGACCACTTCTTCCACGACCTCTTTGGTCGTAGCCTCGTCCTTGACCTCGCCCATGAGGCGCACCGCGTCCGGTCGATGGGCCACGACCACGACTACGACCGCCCCTCAGTGATGAGTCTCCATGGACCTTCGCATCTTCTCTTACGAGCAGCACTTGCTGTCCGTTGTCTTCTTGATAACTCTTTAGGAGCTGCTCGTGTGCTTTGAGCGCTCCGGTTACCTCCTCAATAATCATCTTTGAGAGATCTTGCGAGTACATGAGTGTAGTCACGACCGGGAGAAACTTCTCTGGCAGCACTCTCAAATACTTCTTCACCGTCACCTCATCTTTCAAGTCGTCGCCGAGAGATTTGATCTCGTTCACGACTTCGTTGAATCGACCAGAGAACTCTTCCACGGTCTGACTCTTCCCCATCTTCACGGCTTCAAACTCACTTCTTAAGGTTTGAAGTCGAACTTCCTTCACTCGATCTACTCCTTCATGCATGGTTCACAGAGTAGTCCAGACTTCCTTCGCCGTTTCCTTGCCGACTAGTTGCCGCATCATCGAGTCGGGCACAGCTTGATAGATTGCTGCCATCGCCATCTTGTCGAGACGATCATCGAGGACCTTGTCCTTCTCCTTTGGTTCGACCGCACCCCAGACGCCTTGTGCGATCATGTTGACCTTCATCTTCATCGCCCAGACCGGATAGTTGTCCGAACTGAGGATCGGGTACTGCAGCGACACGCTCTGCTTCGCCGTGTCAGCCATGTTTAACCACGGCTCTGATACCAACTGTTGTAAGGTCTTACGACCTCCCAGGATCTTCCACAACCAGTTAGAGTCGTTTACGACCGGTGAGAATCGAATACGATCGGTTCAGAGTACTTACGACCAGTTCCGAACGCTTCAAACTCTTCCGATCGCTTTTTCAACGTGGTCGTAAATTTACTGTAGCAATTTACGACCGCTCTGCGATATCGCTGCCGCTGCCTTCCTTCAGCCGCTCGAGATACCGTGATCGAAACCTTCTACGATCACGCAGTGATGCTGGCGATCACTGTTCTCCGTGGTCGAACACACATACGACCACGTTCACTTCCTTCAACGTGATCGGAGTTGCTTCCGATCACGTACTGGCCTTCTCGGTGTAGTCGAACCCTTTACGACCACGTTCTGCACTCCTTGAACGTAGTCATAAAAACACTGTTCCTTTGTCGTGGTCGTGAGTCCTTTCGACCACGTCTTGCGCAAACACACGACAAAACAATGCTCTGTGTTTCTCCCTCTTTTTGGTATTTTCTCAACTGCTTGGTACATTGAATACATGGCTCTAAGCCTCTTTTTATACCCGGTTGTCCTACTTTAACACGGATTCTCAACACCTACTCCGACTCTGAGTCTTATACGACTTCGACTCGGTTACGACTTCATCTAGGACTCGGTTTTCGACTTCTGATTTCTTACTCGTTTTGGATTCGATTACTTCCAAAACTTGTGTACGACTTCTGAACAAGATTATTTACAACATTGGGCTGGGATTTCGAATACACCAACTAATTCTCCCATAGCGCTGTATATAATGAGCTTGGTCCTAACAATCTGATGAACTGTATTTCAATGATCTCACTTTTTCTCCTTGTAACCATCATTTCCTTGTGGAACATGCAAACTGTTGGTCTGAATTTTTTCTTACTTTCCTATTGTTCTCAAACGTGTGATGAAGCCAGCAAAGCTGCATCAAACTATTAGGCCGCGGTTGCTCCCTTGTTCTCCGTAGCGGTTTCGCGACAGCAGAATTCGCATTTATCAGAAACTTCGCATCTACTCGTCAAAATGGTCAGATATTCTGTGTTAGATTAATCTTGTTATTTTTGCATTAGCAGCGTTTAGTTTGGTGCATGTGTTAGTTTAGCATGTAATAGGCTAGTTAATGGTAGATGAGTACGTGCTGCATGGCGTGGCCGGATCGGCAGTGAGTAGAGGTCAGATTGGCAGCCAGGAGGTGAGTGCACGTTTGTGTAGTTTGGGGATAGCCTTTGCATGTTCTTGTGGCCATGTGTTTGGCCAAGTCGTTGAGCACATCCAGGAGGGAGAAAAGGTCCAGCTGCATGCATGCTTGCAGGTTGTTGAGGCGTGCAGATGTGGCCTGTACTTCCGGAGAGATGTGGCTTGTTGTGTGCGTATTCAGTTTAGCCATTACCTGGACGTGCGTCCAGCTCTTGCGGCAAGTTGTGCACGTCGTGAGGATTGGCCGGGCAAGTTGATTAGCTAGTGCGTGTCTTTATATATCCAGTCCATGTAATCAGTTTGAGTGAAGAGAAACAAGAGAAAAAGGCTGTGTGTTCGCCGCAAGGCTCTGAGTGTTCTTCTTCCAGTGCATATCCATTCTTGTAACACTGCGAGTTCCAACAATTGGTATCAGAGCCATTGTAGTTGTATGCCCAAGTATCTGCAGTTCAAGGAGATGTCGACCATCCCGGCGCAATCGATCAAGGAGAGTGGCATCTCCTTGGTGTACCCGATGCTGACGGCAACCAACTACTCCACCTGGGCGATCAAGATGGAGGCCAACATGGAGGCGCAAGGCATTTGGGATGCCATCGAGCCCGCGGATGGGGAGGTCGCGGAAACCAAGAAGGACAAGCTGGTGCGTGCATGTCTCTTCGGGGCCGTCCCCGAAGACGTGCTGCATCAGATTGCCAAGAAGAAGACAGCTAAGGAGGTGTGGAAGAGCTTGAAGACGAGGTGCCTTGGAGTTGATCGGGTGAAGAAGGCGCGGGTGCAGACCTTGAAGAGTGACTTCAAAGATCTGCACATGAAGGAAACTGAGTCAATTGACGAGTTCGCGGGCAAAATCAGTGGCCTAGCGAACAAGTTGAGTGACCTCGGTGCAGCCATGAAGGATGCTGAGCTCGTCAAGAAGCTACTCGACTCCGTGCCTAACAAGTTCTTGCAGGTGATCGCTGCGATCGAGCAATTCTCCGACCTGGACGAGATGCCTTTCGATGAGGCAATTGGTCGTCTCAAAGCGTACGAGGAAAGGATACGCAAGCACGATGGGAAGAACCAGGAGGACATGCTGCTTGCCTCTAGTGCATCGAGCGCTGGTGGGCGACCCCGCGGCAAAAAGAGCAGCACCTTCGACAAGGCAAAGGTGCGCTGCTACAACTGCCAGCAGTATGGGCACTACTCTTGGGAGAACAAGTGCGCCAATCCAAAGGAGAAGCAGTCGCTGCTTGCCGTGGCGGACGCCGACGATGAGCCGGCGCTACTCTGATCCATGGCAAGGAGGTGATGAAAATAATGATGACAAGATTATGGGGTGAATGTTAGATTAATCTTGTTGTTTTTGCATTAGCAGCATGTTTAGTTTGGTGCATGTGTTAGTTTAGCATGTAATAGGCTAGTCCAGTGGCGGAACCAGGGGGCTATCAGGGGCCGTGGCCCCCCCAACACAGTAAAATTTTTTTAATACCCCTGTAAATATTTCAGTGCACAGCACAGTAAATCATCAATTCATCCATTTCTGATCATAATATTGTGATTTTTCGTTATGAATACTAACTACATATATAAAAACATTGAAAAAACCGTTGAGACATACACTTGATGTATATATTTATCACACTTATGAGGTGTCATCATGTTTACCCGGCCCCCCTTAATCAAAATCCCTGGTTCCGCCACTGGGCTAGTCAATGGTAGATGAGTACGTGCTGCATGGCATGGCCGGATCGGCAGTGAGTAGAGGTCAGATTGGCAGCCAGGAGGTGAGTGCACGTTTGTGTAGTTTGGGGATAGCCTTTGCATGTTCTTGTGGCCATGTGTTTGGCCAAGTCGTTGAGCACATCCAGGAGGGAGAAAAGGTCCAGCTGCATGCATGCTTGCAGGTTGTTGAGGCGTGCAGATGTGGCCTGTACTTCCGGAGAGATGTGGCTTGTTGTGTGCGTATTCAGTTTAGCCATTACCTGGACGTGCGTCCGGCTCTTGCGGCAAGTTGTGCACGTCATGAGGATTGGCCGGGCAAGTTGATTAGCTAGTGCGTGTCTTTATATATCCAGTCCATGTAATCAGTTTGAGTGAAGAGAAACAAGAGAAAAAGGCTGTGTGTTCGCCGCAAGGCTCTGAGTGTTCTTCTTCCAGTGCATATCCATTCTTGTAACACTGTGAGTTCCAACATTCTGCACGAGCCATACGCTTGACGAGCTCGAGACTGCAGGGCCACTCACCTCCTGACACCGTGGCAGCAGCAACGATCGGCCAGCGGCACGCAGCGGTCGCGTCCGCGCAGCTCCACGGCCGAGGCTGCTTTCCGGCCGATCTGCTTCAGCCACCGGCCGCGCTCCACCTGGATCGCCAGATGGTACATAGCCCCCGCAGGGTTGCCACTTGTGCGCATTGCGCCGCCCCCGGCTCTGTTTGGCCAACGTCCTCGTGCTACCGCCCTGCCACGGACCGGCTATGGGCTAGGTCCTACGCCTTAGTCATGTGGCCTGTCTTGGTGTAATACAAAAGGTCATCGAAGAACAGAACAGACGTTCGCCTTGGCTCTACTCTCACAAATCCTCATGTCCCCAAACTCTAGTTCTCTAATTCCCAATCCCCTGCTTCTTCCCAATCCTTGCTTCTAATTCTCCTCAAGTTGTATCCACAGATACTTTGTATCCGGTTTTGGAATTGATAATCTATCACTTATGCTTGGTTTGAATGGTGTTCATCAAGTGGATCGTGACAATGTGATATCAGAGCCATCGATTCGTGGAATTTCGAGCAAAGAGTTGGTGTGGGCGACTCATGGTGGTAGTAACTGTGATCAACGTTCGAATCCGTACAGTGGTGGTGTCCATGGAGAAGGCACCCGCCATCTGTTCGACGAAACACTGAGCCATCAGGAGGTCGCCATGGGAGGTGTTCTTTTCATCGCCATGAGCCATGTGCTCTATCCATTGACTGAAGAGGTGCTGCACTAGGTCTTCGATGCTTATGGGGCAGAGAAGGGGGTGGTGTTCGAGAAAGCAGACCATGTTGAGGCGCTCATTTGGTTCCGATCGGGCCGTGACGCAGAATGAGATCAAGATGTCACCCATGGGCGCTGCATCTATGATGACTGCTGCTGGCTGGACATCTAGTACATGTAGCCGACCCCTAGTGACAGCATCGTGGTGACGCTCACCACGTGTTCGATGTCAAGACTGAGCCACGACACCAGCACATTGATGGCCGCAACTACATCAATAGTGGCATCACTCATGACCTCCACCCACTGGCAGCCATGGCAATGACTTCTGTAGGATCGTCGATGGCAATCAGATGGGGGTGAATGATTATTGCAGCGCACAGTGGAAACTTTTTCTCAAAATAAAATAATAAAAAAACAGCAAGAAAAAAATGTATATATATATTCAGGTTACTGTAGCAACTAATAAAAAATAACCAAAACTAATTGCTCTTAGCTAAGAGCAAGTATTATAAGAGGCTGTAAGCTGGCTGTATGCTGAGGTGGAGGAGAGAGAAGAGAGGTGGGCTGTAAGCTTACAGCCAGCTGAAGCACAAGAACCAAGAAACTTTGTGAGAGGAAGGGGTAGGTCATACAGCCTTCAGCTGGCTGTAACTACTATATAAGTAGGCTGATAAGTGGGCTGTAAGTATCCATACAGCCAGCTGAAGGCTATATTATAAGACTTGCTCTAACCGTGTGCAATAACTAGCCAAGTGAAACACAATCATGAGAGGCAAGGATTAAAAAATACTAAACTCGTGCATGCTCATAGTAATGTCGCTGCATGCATCAGAAAAGAACGAATTTGCTTGTTACTTCCCTGGAGCAATCAGCGACGTGGCGCGTGGTGATAAGATTGGTTTTGACGGCATGCAGCGATTGAAACAGATGGCGCACGAGGCTCTTTCATGCACAGACCGAGGTGACCGGGAAATCCTTTGTTGCGCACTGGCCGACGACGCGCGGAGACAGGAGAACTTCAAGGAAATCAAGAACACAGCCCGCGCGAGAACAGTTTGTGCCGTGTGGCGGCCGACCAAGCCCTCTGTCGGCAGCCGCTAGGTGCGAGACGCCCGGAGAAGGAACGGCGGCGGCGCTCGGGAGAACAGAAGCATGACAAGATATTTTGTATCTTTTTTCTCTGCTCCAAAAACCGCACAGCACATGGCCGCCGGCCCTAACCTTTTTATAGCATGTCCATAAATCTGAAATCAACTTACAAACGAACTCAAACCCTAATACAACTCGTTCAATTTGGTCTGGGCCTTTTTAACTCAACCAGGCTATTGACCCACTAATTTTCAAGGGATCCGAAACCCTTCCTAACACGGGTTTTTCACACTCCCGACTTTTCTAACACGTCACATGTCGAAGCCTCCAGGACCGCACCTCCCGTAGCTTCTCCACGCACCATCCACCTTTAATCTCCATGTGCCCCAAGCATGAGCCCGATCATCCCATGACATCCTCGGCCGTCTGAACCTCGGATCTCCCTATCCTAGTCCCGGTCCTCCTCGTCACCGACCATGATCGCCTCCATGCTCAACCTGCACATGCAAAGACCAAAGAACATTCTTCCAGCACAAGTTCGTCCAAACTTGACCAACGTCAATCCGCACACACGCAACACACTCACATAACACCGCTAAACAAAATTACCAAATATTTATCATCACAAATTAACAATTGTCAATTATTCATCACAACAATATTATAGACCTAACCACATGCTGAAGATACTCGCCATGCTGAACCGCATGATCGAGGGCAGCAATAACGTCAACCTCGACACCACCTCCAATGAAATTGAGTCTGCTGGCCACTCTGTGGTCTCCTCGCCGATGCCACCTGCCACCGTCAACCTGAGTGACATCATCATCTCCAGCCCCGCACCATAAGTCACCACCAATTCAGTGTGTGATCAACTATGGGACTCCATTGAGCACAAGTTGTTCAGAGAAATGCCCCCCGCACACCGAGGCCGACTCTGAGGTTTGGCCGCGGCCGAGCGCTGGGTCAACATTGGTCTACATGGCGACTGGGTCTAGTCTGGACTCCACAACACCACTACCCACTGTGGTGTTGGACGCCAGTGGTGACATCGCTAAAACCATCGACGTCCTCGACGACGACTACCTTATCGTCAATGCCAAAACCATCAGCTCACTCGTCCGCGACTCCGGCAACCTTGGCGCCAACTATATCATCATAACATCAGCCATAATGCCTTGGTCTATGTTCTTCCAAGTTATATCACCACAAATGTGTCCCAAGCTATTTTTGCTTCCACGGGTCAGGGTGACGAGCTTGCGTGTGCGCGTCTCTACTGTTTGCCAGCTGATCACAAGGTGTTCAAGGAAATGTCCGACGAAGGTACGGTGGTGATGTGGCCACCATTGATGGCGTGTGGTGAGCACCAACCATGGCCTCCACCGCGTACAGGTGCAACTGTATTCGTGTTGGATGTGAATTTGTTGGAGTAGTAGATTGAGTTGAAACCATGGCCATCTTTTAATAGCTATCAAGCCTAGCCAAAAACTAAAGCCACTCTTTTCTTCACCAAAAACCTTCACGTTAGCCCTTAGCCTCTTCCTACTTTTATATGCTAATGCCCCGAACCGTGTTCACCTGAAACACGAACATCTAACTCTACCTGTTCCGAAAAACAAGGGAACTGAAACCCTTTCAGATACGAGTTTCGCTCAATCTCTAAGCCTTCTCAGTTATGGACTCCTTCTACAACTCTTAACTCATCACGTGACGAAGCCTCCAGGACTGCACCTCCTGTATCTTCATCACGCATCATCCATTTCATGTGTCAAAACCTCTAGGCCCACCCGAAGCTTATCCACACATCATCCACCTTTGATCTCCACGTGGGGCAGCGTGAGCTCGACCACCTCATGACATCCTCAACCGCTTGGACCTCATATTTCCCCATCCTAGTCCCAGTCCATCTCGTCATCGACCATGACCATCTCCACGCCTAACCTGCATATGCAAAGACCAAGGAATATTTTTCTGGCACAAGTTCTTCCCAACTTGACCGATATTAGTCCACATACTCATATCACACCTTTAACCATCCATCAAGATCAACCAGATCAGTCACGACCACAAATTATATCGCTTTCCAGAAATCAGCATTAGACCACTCATTACGACTACTATGACTGCCATGCATAGGCCGGCACTAGTTCATCGAGTACTCGAAAACACAAGTACTTGAGATTTACGATCGCTCCGCTCAGAACACTCGAAAATCACAAGTATCGTAGCACTCCCAACCTACGACTACCAATCATCAACCAGTCACTATACAATCGACCACTAATCATCGAGTATAGAGATGGCAACGGGCACAAACCCACTGGGTTTTGCTATCCCAAACCCGTGCCCATGAAAGTTGGACGTGCCCGCTAAAAAACCCATGCCCGTGACGGGTGCGGATTTTTGCCCAGACCCATGCCCACTGGGTTAACGGGTACCCACGGGTCGCCCGTCGGGTCAGTAATGCGAGCTGCAACAATGATTAATGGAGAGGAGGGAGAAGTTCATCGGCCATCTTCGTTGGAGCCAGAGGGCAGCGCCATGGCCAAGGGTCTACTGCTGCGATGCGCGTTGGCTGCGGCGTGGGGGGCGGCGGGCTGAACTGGAAGGCGACGGCGACGGCGAGGGCGTGCGGGAGGACGAGCGTGCGGCGAGAGTGGCGGGAGCAGGAGCGGGAGCTGCGGGACGGGAGGGCGAGCGTGGAGACTGTCGGAGACCGAGCGCGGAGCGCCAGATGCGCCGCCGCTGCGGCGGCTGTTGAATCGGGGTGGGGACTGGGGAGGAGTGAGTAGTGACCGTGACCGAGTGCTAGTTAGGGTTAGCCGTATGGGTAATGGGGCATTACCGCATTGGATTTAGGGGCTTGGGGCTAAATGGCTAATGGGCTATGGGCTGGGCTGGTTTGCCTGGGAGGCTGGGAGCCTGGGTTTATAACTCCTATGGATCGGGTTTATATTACCCATGGGTTTACGGGTTTGGGTACTATAGGAACGTACTCGAACCCGGCAGACCCGATGGGTTGGGCTTTTTGCCCATTAAGAGACCCATGGGTTAGGAAATTGACTCAGACCCATGCCCTAATAGAGTAAAAACCCACCGGGTATCGGGTTTCGGGTACCCATTGCCATCTCTAATCGAGTATCAACCAGGTACTATAGCGCAAACTACCATTAATGAGTACTGTAGCACCGACCACCGAGTAAAATCAGTCTGACCACCATGCATACGCCGGTCAGACCACTGGCCCATTAGACATGAATACTCAAGGTACTCGAAGATATCAAGAATTGAAACACTCGTACCAACCATAAAGTCTACGAGTACCGAACGTGAAACTTGCGGCAACCGATCACAAAGCCTAAGACAACCGACCACTAAGTCTCAGACAACATTTCGCAAAGTCTACGACAACAGATCGTGAAACCTACGACTACAACAGCAGTCAGCGAAATCTACGACAACAACAACAGACTGCGAAGCCTATTGAGAGACCATGTGGAGGTCATCCCATGTATGTGATGAGTAATTGACATTGGATTAGGGAAGTCGAGTTTGATTTGGTTGGTTCGGACCATGTCGTTGCATGGTGCAATGGACTCGGTCGGACTTGGTCAAAATGGTTAGGACGCATATTATGTCGACTTGTCAGGTTGGGCTATTTCATTAATGCATTTATGCTTTCATGTATCGAGCGGTGCTATTTGATGTGCTTCTTGTCTGTGTTGGCTGCAGGACGTCGAGGCGGAGTCGTGGCGAGACACGAGGTGACCGGACTAGACACGGGCGGTGTCGAGGTCAGAACGGTCGAGATGTGTCGAAGACAGCGGAGACTCGAGGCGGTTGCGAGGCTTGGACGACAAGGAGCGAGGAAGCTTCCCGGAAGGTGCTGGAGGGGCGAAATGGTAATTTCGCAAGGCTGCAAAAGCGGGAGCGGACTCCGTTCGGGTTTAGCGGGCGTAACGGTTGGAGACCCGTTAGCCAAGGGCTATAAATAGAGGTGGATGGCTGCATGCCCACTCATACACTCCAATGGTTTCTAGGGTTTTCTTTAGTCAAAATGGGCTTTAGGGGTTTGCTTTGGCTTTAGGCTTTAGTTGGTGAGGCTTTGGGAGTGGAGAGTAGTTGGAGAGGGCAGGTGCTCTGTCCCCCTTCGATGTATTCTTGAGTGTTCCTCCCCTCTGTGTGTTGATGTAGAGAGAGAGAGAGCTTGTGTTCTTGAGTTGGGAGAGGGAGAGGTTGGATTGAGAGCCTTGTAATCATTTCTCTTGTATCAATCATGTATCTCCTTTCCTCTCTATCAATATGAGGTGGTGGTATTTGAGTCTTATTGTTCTCTGTTGCTTATTTCCTTCTATGCTCTCCATGTGTGATTTTTGAGTTTTTGCTCGATTCTTGTTGGGGAGTGCCAAAATGGGTTATCTATGATGGGATGATATCTTTAGACCATTTGGTCAGGTTCCCCCAAGAGCGAATCAATTTTATTCTCAGATTTTCTCCTCAGCCTCCTCTGTTCATTTCTCCAGTTCTAGGGTTTGAGGTGGTTTGTGTTTTTCTTTATGAGATGCTCTAAGATTTGGACTCTCAGGTCCTTAGGCTATTGCTAATCTTCTTGCAAAATCTCATGTGAAAAGGATCTGTGAATCTTGAGTAATTGGATTTTTTCTACTCTCTCTGAAGCTTCCCATGCATTTCTAGAGCTTTAGTGCATTTCATGTTTCCCTTCTCAAGATGGCTTGAAATTTGGCTTGTAGAGTCCAACGGCTATTGCTAACATATCTGCAAAGTCTCATGGCCAAAGGATTGGAGATGGAGTGGCAATTGAAATTTTTGGGCAGCTCTCTGTATTTTTCAGAGTTTGAGACAAAACTGAAATTATTGATTTTGAGTTGGTCTCCTTTGTTTCCCAAGCATCCCTTGCTATTTAGAATATGGTTGTGATGCTCTGAGGTGGAAAGGTTGGGAGCAAAACCCTTTATTTTTTTTTAGTTTTTGGTGTTCTGAAGAGTTTGCCCAAAATTTAGTTTTCTGAACTGCTCTCGGGTTGCCTGAAATTCAGAAGACCGGTCAGACCGGCGTTTACCCAGCGGTCAGACCGGCTTTTACCCAGCGGTCAGACCGGCCTCTTGCTGGATATGTTGTTTTTCAGGTTTTTCTCTGCTATGCCTTCGAGGTTTTCCTTTTGAGTGCAGTGTTTCCTTCTTTTGAGTACTTAGATCTCCAGTAAGCCTAAATCTTGATTCTTCATAGCACTCGTTGTTATCGGAGAAGAACTTTTTGATTGGAGATTTGTGGGGGACAAATTCTTAGAAGTCGACATTCACCCCCCCCCTCTGTCGCCATTTCGATCCAACACCTACAACTACCGACCAGCAAAGTCTACGACTATCGAGTACCGACTAGGTACTGTAGCTCCGACCACCGACTAGTTCATTCTCGCTTAAGACTGATTCACGGTAGCATATGACCGGTTTACTGTGCATACGACCGGTTTACTGATCATGATTGAAGCCGACCAATTACCTGCCGTGGTTATTCTGACGTGGTCGAAATGCCGTGGTCGATTTGTCGTGGTTGGCACCTACCGACCAAACCTGCTATCCTGAATACTCCAGCAACAAAAGTGTATCGATCAGAACTTTCACAAATATAAAATCCAATAAAATTTAAATATCAATTATGCACCATTACTAAATACTAGATCATCGCATGGTCTAGCAGTTCCACTCGTCCAAATCTCCTCCAGTTCAGAGCTTATGAAACGACGGATTTATGTGCATCCATTACACAGCGACAAAATTTTGTGAAAGCTCTCGGGACCTTGGAGCGAGAGCAGCCACATGTTTTTTCGCTAAACTTATGCGTTTGCGTATACTCTGGTGGGAATGCATACATTCACACCCATAATTAAGTGTATGCACTCCCATAATTAAGCCACCGGCCCATCCTTAACCTCAAACAAACAAACTTAGAAACCTCACGTATATCTCACGGCGTTATACTAGCTGTAGCTGGATGTCGATTAACAAACAAAAATGTTTGCAGTACTAGAAGTTATTGAACACCACAATAGATCATGCTCATACATAAATATACTTTCCCTCCTTATTTGCACGAAATTAGGGAATGCCAAGTCGATACCGGCTGAAGCAGCGGTGATCTCGGCGTCGCTGCAGTGCATGACGTGCAGCGCTATCCTCGTGGGGTTGGGCTGCGACACGTAGAAATCATCGAGCGCGAGGGAGATGCTCGCTCGGGTCGCCTTCCCCCCGGCCGATGATGTTGGCTGTAGTTTATGTCTTTTAGGGTCTGTTTGGAAGAGCTCCACCAGCTTCAGATTCACGAAAAACAGATCCAGATCCACTTTTTCAAGCCAAACAGTTCTAGCTCCAGCAGCTCCACCGTGGATCTACTCCACCAAAACCATGGATCTGGCTCCAGATCCACCAAATCCATGGAGCACCTCAAGTGGTGCTCCACCAAACTCAAGTTGGTGGAGTTGGGGAAAATTACCCACCATGCCACTGATTACACACAAAAAACGATTCGTTCTTTTTATTTCCCGTCTCTTCTCGTCGCTGCGCCGTCCTCCCGTCCTCCCCTGGCTGGCCGCCGCGCCATCTCCACCCCCTCCACCGCGCCCGCCCCTTGGCCGGCCGCCGCCGCCTCCGGCCAGCCGCCCCTGGCCGGCCGCGCGCCTCTTCCTCTTCTCCGCCTCCTCCTCTTCTCCGCCTCGCCTGCGCCTGCGCCCGCCGGCCGCTGCTCCGCCTCCTCCTCTTCTCTGCCTCCTCCTCTGCCGCGCGCCGTGCCCGCCCTCGACCGGCCGCCGCGCCGCCCCCGACCGGTCGCGCTCGCCCCCCAGCCGCCGCTCCGCCTCCTCCTCTTCTCCGCCTCGCCTGCGCCCGCCGGCCGCTGCTCCGCCTCCTCCTCTTCTCTGCCTCCTCCTCTGCCGCGCGCCGTGCCCGCCCTCGGCCGGCCGCCGCGCCGCCCCCGACCGGTCGCGCTCGCCCCCCAGCCGCCGCTCCGCCTCCTCCTCTTCTCCGCCTCGCCTGCGCCCGCCGGCCGCTGCTCCGCCTCCTCCTCTTTTCCGCCTCCTCCTCTGCCGCGCGCCGTGCCCGCCCTCGGACGGCCGCCGCGCCCGCCCCCCAGCCGCCGCTCCGCCTCCTCCTCTTCTCCGCCTCGCCTGCGCCTGCGCCCGCCGGCCACTGCCGCGCCTGCGCCGGCCGGGAATTCTTTTTTTTTTCATTTTGCCCCCTGACACGTGGGGCCCAGGTGGAAGTGAGATAGAGAGGGAGGTGGAGCTGTACCAAACACTTTGACGAATCCCAGATCCACGATGGAGCTGCTCCACGGTGGATCCAGGTGAATCTGGTGGATCTAGGTGGATCTAGAGCTGGTGAAACTCTCCCAAACAGACCCTTAATTGAAAATAAATAGTAGAGAAGAGACGAATGCGTGAGATAGAAGCGAGAGGAGTGAGTCGTGTGATATATTCATGATCTCTTGCCTTATTCGAGAGCGAGAGATGTGATATTAACTTCTGTTTTTAATTTCTGAAGAAGCTAATAGAAACAAATCCTTAATTTGCAGGTATAGTCACGGAATTATAGTAGCCCCAAAATAAATGCAAGTCGCCATTGCCACAGTTTGGAAGTGCAACTTGAGAATGTACAAGTCTCCGTCCTTCCGGGAAGAGAAAAGGATTTATCGTGTATGCGGCGCCGAATCTACGACTTTTGCTGGGTATCGAGTATGAATGAACTGCTCCCAGCCTCCCATGCTCCTTGCTCTGCTACGACGGCCCTGTCTATCTATCATTCGTCTGATAGTTGACACAGTCGGTTTTGTTATAAGGTATTGTAGCTTTTAGTTTTAATTTTTATTTTTGGTTAAAATGATATTATAAGGACTATTAGTTTTTTTCCGATACGTTCAATTAAAGAAAAATAGCAATAAAGAAAAGAAATAAAAACCCCGTACTGTTTGTGGTATCGCGTTTTTTGAACGGGGCAGCCATGGTGACGCAGACACTTATCATTTTGGTGGGCAAGGCCCAGGTTTTACCTGTGCGACTGTGCCTTGTCCCGTTCCCGCCTTTCGCATCACGACCGCCTCCAATCACAGCCACAAATCAGCATTCAACTCCCAAACTCCGCGTGTAGACCTACAAATTTGAACTAGCAACCCTAGGCAATAATAAGATGTTTATCGGGGGATTTGATTATTTGCCTCATCTTATATTGCATTTGATAAAATGTCCTGCGATGTGTCACTTACATGCGGGCCCTAGACCCATATGCAAGTGAGATATCACAGGACATTTTATCAAATGCACATGAAAGATGGGGCAAATGATCAAATATTTCGATGTTTATTTGTGTACGATGATTAAAAATGTTTTTTTTAAAAAAAACTCCCTACAAATTGCCACGGAGACGGCACGTTCCGACCAATTTCACTCAACGAAGTGATTGCCTCGTCTCTCCAGTCCAGCCTCTCCTCGATCTCCCCATGGCCGGGCACACTCCCAACCCTCTCTTCCTCCTCCCCCTCCTCAGCCTCGCCTGCTCCTTCCTCACGACGTCGTCGTGGGCGCAGGCGACGGTCAGCGTGGGGCTCATCATCGACGCTGGCTCGCCGGTCGGGAAGATCGCTAACACCACCGTCCCCATGGCCCTCGCCGACTTCTACGCCGCCTTCCCCAACTCCTCCGCTCGTGTTCGGATCGTGCAGCACGACTCAGGCGGCGACGTCGTCGCCGCCGCGTCCGCCGGTATGGACACGCTCCTGTCCCCCTCCGCTGCGCCTCGGGGGCTTTGACGCGGTCGTTTTAAAGTTTCCTTCTCGGTTTATGGAGAAGATGACTTGAGGTGGCCTTGCGTGCGTGCAGCGTTGCAGCTGATGACGAGCCAGGGAGCGCGCGCCATCCTCGGGCCGCAGTCGTCCGTCGAGTCGGCGTTCGTCGCCGACCTCGCCACACGGGCAGAGGTCCCCGTCGTGTCGTTCTCCGCGACGAGCCCGTCGGTGTCGCCCACCACGGCGAGGTTCTTCGCGCGCGCCGCGCTGAGCGACGCGGCGCAGGCCGGCGCCATCGCCGCGCTCGCGACCCACTTCGGGTGGCGCCGCGTCGTGCCCATCTACCAGGACGACGACTACGGCGCCGCCTTCGTGCCGTTCCTCGTGGACGCCCTGACCGGCGCACGCGCCGAGGTGCCCTACCGCTGCGCGCTCCCAGCCGCGGCGTCCCACGATGCCGTCGCCGCGGCCCTGTACCGCATGGAGTCCGAGCAGACGCGCGCCTTCGTGGTGCACACGCGCCCAGCGCTCGCGGAGCGCGTGTTCGCCGCCGCCGCGGAGGCCGGGATGATGGCCGAAGGCTATGCGTGGGTCATCACCGACGGGCTCACAGGCCTCCTCACCTCGATCGAGCCGCCGCAGGGCGTCATCGGGCTCGCGCCCTACGTGCCGTCCACGCCGCGGCTGCGCGACGTCAAGAGGCGGTGGGCGCACAAGTTCATGCGCGACCACCCGGACGCCGAGTCCACACACGCCGAGATGGGCTGCTACGCCGTGTGGGCGTACGACGCCGCATGGGCCGTCGCGTCCGCGGCAGAGCGACTTAGCCCCGGTGACTTTTCACCGCCGGGGCTGGTGGGTAGCAAGAACGGCCCCACTGACCTCGCCGGGATCGGAAAGTCAAGCTCAGGCGACAAGTTCCTGCAAGCAATCACCAACACGACATTCGAGGGCCTCGCCGGCAAGTTCGAGATCATCGATGGCGAGCTCGCGGTTCGGGCCTTCCGAGTGGTAAACATCATGGACAATGGAAAGGAGAGGGGCATTGGGTTCTGGACGCCGCAGGATGGGCTGATTCGGCATCTGGGCCGCGGTTCCAACGAGTCGAACGCCGGGCTCGCGCCGGTCATATGGCCGGGCGAGTCGGCGATCGTTCCAAGAGGGTGGGTGCAGCCGACGAGCGCGCGGAAGATGCGGATCGCGGTGCCGGGGACTGTCGACCCCGGCTACCGGCCGATCGTGCACATAGATGTGGACCCGGTGACGAACCGGACGGCGGCCGGCGGTTTCGTGATCGAGGTGTTCGAGGCGGCGGTGCGGCTGCTGCCGTACGCGCTGCCGTTCGAGTACGTGAAGGTGCCGTCCATGTCCTACGACAAGCTGGTCCAGGAGGTTGGTAGTGGTGTAAGTAGTCAACTTACTCATTATTACACGTTGGTAAAATTTCGCAACATGATTTCACTACTATAAAATAAACTATATTAAACATCTCATCACAAACGGTTCATGTGAAGCCGTCTATACTTTAATTATCACAGACGGTTCATGACAAAAACCGTCTCTGAAACTATCACAGAGTATTAGGTTTAAAAGCCGTCTGTAATATCTCCCATTGTTACAGACGGTTTTTTATTAGAACTGTCTATGAAATATCACAGATGATTTTTATTTACAACCGTTCATATTTTGTCCATTATCACAGACGGCTTTTAGTTAAAGCTGCCTATAAAACTATCACAAACGGTTTTATTTATAACCGTCTGTGTTTTCTCCTTTGTCGTATGAACTACAGAAGCTACTGAGCTAGAACAGATAGTGTGCCAGTATGACTAGTCATTTTTACAAAAGACAAATTCAAGATAAATTTATTACAGAAGTCCCAAAAAAAGATTCCCAGACGTTGGTCTTTTGGGTTTCATATGTTTCCTCTTCTACTTTTGAAGTTGGAAGATCAGCGGCTAAGTTCTTGAATGCCGTGAAGATTGTCCTTACCCTCTCCACTTCCTCCTCTAGTCTGGGCAAATCATTAGCATGGCCCATAATCTCAAAAAGGATGCCATGATAAGCTTCCTTAGAATCGACCGCTTCTGCTTGATCGGCAAGATTATCCATGTGTCTCTCCACTGCTGCAAGAGTTTCTTCCGCTTTGCGCACATTAAAGAGAAGAACGAGGTTAAGGGCGGTTTCCCTGTCCTGAGCGGCAACGAGAAATCTCCATCGACGGCGGATGATGAGGTCCAACTAACGGAAGGAAACGAGTCAAGGAAGGAGAGCAGGGCGTGAGCAAAGGAGCTGCTCCAGACGTAAGTTGTTGTCCGCCTGTGTAAGGTTACGGCCGAATAACTCATGATGGATAGATAAGAGGTAAGAGATCAAAAGAATATTAGATGTCATTATCGAGAAATCTGGTGAAGAAAATAAGGTAGATGACAGTTTAGAAGAGATTGAGTTTGTGGTATCAAGGAATTGTATATCACATTGCACATAAAACCAAAACGGTGTGGAAGTTTAAGGGTCGCTTGCATCGAAATATTAACATGCTAGAGTAGGGCGCGCATATTTAAGCCGTCTATAATAGTTTTCTTTATAGACGGTTCTAGTTACAACCCGTCTGTATTGTATTTATCACAGACGGCTCACAAACCGTCTATAATAACCTCCGATTATCACTGACACATAAATTCAGAAGATTCAAAAAACCGTTTATGAAAACAGTTCCGAACCATCTGCAATGACTCTTTTTTTGTAGTGTTTTGATTGATCTTAAACACACATTCTCAGCCTAAAATTACATGATGGGCAATAGTCTCTTTGCACTTGCACAGAAACAACAGATGTTCGTGATGACTATGACATGCAGAATTGTGGTGTGTGGGTACACTCAATTGACTGCAAATATAAGTCATTTATGACATTAGCGCGTGACCTCTAAGATACCATTTTAACTACATGATATTACAAGTCACATCAAACTATGTTACGATAATATACTTCACGATGAATCAACTAATATCATTTCATACAGCAAATGTAGATATCATATTGTACATTTATAGTCAAATTAAAGCTAATAATGTTCGACCACCATGCATGGATTCTAGAATACCATATATTTGTGATTAGAGGGTACACTACAAGAAAAACCGTAATGTAGAAGCATTTTTAGAGGCGTTTTTCAAGTTGCCTCTAAAATTAGAGTTACATAACCTAATGGCACTTTTTAGATACACTTAAAAAATCACCAAAAAATTGTATTGTAAAGGAATATATTTTAGAATCATGTGCAAAATTTTATCATGAAGAGACGTTTTTTTAGACGCTTTAAACTGTCTAGAGGCGTTTTTATCCTAACATGATATTACAAGTCACATAGAACTATATTACGATAATATACTTCACTATGAATCAACTAATATCATTTCATATGGCAAATCTAGATATCATATTATATATTTACTAGTTACGTGTCCATGTGTTGCAACGGAATTCATTAGATGTATAGAGAATCATGATATGGAAAGGGGTTGCTCTGGTCGGTTGAAAAGCAAAGAGTGATGAAAAGTCGAAGAAATAGAGCGGTTGGAGAAGAACGGACGTACGACCATTAATTCGTTCTCTTATAATAATAATGATAGTCAAATTAAACCTAATAATGTTCAATGCATTCATTCTAGAATACCATATATTTACGATTGGAGAGAGTTTGGATAGCTTATTTGAATGTAGGTCTCACTCTTGCGTGGTTAACCCGTATTGGTCTTTATTATGTGTTCCCCGGCAGGACAGTGCCATAATTTTATTTAAAGGGATTTTTACCCGTAATTTACATCCATGGGCATTAGACTAGTCTTTGTTTGACTTTGAGGGAACACGAGGGTATATTTGACTTCAGATTCCAAAACAGGCTTCCCATTCTTTTTGCTAGGTTTTGTCACGTGTGTAAGTTTAACACAAGTCGGGTCCATAATAATGCTAGACTTTGACTATAGTTCTTATTTAATGTACTAGAATAACAATAAATATATATTGTGAAAGTATTTTCAAGAAAAATTCAACGACATTATTTTCATGAAATTGATTTGCACTTTTTACACATATTAATGGTTAAAGTTTCAAAAGGTTGATTACAGTACGGATCCGTGACCTATATTCAGAGAGGGAAGGAATAACGAATAGAATGCATTAATTGTATGATATCATACGTATATATGTACAATTATTTATGTAAATGAAAAGAATTACTATTTTTCAATTAAAGTTTATCATATTTTGACTAGAAAGAACAGTCCTAGCCAGTTGACCATTCACTGACATCCATATCACACAAAGTAGGGTCTAACTTGTTACCATGGACCAGACACCGGGCAATTGATCTATAAACGAATCGAATTAATACACAACGACTTGACTAAGTTTTGTGTTCTTTTATGTGGTTGCAACCGTTTGGAACGGCAAAATTAAACTATTTCTATGAAATTCCTATGTTTCAAACATGCCCTCAAGCCATTAGATACAGTTACTTAATTATAGCACTGAAACAATATAATTTGGCAATGTTTGTTTTGCTAGTTTGATTAATAATGTATATTGTGCTTTGGAATGGTGTGTACGGTAAGACAAATGCAAGCAAAGTAAGGGTACAGTGGTAGGTTTTAAATTGATATGTTAAAAAGTGAAAAAAAAATGAAAACTTAGCTCTCCAAACAATCATTATTTTATTAAAAAGTTTGTTTTTATGATTTATTAATTTCTTGTTTTAACTAGAGTGGTATCCTCATAAAAGTTTGCAAATTCTGAAGTGGCATATACATGTAGGGTGTATCCACCGTTTAGCAGGTAGAGTACTAAAAAGTAGGATTCTGAAGTCCAGTCTCCACATGTAGTGAGACTTAAAGGGTGCGTTCTTTCTAACTATGATTGATGATTTTTGTTCTTAAGATAAGCGTTTATACAAACAAACTAAATACCGATAAGCTGCTTCGAAACAGTGATAGAAAAATCGTTCCGCTTATTTATTCAAAAGAAGTTATAAGCTGAAAAGAACATCTTTTGATTAGTACGTACAGTACTACATGCATGTGTATTCCCATCAGGTTGTGCACTTTTGCCTTTCTGGTCTATAATATCCATGCATGACTCGCAATCAATTAATTAAATTAAATTAAATGATTAATTAAGGTCTCGTTTGGCATAGCTCTAGCTCCAAGATCTATTCTGGATTTGTAGTTTGTTGACTAAATTAAAGTGATTTAAATATTTTTATTTAATATATAATATAAATGAAATGAGTTATGTAAATGCACTTAACATGCCTGCAACTCTAGATCCAGGATTTCCTAGAGCTACAGATGACCAGCTCTAGAAAATCTACAAATGATTAATTAAGGTCTCGTTTGGCATAGCTCTAGCTCCAAGATCTATTCTAGATTTGTAGTTTGTTGACTAAATTAAAGTGATTTAAATATTTTTATTTAATATATAATATAAATGAAATGAGTTATGTAAATGCACTTAATATGCCTGCAACTCTAGATCCAGGATTTCCTAGAGCTACAGATGACCAGCTCTAGAAAATCTACAAATTTCCTAGAGTCAGAGCTCTGCCAAACGGAGCCTAAATCGGACCCTTCGCAAATTGGACCGGCATGCAGACTATTGACCTGACGAAACCTTCAAAGTCTTCCTCCTTGGCCTCTCATGAGTAGGTAATAATCATGATCCACGAGTTGCAACTGCCGATCCTTTTCTAGGACTCGGAAGTCTTTCAGTCTCTCTGTCCTGCTACAGCAGCGACAACTCCTTTTCAGCATGGAAATATGGAGTAATATTTCCTTCATTTACGTTAACACTACTAACGACTTTATTTGTTCATAGATACCTAACGGTCCACAATTCTCAATACACAATTTCCTATTTTACCCTCGTTAATTTCCCCTCCCACTTTTTAGTGTATGAGTTTAGTTATGAAAGGTATTTTAGCCATATCATATAAAAATAAATGAATGTCTAAATAAGTGTGTCATGATTAGAAGTATCAAGTAAACGTGCGGCGGATCTATTAAATTTAGACCCAACGCACGGTGCGCCGGAAACGAATCGTGACCCTAACTATGAACTACTTTTCGAATCTGCTGAAATTTTTGGTATATATAGCACTGTTTATATCTATAATTATGAAAATAGTAGTACAAGGGTCGTATTGGTAAAAATAGCATTTTGCTATCTGGTGGCCGGGCGGCGATGCTAGAGAGCTGACGCGTGCAACCTGGAGCTCGACCGTCGGGTGGTAGGCAACTTGCCGGCTCCAGGTCACACGCGTCAGCTCTCTAGCGTCGCTACATGGCCACCGAGGGGCAAAAATACCATTTTTGCCAATACAGCACGCGTACTGCTATTTTTGTAATTGCGGGTACAAACAGTCTATATATGCCAAAATTCGAATATGCAGTAGTAGTAGTGGACTACTGGTAGGTGGTACAATGCTAGAGTATATTATTCACATGACCTTGTCGTCTTGTTTGGTCGAGTAGTTAGCTACTTATAATACTTCAAGAGCAGGATTTCACGCTTTCCACTCTAACAAAAATTATACTAATCTCAAAGCATACAAAGAGGTAAATAATCGTTATCTACCATTCAGTTCTGCTTTAAAAGTTGTGCAAATTACTTTGAAGAAAGTTTAGAAGCATCTCCTATACTTCAATTGTCCTATTTTTCTTTTTATTTTACTTTTGGTTTTTGAAAGTTAAAACAGAAGTAACATTTTCTTAAAACAGATTCTCTAAGCAGTTTCTCGAGCTTAAAATTATCTGCATCATTCGCATCGACGTCATTGTCATAACTGCCATCTCAAAAAATATAATCAAAAAAATTAGTCGTACAAAAAAACAGATAAATTAGCAATTGCTAGTGGAGTTTTGTGCCTCGTAAGTCATGTTAAGTCCACTTACTACAGCTTTGTCTCCCTACGCTCCAACTTGATCAGATTAAATAAGTGTTTTTTTAGGACCAAGTTGTACACGTTGATCGGATTAAATAAGTGTTTTTTCAGGACCAAGTTGTACACGTGAAACATGCATGCTCTCCATTCAACTAGCCTCATAGGCGCGGCGCCACGCCGCGTCAGCCACCGTGCGCACCAAAGTAAAAGAGGCGATAATTCGTGAGAAGTTTTTTTAAAAAAACCGAGGGCACATGCGTATTTTCGAAAAAGATAAAGGGCTTTTTCGTAAAAAATCGAGGACTTGTACGTAAACAAACGAGGACCCGTGCGCAATTTCGAAAACGGCGGGGGGCCATCCTGCAAAGTGGAGGGGCTAAAAAACTGGCAGGGACCTTTTAGCGAGGAAAAAGGACCTTTACGTAATTTTCGAAAAGCGCAGGGGCTTTTTCGCAAAAAGGGTCACCAGACCGTACTAAAATTTGAAAGCCACGCGCCGGCCGGAGCGAGGGCAAGGGCGACGTGGACAGGCCCTCCGCGCGAGAACTGGGCGGGGTGTAATATGGTTACGATTCTCGTTTTTCCCCCCTTTTGTTCTTTTTGCTTTTTCTTTTTTTGGGTGAAGAAACCTGGGCCTTTAGGAAGCCCTTCGTACTTGGGCTTACCTTATTACCCAAAGCGTCTGGGCTTGGGCTTTTCATTTCGATGAGCGATCGGTATCGGCTTAACATTGCCGCCTCGCCCTTGGCTTGCAGAAGTACGACGCGGCGGTGGCGGACATCACCATAACGGCGAACCGGTCGAACTACGTGGACTTCACGCTGCCGTACATGGCTTCGGGCATCTCCATGGTGGTGCCGGTGCGCGACCGGCGGAGCAGCAAGCGCACGTGGGTCTTCCTCAAGCCGCTCAGCTACGACCTCTGGCTCGTAAGCGCCGCCTTCTTCCTCTTCACCGGCTTCGCCGTCTGGGCCGTCGAGCACCGCGTCAACGACGAGTTCCGGGGGCCGCCCTCCTACCAGGTCGGCACCCTCCTCTACTTCGGATTCTCCACCCTCGTTTTCGCCCACAGGGAGAACCTGCGGAGCAACCTCTCCAGGTTCGTGGTGGTGGTGTGGGTCTTCGTCGTGCTCATCCTGCAGTCTAGCTACACGGCCAGCCTCACGTCGATGCTCACCGTGCCGCAGCTCGAGCCGGCCATCGGCGACTACGGCGCGCTGTGGCTGGCCAAGGCGGAGAAGGTCGGGATCATGAACAACTCCTTCATGAGCGGATCCATGACGAGGACGGGGTTCCCGCAGGCCAGGCTCGTGCGGTACAGCTCCGCGCAGAGCTTCCACGAGGCGCTGCTCAACGGCACCATCGGCGCCGTCGTCGACGAGATCCCCTACCTCAAGATCTTCCTCAAGACCTACTGCGACAACTTCACCATGGCCGCCCAGCAGAACAAGACCGGTGGCTTCGGCTTCGCGTTCCCCACGGGGTCGCCGTACGTGACGGACCTGTCGCGCGCGATCCTGAACCTCACCGAGAGCGATGAGCTGAACATGATCGAGCGCAAGTGGTTCGGCGACCCCAACGGCTGCGCGGCGCAGGGAGGCGGACCGTTCACGTCGGACAGCCTCAGCTTCGGCAGCTTCTGGGGCCTGTTCCTCATCACCGGCGCCACCTCGCTCCTCTGCTGCGCCGTCCACCTCACCACCTTCCTCGTGGCAAACCGGCGGCCAATCCGGGAGCTCGCGTCGCATTTATCGTGGAAGGGCAGGCTCCGGAGGGTCATCAAGCTCTTCGACGACAAGGACCTCTCGGCGCACACCTTCAGGACCAACGACGGCGGCTCAGTGGCCGGCCGGAACGACGCGGGCCTCTCCCCGGGCGTGGAGCACAATGAGGCCGGCAGCCCTATCAGCGTTGAGTGGTCGGTGGAGACGGCCAGCCCGGCGAATGGTGATATCGAGCTGGCCGCCGGCGAGGAGGTAGCTCGCGATCCCGACGGCTCTGGAGAGAATGGCAGAGACCAGTAACTGATCAACTGCCATCCTCTGACTTCCTCAGATGCTATTGCAGTAAAACGACAATTACTGATCGTTGCCCTGTGTCATTAGGACAAATGTTCCCGTGACGATGTAGTGAGGTAAATGTAAATTGTAAAATGTAGTGAAGTAAAACAATTAATCGTAAGAACTAAGTGTTAGTGATATACTTTAAAGGCAATTATGAAAATGATTGTATCATTATTATGTTTATGATCTTTTGAATAATATGTTGTTTTATCTCTTAAATAAATGTATTTCATATTGATCAACAAGTATGTGACTTGTTTGTGAAACTCTTTATTCATGTTTTGATATTATTCTAAATTATTTATGATCTTATATCATTATATGGGATAATTATGATTTATAGATTAGCACGTGTATTGATTGATGATCATATTTTACGGATCATAGATATATGGATATTAAATCAATAATGTGAATATATGATAGAGAACATGGTGTTTAATTGACCTACCATGAGACATTATGGGAGTAGCTATATTCTTAAGTATTATCAATTGGTCTTATACATAATGTATGTAAGATCCTTAGACCTAAGATCATCATAGTTTTCTATAATTGTAATAGTTTACTAAGCAATTGCCAAACACTACTGCATAACTGGGTGGTTATAAAGGTAGTTTTGGGCTTACTATGAAACATGCGGAGGAATATAAGCGATCAAGATAGAATTTGCCTCTCCTATATAACAAAAGATATATCTTAGATCATTCGATGTGGTTGGATTAAAAAGTTGCATAGCCATACTGAATGTGGTTGATGAGCCAATCACAAACTGAGAAATCCATTGTATGTTCAAGTGAATGATTGAGCTATAAGAGGATATCACGCTTCTTGCCTTGAATTCGATCTGGTATTGTGAGGCAAAATGATCACTACATAAGCACTATTTAAATTCATCTGATATGATCTTTATGCATATTTGAGAGTCGCTATGTCCTGTTAGAGACCACTACCGATTTATAAACTAGAAAGGAGTTTTCGGGCATGATAAATATACATAAACCTACATGATCACATACTTAATGGGTTGGAACGATAAGGGTTCGGATGATAAACTCCAAGTACAATACGATCTCTATTCGTATTGTATAAGGATCCAGTTATAAGCTCTTCGAGTGGGATACGATCTTTACGCGTACTGGATAAGGACCTAGTCCGAGGCTTTCTGAGTTAGATACAATGTCTGATCATATCGGATAAGAATTTGATTAGAAACTATATATAAAGAGAGGCGCAGGGCTGAGGGAGGGATCCCAAGATACACCCATCGAAACCCTACCCTCCACCTCTCAAAATTAGGGGTGCAATCGGGTCGGATTCGGACAGATATTGCTCATACCGTATCTTAACCCATATTTTTTTCTCGAATTCGAGGTCGGATACGGTAAAACCGGATACTAATACGAATTTGGAGTATTCAGAATTTTGAATACGGTGCCGCCGGAACGGATACTTGACGGTTTCGGGTCGAAAACGGATAATGTAGACGGATAGTACGTGCATACGGAAAGGAACATATGCTAAACCATACCACCATCACTTCAAGCCTTAAACTGTTAGACACAAGTACATAATAGTACACAAGTATATTTATAGTTGTCACAACTGAATCTCATATTTCTTTTAGAGAACTTAAGCTTGCACGATCCAGGAAAACTTTCTATACACTGCACACCTCAATCAACCAAAATGACAAAAAAAAACAAATACTAGCAAAATAAAAGGTGAATTCTTACCTTTTACCAGATATCCGACCGAATATCCGACCAGATAATTATCCGGTATCCGAATACCGATACCATTCGGTCGGATAACAACTCTCCCGAATCCGAATCCGACATGAATTATCCGAATTCGAATCCGACCGGATACCAAATTCTCTTCCCGAATCCGGTACCGACCAGATTCGGTACCGGATCGGTCAGGATTAACCCAACCCATTTGCACCCCTACTCAAAATCTCTGCCGGGCGCGTTAGTGCTAGCACACCGACGCACGGTGTTCTATCCCTGGACGTGTGGACTTTGGTAAATGAGTTATTGCAATTGCGGCGCTAATCGGGACAATCACGAGGAGAAGATGGTGGCTAGAGGAACTTCCACTACAGTGAAATATTCCTTTGTCATTGTAGTGAAGTAACTGTACACTGTAAAATCCGCAAAAGGTTCAATAGTGAATTCAATTTGCTAAAGGCTTCCTTGTCATTGTATTACATTGCAGATTTGTCAAAGTAGTCTTGTAATGTTATCTCATGAAAGAAAAGCACAGGACAAAGGAATACTCATTTTGATTGCAACGCTCCAATTCATCTGAAATTTCTCTTTTCAATTTCTCACTCTGCAGATATCAAATGAGTATCTATCTAAATTTTGTAAAAGAAAATCGCAAAAGGTTCAATATTGACATTAAATTTGCTGATGGATTATTTATCATTGCATTGCAGTTTTCTCAAAGTAGCCTTGTCACCTCACAAAAACTAGGACAGATATTCATTCATTCCGGCTTCACTCACGACGTACCCCCGTGAATCGTCCATTGTTTGTTCCAAACGGCCGGGAGGAAGAAAGGGAAGAAATCCATGGCCATCCAGGCTGTGCCATCAACGAAGACCGTAGCGCTGCTTGCCCTCCCCGAATTCCATACCATCCAGAGTTCAGAGAGGATAAGGAAATTCCACATTTGTTTCATGCATTATAGCGCCTAGGCATTCAAATGAATATCTGTTGATGTGTTTTGAGATATCACATACCCATAAAAAGATGTATTCAAGATATCAAACTCTAAAAAAATAAAGGGTTTTGTTAAATACCATCTGGATGTTTTCTTCCTAACTATCATCCAGATTTAGGACTGTTGGATTAGAGATCCAATGTCCATAAATTCTCCCCCCTCCCTCTTGAAAAAAATCTCCTCTATTCAAAAATAAGGGTTCCTTGATCTCTAATCCAAGGGTCACAAATTTGGATGATAGTTAGGAAGAAAACATCCGGATGATACTTAGATACTTCCATAAATAAATTCATCTTCAGTTTAATTAGTTTGAATTAGTTTTATGGTATATATCACTTTAGTAGCATTGAATTCAAAAGCAGTTCGAACTGAGCTCAAAAATTACCTACCATAAATATATCAAAGATATAAAATATTTTAATGTCTAAACTCTAAACTTTTATCATCCTACACATGTATATGGGTGACTAGGCACCTAGATGGCTCATGTATGTATGTATGTATGTATGTATGTATGTATGTATGTATGTATGTATGTGTGTCTACATATATGTCTATATATACTAGTTAGAGACTTGTGCGTTGCACCGGAGTCATAAAAATGGAAAGAAGGAGCTTACTGTCTGGTCAACTTCATACATCAAACATTGAAGAGCAAACGACAGAGAGAGAATGATGGTCAGAATGTGCGAGGAGATGAGGAAACTGGAGGGGTGGGCGGTTGTATCCTGAGAGAGGAGGAGAGAGACGAATAGTCCAGATCAAATCGGATGGTTGTAGAGAGGGGAGAGGAGAACGCACTGACGACCACCAACTACTCTTTATATAATAGTAGAGATACACACACCCGGTCTTGGATTTTTCGTTGGGGGATTTGCTAGCTGCTGCAGGAAATTCCAGTTGGAGAAACAGTGCATGCGCCTTGATAGCTGACTGTTTCAATGGCCTAGATGCGCAAGCAGCCAAGCAAAATGCCTGGTCCATGCATGGCAATCTTCCGGTTGTTCCGTCAGGAATGGATGACCATTGGTGTGGAAAAGAAAAATGAAGGTCAGGTCGGCGACTTTGACTGTATGCACGATTCCACGCCGGCCTCGGCCCATCAACACGCGGTTCCCAGTTCCCACGGCGCTACAGCCGCCACGGCTGGAAACAAATACGAAATTACCTGAAGCTGCTCTGCATTGCAGAACGAGCCACGTACGCATGCATGCAACTATTCAAGTAACTCGGCAGCAGTGACGTCTCCCACGGTGCGGCGGTTCGGTCGTACCACGCCGTGCTTCTCTAGTGAGTCCTGGAGAATTTCATGGCAACATCACAGAGTTGAGTGTGAGGTTGGAGAGAGAACTGTAACCAGACAGTCAACGGCTGATAAGAGGAAACGAATCGGCAGGTTTGTCCATGTAAAGGCAGGCACCGGATCACTTCGGTTAACTGCTGTCTGCTACCCGCAACCATCGATCGCTTCACCGAAAGTGCTACACCTCTGTCGGCATCCATGGAAGCTGTAATGAAGCTTCCTCTGGCCACGGTCCAGCGCTACGGTTTCCTCTTCTCTCTTGTCATTCTCCTCGCCCTCGTTGGCGCCCGGCAAGCGGCTGCTGCCGAGCGAGGCGAGGAGAGAGCTGCCGCGGCGGCGACCGCGCGGCGGCAGGTGGTGGACGTGGGGGTGATCTTGGACAGGAGGACATGGCTGGGGAGCATGAGCTGGGCGTGCATGGAGATGGCCCTGGAGGACTTCTACGCGGAAGCCAGCCACGCCAACTACAGCACCAGGCTCAGGCTCCACCTGCGGGACACCGGGCCCGACGCCGTCGACGCCGCGTCGGCAGGTACGTGCGTGCAACGTGCATCGATCTCCCAGCTTGATCCCACGCTCTTACTGCCCCGTTTCGCTCGTTGCTCAGCTAACTCACGACTAGCAAATCAATCGTGTACTCGCAATACTGCGAGCTATTCGCCGATCAACCCGTGTCAGAGCGCGGAGACTTGGGAAGACGAAAAGCTGCATGCGCGCAAGAATGCTCCTATCCGTCTGAAATTTCTACCTTTTAATTCCTGTCTCTTGATGGCCTGAATTGAGCCCGACATTTCGTGGGACGCCGCATCTCCGCGATTTTTCTCGGATTTTTTCCGAGGCGGTTTGATCCGTGGAAAGAGCGATGCAGTGCAAGAACACCGTGGACGGGATCACGACGAGCGTCCGGGCCGGATCATTTCCGTGGTCTGGTTAGGGCTTGTTTGATACGACTGCGTCTTATCACTTTTGATTGGAATTTTTGAATTTTAGTTGTTTGTAATAGAGATTACAGAGAGAAAGATACTCGCTTGCGATTTTGATTAATACAGATATTGGACTTTTAACGTGTACTACAATTAACTTGAAGACCCCATCTTGAGAAAATACTCCGTTTAAAAATTAAATACTATAGCAAAAGATAAAAGTCGCTTTTAAAAGCCGTAAAGAATACTTTTAGGAGCTGTAAAGAATAGAGCCTTAGTTCCAAACACGTTCCGTCGGCCCATTACATACCAGACCCGGCCCAATATGATCGTGGTGCTAGCCTGCCTTGCGTGCGACGGTGCGAGGACCCTCCGCCGCACGGCGTCGAGTCGGGGCGGCGTGCCGAGCAGCCGGTCCCGTCCCCCCGCGTTCATCGCCGGCGACGATCGAGCAACATGGACGGGATTTTTTTTTGGAAGCGAGGATTTGATTCCTCATTCATCCGAGTTTTTTTCCCCACGGCATCTAGCGGCGGCGCGCTCGCCTCACGCCTCTGCTCGTCGCGCCACCGCGCCCCGCGGCACAGAGAGAAGGTACCCCTGCTTCTCCTCCGTGCCCCCAAACTTGTAGATCTCGAATCCCAGCTAGAAGAAGGAGGCGCTGCACGAGTTTTGCCGGGGAAAAAACTCACCTTCCGTGATGCTGCTCTCTCGCGACTATAGTATGGCGAGATATTGGAACTATAATATGGCGAGTTGCGCGTTTTACTGATTCCATGGGCACTTGGAAAATTAGAACCATCGAGCGTACATATAAAATTGCTCTGAATTTTTTTAGTAGTGTTCTTCTGTTAGTTAGGCTAAGTCTGGGGAATAGCCAGGAGGAACTAGGTTTTTGTTTTAATAAGAAGAAAATAAGTGCTCAAATTCGTGTCGAAAAGGACTTGAATTTAGGTTGTGGAGGTGTACATCCACACCTCCCACCAACTCAGCTAGGCTCAGTCCACCGCAAAAGATTCAAAATACACAAAAAAAAAAGTCTGAAATTGTGTATTCTGAACCTTTTGTGGAACACTGGATCACAAAATCCCTTGATCTGCTGCTGGTTTTAAACCAATTTAATCTGAGTTATGAATGAGTAGAGCGCCACAGAAAATTTTCACTACCTTATATATGTTTTCCTTGAAGTTGTTTCACAGTGAGCCTTTGTTGTAAAATCTCCTTTTAAGTAACATGAACATTAATTACAGGTGTCGATCTACTGAAAAATGTCCGCGTGCAAGCCATCATTGGGCCACAGACGTCAACTCAGGCCAAGTTTCTTGCGGAGCTTGGGAACAAATCATCGGTTCCAATCATTTCATTCTCTGCAGACAGCCCATCTCGATCTCCATACTTCATCAGGACGGCATGGAACGATTCCTCGCAAGCAGAAGCTATTGCCTCACTTGTTCAGATATACAACTGGAGGGAAGTCGTCCCTGTCTTTGAGGATGATGATTCCAACACCAAATTCATTCCTGACCTTGTTGACGCCCTCAGACAAGTCGACACTCGTGTTTCAGACAGGTGCAAGATCCACCGTTTAGCTACAGACGATGAGATAAAGAGAGCCATCGCAAGCTTGAAAGGCAATTGGACAAGCACATTTGTTGTGCGCATGTCGTATCAGTTAGCTCTTAGGTTTTTTCGGCATGCCAAGGATGAAGGGATGATGGGCCCGGGCTTTGTCTGGATTACAGCATATGGCTTGACAGATATCTTTGATGTGATTGGTTCTCCGGCACTTGATGTTATGCAAGGAGTTCTTGGGGTGAGACCTCATGTAAATGACACCGTGGAACTTCAAAACTTTAGGCAGAGATGGCGCGAGAAATATCAATTGAAAAATCCAGGCACCTCATTAAGTGAGCCCACAGTGTCCTGTCTCTATGTGTATGATACCTTATGGGCATTAGCATTAGCAGCAGAAAAGGCTAAATATGTGAATGCAGACTTTGTGCCATCTGAAACAAGCAATGGGTCCACTGACTTTGATAGAATCGGTAATTCAAAGGCTGCTGAAAAACTGCGAGGTGCACTCTTGAAGATCAATTTCCCGGGAATGAGTGGGAAATTTCACATTCAAGACATGCAGTTAGTATCAATGACTTATGAGATAATCAATATAGTTGGTCAGGAGAGAAGAGTAGTTGGTATTTGGACTCAAGGACCAGGATTTGGCACCTCCAACAGTCTAAGTACAAAGGCTGATCTTGGCACCATCATATGGCCAGGAGGCAATAAAACTGCACCTAGAGGTTGGCTATTGCCAACGAATAAAAGGCTCAAAATAGGCGTACCTGTGAAACCTGGGTTTGACAAATTTATAAAATTTGAACATGGTACTGCCAAAGGGTTCTGCGTCAATGTATTTGACAAAGTACTTAATGCTTTACCCTTTGAAGTACCCCATTTCTACGAGGAGTTTGGAGACGGGAAAGGACAAAGTAATGGAACTTATGATGAACTTGTCTACAAAGTTTATCTTAAGGTAAGAATGGCCTTCTCTTTGTTCCATTTTGCTCTTTGTCATGATCTCTCCAAGACAGAGAGATAAAGTTGGAGTTCTAAATGGCTAAGAATGATATAAATTCATGAGTTGATCAGAAATGACTTATCCTTACTATGCTCTCCTTATTGCTCTTCTCAATTATGCAGAACTGGTAGTATATAATTATTTAATTGAGCATAGATCTTTACTCTTTAGTATGTAAACATGTAAGATCATATCTCTGCACTTGGTCATGAAAGCTTTGCATACTCTGTGTATGCGCAATCCATGTGCCCAAAAAAATCAGTCTACCAATACCACGACAATTTTACAGTTCCTATTTTGCTTTGAATCATATTCCTTCTTTTGTATAATTATCTTCATCAGAATTTTGAAGCTCTGGGAATGAGTGATTGAGCGTCGTTTAAGAAAAGTGACTAGCGTGACGACAAACCAATTTGGTTTTATGCCTGGGAGGCAACCACGGAGGCGATTTTCTTGCTACGACAGTTGATGGAGAAGTATAGGGAGCAAAAAAAGAACCTTCACATGATATTTATTGACTTAGAAAAAGCCTATGACAAAGTGTCAAGAAATGTCATGTGGTGGACGTTTCAAAAGAAAAAAAGTCCCAACAAAATATATTACCCTAATTAAGGACATGTACGAAAATGTTGTGAGTAATGTCAAAACGTGTGGTAGTGTTATTAATGGCTTTCCCATTAAGATAGGACTACACCAAGGGTCAGCGTTGAGTCCATATATTTTTGTCCTAGTGATGGACAAGGTTACACAGGACATACAAAGAGATATCCCTTGGTGTATGCTTTTCGCTGATGATGTGGTGCTGATTGATGAGAGTAGGATAGGTGTTGATAGGAAGCTCGAATTATGGAGGAAGACTTTAGGGCCTGTTCTTTTCGGCTACGGCTTATGGTTTATGGCTAAAATTTTTGAATTTTGGCTGTTTACGGTACAGATTACGGAGAGACAGATACTCACTTGCGATTTTGGCTGGTACAGATGTTGGGTTTTTAACGTGTAGATCATTTAACTTGTAGATCCCGTCTTGAGAAAATACTCCGTTTGAAAATTAGGTACTGTAGCAAAAACCAAAAGCCACCAGCTTTTGAGATAAAGAACATGCCCTTAGAATTGAAGGACTTTAGACTTAGTAGGACTAAAACTGAGTATATGGAGTGTGATTTCAGTGGTGCTAGAGTAGATGATGGAGATGTTAGATTGGATGGATAAGTAGTTCTTAAGAAGGACACGTTTCATTATTTGGGATCGATGCTATAATGGGACGATGAGATTGATGAAAACGTGAGCCGTAGGATAAGAGCGGGGTGGATGAAATGACGCCAAGCATCTAGTGCCTTGTGTGACAAAAAAGTCTCACAAAAGTTAAAGAATAAGTTCTGTTGGATGGCGACATGGATGTTACGGCGTCGCCTAGGCGTCCAGGCGGGACTGTGCGGACGCTACGACAATTCGCCTCGCCTTGGTCTTCTAGTCCGTCTACCCCTCTCTTCTCCGGCCGCGCCGCCTCCCTCCCGCCGTCGGCTTCCCTCTCCAGCTTGCTCCCGCCGCCGAGGGGAGGGGAGGCGACGGGGGGAGGCGGCGGCAGGGGGGAGGCGTCGGGGAGGGGAGGCGCCGGGGGGAGGAGGTGGCGCGCGGGGGAGGACGTGGCTGGGGGAGGGGAGGCAGCACGCGGGGGAGGAAGCGCTGGGGAGGGGAGGGAGGCGTTGGGGAGAGAGCGGGAGGCGACGGTGTACCTGGCGGGGAGGCGTCGGGGAGAAGCTTCGAGTCGGGAGAGAGAGAGAGAGTTAGGGTTTAGGGGAGACTGCATCGCCTGCATCGTGGGGAGATTGCATCGCCTGCATCGCGGGAGAGCTGAAGCGTCGCGTCGCGGGGGAGTTATATCGCGGGGGAGAGCTGAAGCGTCGCGTCGCGGGGGAGTTATATCGCGGGGAGAGCTGAAGCATCGCGGGGAGACTGCATCGCCTAGGCGTCCAGGCACCCTTCGCTCGCCGTGGTCGCCGACTCGGCCGTGACAACCATGGATGGCGATTAGACCCGCAATGCTATATGGAGCAGAATATTGGGTGATTAAAAGACAACATATACAGAAAATGAGTGTAGCAGAGATGAGGATGCTGCGGTGGATCTGTGGTCATACAAGGCGAGATCGCATTCACAATGATGATATACATGATAGGATGGAGGTAGCACCAATCGAAGAGAAGCTTGTCCAACATCGCTTGAGATGGTTCAGACATCTTCAACGACAGCCTCCTGAGGCACCGGTACATAGTGGAATTTTAAGACGTACTGAAAATGTAAGAAGAGACAGAGGTCGACCAAAATTAATGTGGGAGGAAGCAGTTAAAAGAGATTTTAGGGATTGAAATGTATTTAAAGAATTAGTTTTGGATAGGAGTATATAGAAGTTAGCGATGCATGTACCAAAATCATAAGAAAGTTAGGGGCAGTGTTTTAGGCTCTTGGCTCAGATAGCAGGTTATACAGCTTAGGGTTTTAGCATTGTAGGTTTTATTTTAAGACTTATATCTCTTTAATCTTGAGAATGTTTTATTTCTAGCCTACCCCAATTTGTTTTGGACAAAAGACTTTATTGTTGTTGTTGTAGAATTTTGTAGATTTTGTTTATTCTTCTTTTAGGGGATTTAGTGGCTGAATGCTGACATTGTCAGCTGATCTGCATCACTGTAAGTGGTGATTGTGTCTGAATACCCCAAGTTGAGGGCATCCTTCCAATTACTAATAAATTATTAGTTACTTGGTTACCAATTCCAATCAGCAAAAGCATATAATTCCTCCTTATACTGAATTCTAAGAAAAGAATAATACCGAGTACTCACTCTTAATTTGTAGACAAATGCTTTTGCATGAATAGCATTCCCCAGGTGATTAATAGTTTAGCCTAACTGTAAATTTATATTGTATCAACTGGTAAAGCCTTATGGCCTCTACTCTGAAGTTTCTCAACTCACTTTATGTGAACTGCTGGCAGGAATATGATGCAGTGGTAGGTGATGTAACAATATTGGCCAACCGCTCTTTGTATGTGGACTTCACTCTTCCTTATACAGAGTCGGGTGTGCGCATGCTGGTTCCAGTCCGGGACCGGAGACAGAAGACTGCATGGACATTCCTACAGCCTTTGACAGCTGACCTATGGTTAGGAACTGGGTCCTTCTTTGTCTTCACAGGTTTCGTAGTCTGGTTTATTGAGCATAGAACAAATCAAGAATTCAGAGGCCCCCCAGTCAGTCAAATTGGATCAATCTTCTACTTCCCCTTCTCAACACTCGTATTTGCTCATAGGGAGAGGATCTTGAACAACTTAACAAGAATTGCAGTAGTTGTTTGGCTTTTTGTGGTGCTGATATTGCAGCAGAGTTATACTGCAAGTTTAAGCTCAATTCTCACAGTGGAACAGCTTCAGCCAACAGTCACCAATTTAGACGAAGTTATCAGGAAAGGGGGCAATGTTGGCTACCTCAATGATTCTTTCTTGCCTCAGCTTTTGAAAAGGTTGAAAATTCATGAATCAAATATGATTGCCTTCAACTCTCCTGTGGAATACAATGAGGCCTTATCAACTGGAAGAGTTGCCGTCATTGTTGATGAGATACCGTACCTTAAGGTGTTTCTTTCAACGTATTGCCACAACTACACTATGGTTGGACCAACCTACAAGTTTGATGGATTTGGTTATGTAAGTACCTTTTTTCCAATTGTTGTACAGTGGTACATTCTTGGCACCGCTAGATGCTGAATCAATTTTTCGCTGTTATCTTGTTGTAAGATCCTACCATATTACTAGCTCAAATTTATATACCATCAGAACATACTTTTAACTGAGATTATAGTTTCAGCCAATCTTTTGACTTGTACTCTGAAATTCCTGAATTTGTTAGATGTGAACATGCTAAAGTAAGGATGAAATCACAATCAGTTTTGTTTTGCCAAGAATCTAAAATGCGTGATCATGTTTTACAGAAAGTTGTACGATATTATCGGTTTTCAATTGGGAAACAGAAGGCTTTACCTGCTTCTTGAAGTATTGAATAACATTATAAATCTAGTTTACCAGATTGTATCTAGTTTGCTTAAACTCTCTTTGTATTACACTAAACAGTCTGAAATTCATTCAGTTTGATTCTAGTGAGACTGTTAACCATTTTGACAGTGAAAATTATGGTAAATATGATTGCCCCAGTGTTATTCAGGGCTTGTATAAATGATTTTAAACTGCCTCAGCATCACGCAAGGCTTGTATAAATGATTCATATGCCATTTCCGATCCTCACTTGTGTTCTACTTCTGCAGGCATTCCCTCGAGGCTCTCCACTCACACCTGAGATTTCGAGGGGAATATTGCAATTTGCGTCAAGTGACGAAATGGTCCGGCTGGAGAAAGAATTGTATGGCAATACATCATGCCCTGAAAAAGATGACTCCCAAACTTCAAGCAGCCTTACATTGCACAGCTTTCTTGGGCTGTTTATCATCACCGGGTCATCTTCATTGCTGGCACTAATCCTGCATGTTGTCATAACCCTTTATAATCATCGACGTGATTTGAGCAGTGACAGCAGTCAGAGTTCATGGCGCGGATGGCTTGCCATTCTCTCTAAGCTCTTCCATGAGGGCGATAGTTCTTCTAATACTCCAGATAAAGATGAGCCCACAATGGCAAATGTTGATAGTACAATTGAGAGCCCATGGAGCACATCTAATCACATTATCGAGAACTTCGATTCAGACATGGATACAGGAAGCCCACGAGAACGAGAAGGAACACCAGGTAGCTAGGGAAGTTTCGGTTCAGGGCCCTGATCCGTCATCATCTGCGTACATGCATTCTGAGAGGTGGTAATGGAGTTGTCTCTTGGCAATGCGAGCACCATCCATGTTAGCCAGAGAAGCACGCAAATGACTTCATAGTGAGCGCATATCCACTGATCTCTGTAATTATTTATTCATTTGATTGTCGACGTATCTCCGGCTTTCAATTTCATCTGAAGTACGGGCGCCAACCTGTACTTCTGATTTATTTTCATGAGTTAGCTCGACAACGCCACACTGTATATTTCTGGTGGAGGAGGAGCATGTCCGTATGATTGTTTCTCTTGAATAACTTGCGATAAGACATTGCATGCCACATTGGTAACTAATGGAAATTGGGTAGAGGGACCTATGTGATGCTTGTGATTCTGGAATAACATGTAAATATTTTGCATGTTTCTGTTCGCCTTCCCCAAATTCCATCAAATTATCAAATGCCGTTGTATTGTAAGGTACATACTACCACTTGATGCTGTTTTCCATGGCTGTTACATATCAAATGCAAAGTACACGTACATATACGAACTATGCATACATATGCGGCGAGTACTCTTGTCTATAAAGACTGCCAAGAAAATCTGGGAATCCCCTTCAACATGTTTTCTTCGGAGCTAAAAGTTTTGTGTAGACCACTCTAGCTATCCGCCTATCCCTCTCTTGAACATTTGATCTAGCCGTCTACCGCTGGCGCTGCATGCTTGCTGATAGCACTGTTGGTATTAAATTGATGTTGTAAGCATGAGTTCATGGGGGGAAATTAACTTATATCCCTATCTAAAACCATGTGTTGTTTCAGCATTGACGGCACATATATCAAGCCAAATCTTCAGAAAAGAAACCACTGAACTAGCATACATATTCACATACCGATCAATGCCGGTTTTTCAGATTGGAACCGCCTACTCTTATATATATCATCAGACCAGATACTCTAAGTACGTATTGCATGTTTGCAAGCGCTTCTACTGCCTGTACCCTTGTACATAGTCCAGGAACGCCGAGTCCACTCCCGGAGTAGAAGAAGAGCTCCAAGAACCAACGCTGCCGTCCACCACTGCCTCGTCTATCGTTGCTCTGAAGAAGCGATCGTTTATTGCGGGCGCTGCCTCGTCGCCGATCTGGTCGTCGTTCTCCCGGAAGCACCTGATCTGCTGGAGCAGCATGTCGATCTCGTCCTCCATGTTTCCAAACACCGCGGAGCTCGCCGTCGGCGTCGAGCTCGAGCTCTCCACGCCCGCCGTCGTCTCGCCGGTGCTCGCCGACAGCGGCGGGGTGCTGGTGCTGTCCCAAGTGCCCTCTTGCACTCCTACGCCCGTGTAGCTACTACTGCCTTGGATATGAGACCAGAACCTGGAGTAGTCGGTGGTAGTGGAACTGGGTAGATGCTGCAGTTGCATCGTCTCAGCTGAGTTGTTGTCACTCGTGGCGGGAGAAAGAGATGGTTGGTTTTGCCACGGCGGCGCGGCGAGGTTGTTGTAGAAGGTGAAGGACGGGGTTTCATGCAGGCGGCCGCCATGGCGCCGCTGCAGCTGCATGCTAAGCTGCATCCTCTCGAGCGCCGACGCGGCGAGGGAGCTGTGCGACGTCGCGGCACCGCCGTCGGTTGGGCTCGCAAGGAGGAGGCGCGGCTGCGGGGTGCCCCTGGGCCGGGGGCCGCCGCCGAGCAGGCGCCTCTTGAGCTTGGTGTTCCAGTAGTTCTTGATGTCGTTGTCCGTCCTTCCCGGCAGCTGCGCGGCGATGGTTGACCACCTGCCATGAACCATGATGATCCATGGAATCCCTTAGTAGGTCGCAGTGGTTGTAAAGGTGTATGTATGCGCATATGCTACAGATCATCAAGAAGATGGGAAAAAAAGAAGAAATGATCAGTCGATCGAGATGTGATGTACCTGCTCCCGATGGTGATGTAGAGGCTGCATATGAGCCGGTCCTCCTCCTCGGTGAAGCCGCCGTGCCGGATGTTGGGTCGGAGGTAGTTGAGCCACCGCAGCCGGCAGCTCTTGCCGCACCTGTTGAGCCCTACAACAACGCCCGCGCTTCCTTCACGTAAGCTGGTGCTGCAGAGGTGCATACATAGGCAGATCATGGTACCATCGTGCATACACGTACCGATCTTGTGGGGGAGCGCGATCCAGTTGCCGCCGGTGCCGTGCGCGTCGACGTAGGCCTTGAGCACGGCGTCCTCCTCCGGCGCCCACGGCCCCTTCTTCACGCTCGCCTTGTCGCAGCACGGCGCCCTACCCATGGCGATCTCTCTCTCTCTCTCTCTCTCTCTCTCTCTCTCTCTCCCCTTCAGCTCAATCCTAGCTCGCACGCGGCCGCCGTGTCAATCGATGGAGTCGACGATGGCTGCTGATGCGCCGCGAGGGCTGGGCGTTTTATAGGGAGGAGCCCTGATGTGGAAGGGCCAAGTGTGCTGTTTGTACATGCATGGCCCCTCTTGCCGGCTTCATGTGATGCTTACGGTTTAGGGAAGCGCAACAGTCGTTACATGTAATTAAATGGTTTCTAGTTAAGCACTGTGAAATACTGTAAACTAGATGTGATGCTGTAAGGGCATGTCCAATGGTGACTTATGAGCTAGCTCTAAACATATTATTTCATATTTTAATAGAAGAGAGAGAAAAGCTAGCTCTTGATCAAGAGCTAGTCTCATACACACATTCCAAGATTATATGAGGATGTCATGTGGGACTATTCATGTTATGAGCTATGTGCTAAAAGTTAATACCGTTGGAGAAGTTATCTTAGAACTAGTAACTAGCTCATACCATTGTACATGCCCTAATTCCATGCATCACATGCCGTTACTTAACTTCGTAGTTGCATATTGGAGCATTGAACACGGTTAGTTACATCTTAACTTCGTAGTTGCATATTGGAGCATTGAACACGGTTACATCCAAGACTTCTAAAATGCAAATGATTGGAGCTAGTTAATAACTCATGTCTTTACAGCACGCTATTCCATTCGTACATACTGCCTTAGTGCCTTTGAGAGCTTCATTTAGTTTCTTAACTAAGGCTACTGGGCATATCTTACCTAGGGTGCACCGTCAAAACTCTGCTAAATATTTTAAAACCATCCTGCTCCAGAAAAGGCAATTGTACTTCGTTTTCGTTTTTACTTACTCCGTCCGGTGTGTGTGTGTGTAGGCATTTTTAAACCATCCTACTCCAGCGAAGGCAATTGTACTTCGTTTTTACTCCCTCCCTCGGTATGGAGATGTCATTGTAGAATACCGTAAGGTCACATCTATTTTTAAAACTTTGATTACTAACATAGACACACAAAATTAAACTTATTATATGAAAATGAGATTAGTATAGACATGGCCAAATAGTCCACTGGCTCGAATAGGGTACGACCTGATTAGGCCTGGCACAGCTGGCCTGAATAAGTTACATACCGATCCACATGCCTACCTTCCAACTCAGGCACGACACGGAGAGATATCAGATAGTATTGAGCCGGCACAGGCACACTTAGCTAAACGGACCACCGATTGTCTGTTGATTTTACTACTAGTCATAAGCAATTTTATTGTCAGTCATAAGTTACTTTACTTCCAGTCGCAAGTATTTTACTGTCAGTCACAAGTAATGTTACTGCCAGTCATAAGTAATTTTACTACCAAATCACTTGTCCGCACTCAGAACAGTATAATAATTCTAACACAAGTAATTTTACTGTCAACTATAAATAATTCTACTGTATTACCACACGAAAGTTATTGTGCGTGCCGTACCGGGCTGGCCCACTGTGCCAAGATGCCAACCCAAGAAAGGCAAGCCCAATCAAGCTGGGCCGACATGACTCGTGTACTGTTCCTGCTGTGTCGTGCCTAGGTTAGATCAACAGTATCGTGCGTCGGGCCAGCATGATTGGCCTAGCTCGTTTGACCAAGTCTAGATTAGTACATTTGTCATTAAAATTACACCTATAATTAATAACTTTTACTAACGTGTAGTTAGAAAATAATCAAATACGTTTTGGAGACTATTGCTGTGGTGTGCTCCTTTTTAAAGCTGCTATAAAAAGTAGTTGTAAAAAAATCTATTATTATGTTTGATAAATCTGGTTAGATAAATTTTTTTACCCAAGGGCTGACCTATCACATTTCATCTCGTATGTTATGGAACACAATAGTATATTCATTTGCAACTTGATTATGAAAAAGACTGCTAGTCAAACACCGAAATATCTAAAAGTGACTCAAA